>JACDJE010000265.1:19696-685540 GCA_016647715.1 Pavo muticus
GGAAAGGAAAGGAAAGGAAAGGAAAGGAAAGGAAAGGAAAGGAAAGGAAAGGAAAGGAAAGGAAAGGAAAGGAAAGGAAAGGAAAGGAAAGGAAAGGAAAGGAAAGGAAAGGAAAGGAAAGGAAAGGAAAGGAAAGGAAAGGAAAGGAAAGGAAAGGAAAGGAAAGGAAAGGAAAGGAAAGGAAAGGAAAGGAAAGGAAAGGAAAGGAAAGGAAAGGAAAGGAAAGGAAAGGAAAGGAAAGGAAAGGAAAGGAAAGGAAAGGAAAGGAAAGGAAAGGAAAGGAAAGGAAAGGAAAGGAAAGGAAAGGAAAGGAAAGGAAAGGAAAGGAAAGGAAAGGAAAGGAAAGGAAAGGAAAGGAAAGGAAAGGAAAGGAAAGGAAAGGAAAGGAAAGGAAAGGAAAGGAAAGGAAAGGAAAGGAAAGGAAAGGAAAGGAAAGGAAAAAAACAAATTGGCATTACTGAGTAAACACGTTGCACTTGGAAAAGACTTCCTCATTAGCTTTCAGACATTAAAAGAATCTGTGTTCCTTGTTAAAAGAATAAGTCCTGGCAAACTACCATTTTGACAAAATGGGATATATCTGTGTCAAATTATGAACTCTGTGTTGTATTAAGAGTGCAAACAAGCCAGGACATGCCTAATTACAACCCAATTCACTGAATTCATATGGCTGCCGGACCCAGAAAGGCATTTCACACCTCACTCACAGGCCAATGCCCACAGAACCTGCATCCCCTCGATCCTGGTGTGCCTATGAGAGCGGGCATGATGGGACACAGGTGAGCTTTGCCCATGTCCGATACTAAGTGGAGAGGAGCCAGCTCCAGTACAGAAGCCATGTGGAATGTGTCCACAGCAGCGACTGCAGGCAGATGTGAGCTCACATCTTCAGCACTCTGAACCAGGAGGCAAACCTGTGGCTATGTTTACCATGGCACGGAGTCACTTCTGAAAAAAAAACAGAAAAACAGCAGCTCTTCAGGATCCTGGTCCTCCCTTCCCCATAAAGCTCTGGGTTTGGGCCTCTCTGTTTCTATACAGTTTGCAATGTACTGCCAGACAGAGCTTATTAGTTCAGGCTCAGTGCTTTCCTAACGGCATTTTCACCATCTCCAGCCCATATGTGCAACAAACATCACTCGATCTGAAAAAGACACGCACACGTACGGCAGTGCAGAACCAACCTCAGGTTAGTTGTGCTATAGCTTCCAAAACCAAACTAACTCAGCTGGCAGAAGAAAGCAGACTTCTGCAACTCTGCAGGATTGCCCAGAAATGCCTACCTACCTTTAGCTCTTGTCACTGTCCTGCTCCCGAGGAGAGAAAGTACAAACACAACATGGGAGAAACCCTGCAGAAAAGCAGGATTGTGCTCATTCACAGGATGCTGTTGCCATCCACTTTAAGGATTTGTAAAGGAGAGAGATGAAATGGCTTATAGGCTTTCCTGTCAGAAAAATACTGCTGTTTACGACAGTGCTTCACACCAGATCCTTGCTTAGAGACAGGAACCTCACTGCACCCAGCACTGTGCTACATCCTACCAGAAAGATTACAAACTAATTAAAGCAGACAAGGGAGTGCTGGGAGGCCAGAAACAATTTTGATCAGCAGTGTAGGCAGTGGCCTGGGCACATCAGCAGCCCTGCCACATGTACATATAAGAGAGAGTGAGTTCATGCTTGGGGTCCCGAGGGAATGCACTAGTTCTGGGGAGGGTTTTCCCAGGTGGAGCTGAGGCATCTTCAAACACCAATTCTTAACTTTTATCTTTTTACTTCTTTTTAAAGAGATGTTTTAAAATCAGCACCTATATTCTGTCATCTTCCCCTAGATGCCCTCCATTAGCTGCCCATAGCTATACTATGCAACTCATTTTTCTGATCTAGGGTAGATAAATTGTGAGAAGTATCCACTTGCAGAACTGAAGAGAGAGAACATACCGCACTACTCAGTACTTGTGACAGTAAAAAACAAGGACCACTGTCAGCAACCTCAAAAAGGAGGCTAGAAATACTAAGTGCAAACCATGTCATAATACTGGGAAGATGGATCATGCTAAAGTGGGAACTCCAGTAAAAGTGTAGCTCCTTGTTCACCTATTCCCTTTAGCAAAAATACAGTATGCAGCCAGCATTTTCTTATGGTCTTGCTGTTCCTCAGAAGTAGCACTTTTAAAATTTTTTCCCATCCTGACAACAAAAAATACATAGAAGTCAGAAATTATAAATGTCGAGTAATATCCAAAGAAGATAAAAATTATGTTATCCATGAATAAGCGGCCAGTGGAAATAGCCTCTCTCTGGGACAGTAAAGTTATAGAGCTATGTGTGCATGCTACAAAGTAATTTAATGAAGCTCTATAAGCATGCATTTGCTTATATAATCATACCAATGAAAGATAGTATAGAAATTATGACAGAAATGCACGAAGATATGAATAACTGCCTATAATATTAATATCCAGAATAACTTTCTTCAGTTCTGCCCAATTAATACCAGAATAACTGAGTAAAAACAGAAATCCAGAGAGGGCTGCTAGCTATTGTTAAACACACAGAATAATTCTTATTCAATGAAGCAGTAGAAAATAAAAAAAGAGAGACTGAAAGCAAGGATGAAGAGAATAAACAATGTGAATAATGCATACTAGCATTTTTCTTTACATCTAAGCAGATTTGTAGCTGAAGGTAAGATCTCCATTTCAGGATGCCTTGTTTAGTATTGTATAACTATTGTTCTCAGTAACAGTATGAACTGAACATTTCTGAGTTGATTATAAATGGACGTTCTGAAAATACAATTTGATCCAAGCACATCAGGGTATTTCAGCTGAGAATCTAGAAACATAATAATACAAAATCAAATAATGTTGAAATGAAACATGATTTCAAAGTGAAATGCAAGACGGGATTTTTCTGTGCTTCTGGAATGTTTTTTCCAATTTTCTTTTGTAATAAAATTATAGTGAATTTGACAGTTTCATAAAGCAATATTCATTCCAGCAAAAATACACTCTACTTGAAGTTGGTTTCATTAATAGAGCCCTGGCCAACTATATTCCTACTACTCATTCATTTGGGAAAAAAAAAAAAAAAAAGAAGAAGAAGGATTTCCAACAAAATTATCAGACAAAATATTTAGCACCAATAAAAGCAAGTACAGCCATAAGATGCAATTGAATCCAGAATCGTCATGGGAATCAAATCCAGATGAGCTATTTAAAATAGGCAGTGAACATAGGCAAAGCTGCTACACAAAACATTTACAACAGGAGAGATACCATCTAGCACATAAGTATTAACTGATTTTGGGGAAACTTTCTGTACAAAAAAAAAATAAAAATCTATGACTGTCTGCTATGATATTCTATGCACTTTATGTGAAGTTGTCAGTGCCACACAAAGGGTGCATGAATAGATGCTGGCCTGCTGCTTTTTGTTAGGGTGCTCTGTTACTGTGCACCCTAAAATAAATGTGGGGGATACTTCGTTGGCTTCACTGCTAGAAGACCCCTTCTCCCCACACCATCTCTCCCCAGACTCTTGCATCTGCTGTTCCAGAATCATTCGAAATTTTGCTCACAGTCCAACAACATATTCGTCCATAATCAGGCTGCCTGGAAAGACCTCTTTTGGAAATATTTTTCACTAAACTGCTTCCAGAGGTCCCCGGTTTCCTTTGCTAACACAGGTCTAGCCATTTCTTTGTAGTTTCTTTATGGTGTTTACTTATTCAGACGACTTTTATGTCGTGGCTTGCAAGTCTGCTCATTCCTTTCAGCAACATTTCCTCCCCTTGTTTAAAACTTGTTGAGTGCCTTCTTACATTTATGAGGGAACCCATCTACAGTTCAACCATAACACTGAATATGTTATATGCTCTGTTTATTACACACCCTGGAGAACTGTATTTAATAGTGTAGATTAAAAAAAAAAAAAAAACTCTCATTATTTAAATGAAAGAATTAAGGAGGAAGCACACAAAAGTGCAATTCTTGCAGCCACTCAGACAGACGCACTTATCTCTTTCTTCGTTACCTCACAGACAGTAAGACACTTAGCTGTAAAATTTATCATCTATGAGGTCATTAATAAAGCTGGTCAGTCTCACTAGTCACTTTAAAGATGATAATGCTCAGAGATATGCTAAAATGCTAGAAGATAGATAGTCTTGTTTTTTGTTAGTAGCTGAGTTATGATTTTGTAGTTAAAAGACTTTGACAATGCTGTCTTTGAAATTTCTGGCCTAGATTCTGAGCCAGTGAGCCATTTATGTATTCGGCTCTTTCCATCAAGCTGGCTTTAAGAATCAAGGAACACGGGTGAGTCCTCGCCAAAGAATATACAAGAAAATGTAAGAGTTTAGATTTAGAGCTGGTACAGACGAACTTGGAGAATGCTCCCTAGGCAAGCAGGCACTTTTCCTAATAAGAAAGCTACTTAGGCTTGCAAGCTATGGAATTTAACTAACATCCATGGAAAATTCTGATATGAAAGCAGCAAAATTTGAAAGTCAAATCGTAAGTTCTGCTATCAATGCTCTTATGCAAAGTCCTTAGCTTGTGCCCACTTCAGCGTCTAAATTCACACTGGAAGGAGCCAAGGGGGAAGCACTCCTGAAAACAGCTGCTTTATATAATACAGCAAAAACATGAACCCGTCTCTGTCACTGGTGGGGAGTTCTGTGAATCACAACCTCCGGCTTAGCTCACCCACAAGGAGAGCTAACTTGAACGTGTCAGTCTCCAAGCAGTTCAGCAGTCAGTGGGGAAGCTTCAGTGAACTGGCTGTGCCTGCAAGGGCTGGAAGCAGCCCAATTTTCAGGAACATAACACATAAAAAACTCCCTGTGATCACAACTGCAATGATCACACACCTTGAAATTCTACTCAGGCTCTTAAATAGAAGTGCTCTGGTGGATATTTCTCTGGATGCAAATAATACAGATATGGTTTGCATGAACCAGCAGAGGACTAGTGGGGACTGCCTCTTCTGAACTCCCCCCCACCTCCGGCCCATCCTCTCACACTTTCTCCAGCAACATACTCTGACCCAGTGCACAGAAGCTACTTTTTATCAGAGCCTTAAATACACATATCCTAGAGCTACAGGAAAATTGCAATCCAAAATGTGCAAATTGAGGGCCACATCTCCCATAAGCCAGGCAGAAAACTGCCAAATGCTTGAAGGTATACTTTCACAGTTAACACACACAGCAGATTAGTTTCAAATCAGTTGCCTAATCAGGGTTCCCTGGAAGGCTGCAGGCACATTTTTCAAAGATGAAGAGAAAGGTTTTCCTGCCACTCTGACTACAGACGTTATGAAATCCCAGAGTGCGGGGCTGGCAAGATGCAGGGTGAGTTTCTCCCCAGATACTTCCTTCTGTATTCCAGGCTGCCTCCTTTCTCCCAAGGAACGCTATATACAACACATCTCTTTTTACCACAGCTTTTTTTCTCTTTCTCTCATTTGACTTCTTCAAATTGACTTCTTCAAATAAAAAAATGTCTTCTTCAAATACAATGCCACACAGGAGCCGGTGTTGATATTTTCAGACGTTATTTATAGCAAGTATCCAACTGAACAAGGGAAAGAGAAAGGCGATAAAACCTCTCTGACACATTTTTAATGCAATTATACTAATATGCGCAGCTCCTGATTGATCTTTTTATGGAGACAGCAGGCCACAGAAAGACTCACTGTATAAGTAATTCATATTTCGGCTTATTAAAATTTCTTCTTTGAGTTTAAAACTCAGGCATACCTGACTCTTCACCATGAGAACCCTGTGTAAGATAGCACACTGTGAAGAACCATATCTGAAACACATTTCTTCAAATTCACAAGTAGTCCCTGCAGACTTAACAAATGCCTCTTCCCAGACACAGAGCTCTCTCTGGTGTATTTATCTACAAGCTCTGGTCTGCCTGGAAGTGGCCATAGACCCTTTGCAGCTGGTGCAGAGCAAACTGCCCAGGATGGTGTGCAGCCCAGGTCTGCAGGGTGCACCCAGAGCCAGAGGTCTCACTCAGGGCAAGGACACAGAATGAGGACAGCATTCTGACTCACAGCCATAGCCCTTACACTGCCTACAAAGAGCTTCCATGAGGCTGTGTGTCTCTGAACCTTCCTGAAGACTTCACAGACAGCTTTATCAGCTTTTAGGGTCTGGTCTAATTTGTTTCCTTTTCCTTTGCCCTACATAGCCAGAGAAGGTGCACAACTCATACATTTCGTTGAGATGAAAGCAAACCTCTATTCCTTTCCCATTCCCTTTGACCAGTGCTGTGTTGCATCTCTGGTCAGAGACCCTTTCTCTTTGCAGACCACTGTGGGGTTATTAACTCTGCCTTCTGGGGAATCATCATTACTCAGTAAATAAAATAATGAGTTTGCTATAAAGCTCATGCTGGTCTAACCTGCAGAAACACAATTAACATTAATGCCATGCATGACTTTTGCCAAATCCTCGCCTTGTGTCATCACTATGATTGGCATGTTTGCAGCACACATTGCAGGAGCTTGATTTGATTCACAGCTCTCAGTCGTTTTTATGTTCAGACATATAATCTAATGAGGTGAAAATGGAAAGCAGTCTCTGAGCATTTGGCTATTGCTGGGAAAGAATGCAAATTAAAGATCTGAAAGAGAGAGCGGGGCATGGGGTGGTGTGTCACGGAGCTTCGAAGTTCCATCAGGTGCCTCGCCAGCTTGCACAGCCTTTGTGTCCACATTGTCTGCCTGTTGGACAGAGCTAAGAGACAGAAGAATGACAGTCTGGGGAAAAGAAAGACAGACAGTAATTATGGGACGTATGTGATTAGAATGGTAGCCAGAGAAATTAAACCACTAGTCCCAGGAATCTTCCCTTCTATAAGGTACCTGTGGTGGAAGAGAAAAGCTCCTCACCACAGAGTTCAGCTGGAATCCACTCCCTGCTAGTTTAGCTTGATTGCTTTTTTAGATACCTACTGTGGGAGTTCAGTTCCTTGACCTTCCTTTCTATAGGACTACATTGTCCTGCTACGAAGAAAGGCAGATTAAGAATTTACAGGGATCCTTCCATCACTGGGTTCTGACAGGAGTGCTCAGGGAGTTCATTTTTCATGGCTTAAATTGCTCCAGGCCAGCATTCTTATCAAAAAGGTTTGGTTTAATGTAAAACACAGACTTCTTTCTCTTTCTTTTTAATTTTAGCTCTGCACAAAACAGCACTACAAATTTCCCTTTGAACAGCAAGTTCCTGAGCAGCTTTCCTTTGAATAACATATAAATTTCAGCTCAACTTTATTGTTCCTGAGTAAATCAGTCAAGTTAAGAAGTTTATAATTATTATTAGGACGGAAAAATGTTTTGCATAACAGCTGAAAAGTCTGGAAAATTCCTGGTGATAATTAGACCACGGATTCATTGTTTGTTTGCACTTTAAAGGTACCAGCTTACAGGGTAGTTTCCAAATGTAGTCTTTGGGGTGCCTTAAGATCTCGACAAGGTTGGAAACAGAAAGAATTGAAAGTCTGGTAAGCATTAGCTGGCATCCAGACTGTCCCTTCCAGCAGGATTTTCCCGCACACCTTCCAGCACACAGATCTGTTTCTCTGCAACCCCATTCCCTCCATAATTCCCAAGTTCTCACTATGTTGCTGCTGTTCTTCAGGTTGTGCCCACCACTGCAGGCAGTGAGGGGATACGGAGAAGTGCCTGGAGCCCAGCAGCAGCGCAAGGGGCCCTCCAGGCACCCTGGAGCATGGTGGGAGCTGCTCTCCCCAGCATCACCGCCAGCAGTTAGATGGGGAGGCAAAAGTTTATTCCTCTTCCAACCCTTAAGCACTTTGAACCCACACTTCATTTGCAAAAATGCTTGAATTATTAATTGCCAAGCTTCTGGGTACTTGGAGACAGGAAGCTGTTTCACTTTACAGGGAATAATTAAATATAAATTTGGCAAGAGATACAGAGCTGGTGTTAGTGTAATTCTGGAGCCTAGCAAGCACTCATCAGAGAATCAGACCAAGCCTTCTGTCCCTTCCCCAAGGACAGTGTACATTATCTTACACTAAACCTCCCTGAATAAAGCACGTACAGCAGAGTTAAGGGTGTCCTTCCAGCACCACACTTAGAATTACTCTTCCTCTGTTTCTCCATCCTCTCTCCACTCAACCCACACAAAATCATGTTCTTACAACACCTAAGCTTGTGCTAGAATGTAAGAGAAATGGCAACAGGGAACTGGAGCTGCATATGAGGGAAGGACCTTTACCCTCATGTGCGTAGTCCAGTCTATCAAATTTCAGCTGTTCCCAAAGCTGCTACCAGACCGAGCACATTGGGTAAGACAGAATGGATAATGCTTATGTGCAGTTCTTTTGAGGAGCAGGACTAAAATAAGCACCAAATGGCTTAGTGCTCTCATGGCATAGGTAATATCCAGCTGGAGAATTTTATAGTCAGATGGAGAATTTAACAACTGAAATGTAGGTGCCTAGAGAGTTTAGTCACCAGCTGAGCAGAGATTCTGAGGATCTAAATTTTGGACCTAGAGTCAGATCCCCTTTGGGGATTCAGTCTTAACTTCCTAGGGTGAAATAAAGGCCAACTGAAGTCTGTGGGAATTTCACCAAAGCCAATTTCTTTTTCTTTGCTGAATTTCTGCAGCAAAGGAGCCAAAAACTCCTTTTTAGAATAGTAACGTTCAAAAAGTAAAAAAAAATAGTATACTTCTTCACAAATAACATACTATTTTCTCTAGCCCTGACCAATATTAAATAGAGCAATTATAATTTCCAAAGAATAAAGTCCAAAAATATCTATTTTTGAAAACACTGATAACGTTTTCTACCTTCTGTCTGCAAATTTACCTAAACTCTCAGTCAAATATACTAAAAGTCTAGGGAATCATAATCACAGTCAAACACTGTAGACGGATTGTTTTGTAATCTGTGGGAAAGACTTGCTTTTCAAATAAAAAGTTTTAAAACTTCTGCAATATTGATGCATTTTCAGCTAACCAGATGCTGTATACTAATTCTGTGCCAGTATTCTCTCAGTGCTGGAAGAAAAATAGTTGAGACAACATATTTGATGAATTTGTTTAGGGATTTTGTATTCATATGGAAATCATTTGTTTCTTTACTGCAAAGCATGTTTGATGGTTCAGTATCAATATTTAACTAGAAAAAGTAGCTGCAGTGCTCCCAGTTGTGTAAAGCACAAGCTAAACCAAACAAAAAACTGAAAAGCAGCTTCAGCATATCTCATGCTCATTAAGAGAATAAATGATGAAAAAAATAACTGATGATGGGTATGCAGGTTTCTGCAACTCAACAGTCTAATATAAAAGCCTTGCTTGGTTTAGTTTCCCAGAAGGAAATCCTGAAAGATTGATGTGAGCTCACCTGCAAAAAAGTGGATTGGTGCATATCAAGTTACAAGGATAAGTTCCACAGAAGTCCCTAAAGAAAGAGATAGCATCTTGTTTATGTGTTTTCATTACGGGAAAAAATACTGGTGTAAAAAGTTTCTGGCTTTGCATTCTTGAGGTTCTCAAGCTCAAGAGTCTCAGATGGAAGTACAACCACACGTAGCGCACACACTATGTAAGGTCATGCATCACAGGTGATCTGGGAAGCACTGAATTTAATATGTACATGCAAGTCCACTGAGGCGTATTTCAGACTGGTTAGACCAGCTCACATGCATGGATCAATTCTGCCTGCTGCCTTCTGCACATTCAGCCACTCCAGAGAAATGCCCAAATTCTTCGTTCTTCACACAAACTTCATTTCCAAACAGTTTGGATTTCTTTGCATGTGTCATCTGATGGCCCTCTTTTATTCTATTCATAATTAGAAGATAGCAAAGAGTTCTTAGTTTATAGAACATGTTGATCGTACCAAAGCATGATTTTACCATTCATTTCACCTTAATTGAAGTTGAAAATTACAATTATCTCATGATGTGCTTTCTTCCTCTGGATGGTTTGCGTGTAAATATTTTTATGATGTAAATTTCATTGAAGGCAAATTCAAAATTTACTTTGAATTTACTTTGTTGTTACTCCAGCAACAAATCTGTTTTCCTGAAAACGTTTTCAACAACAAAATTCAAAAATAGATTTCTTTAAGAACTAGATAACTGCCCAAAACTACATTTTTCTGGGTAACTTGTTTTTCTTTATTCAAATGTAGTTAATCGTTAGCAATCAGAGTATGTAATACCATTATTTCCTGATAGTTCCTAGGGCTTGACTTTTGTGAACTAAAATATATTAAGATAACAGCTTTATGAAACTTCAGATGTACGTAAAATTTTTGCAGATACGGTAATATAGCCAAATTTGAAAGCAACCACTACATTTTGATATCCAGTAAACACCAGGCTGTTTAGATTTGTACATTAGAAAGAAGTATAACTGGGGTCAGATTAAAATCTCATCGCTCAAATTCTGATTTACTAACCACAGCAAACATTTTTAGGATTTAGGACACAGATTCAGGACTACTCCTACAGTTGCTTCCCTATTGTTAAGAAAAAAAATAAAATGCCAGGTTCAGACTTTCAAATACTTCATTAAAAATAATCAGCTTCCTAGAATCAGTCTCTACCTCAGAGGAACTTGGATAACAGGAAAAACAGGTACTTGCCTATGCACCCACTTTTGCAACTAAATGCTTCTTCATCTACAAGCTCTGCATCTGTATATGAAACGGCCCACAAAAACTGGATGGGGAAAAAAAGCATGGCATCATGCTGGAAAAGTACATTATATAAATAAATATTTTCTATCACTTCTAATAAATAAAACAGCCATCCCACCTTAGCTGTAGTCTTAATTCAGTACCTGGGCCCTGGGTTGAGCGTTCAGCCCATCCCAGTTGTTGCTACTGCCCCTCTCCCTTCCCCTCCTGTTTCAGTTGCACTGACAAGGGGAGTGAGGGCCATGTTCAGTGGAATAAGAGGTGCTGCTCAGTCCACCTCCATGCAGTGGCTTTCAAGCTCATGTACCTGCAGTGCTTTCTGGGCACTGAATAAAGGGAGCTTCTCCTGCCTCAGTGCCTTCTTCAGCTCCAGGTCCATAGGATCTCCACAGAGACTTTCCCATGAGCTGTATAGCACTGAAAAACAGTCCTGCCACCACATGGACAAGCCTCATTTTCTCTCTCTGTTTACAACCACTTTTCACCACGTAGCTAAGCAAAGACAAATTGTTAGTGATGGTGGCACCTCTCCCATGAACATACCCAAATAAGCATTTTAGTCCTTCTTTCCCATCTTAAGAATTATTAAGAGTTCTGTTTGCCAACACCCAGGACACTAACTAACTTTAATCATATTGATCAAAACGTCCATGGCATAGGGTATTATAATGCAGCTGAGATATTTCTGTCTTGGCTTCTTTCCCCTGCCCCTTGGTTGATATTGGCAGAAGATCTTTGCCCTCGCAGGTTTGATCCCTGTGGAGTTAAGGAGTAGCTCCAGATTTTCATGATGACTAACTGCTAGAGAGCTGTAAACCTCCTGACAGCTTTTTCCTGAAGAGCTTATTCAGTAATACTATTATGTCTCAATAGATCCTTCACATAGAGGACTGTGAGGCCCTCTACAATCACAATTAAACATAGCTTCAAAATAAGTATCAAACAATGTGTTGGGCAATTATCTGTCTCTATGGTTGGGAAACTGAGACTCCAAAATGGTTAATGCCACATTTAAAAATGTTGCATCCAAACAGAAGAACTCCAGCTTTCACCTTGAGAAAAGCTGAGCCATCGACCAACTCAGATGAAGTGAATACAGGCTGCAGTTCCAGCTGCACCTGAAGGGACACAAAATTTCTCAAGCTGCCCATGAAAAGTGGATTTGTCTAACATAAATGGACACAACAATATCTGGACAAATTTTGACTTTTTCAAGTCTGTGGCAGATATTTTTACATCTTTCAATTAAAATAAATCCAGAAAGAAGAGTTCTACATCTCTCCAAGAATGAACTCTTAAACTATCAGCTTTTATAAATTCAGCCTCTGAATCAAAGACCCAAAACTGTGCCTGAATCTTTTACCATGTGGATGCACTATTCTCATGCTATGAAGCACACAGCAGTCATAAGAAAGCTGTCTGACAGTCAGAGATGGCTCAGAATAGGTATTACACCACTGTGGAATTCAGAGGAAACATCAGTACTCTTTCCCAGGAGTCTGTTACTAAAAGGGAGACAATGGGTACGAGAAGAGCAGTGGAGTCTGGATGACGCCCTTTAAATACAGTGTTCTGATGTAAAATATTGAGTATCATATGTCATGGAGAGGAAACTCATGACAATAAATAGGCAAATATAACTCATTGCTTGTGACCGTTTCAGGGAAATGAAATTTTCTGATGAACTTTTCTCTTTTCTCAAATCTAAATCTGGGAATTGTGTTTGAAATTTCCTACCTGGTTACAGAAGACATCCATAGCCTCCCTTTCCTCTGCACTCACATCCAGAAATGTTGAGGAGAGGAGTCCAGGGACACAAACATTTGAAAGGAAGTGATGAATTTCTAAAAGATACAACAGTCTGCACAGGGGAAAGCTTCATCTAGTTCAGGCAATTATTCAGACTTTTTTTAATCAATGTAAAGTGGGTTAGGACTTGTCCCAGATAGCCTCAGAGTATAGCTAGATGAGATGCTGTACAGACAGACAGTTTGTCTTTCTGTTTCTACATTTTCCATCTGATATTATTATCAAAGCTATTCAGTTGAAAAGGAAATTTTATCGTGTGTTCTGTATACACATACACTTCTATTGGTCGCAATCATGTCTCACTATCAACATAGAAAATACGCTCTTAAGCATGGAAAAAAAGTCTGCCTTTCAGCAAACTTCTATCTGTTTGAAGTCCAGTATTATTTTTATCCACTTTGGCCACTTCTGAGAAGGGAAAATCAAAGAACTCCCATAAGCTGCCAAGGGTTAATTTAAACTTATCCTTTTTGATAAGCTAAAGGTAGGGTACACCAATACAGAGGTACCTATAGCAACAAGCTGTTTGGTCCACAGTGGATCCAGCTACATAGTGACTTCAAAACAGAAGTGATTTAGTGGCATTTCACTGCGCTATTCTCAAGCTCTTATTAGCACGTTTGAGATCCTGGGATCCCAAGACATCTGGGCCTGGCTGGGTGCTCAGGATGCCTGCAGCCCAGCACTGCAGCAGGCTCAGTGCTGAGGCCAGGCCAGGCTGCTCATGACTGAGTATGGCTGAGGCTGGAAACCCCAAGGATACAGCCAGAACAGCCTCCTTGGGCAGTCTGTACCACAGAGGGGAATTTTCTCCCTGTATCCTGGCTGAACCTCTCATTTTAACTTATGCTCATGGTCTCTAATTCTCCTAACATGCAGCACTGTGAGTGGCCTGGCTCTGTCTTCATAACGTACAAATATGCTGTTTGCTGTAGGTCTCAAAGCACAGTAAATGTACCCATGCAGACGTTCTCACTGGTAGGTTGGACTAAATTACTTTCGAGGGCTGCATCACAAGCTGGCAGCTTCTTTAGGCTACGACAGCTTTCCTAGCCACAGTACAAGCTGGCTGTGTGCAGCTCTCTGAAATTCCTTACCTCTGCCTACAAGCGTAATTCCACCTCATCAACAAAACTCTGCCCAGTGTGTTAAGTGAAACATGTATGGAAACATTTGTATGATCATGCTGAGATAATGCAGAAGGATCTTGTGAGACCGAGCAATCAATAAAGCAGCAGAAGAAATTTGATAGAGATATATAAAAGTGATATCAGGAAAATAATCTCAACTTCATGTATAAAATATTGAGTTTTTGAGCTAACAGTTACCATTCAGAGGTAAAATCTTGGGATTAAGTTTTATGAAAACAAATTCTTCATAGCAATCTGAAAAGCAAATTGAATGTCAGGAACTATTAGGAAAGACCTAGAGAACAAACATAGCTACAAAGCTGTGTAAAGTCCTGATGTGCCCACAGCTTGAACACTGCCTGCAGTTCTGAGTGCCTTGCTTCAGGAGCATGGTAGAAATGAATCATATCATAGAATCATAGAATGGCTGCGCTTGAAAAGGACCATAATGATTATCTAGTTTCAAACCCCCTGCCGTGCGCAGGATCACCAACCACTACACCAGGCTGCCCAGAGACATATCCAGCCTGGCCTTGAACGCCTCCAGGAACAGGGCATCCACAACTTCCTTGGGCAACCTGTTCCAGTGTGTCACCACACTCTGAGTGAAAAAATTCATCTTAATATCTAACCTAAACCTCCCCATCTCAGTTTAAAACCATTCCTGCTTGTCCTATTACTATCCACCTTCATAAACAGCTGTTCCCTCTCCTGTATATATGCTCCATTCAAGTATTGGAAGGCCACAATGAGGTCTCCCTGGAGCCTTCTCTTCTCTAAGCTAAACAAGTCCAGTTCCCTCAACCTTTCTTCATAGGAGAGGTGCTCCAGCCCTCTGATCATCTTAGTGGTCCACGTCTGGACCCTGTGTCAACATTTAGAGTTGATCCACAGAGGTACCAGGGCTCCCACAAAGGGGATGGCATAGCAGTCAACTGCAACACAGAGGGGTATTATGATCATGGTCTGCCAAAACCATGAGTGGAGCAGGATCTACTGTGCACCTACAGAGGACCATTTAGTGAAGCTAATGGAAGCCAGGTTCAAACTCAACAAAAGATGGTGACTTTGGATGTAAAAGGGAGTAGATCTATGGAGCTTATTTTTCAAAGGTAAATCGGTAGAACTCAGAGAGAGAGATCTGTTGAGAATACAGAGAGAAACCACAAGAGGCTCAGAAAATCTCCTGTCTTGAAACTAGTTGCAATCTGCGACAATAGTCAGTTAAAGCACCAAATACAATTGCCCCATTCTTATTCTTTTGTGAGCATTTGCTTACGGCCACTGTTGGAAGGAAGACATTGAGTGAGATCAGTTTGTGTTCCGACACAGTATGCTCTTCTCTATGTTCTTTTCAGGGTCATACCATGTTTGTACCGTGGTTTTGATGCTATTATAAATCCACTTTCTGTAAACATAACAAGGAAATAAACCTTTAAAAGAAAAAAAAAAAAAAAGAACAATAAAATGTATATACCTCAAAAATCAGGGCTAAGAAATTAAGAAAAATACTATAGCTCAAAGACTTTCTTTGTGAGCTAGTAAAGACAGGTCTAACAAGAAGCAGTAATGGCAGCTAAAACCAGATTAGATGCACTCAATACAGGAGCAGTTAGGTAACATGCAATGGCCTGTGATACACAGAAGGTCAGCCTAGATGATCTAATGTCCCTTCTGGCCTAAATATCTCTGAGTACAGTACTCTGGCAGCCACACAAATGTTGAAAGCAAACTCCAACTCAGCATGTTTTCTGTCAGCCTCACTATATCTACATAGATTTTCATGCCAGGTTTTTAAAAACTTGTCCTGTTGATTCTATAACTGTACTTTATTTCTCTGCTTAAAGAAGATAACACTGAGATTCTAGGACAACTTAGAGAGATGAAAACCTGCAACCTTCAGTTTGCATTTATTTATGTAAATATTTGTTTCAGTTTCGTATGTTTTCATTTCTGTCAGCTCCCTGGTATTTCGCTTTTTGAATGTAGAAAATATACTTTTTTCCCTCTGTGAAATTTTGATTTCCACATTTTTTCCATTTTCACCAGAACCTTAAGATCTGAATCTCCTGATCAAGTAAAGTATTGTGCATTTTCACAGACTGAAAAAAGTTAAAAGCCTGGAAAGTGATCCCTGAGTAGCACTCAGTGTTAAGATGCAGACCTAGCTGGTTTTAAATATGAGAAAAACAGAAACAATAATATGAGAAAGCAAAGAAATTTTTAAACCAAATCAGAAAGAATTCTCTGATAATTTCCTGTTCTTTCTTGATTTAATATGAAGGATACTAGAGAGTGCTATGAAGTTACAAGTTTTAGCCACTCTTCTGTATGCCATTTCCACAGAAGTCCAGAAATCTCTCCCTTCCTCTGCCCTTTGCTTTTTCTCTCTCTGAACCTGGTATTTCAAATTAATTTAAATCAAATGTAAGACAACCTTCTAGTTTCAAGTTTCTTTTGGAGAAGCCTTTTAACTCTGATCACCTCTGATTCATAATTTTGGGTGGCATTTAGAGATTTCTACAACTATACACAAAATCTATTGAAGACCTTATTAGTCCTGTCTAATAAAAACACATACTTGAAATAAAACTGCTACTTTATCTATCCCATAAACTCTGTTTGTCTACTCAGAAGACAAATTGTTAGTAGAAGTCAGTGAAAGCAAAGTTTATATCTGAATAACTGGTACATCTCAAAAAGCTCATAATTTCATCACAAAGCATGTAAAAGGGCAAAGATTAGCAGCAATATCCTACTCTTTATACCATGTGGATTTGTTTTCAAAGCAATTATCTGAGATTAAATATAGGCATCGGTCTGTGGTATCAGATTAATACATGCAGTTACAGGTAGCTGGACACAATAATCTACCAGGATTTTTTCATTTCTAGTTACCGTGAATCTGTTAAAAAACTAATGAATAATAACTTTACAAAAACATCAATCTACGTCCACCAATCAATCTTGCTTGCCGACTTAGGGAATTTACCATTTTCTCAAAATGCTTACTTCACAACCTCTGTAGAAAAGAAGGCCTCCAAATCCATACATTAGCACCTGTGAAATTTGTTAAGAATGAAATAGCTGAGAGATTTCAAAGCATGGCTGCCGGTAGAGTATCACAATTACATCAAGTTGTTCTTAGCTCCAGGGGACTGATATTATTTCAGGTGATATTCAAGAAATTCATCAGACGTAAATAAAAACATCTGTATGTTTTGATATTTGTAACAGAAAAACCTAGACGTCTAAAAACAGTAGCCTTAAGTCAGATCCAGAAATGGCAGACAGGATCCCTGAAACAAGTGCCTGGGAAGAACTGATGAATCAGCAGGTGGAGAGCTGAGCCTGAACATCGTATGAGATCTGTAGCAAAAGGGCTATTGCAATCCTTATCTGTATAAAGAGGCAACCTGTCCAGGACTCTGGAGATGAATTTATCCCTTGTGCAAAATGGACCCTATAACCTTTTAGAGTGGTGTACAATTCTGTAATGCATGTTTTAGAAACAAGAGCAAAACAGTAGATAGGGTGCAGAAAAAAACAACAAATGCTGTTCAAAGACAGGAGAAAATGCTTTCATATACAAATGGTAAGGGAATAAGAAGTGAAGCTAACTCTACAGCTTAGTTAAGATAATACACATGGCAGTGGAAAGATACAGACCTGAAGCAATAAAGGAATGACTATTAAACAAGAAATTGGAAAGAGACCAGACTTTTCCTCCAAATTAATAATTATTTCAGTGACCTGCATAATCATGCTCATAGTATCTAACTGACAGAGAGTACAAATATAGATGGTTGCCTGTTCCACATCACACTGTGAGAGAAGAGTGTTAGACATCCCAGTTACAGAATGAATAACCTCTAGTGCATACAACATGTGGCTTTGGTGCTGTTAGAACTAACTGAGCCACTAGAGCGGAGAAAGTGGTAACACCAGACACAGGACAGTCTCCATACTAGGTGACATCCAGGAGACACAGTCAGACAGTAAGCACAGTAATGTGTTCTGTAATGAGGACAGATATCGCCCAGACTGGTTTTGTCCTATGTGTCTTCAGGCACTGGGGGCAGATTCAAGGCCAGCATGTCAGAAGACTGCATCATCACAACTGCCTGCTTTTATCTAGTGACTGCAATCACTGCAGAGGATTGAAGGCCTTTCTGAACTGACCCTGACTCAAATCCTTCAGGTGACAGAGCAACACAACTGGTGCTAACAAAGGCAACAGCATCTCTCATGACTACTGGAAATAAATGGCATCAGCATGGACAAGCAGAATTTAAAGGACAAAAGTAGGAATTAGGTGGGCTGAGGGTATATATGTAGCATTGCACTTGCAGTTCTTTCTGACTAGATTCAGGTATGCCCTGACACTACTGCACTATGCCAGCCTTGATCCTACTTCTCATGGTCTTGCTTTCTGGCCTTCCTCCATTCTGGAGGAAAGGACTGCAGGGGAAAGCCACGTGGAAACACTCGTCTTGCTCATTGGAAGGTGCAGAAGAAGAACCAATGCAATGAACAAAGTCTCCAATTTAATTTTAGTATCTCAAGTGAAAGTACACTGGCTTCACACAGCCAGCTTACATTACTAGTGAACAGATAGAAAAATACAAGTAATTTCAGTATTTTTTTAAATATTTAGAAAGTTAGATTTTTTTTTTGGTTTAATGTGAAATATTGAGTCCAGTAAGCTGACATCTTGATAGCTGTGCCCATGAAGGAACTGCATAAATCAAACATAAATCAAAGTGCTGAGTCTATTATCTACAGTTTACAATCACTGATTCTTTTACTTTTTCCTAGTTCAAGCCCAACAGGTAAACGTACACCTACCAACACCATTAAACTTAACAGCTGGTCACTGCTTTCACTACAATTTCTCTTTTCTACATTTTAGACTGCAGAGGCATTTGGTATAAAATACCCTGGCCTAGAAACAAATTTTATGCTAACAATTTCAAAGGAAGTTGTTTGGTTGTTTTTAAATTACAGAACCTAAAGAAACACATAGCTAAGATTCAAGAAGTTTTGCTTGGTATTAGTATGTTGATACAACTCATGCATGGATGGAAATACTGTAGAATGTATATTAGCATATTTGTTAACAGACCTAAGAGTCCCTCTATTTTGACAGAGCACCTGTGTGTGTTTATAAGTGATGTAGAGACATCAGTGAGGGGCCCAACCAGCAAAGACTGAGTCTGGATTCGATCATTCTGAGAGCTGAGTGGTTTTGAATCAAGGGATTTAATCTGAGCCCATTTCTTATAATGCGTTTTAAAGGAGAAAGGGCTTTTCTTCTGCCAAGATGAGAGTATAGGGCTGCAGGGATTTACATTTCTCTTGCAGCTGTAGACATCACTAACAAATACGGCCCCGATTCTGGACACAGCTTAGCTCAAGAAGATCTCTACTGTGATGTAGTGCTCCATTACAGTTGGCCTTCAGAGGCAGAGTGAGCCTTGCCAGCAGCAGAATGAGATCAGAGGGGACCAGGAGAACATGCTGCTGTGATGCTTCTGCATTGCCCTCCTGAACATCCCTGCAGCACAAGCCTTTGGTATTGGTGTCCTGTGCCCCAGGAGGAGATTCAGTCTCTAGAGAGTTTATTGGAAATGTAAACTTCTCACTCTGCACCTATGGTTCTTTAAAACTAGATTTTCAATAGGTAAGACAATAACGTGAGCTTCCGCGGCCTTCAGCACAACAGCCTAGCTGCAGGTATGCTCTGCACCCAGTATAGCACAGAAGGAGTGGTGGCAGAAGCAGTCAGAAGGAGACAAGGGACAGGAGTGCTAAGTTAAAGTTCATCTTCATATGAATTTTAACTCATCGAAAATAGTTTATCTATAGGCTATTGCCTGTTTCAGCTCCTGGAATTCCTTTGCCCCAGGGATTGCTCCAGCAAACAAATCCCTTAAATTTTCACTAGAATTCCCCTGTTTCCCCTGCACAGATACTTATTTCCTGAGCCTTTCCATAGCAGAATGCAGTTTTGACTAAGGTTTGCACATGACCTGAAGCTGGCAAGCCTGTTGTCTCTGAATGTCACAAAACTAAGAAAAGCATGTCTGCGCAGGAAGCTGAGATGGCAAAGCCCACATTCTCACAAACATTTTCTTGCAAAAGCTTCAGAACGAAATGTGATGGCAAATCACCAGCTTTCCATTGTGAGGTAGCCACTGGATCCATATGATTTCCTATTCATTATTGAATGCCAAATCTTTTTTTAGTATATTTTTCCCAATAAAATGAGAAATCACTTTTAGATGATGCTATACAGTTATTCAATTAACTGTTGCGGAAAAGGTGGGGTTGGTCTTAGTTTGTTATAATTTATGAGGTTAGGAATGGGTTTCACGAGAGAAAAGCTTCTTAGGGACATTCTTACTACAATAAACAAGATATTTCAACTCCAAGACTACATTATCAGCAAATATATATATTCATATAAATCTATATATGCCTGTCTACAGATATAAGCATTTAGAAACAAGCATGTACATGCATTTCAAAAACTGTACTTACTCACATTTGTTCTTGAAAAAAAAGATACTTTATAAAGGCAAGTTCATACGTAACGTTGATTGAAGTTTGCTCTCCCTGCAGTTAAAATGCAGGAGGCATATGATACAGCATCCTACTGCCTCTACTTCTGACTTGCTCATATTAAATACAAGCTCTGTTAAATTGAAAGGATTTCTGGTTTGTTTCAACTTGAAAGAGATTTAATATGAGGCCCAGAGACAAAATCTGTCTCAGTAATCAAATTATAACAAGTAAGGATTAAAAGTATTAAGAAGTTTAAGCAATCTTTTAGCTGCCCTGTGTTCTTGAGGTCATTTGAAGCTGGCTGTGGGAATAAGTAAAATAAAATAACAAGAAGGAAAAAAACAAAGTATTATAGCAGGAAATCAAAGAGTGTCCTTCAGGATTAGATTACGGTACAAGAAAGGGACTGAAACATTTTCCAGGATCTTTAATTAATTTTCCTTTGGGAAACATAATTTTAAAAGGTTATTTTAATAGCAATCTTTCTTTTCTTTCCTTCTAAACTAGAAGTACTAACACTGGAAAAAAAGTTTTTATCTAAAAAAACCACCATAAATACTGATAATATCCACTAAATCACAAAATAAACAGTGCTCCTCAAATAAACAAAGCTAAGGACTGGGAATATGGTATTATTTATTATTTGGTGAACTCATATATATAAAATATATAAGAGCACATTCAGCCTAAACTGATACTGTCAAATGCACTGACTTCAAACAGCTTCATAGCAATTCCTGTAAGCATGCCAGTTGTGCTTCAGTGCAAAAGGCAGCCATGTCTGTTTTTGTAGGTCTGTTTTTAACAACCTTAACAAAGAGACAAACTGAAGGTACTGGAGGAATCTCCAACTTGAAGCAGGAAAGGACTGTGATGACAATACTAGGACATACATTGAATTATTTCTTACCTCCTTCTGATCCTGGTTTCCTTTCAGTGACTAGTGCCCTTCCAAAGAGCTACAATCTCTTGAAGTCCCCACAGGGATCTGGTGAATCCAATGAGATGGATCTTACTAACTTGTCCTGCACCAGTGAAGCTGATTATGAGGTGGAAAAGGTGCAACCACAATTAATTTCCTCAAATTAGTTTTGTCAGAAAAAAAGAAGAAACACAAACTTACTTTACTTTATCCTCATATTCTGTGCTCAAGAAAGTTCTTTGAACAACTCATCCTGAGTACTTATCTGTACAGTAAGTCCTCTCAAACACGTATGTATGGAAAACTTATGCATGCCTGAGGTTTATTTTACAGCAACAGCTCAGGTGTAAACAATTCTCACAAAGTGCTGCAGACCTTACATCCACTGCCCACCTCGCCATGCTGTCACCTGCTCTTGGGAAACGTGACCCCTGAGGGACTACCACTGCACCAAAAAGTGCATATTGCCTCATTGCTGTGCAGAGGACAGGGAAGATCAAGGCACTATACCTATTTATTAACAATTAAGGCTTTTAATTAGGTTGTGATGAGAGAATAGTAGACATCTGATCTTAATTATTTCTTTTTCTAGCAACTGAGAACTTCATAGAATCATAGAATGGCCTGGGTTGAAAAGGACCTCAAAGATCATCTAGTTTCAACCCCCCTGCCACAGGCAGGGTCACGAACCACTAGACCAGGCTGCCCAGAGACATATCCAGCCTGGCCTTGAATGCCTCCAGGGATGGGGCATCCCAACATGTTCCAGTGTGTCACCACCCTCTGAGTGAAAAACTTCTTCCCAGTGTCTAACCTAAACCTTCCCTGTCTCGGTTTAAAACCATTTCCCCTTGTCCTATCACTATCCACCCTCATAAACACCAGAACCCCACAACCTTTAAATTAGGTAATAACAGCAAAAACACACTGTCAAGCTAGTCTCCAGGTTTAGTTGCTAAGTCTCCAAAAAGCAGTTGCTAATTACTATTAGGTTGCCTAGAGAGGCTGTGGAGTTTCTGTCCTTAGGGATCTCCAAAAGCTAATGGGGCATAGTCCTGAGCACTCCACTCTGAGTGATCCTACACGAGTTGGACCAGATAAACTCAGAGGTCTGTTCCCACCTCTGCTATCCTGAGATTCTGTATCCATGAACTACAAGTTCACTTTCTAGAGAAGACAGTGAGTACATTCAGCGCTATGCAGGTATGTGGCTGGAGGACAGTTCTTAAAACAAGAGTACGTGAACCAGCATTTGGTCACACTGAAACCTCCTGACACAGCTAAAGTCTCAGCAGAACTAGCTGCGCTAGCAGGCTGGCTGAAAAGTAGAGAGAGTCAATCATTTCCAAAGGTTGCAAATCATGTTTTCTTGCTTTCCAGCACTATTTTTTTTTCTCCCTATAAATTGAGTCCATAACTGATTTATTTTTTGACTTGTGAATCCAGCCAGATATTTTCTTCTGTGGTGGCTTTGATTCTATTATCCATTTATTTTAAAGCAAGCTGCTACTGTCTAGGCAAATTCCTTAAGAAAGTCTCCAAAGGAGTGAGTCTAATAATATGGTGTTACTTTTTTTTGTTGTTGTCGTCCTAAAATCTGAAAACATTAACTTGCTGCAGGCAGACCTACACAAGTCATTTTTTATGGAAGCTTTGGCCCATATATTGCTCTGATTTGCAGAGATAAAGGTGATTTATTTCTCAACTGAATGTGTAGTGTTGACAGTCTCTCTTTAAATATATGATGTTTAATGATGAAAGTACTATTACTCAACAAAAATGACATTTGTTTCTTACCAAAGCATTTTACTTTTATTAGCCGTGATGTTGCTATGTTTACAGTGTGAAAAATAAAGCTTGGTATAGGATGCTGTTAATTTTTGCATAAACGCATACACAAAACCTTACGTGAATGTGTTCCACTGGAATAACAAGAAATGTTATCTCCAGTTTAGGTTGTACCTATCTACCTGAGTTTCACCATATTTTCTCATTGCTACTAGCCTGAATTCCCTTTTGGAAAGTCTTTGGTTGTGGAAGGGCTTGGGTCTGTGCCTGCTGAATGGAAGATGAAGTTGTTGGTGTGAGACAGTTGATAAGAGATGAATGCAGATCTTTAATAGGCAATGATTGCAGAGTTTTCCATAGGCTAAAAGATCCAACTCTTAAAAGCTTCTGAGTAGCTACAAATCCCCTGATTGTAGGGGGAAAACACTAAGATGAAAGCTTATGATTAGATCTTTTAAAGAATGTAAAGTAGGGGAAACTATCTCACTTCAAACATACTTGGGAAGTACTTCACATATACTCTTAATTCAGGCTTTGCTAGTGATTTCAGGGAAACTGTCTTGGACAGCCTGGGCCATGGTTTGCTCTAGTTATCCAATACACACCTGACAAGGGAGAGAAGAGGACAGACTCTTCTGGTCTTTCATTGTTACCTCATTGCTAAGGCTTCAGATGGAGGAGGAAAATAGACAAGACAGGATAGGAGAGACATTCAAGAAAGCATAGGCAAAGGGGTGTAGCAAAGGAAGTGTGCTTACCCAGAGCAATAATCTGCCTCTTGATCAGGAGGAGTATCCCAGAAGTGGCTTGGATCTAGTCAGAAATAGAGCAGGTCCAGAAAGCAAGTATCCATGTCATCCACTAATGAGTAGATCTGAGGCATTTGCAGGAAGAGAGCAGACAACAGAGAGAGCCTGGATCACTAAGCAGTACTTCAACTATTGATCTGCAGTCAGGACACAGCTATGACTGGACCTACTAGTCACCGAGCAAGGATGGTGACCCGCTTAGCCCTACCCATGGATTTTGGTTTAAAAATAATTAAGGGAAGCTCTAAAACCAGCAGTGTATTTGGCCACCACCAGTTTCCTTGCTTTCTACTTGTTCAAGGCTTGTGCATGTGAAATCTCATCTACAAAACATTACAAGTTAGTACACAACTGAAATCCAAAGAAATTCAGTCTACAGAAGAAAGCATTTTCAAGTGCTCTATGGACTACCATCTTAAAAAAAAGCACTCAGTAGATGTCTCCTAGAGACATTTTGTTTTCTTTTTATCCCAATGGCTGTCACATCCTCTGCATTCCATCTGATCAGAGTAAGGTATAAACTGCATACCCACAGATTTTCACACTCTTGTCACCACCCGCATATATATATAACCCCAACTGCAGATGTGTGAAGTACTGCCTTTTAAACCAAGGCACTTCTCCTAGTAGAGAAATCCTCTTCCAGCCGATCACTGACACACAAAGTTGAATTATGACTAGAACAAAATCTGAGAGGATAACTTAAAATGAGAATCAAAAGGTTATAAAGCTAAATACTTTTTTAGAGCCAGTGGTTGCCATAGTAGTCACTTGTACAACTTCTTTTTCTTGGAAACACAGAGTAAAATTATTAAATTGGGCCTCGATGATATAGTAAATACATTAATTTATTACTATTCGCAGTCATTTCTGGGTGAAAAAAATCCAGGAGATGCTATTTCAGAATATTTCTCAAACCAAAGGTCCAGTGATACAAAATCATTCAAGTGACCAAGGAGCCAGAAATTCATGTTTATTGTCTGCTTTGGCCCATCCTTGGGGTCTTGGAGCTGCAGCTAAGAAGCCAGCTTCATCTGGGCCAAACTCAAAGACATTGATAGTACACATTAGGCTATCATCTTGTGAGGATTGTTACATGATGTACATCTAGCACAGAAAATTTTATTTAAAGAAACAGTTTCAAATCAGTCTCATTTTTCTGTACTTATTGGGTTGTGTTTTTAATGTTTGCATGCAAGCTGTATGAGTTAAAACTCTACTGGAAAGAATAACACATGCAAGCTGCTTTGTTTCCAGGTTTTAGCTATGTGGGACAAATCAGAACACTGCTAAAAATCAGCACTGAAATTAAACAAAGTATTCCAAAGTGAATGGTTTGGATCTGTTAATGCATGAATTTAAGCTGCCATGGATATCTACTATTTGAGCTTTCAACTTATTAGGTGCTTTGAATCTCTCAAGAAAAATAGTGGTTTGTAGTCTTAGGACAAATATATATATACACACACATATATGTATGTATATATATATACATACATATATACACACACACACTCCCGGCGTCTACCTTAGACCAACAGATAAAGAAAACAAAGTCAACTCTGAGTAAAATGAGTGATAAGAGCAAGGGTCAGGTGTTGAACTCCCGGACATAAATATGAGGAAAGCATTGCTGATGCAAACTATATGCAGGTGAAATCAGAACTACAAAATACATATCCTTATTGCAAATAACATAATGCAAATAATGAAAGACAGAACAGATCTGCCCTGAAACAGATGTAGTCCTGGCTATGACTAGGAGTTTTTTGACATTTGACCTTGTACCACTCTCTTCTTTCCATCTCCTTCCCAAGGAGTATTCTCTTCAGCAAAATAGAGATGGACATGGCTGCAAGTCAAACTCAGAACCAGAGCTACAAGGTTACTCTAGTAACAGAAACTCCCACATGTTCAAGTTTTGAGTTAGGAGTAAGAAGATCTGAGCACCTGCCCTACTTCACAGTAAAAATACAGGAACAGATTTGGAAGCAAGGCCTAGAGCCCCAGTCTTCCCACCACAAAGCAATTTTTTTCTTAGGCACAATCTGATGCATACTGTGGCAATGTGCCTTTACGTTCTCACTTGGAACAAATTGTTCTCTACATTGTGATGCAGCTCCAGAAGAGTTGATTAAAATTATCTCAGCTTCAGCTTTCCAGTGCCTTTGTCTAAAGGCTGGTTTGAGGGTTGTCCTGTATAGTAACAGGTTGGGAATGCAGACTTGCATTCCCTTAGGAGTTCAGTCAGGAGGCAGACTTCCACAATAAGATAACCTAGCGGGAATATTTTTTATGGGAAAGGGGAAAATGGAACATTGTGTAAATAAAGTGTCAACAACAACTCAATTTTCTAAAGATCCCAACTTTGGGAAGTTCTTAGTTTTCTCAGCAGCACCTACTAAACTAACCTCTCCAGGACACATCAAAAACATGCTGGCTAAATCTATACTACTAAATCAAATGAGCATGGAACTGTTTTCTGTTGCTGAGTCCAACTGGCATGGGGCAATCTGCTTCCATACGGCTAAATTCTCTTCTTCCAAAACATGCTGGCTGCAGTCAAATTGTCTATGATCTTTGAATGACCTTCAGCCTTTGAAAATCCTCACTGTACTCAGTACTTGTTTAGGATAGTGCCAGCTGGTCTGGGTCAAAACCATTCTAGGGACCTTTTTAATGATTTAACAGATAACTGAGTTATGTCCGGGAGCATTCTCAGCACAGTCTAATTTACTAATATAGATGCCATGATTTTAACTTTTCCCTAAACAAGCATGAATTAGGACTTCAGAAGTCTGTCAGAACTAGGGGAGTTTTGGAAATATTGACAATTAAATTCAACTAAATTTTCAGTTGTCAATGCAGAAACTTGTGTCTTGACATCCAAACCTTACTTAAGACCTACCTAGGTGCTAAAATGTCTTGGTCTGACTCTACAATTTTAATGTAGCAAATGTTTTCAGAATTACGAAGTGCAAGCTTCTAGGCTCACTTTCCTTCATAAATAGCACAGTTGCCCTTTCGTGAAGTAATCATCTCAACTGCCTTCAGTTGCTTCTCAGCAGCATGAAGCACAATATAAAATTTCTGTGGGAAACCAGAATTTATTCTGGCTTTTCAATCTGTATAAGTATTTCTACATGGGTCTACTTAGGACAAAATTTTAGCTTAAAATATCAATTTCACATGTATTGTTGGTTTGTGATATAATCATCTATAGTTCTTTGTGCTATTGCTTTTTGTTATTTATCTGGCTTTAGATGTCCAAAGAAGAAAACTTGCACTAAGCTTGAGTTTGAATCACAACCTGCTAAAAAGAACTCCCAATAAATTTTACCTCATTTCTGATGGACATGGGAATCTAGTGTTGCAAACCCCACTACGAATTCAGGAGTACAGACCCTTAGGTTAGGTGGTGAGCATGTTATAAAAACATATGGATCTTTTCAAAAGTAGCTGAAGCGTGAACATGTGGTACCAATTCTTCAGGCTTGGGTTGAACAGCACAAGGAGTCCTTCATATAAGGTATTACTCCCTTCCTCATACCTTCCTTTGAAGAACTACAGCTGAGAGCTCCTTATCACAGCTTTTCTTCAGAACACGCCTGGTTGCTTTGCTGATGGATATAGAAACTCTTTGTCTCAGTTCACTAAAAGCCTTACTGTCCACATAATTTGTAACACTTACTATGCTTTTGGCCTTTCCAGCTCCTGGGGTGAAAAAATGCTTATTTTCATTTGTTGCCAAAGCTATATATACTCTAAAATGTGTGCTCTATGCAGAAATCAAAGTGCTATGGGATTTTTAAGCAGGTAACAAAGTACTGGACTGAATGGGGCAAGTTCTTGTTTCACACAACAAGGGAAAAGATGATATCTTGATGCCTCAAACAGGAACAAATTAAGCCCAATAGACTCCCCCAGCACACTGGAAAGCAGCAGGAAAGGCAGGAGGGAGCTGAGTCACCATGAAAAGAAGGAGAGAGTTGAGATTAGAGAACCTTTATTTCAGTATATGTTACCATTATCTAAACGGAAAGCAGAAACTTCTGAAGTTTGCTCCTCCCTATTCTTCCAACACAGCAAACAGCAGATTTTATCCTTTCTTAATTCAAAGGGTAGACTTGATTACTTCACCGTTCGTCACAAAATTTTAGAAATTACCAGCATTTCTCAGAGAAAAATCAGTATCTGTACACTTGTTTGTACAGATGAAATAAAATCAATTTCATAGGAAACATAGGATAAATTACTTAGAAAAGAATCCAGATCTTCAAATAAGAGCTAGTAAGGCATTTTCTCTGACAAGTCAATTTTTCTGCACACACACTGAAACATTACTTTAGTTAAATTCGACTTTTTAGAAACAATATAATTCAAACGTATTGTTTAGTGAATAAAGACAGATTCTCACCTGTTGAACAGTTTTCTAAGTCTGGACAAAGAAAGAGAGATAGCAGCTAATTTCAGAATAGTCCAAGAGGTGTGTGTGGCAGATCTAATTCAAGTTCCTGGCCAAAGACAGGCAAAAACTCATCTCATTTGAGTGTCATAATTCCTGAGGCACTCTACAATCCCTGTTCTCTTACTAATCTTGAACTTTTTCAGCTTTTTCTCAGGCTAGAAAATAGCCTTTTTTTGTAAGATTTAAGATCTAAGATCTTACAAGACCAAAAAATTTTTCCCCACCTAGCTTCACTTCTGATCTCTAATTTTGCACTTACATTACAGAACTTCTGCAACTATCAGGAATGCAGTTCCTGCACCCACTGAGGCAAATCACCGCTGTAGTCAAGAGCTGGTGGGTGCAGGACAGAAAGTAGTCAGGAAGATCTGGTTATGACTTTCTGATTCTCCACCAACACTGGCCACAGATTCAGTATACATTAAAGCAGCACTCAGGCTGGCCTAACCTACACCAGATGACAATGGTCTTAAGGTAGCAATCTGCCAGCTGGAATTATCTGGAGCACAGTAGCCTTCCAAACTCATCCCTTCCAGCCTTTGGCATCATTTTTACATAGGTTGGGACTGGTAAGATTCAGAGTTATGCCATTTTAATATCCAGTAAAAACTCCTTTCTGCTGGGAAATTTTCATTTGGCCAGATGCAGCTGAATTCCTGAGGCATAAAGAGGCCAGCATATGGAACTAAATCTGTCCCAGTGTATTTTTGGTCTATCATCTTGTTAACTCATCAGTTAAGAAAATCTCAGTTTTGAAAGAGCCTCACTTTGGCGTCACATTATGACAATCCCACAACTTTATAGTACTCTTTGCACTAGAACTCAATGTCAATGACGCATCTCAAAGTGAGAGGTCACATCAAGAAGAGAATCAGCCAAGAAATTTGACAAGATACAGCTTTCTCGGAGCTGATGGAGCCAAGATTTGCAGAAAAGGCTGATTCTGAAAACTAAGAGATGGCAACACTACTGGTGATAACAACCACCACCTCTTACACAATTGCTGCCATGGTTACAGGAAATCTGATTCAGAAGAGAAAATGGCAGAAGAAAACAGAGACTTAATTTAAGCTCTTATAAATGCATGTGCATGTCTGTTTACTTACATAATGATACAGTAAAGGTCTTTCACTTAATTAAAACCCACAAAAAAACCTTATTAGAAAAATACATTTTCAAAAAACAAAACAAAAACAACAAAAAACCCAACGTACTTGTTTCTAGTCAGTACGAATAGGCAGCCCAGATAAGCCGGGCAGCAGGAGTATGAATTCAGAGCAACAATCACAGAGTTGTAACATGACTTTTCTTAGGGAAGATAAATGCCATTTATTACTGAGCCTTTCATCTGTGCTCTCAAGTAAGGAGCATCAAAAAGACCACGTTGTCCAGGAGATGCTGCTGGGCACTGCTTGTTAGAATCCTATGGCTTTGTTTCCCACACCAGAGTATAAAATACATGTCCTTCTGTAGCAACTGGACAGATCAATACAACAGGAAAGGTGTTACAACAAAGGTGTGACGACAAAAGTACTGGCATAATAGAGAGGTACCATAAAGAAAGGGAAGAAGATTGCTCACCAGTATCAAAGAAGTCTAGGTTTGTAGGGGAAAGCTACACCAAGGAGGGATCTCTTCCCAGAGATCCTTCCCTAGTGGCAGTCAGCCCTTAAATGGGGTCTAAGAGAGGTGCAGTCAGGCTCTAACCCTTCCGGTTGCACAGGTGAACTGCCTTCACCTGTGTTCCCAGGGCTGACCAGGTCTTTTCCCCAGGTGCTCAATCAATGGTTCAGGCCCTGGCTCACCAGTTACCATACACCTTCCCTGGGCAAGCTACCCTCCACATTACTGTTCGCAAACACTTGCATAATTTGCTAGACCAAAATCTTCATTTCAAAATCTAATTCTGGATTGTCAGCAGTACCAAAGCACTCAATTATCACAGGGGTTTCAGAAGACCACAATTAAAGTAATTAAGATAGTCAAAGGCAAAATAATTTTTGTGCTCCCTGCAAATTTATTGTAAAGGACTAATAGGCAACAATTTTTGGCTGGATAGGAATAATAAAATCCTGAACAGATGTCAGTTTAGGATAATTTTAGGGTGACCTGCAATTCACTTTATTTCCAAGTGCCTTTGCACTCAGAGCAAGTACCCAAAACAATATATCAGTCTTTCAGGTGAAGAGTTGGTGAATGGAAGTTACATCTTAACTTCTTCTGTACTCACACTTATTTCTTACTGCACTTCTCAAAAACATCTGCTGATTGATCAGGTTTTCCAAAATTCAGCCAGATAAAGGAAAAACATAAGCTCTTTCACGGAAAGGTGAATGGATTTCTGTGTACAGTTCCCTCTAGAGGATAGTGGTTTTTAAGACAAGATAAGCTAATGTTATTCTTTGTATGCAACCGGCATTTATTGTTAGACACCAAATTTGAAAGTCTACTGTTATTTGTCATGAAGATTTCTGTGGTACTGATAACTGTGGTATCTGCTCCCTTTCATGCAACTGAGTCAGAAAAACAAAGAAAACAACCCATTAGTTTTTGGTGCCAAAATTGAGATGATTTTTCAATACATTAAGCATGGCATAGCATTTCGTATGTTGAAAGCACAGATATCAATGATTCCAAAGACATGTATGAGAACTCAATTTTTTCTTCAAATCAGAGCTTATGATTTCCAAACATGCAAGGAGAAAATGAGTCATGCATATATAGTAATCACACACAAGGGACCGAGAATAAATGAAATTTCCAGCAACTTATTCTTTTGTAGTAGATAAAAAATAGAATCCATTTTCTTTTTGTAACTGCAGGCAAGCACCTTAATAATGCAAATGTGCTTCTGGATTTGGCAGCCCTTTCCATTGTCTGCAAAGCCTGAGTCTCTTAGATAGTCATTGCTCCAGCCTGTTTCGTTTTCAGAGCAGCTCCAGTCAATGTACTGAATTGACTAAACTTCTGAAAACAGTACTGTGTACTCAGGTAAATGAAGACTATCATAAACCACACAGAAGAGTAAAGGATTGGAGCTGCACAGGAGGATACTTGTATGTCATTATTTTATAATAGTTCACCTTTACAATCTTACACACTGTTTTTTGGAAGGAGGGAGGGAGATGTTGGTTGGTTGACCTCTTTTTTTTTTGGCATTTGTTTCTTTTAAAGCTTCAGAAATTGAAGAAAAATAGAAAAAATCCTTTCATAAAAGTCCACACAGGCTTTGCAGGTTCCAGAGCTGGAACCTCTGGTTATGTGGCACAAATTTTTGCCAACTGAACTGGAAACGAATGGATTAACTTGGAGAAATAAAAGGTTGTTAATAATATAGTGTGTTCATCAGCCCCTACATATGAATGAGAAGCATGCTTTACATTCAGCAAATATGCTTCAAATTTAATGACACTGCAGAAACAGAATCTAAGTGCTAGACCTACCTGCATTCATATCAGTTGGCTTTAGACAGCTAACCCAGTCAGCAGGTTGCTCTCTAGTCAATGAAGAAATTTAGGTCCATAGGCTGATTCCAAAACCTAGATTATTCCTTGCCCTATGACAAGATTAACTTTTACTTGTGTCTTCCTGACAGAAAGTCTGACCAGTCCTATAAATCTTCTAATTTCGTGAAAGCTTCACAACCTCCCAAGACAATACAACAGTTCATAATTCTTAGCGTTGCTATGTTTTCCTAATCCTTACATGTATTGTCATCATTGCAATTCAAGCATCTTTTTTCATCTTCATTTTGGTGCTATCCATATTGAACATTTATTTTTAAACATCCTTATTCCCCTTTGGGATAAAGCTTTTGCTTGTCATGGCAAGAATGAGGATAAACTGTTTTTTTCATGTCTGAATATATAAAACTCATGGCCAACTGAAAAGTAAAGGGCAGAGGGAAGTGGGAAATGAAAGTTAAGCCCATGGAACACAATGTTTTAATTAATAATAGATTGCTGGAACAGGGAAATCATGAGAGAAGTCAATATCCTCTACATCATAATAAAAGTTGTTTTAAAGCATTTTAATATTATTAGACTAAACTTTTTAAACCCTTTAAAATTCTATTCCCTACCAGGCTGGAGATGTGCAAATTCACAAAAGACTCACTTTCAATTAGTGGACTGGCTGGTGTGATAAACAGCATGACTTCGTTTTTTTAATTCAAGATATATTTTCAGTTGTTTTTTTCTTAATGGAGTTAATGGATAATGAGACGCATATAGCCTTGGAGAGAATTTATTCACTCACTTCAACAGAAGCACTTTCTCAATTCATACCACAAAAATTGAAAATGTTTCACTAATAATGGCATTCTAGGACCACTTCCTCACAGGGCTTTGAGAAAAATCTTTGTTGTTTTCTCCCTTTGGCAAAGGAGATTCAAGGCCATGTCTTTAGCGGGGCTGATCCCTATATGACACAAAGTCCAGGAAAATAACAAAAGGAATTACCATCTAATTGTGCTAGAAATGTAAAAAACAAGTGTCTCTAGGCCTTCCATACTACATCAGTAAATTACTATTTTATCTTTTAATATTCATATCAAAAAAGTAATAAAAGGAATGTTTTGACTTCTCAAAGCACTTGCAGTAACTGCTTTCCTGAGTATTCATATCTCACTCTTGTCATCAGCTCTCCCCACACTGAAAAGTTAACAATATATTTATTTTGATGCTTCATAATGCCAATTTTTCCTTCACTTATGTTTTCTGGTGAAAAAAAAAAAAAGATACTGTATCTCTAGAGGCAGCCTTCAGTAAGCTTAAGACTTACTCAGATCTCACTCTTCCACACGACTGTCCTGTATGATACATACACTGTTAAGCAGTCTGAATACTGCTGAAATTCATGAAGTTTGTCCACTTATATTATGAAGAGAGACAAAGACCTTTCTTTCTGTATTCCAAAAGTCCCTTTTTCTCCTCATAAAGTAATACTGATTTTTTGGAGATTACCACTTCCTTTGGTTACCATTAGGAATAAAAAAGGAGCATTTTACTAAGTGAAGGACAAAAGCATACATTTAAATAACAGCTGATGAATATATAGGTTAAAATGTCTACTTTTTTTTTAAGCTCAGAACATTTTCATGATATAAAAATGTTTTTTTGAAGTTTTCTCACCATTGAATTGATTTCTCAACAACCAATTAGCTCTTCTAGAAAAATCTCCAGTGTTCTCAACGATATTTCTGTGCCATTTAATTTTTTAGCTATTTAGTTTTATGTTCTCATTGAGTTGTGGAACTTAGTTATTGAAAAAGTTATTTGCTTACTTTTTTCCATCTTGCAGGTCTGTGCCACTTTCTTCCTTATTTTATGGTAAGAAAGCTTTGTTCAGGCTCTCTTTAAGCATCCCAAAGGATGGGTATTCTACCACTTTTCTCATAAAACTTTATACAGATTTATAAACTTAGTAGCAAATATATGTATATATGTACGCATATACACATACACACACACCTACACATATATATCCTGTAAATCAGTTCAGTTTTCCCACGCTACAGTTAAATCTGTTATTTAGAGTGTCCTTGGGCAGTCCGCACAATTCAACATCCTGCCTTCCTTTTTAAGGATCTTTCAGAATTCTTGGCTTAATTTCCTGCCCCCAGTATATGGTCTTGACATGCTCCTTGAGTGCAAACATGTTTTTTTTTCGGCAGGAGACATCCAGGTAACGCTGGGTGCATTGTATTCACAGGCATCTGACAACTTTCAACAACAGAGATAATTTTATTTATTTATTTATTTATTTTCAATCTAGATAACATCATCTGACTGTAGGAATTGAATAGAGAGAGACCAAAAAATTCAGGTTTGCGGAATGCATACCTGGCAGAATGTACTTTATCTATTTATTTGTTTTAAGTATGCCTGTGCTTGTTCAGCTACACTGCAAAAACTCTTGGTAATAAAGCTGAGAGGTGCTGCTTTTCCCTACTCTCCCCCTAAGGATTTTTCTCTCTGAAGATACAAAACTGAGCACCATGAAGAGTACAGCTAAGCAAAATTTTGCATCTTTTGATAGTGTGTTTTTGTATTAAATCATCATCAGTGACGCCACCGAGCAGCCAGACAAATGGGAAAAGCTTCCCATTGTGGACCTGCAGGCAGGACAAGGAAAACTTCATTTTTCTTCTCATCTCTCTTTCTACACAAATAGAAAAGCAGATTAAACTATTCTCTCATCCTTAGAGATGAACATAGCATGATAAATGTGAGAGCAGAGAAAATCAACTTTCATGGCGTCTCTACTCTTCTGTGTAAACCACAAGGCCAGCACAGTCTCATTCCTGACTACTTACCTTAGGTCAGTGTCAGTAGAAAATGTTGCTATAAGAATGAGGATTGATAAATTTCAAGCAATAATTAATCTGTTTGAGAGAGTAAACAACAAAGTTGTCAGAGCCACCCAAAATCATAGAATCATAGAATGGCTTGAGTTGGAAGGAACTCCGAAGATCATCAAGTTCCAACCCCCCTGCCACAGGCAGGGCCACTGACCTCCAAATCTGGTACTAGACCAGGTTGCCCAGGGCCCCATCCAAGCTGGTCTTGAACACTTTCAGAGATGGAGCATCCACAGCCTCTCTGGGCAGCCTGTTCCAGCACCTTACCATTCTCTCTGTAAAGAACTTCCCGACATCCAATTTAACCTTCTCTACTTGAGCTTAAAACCATTCCCCCCTTGTCCTATCACTATCTACCCTTGTAAAAAGTTGATTCTCTCATTTTTATAATCCCCTTTTAAATACTGGAAAGCTGCAATGAGGTTTCCACACAGCCTTCCTTTCTCCAGGCTGAACGAGCCCAGCTCCCTCATCCTGTCTTCAAAGGGAAGGTGCTCCAGCCCTCTGATCATCTTTGTGGCCCTCCTCTTGACCCTCTCCAACAGCTCCACATCTTTCCTGTACTGGGGACCCCAGACCTGGATGCGGTACTCCAGATGGGGCCTCACAAGGGCAGAGTAGAGAGAGACAATCACCTCCCTGTCCCTGCTGGCCTCCTTTCTTCTGATGGAAAGATGGGTCAGAACAAGCAGCTGGAAAGCTGCTAAAGTGAGTCTCTTGCTGGAGGAACATGAAATGGCTTTGCTGGTGGAGAGACCCAACAGCACCTCCCCTTCGTATCTTTTTATTCTTGGCCTCCCCACTGTGCCAGATGTCCAGTGAACATTTTAGCGCAGTTGTTCTATAGGAGAGGATTTGAAAGCCTCTAGTAGAGAAAGGGAGAGTAATAAGCAGTTGGGATTAAGAATGTTCTGAAATGATAATAAAAATCTTTAATTTACTATTCTTCGTGGAACAGACCATTTGTTAAAACAGAGAGAAAAGCATCACTGTCAAGGACAATGAACTACACAAAAAGTTGTCCATCTTGTAAAAGTTAATTACCTTCATTGTATGCATGCCTGTGGAAAGGAAAGATGTAGGAGGCAGGAGTATAACAACCAAATACACCCACTGGCCAATTAAAGCAAATAAATTTGAAAAGATTTCTTGTAAGTTGACAAAATTTTATTAGGGAGGGGGAAAAAAATGAACTTAAAAGTTCATGTGATATAAACAACTTTTAAAATAATAGATTTTTTATATGGACTTTCTCTAATTCCTCAAATTTTAAAAGGTTTAGACATGTTCTCTGGGAAAATTCTACATTTTGTTTTTCTTTTTCTAAGGTTAAAGTTATTTTTCCTGTCTTCTTGAGCTTTAAACAATCTCCAAGACAAATGACAATATCAGCTTTTTTGTCTTGCAAATACTGTTTAAGCAAATGAGACGAATATGCCACCTATAAGCATAACTGGAGGGAAAGTCTTGCAATAACACTCCATAGATTATTCCATTTTCATAAAACTGGGACTTTACCCAATATTTATCATTATGTTTTTCCTATAAATCTCCAAATCCTCCTGTGGATTGTGACTGTATATATACTATATTTGTATGGAAAAACTATAACAAGCTGGAAACAATTCCTCAATTTGTTGATTCTTCCAATAATATCACTTGTCTACAGCGCATTGTGGCAAAGATTGGAGATTATGATTCCATTAAATATTTGGCTTACTGTATAGCTTTAAAACAAGTAATTTGCTGGGATTATGAAATAGCAGTACAAAATGGAGACAATAATGGACAAAAAGTTTCACTTGATTAATCAAGTACTTGATTAAGTACAGGATGGCAAACATTCATTTATGAATTTATCCAAGCGTCGCTGCAGAATTTGCAGTGCCTTTCTGCTGAGGAGATTAAGCACTCAGCAAGTTCAAGTGTTGAGGTTTAGATCCTCCAGGGTACGTATGTGTCAGCACTCTCACACATCTTCAGTGCTCTTCAGGTATTCCATTCAATCCAGGCAGGATCTAAATTTCTGCAGGTCTGTACACATGAAGATGAGCCACAGCTGGTGATATGTTTGAAGCCTCTGCCATACTCCAACTGGGACATGAACCTGATCCCAGGTTGCCTGGACCTTGCCGGTTGACTTAACTGGTTGACTAGCGGCCACTGAAGAGTGGATTTTTCTCAGTCTTCCTTGATGAATTTTTTCCTCTTGTAGAGACCTCTTTTCGCTGGGGAAGCAAATTCAATTCTGGTTCCATACTACTGAGACACTCATTTCTCACAAATGGGAAAATTACCTTTCAGCGTGTCCAGCAAGAAGAGAAGATAAAGATTTCCTGAAGGAAGATTCCTACCTCTATCCTCCTATGGCAGCTTAGGAAACTCATTATTTGTTTCCCCGTCCACTTCCTTGGGTGCCTAACTGCATCACAGCAGTGATTAAAAAGCCTGGACATATAACCTGGAACTAAAATTTCCACAACATGCAAAGAGTTAGGCAGTTTCACTAAGCACTGCATCACCTAGGTATTATAAATACTGGTAATAATCTCCAAAACTCATCACATTCAAAGAAAAAGCCCTTTCGATGTACTTGAGAGCTCCAGTATCTGTGAAAGTGAGAGGAGCACTTAAATATTTAGTTTGAAATGAAGTCTGTAAAAATACTGCATCCAGATGTGGAGTCCTCAGTATAGGAGAGACATGGATCTGCCGGAGCGCATCCAGAATGAGGGCCACAAAAATGATCCAAGAGATGGAACACCTCTCCTACGAGGACAGGCTGAAAGAGCTGGGGCTGCTCAGCCTGGAGAAGAGAAGGGTCTGAGGTGACCCGATAGCGGCGTTTCAGTATCGAAAGAGGAGCTAAGGAAAGAAGGGGACAGACTCTTTAGAAGGGTCTGTGGTGACAGAACTAGGAGAAATGGTTTCAAACTAAAAGAAGAGAGATTTAGATTGGATATAAGGAAAAAGTTTTTTACAGTAAGGGTGGTGAGGCACTGGAACAGGTTGCCCAGAGAGGTGGTGGATATCCCATTCTTGGAGACATTCAAGATCAGGCTGGACAGGGCTCTGAGCACCCTGATCTAACTGTTGGTGTCCCTGTTCATTGCAGAGGAGTTGGACTAGATGACCTTTAAGGGTCCCTTGCAGCTAAAAGATTCTATGATTCTAAGAAAGATCAGTGCAAAGACCCTTTGTGGCTCACTGCGCAGATCACAGCACTGTCTGACATTTAGCATCAGACATATACTCACAATATCCTCTGGTAAAAAGAGCGGTAGTGTTTACATCTTTCACTTTTTACTGCTTTTGCCAGAATCTTTTGGTCAAATCCCTTACTGTCAAGGGCAAATTTTGATCCTGTTAAATTTACTGGCTGAACAGCTCTAGAGCAGTGGATAAAACATTGTTGGCTCAGGGTCAGTAGTGCTGAACAAGCAAGCATGCTGCCAAAGGCAGCACCATGCTTTTCTCTCCCTCTAGAATCATGACTGCAAGAAGGTTTTTAGTCACAAATCATAAAGTAGTGGCATGGTTTTAACTCATGCACGGAATACATGAATTCTGATAGCACTGGGCAGCAGTGGTAGCTAAAGCAGCTCTTTTCCAGTTTCCTCCCTAGCCCTGCAAGTCTGATCCTTGCACTGTGTATATTTAGGCAGATCAGCTGGGATATACTACCATTCTCTCTCATTTGTGGGGCAGCAGGGTTTATTTTGGTCACAGTTTCTCTTCTGTCATTTTACTTGTCTGAAGAAAGATATAACTAGATGAGTAAAATGTGAAGAGAAAAAAAAGAGCGATTTAAATAGTAGCATGCCAATGAAATGGTATCATCAGGCTGAGAAGATTATATGGTCTCATTGACTAGGTGTGCACTCAGCTACTATGACTCTTGCTATTTCCTTAAATTGATGCAAAAAGCTCACATTGTAATGTCTGTGCTAATTGACATGATCCTCCCTTGTATGCTGACTTTGCAAGGGCGGCTAAATTTCTGCAATCAGTTCAGTGCTTCTTTTGAGAATGTGGATATTCAATACATGTTTTTTAATGAGGTATTACTATAAGGGCTGTACTGTGTAGTGCCTCTAAGGGTAAACTTACTCCAGATGAGAAGGATCAACTGGCTTTAAATGGTTGAAGTTAATATTTTTTCCTGATTTACTTTCAGCTAAGTATAACAGGAGATAAGATACTTTTACTTTTAAAACAAGGCCTAAATCTGCAATCAACACCATCTGATTTAAAGGGTTACATTTGGCTGAAAAAATATGCATTTGTGAACTGTACTCAGAAATTCCAGAAAGGTAGACAAAAAATTAGTACAGAAATGATTGGAGACTCCTCAACCAGTGAAGTCCCTACAAATCTTGGTGTTGATTAAAATCATATTTATCAAACTCTATAAAATATGAAGAATTAGACTGAAAATTTTAAAGGAAAGAAATTTCTGCTCAAAACCACCAAACGAAGTAATCCCCATCATAGTAGAGTTATGATGTGCTTGCTTTTCTTATGAAACAGAACTCAGAATTTCAATCAAAAGAAAATAAGGAAAGGGGAAACAATCCCCTTATGGAATCTGTTTCACGGGAATGAATCACAGGATGATTGAGGTTGGCAGAGACCTCTGGAGGCCATCTGGTCCAATTCCAGCTCAAGCAGGGACACCCAGAGCAGGTTGCTCAGCACTGAGTCCTGGGGAAATTCCCTGTGAGAATCAATAATATTTTTTAAATTTTGGACAAAAATTGCAGCAGAGCTGTTCCTCCCTCCCCTGAATTTACAGAAAACCTCTGCCCTTAACAAACAGTTGCTTCCTCTTTTTGTACTTTCTTGCTCCTAAACTCCTCTCAGAAAGACTCATAGAATCATAGAATCCTTAGAGTTGGAAAGGACCTCTGAAGGCCATCTAGTCCAATTCCCCTGCAACCCTGCACAGGAAAATTCCTTCCACTGTATGTTTCTTCATCTTATATCAAAACTATTGTATGTGAATCAAACAATAATTCTCACCTTTCCTTCTGGTTCCCATACCAACACCCCCTGGGATATGTTTTCAAACCTTAACTATTTCTTTGACCATTCTCCCACTACAAAATGTCTACATACTTCTACAGAGAGAAGATCTATCTATCATAAAGAATGCAGAGTGCAAGTGACCCAATTATTTTCTTACACCCGTTTGGCACGAAGGGTTTGCATTGTATTTGATTTGTGTATAACCCAAAACTTTCCCATGTCTCTGAAAAAATATACACAGTGCATTGGAAAGATAGAGCATGGTTTTCTTGTTTCAGGAAAACTGTTTTTGGTTTGATTATGGAAGCTTTTCAGAGATGGGAAAGTTAAAACCATCTGAATTAAAAGTCTATATAACCCAATATTTTATAATCTATTATTTTTGTATGCCCACTGAAAAACAATGCAGATGTACATAAATTCGTTAGAAAAAGGACACTACAGCATTCTCTACTTGCCCCCAGCAATGTTTTTAATTTAGCTGTTCTTTCAATATCTAATATGTTTAGTTACAGTAGTCATTAAAACCTAAAAATGCGTACAAGGTTTTGCAAATTCAGTAGATTACAAGTCTAGCAGACACTGAAAATGATGAGCTGCAGCTAAGCCATCTACGTAACCTTTATGATAGTACATAAAGCTGCTGGAGTCTAACATCAGAAAATCCTTTTGCCAGGTCAAATCTAAGTACTTTTACTGATATTTTTAACCCAAATAAACTGTTTTAAGAATGCTAAATGGTGGAATATACTGCTTTGCTTGAATACCTGTGATCAAAATCTGTGTCACCTAATGGGGCTTTTGCCTAAGTGAGTCAGACCAGATTCAGAACTTTTTTTTTTTTTTTAATTTCTTGTACTTTCCAGGAGTCAAAGCAGACATAGCAAGCTTAAGTAAAGCACAAAAAGAAAACTTTTAACAAGGTTTATACACTAAACTAATCTCTTCTGTCTTGATATCTGTCTCAATACGCAGCTCTGATTAAAAGTTTCAGGAATTCTAGCAGAGCCCTAAAATTGAGATTTTTGAATAAAGCAAGATCCAGAGCTCGGCCTCACCACTAAGAATATCCTGCTACCAATCCTTTGAATATCTTAATGAAAAATAAGAGAAAGAAAAGGAAATAAATTACATGTGAAAATGTATGCTTTTAATGTTTAATTTCATCAAAATACTTTAGCAAAGCATTTTCTTTTGTGATTATCTCCTTCCTCTATCTTTACAGATAAAAAAGACATCAAATGAACAGAATATGTCAAGGAAGTCAAATAATCTTATAGCTTTGCAGCATTTGATTTTTTTTTTTTAAATGAAAAACCACACTTACCCACCTCCACTGCAGTGCTAATCAAAATTTGAAAACTCTGGGTCAACAAATCTATTAGTCCACTTAGAATGAAATGGAAAATGAGAGTAACTCAGGTCAACCTTCCTTTATGTATCTTAAGAACAATATATCCTAAGAAAATTTTTGTTTGGCAATACAGGCTTGTAAGATTTTTTAAAGAGAGATTTAAACTAATCAGTACAAATTAGATCAAAATTGGTGACAATATATGAAAGCTTCAAAATTGACTTCATTCTATAAGCTTCAGCGTGAATGTAGAAGAAAGGTAAATTGCCTCAAATTTATAGTAAGCTGAAAGAAATTCTTACACCATTAAAGAAAGAATAGCTTACACTATTGCAGTTAATGTTCTGCTGTGTCTCGGCCCATACTTCCACCATTTCTTTTCTGTATACCATGCATATTTTACTTAAACAGAGTCTAGACCCATCTTTAAAATGCTGTGTTAGGGAAAATCCCACTTAGCTTATCCAAATCTGACTTAGGCACTTCTGTTTTAGGAATTAAGGTTTGTAAGACGTGACTTTTTAAATCAGTCTCTTAATACTTGTAGACAAGTTCATCGTATTCCTTCACACAATGTTCTTAGCACTTGTTTCTAGAAAGTGAAAAAAAAACACCTAAATTATTTTTAACATAAACATTTAGATAAGCAGGTGTTAATATGAAATATTTAACAGTAAGATCCTCCAAATGCATTTTAAAAATGTAATTCCGAATAATCTAGCCAACTTAGAATTTAACATAGGCCTGAGACCTTATGCATTCAGTACAATAATTTGCTAAAAATGGGTCTAGAAGGAAACAAAGAAGCAGTGCTTTATTCAGTTCATCCTTTCAGAATCACAAGACTTTTCCATATATTCCGGATATATAATGAAATAGAACCGGACAGCATGGAATTATATTTAAGAGAGGGGCCTCAAAATAAAATTCAGCTGTATGTAACTGAACACAAGACAGCTTCCAGCACCTCTTATTGAAACCAAATTAGCTTTTCCTTTCTTGGCTTCAGAATAAAAAGTTTGCATCCCTGCAGTTAGCACGATTAGGTCCTGTTCCTCAGAAGAAGGATCAGAGACAGATTTCAGTGGGACTCACCTCCCCTCTAGACAGTATCTTGCTTTAATTACGATCCAATTCAAAAGCATATCCGAGTAACATATTTTGGCAAAACAAAGATGTTTTACTCACTATGAAGAGCTGTAAAACCTTCTGGCATTCAAAAAATTAACTTGTATCAGGAGATGAAAGGTTTGAAGTGAGGGAGTTGGGGTAAAGTCAGTCATCCTTTCCACTGAGTTTGTAACGATTCTCACTAGGACAGATTCCAGATTTCCTTAATAATATGGAATAATAATATGGAATAGCACTGCTCTGCTCACAAATGGACAGTCTGTAATTTAGAAAAGCCAAAGAAACATGGTCAAGACTGTTCAGTCTAGACTTTCTGAAGTACGTTAGAGCAGCCTTGAATGTGATCTGCCATATAATGGATATCATCCAGACTCAAAATGCCATTCAGCAGATAACAGTAACTACAATAACAGCAGTTTGTACCTCACTTTGTGCTAGGACACTTGACGTAGGAAAGTTAGAAGAGATGGCACAGATGTGGTTATATCCCATAATGAAAATTTGACTCTTTTTGGCTGATGGAGCGATGTGCGAGTGCCAGAGTGAACTAGAGAAACAGACCAAATACTTTTCACATTGCAGCACGTAGCAATACCTGGCCATTGGGACTCAAGAGCCCACATTTGAACAGCTCTTTTGGTCTTCCTTCAGTTCAGAAGGATCTTTCAGCTCTCAGTTCTAAGAATGAAAATACAGGACTGGAATCTGAAGCTGCATCTTGCCAGGACTGACAGGCTGGATAGACGTATCTTCTGAGGTATATACATTGAGGAGTATGGATATGAATATGCATTCCTCTAGGTACATGTGAATGAAAAATTCATTCCTTCTCTTCCACATAAGTTACAATATTTATGGATTTTAAAACAATGTTCTAGAAGAACTCTTTAGCGCTGTTTTTTGGTAGTAGCAGTTCTCTATATATCTTGCTCTTGAGAATTTATTGAGATCTATCATTCTAACGCACACTGAGATCAAACCGTTTTGAAAGGTTATGCAGTAAATTCTTATCAAATTATAGATGCAATCTACTGCAAGCTGGGCCATATACAACATCAGACAATTAAAAAAAAAAAAAGCCTTTTTCCCCTCAACATTAACTCAAGTAAGTATATATTCTATATAGCTCACGCTATGCATAAACACAGTGAACAATCTAAAAATGCATCGATTTTCCTTCATATAAGAGAAGTGTGAAGTTGAAGAAAATAATTGTTATAAAAATATTTAATAATACTTAAATTTCTGATGATTTATGCTTCTAGAGGAAATTAGCTAAAAAAAGACACCAAGTGTATGTTTATAGACTATATGTCATTTTCAATTTATTAACAAGCATTAAGCAGGAGAAGAATTATAAGTTCTCCTTCCCCCAGCTTCTTTCAGGAAGGCAAACACCCAAAAAGTTTGGAAAAATTCCAGAAGAGGAGTTGGGTTTTATGTCTCTCTGAATTTGGGATAAAGCAACTGGCAGGGCACTGTGCCAATAAGGTGTTGGCTGCCATCATGGCTGTACCCAATGTGGGTTTAATAGAACAGGAAAGTGTTTCTGTTTATTTTTAGTTGTTTTGTTACTCCTCCTTCTTTTGAAGAAATTCTTATAAAAACGTTTATCTTGTCATCGTGTGTAAATTATGTAGTATATTTTCAGTATTAGAGGGTTATGTCCACCCTACTGTGGGTTATATATCAAGATTCCTGCAGCTGTTCTGAAAAGTATTTTACTCTGAAGATACTCCAAAGTTCTGGTTGACTTGAATTTGGAATAAGGACTTTGCCATTATATGCTTTATGAGAGGGAGACTGGTAAATGTCTGGACTTTGGAACGGATTTTGTGATATTTGGACTGTGCATACACATCATGTGGTGAATTAGCATGTGGTGTTCTTAAAACAAAACAAAGAAAGAATTAAAAGTGCATTTAAGAAAATGAGTTTCAGCATATGACTAAAACAATCCCATAATAGCAACAACTTTGTGGTAAAGGTGCATACTTGCCAAAAATATCTGCTAGCGTAGATGTCTAGTATTCAAAAACCTTGGTTTAGCAGTAGTGCAGATGCCATTACTTACTTAATATCCAGTATCACAGAAAAAATAAATGCAGTCCACAGATTGTGCTTCAGAGTAAATGCAGAAGGCAAATAGAGTGGGGCAAAATCTTGCTCCCATTTTTTAGCAGCATGCATTGTTTCAGATGACTTCATATTTACATCAGTCTAAATAGGGAAAAGTTGGCCCAGAATGTCTCTAGGGAGAAAAAAGATGTTATCAAATTTACAATAAAAATGATGGATATTATGAAAAGTTCACCTAAGCAGTTCCTTATCTCATCCAATCAATAATTTGCCTTCAGTAACTCCAAAGCCCAGCCAGCTGAGACCCTAAGAAAATATAATGCTTAAAGACAGTGACAAGAATAGTACTTATTACTGGAGACAAGATACACTACTCTACATTTTTTCATACTGATGTCTTAAATGTTAATAACTTCTGTTATTAACCTCAGCTGAACTGAGATTTGGATCTTACTGCAAGACAGATAAACAGAGAAAGTAGCTAGCCTGTCTAAACCCTGACAGAGGGCATAGTATGGTGAAGTTACTGTCTGCAAATTTTTAGTACTTGGCTTCCTTTCAGATCAGAGGGCTTCAATTCTTAGAACCACTCACTCTAGAGACTACTGTTGTTCCTCCTGGACTTTTCCTAAGGGGAGAGGTTTTCCCCAATGCACTTGGTCAAATCTACTACTTACGTTCTGTACAAGTATGGAATTTCACTCCAACAACAACAAAAACTGAACTTCAGTTAAGTTGTGTTATTTATAACACTTACACAGTTCTGCAGCTAGAACTGATCAACTAAAAGTATTTCTTGATTTTTTTTTTTAAGTGTATTTCAGCTTTTATCCTCAAGTTAAGGAAACAAAGTTTATCATCAGGAATATGGATGTAAGTAATCTAAGTACACTTCAGAAAACGTTACATCCATCTTCTGGAATCTTCCAGCTAAGAATTATTACATACATACATTCATTCAGTCAGGAAAAAGAAACATGACACACAAGCTAACTGGTTGATTACAGGCTGTTACATTTCAAATGCCAATCAGCAAAAACAGGCAGCTCATCAGTCAGCTCAAAACCAGAACTCACTAAGAATATTCAACAAAAAATTCTGACTGGCAAACTTGAAAGAACTAAATTATTCACCAACAATTCATGGAGGGGAGATTTTATTATCTGCCCAAAGAAGTTGTATAGTACTGCAGGTAGTAAGAACATTTTTAGGAAAGACAAACTTGCTTTTTAAAAGAAACATAAAGAAAATAACATAAAAGAAACTAGAGATAGTTAATGATATCAGAGATACTACAGAATTTGATCAAGACGTGGCTTGTCTTTCACGTCGCAGCACCACTGCTGAAACGCACCACCCACTGCCTCACTGTGTTCACATCCTCTGGTCTCCAGAAATGTTCAGCAAGTGCAGATGAATGTCAATGGGTGCAGTTTTTTTCCCACATGGAGGAATTCCATTCCACACCTTTGCTTCATACACACTTCCATGTCAGACACCATTCTGCCAGACTGCTCCTCTGCTGCCACCTGCCATATGGCAACAAAATCTAATGAGATATTGGTAGGAAGGTTCAACCTCTACTGCAATAGCACCAACAACTGCCTCTGCCATTGTGGGCCAACATATTGAAATAAGGCATTACTTTTGGAGCAACCCTTCTATTATGAGCCAATAATTCTAGCATGTTTTTGAATAATAGATGACTATGTCCTAATAAGTATAATAGAAACTGTCTTTACCCATTGCCCACAGATCTATTGTTGGATTCTTTTCTTCTCAAAAATAAGGAATACTTTCAAACAAAGGCAAACAAAAAAATTACAAGAGAGTTCTCAAACCAAAAGAGTTAAAAACATGTTATTTGCAAGTTTTAAACAAGGCCAATAAAACTTGAGTTCACTCATTCACATGAGTTCATTATGTCTGGAGAATTGCATTTGGAGGTTTGGGGTAATATTTCAAATCTATCCACAAACAATTGTTTTAGAAAAAAAGAACCTACATAGAAAAGCATATATTAAGTAAAAACATACGCTGTAAGTAATGGAAGTCTACCATAGCAGTAATTATGTAATTGCGTGCAATGGATAAGTAGAGTTGTATCTTATTTGCCTATAGCTGGAACATGAATCCTCATAATTAGTTTCTCTACTGGCTTCACACATGCTCAGGTAAGACTAGAGAAAGAATAACAACAGTGTAGAGGTACAACTTCAAACAGGTATAGGAATTTGAGGAATGGAAAAAAAAAATGCTTCCTTCTCAATCTGTTACCATCCACAATGTTTCCGTTATTGGATCTTCACGGTTAAAAAGGTAAGGAGAATCTTGCTTCTTATCATAAAGAAAATATGAGGAAAATCCTCCACCCCAGTTTAGTTTTCCATAACAAGTACAGTTCGACTGTGTCCTTCATAAGCCTAGTCTTAGCCTTGAAATTATTAGTGGGGAAGAGAAAATGAATGGAAAACACTGGAAACAGACAACAAATATGACAAAGAAGTTGAGAAACATTCAAATGCCAACTGTTCCACTTATGTGCTGAACAACTCTCATAAAACATGCAATGTGCTTCTTCACATTCTTAAGAATGTCCCCCTCCAACTGTTCACATGTCTCTGGTGTAGATTAGTTATGGACCTTACATGCTGATGAGGTAATTACCTTAACGTACTATACACCATAGGATATCCTCCTCCTCTGTTTCATGTTCTGACATTGCTAAAAAGGTCAGCAAAGTTTTTCATATGGTGCTAGACTCTGTTTAAATCAGAAATTACAAAAACAGATTTATTTTTTTTTATGAGGGGGAGGGGGTGAGGACACAGAATGCTACAAGAAACCTAAGTGAAGAAGTATTGAGAGTATATCTTAAAACTAAAAGTGCAGTTACAGTTTTGCTCAAAATTTAGTATGAACCCCTGAAGGTTTATTTCCAGTATAATGACTGGTAACACATCGATACTGATACACTAAGATGAGACTCATACTATAACTACTAAGATATTTTATTCACAGAATAAGTGGGGTTCACATCAAACAGCTAGAAAATAATTTGTGTTGAATGCAAAAATTACCGCTCCAAACACATGACTTTTATTAAAAGTATACTTCCTGTGTAACAGAGGCATGTAAAAATTAAATTAACTCAGAAATAAAGATATTTTGTTACACAAATTATGTCTCAAACGCTCCACATTTCTTTTCAAGAGGGATGCAGACAGGAATTTAACTTCGAAAAGATTTAAAGATATTATATGTGAGCTTCTTAACAACATTATAATTTTACATGGACTTTGCAAGAGAAAACTTGAAAGAACTCCATATTTCAAAAGTGTTCCTCTACTATTAAGAATATTTTGCCTGTCTGTACAATAATTTCATGTCTTTTTTTTTAAAAACAAAATATTGTTAGAGTTTTAAAATCCCAGTTGTGGCATAGCTTTAAATACTCAGTTTTTATTTTAAACAGTTTCATCTCAAAAATTATATGTTCCTCAGAGAAAAATATAAAGAATAATGAATATTTTCTTTTTCATTCAATAATTAACATAGTAAAGAAATAAAACCAAATTGTTTTGGCTCTTGTTTACGTTATAGCTGATGCTTCCTTATTTTTTTAGCTAGCAAAGAGTTTTATCTTTTTTTAAGAGAAAACCAAAACAACAACTTTCATAACTACTAATCAAAAGCTGCAGCATTGCTAACAAAGGTTCATCTTGTGAGCTGTTTTCCCAAAGGGCCATCCAAGTTTGCTAAGGAACATGAAGCATTTGCTTCATTTACTATTTTCATTACCAAAGCACGGCACCCATTGGTATTATTACTTAGGTATCAGTGTTAATGCTCTGCAATACTGCAAGGGAAGAAATTAAAAATCTGCATTAAAAACAACCAGTACACGATGTCCTTTAAATTGCATCCTCAGCCTTGCTCTCCTCTCTCCCTCCCTCTCGTCCTTCCCCTTTTCTCCTTTTAGTATTTAAATCAGAGGACCGAGAAGGGAGGAACAGAAGATACTGGGATAAAACTCTGCTTGGTCTTAAAAATTAGAATAGAACAAAAACATATAAAATCCACTAGCTCTATAATTAGAAAAATGAGAATGACTTAATTAAAAAAAAAAATCTAACAAAAAATCACCTCCGTTCTCGACTGAAGAATACTTTGATGTTTTAAATTGATGGCTTCTTCAAGAGAGTAAAACATATCCACAAATAGTCTAAGTTTCTCCTGGAGCTTTTTACTATGGATAAGATCTGAAGTTTCTTAATTTAAATAAAAAAAAACATTAAATTTCTTACAAGCTATGTAGATAAAGTCCAGTACGTGCAGAAAAAGTCCTCAGAGATCAGAACATCAAATCTTTTAAACCAAAGGTAGAGAGACATTCTTGGTAAATCACCAAATATCTAATACATCATTTTAAAGATATACAGCCTTCCGTTTCATCAGGAAGTTCACATAAAAGAGAGTCATTAGGAGAGTTTTTTTCATAGAATACTGGAGTATCCAGCACATCTCCATCCTCTTCCCTTGTGAACGAAAGTGAGCAAACAAGAAGTAGGAAAAAAACATTAGCAGAAGTATCCAAGGTACAATTCAGGTCAATAAGTGAACGTTTGTTTTGGAGAAGTTAAGTGTAATTAACCATCCATTCTACCCAAATAAAGATGATTTGGAAAGGTGTTTTCTTTTTATTTCCAGGAAAGCCTTGCATAGCATGCTAGGTTCATGAAAATAATATGCCAAAGTAAAACTGCTGTGCTTGCATTCATCCGGTTATTAGTATTGCCTATTCTTCCAACTCTTGGCTACAGCTGCATTGCCAGCTAGCTGTTTAGCAAATAAGAAAAGTACAACAGAAGGCATGGTAGTGTGAGTTATAACAGTAACAATGAAATTTGTATTTGCAGGTACAAAATCACTGTACAAGCAATGCTTTCTTAAGCCAATAAGCTGTTCCATAGATTGCTGAGACTTATCTTAAAAGTTGCAGTCAACAGTGCCATTATACACTTGGTCCTATATTCACAACCTAGCAATATTTTTGTCTATGCTACCCATGCAGGGAAATATTAAAGTGAAAAGGGAAACATAAATGATGATATTTCAGAAAGTTTGTGCTAGGGCCACTGGATCTTATGTTTGTTTTTTACTCACAGCTTAAGAAACTAAATCACCAAGTTCCAATTATTGATCCTTGGATCCCCTTCAACCCAAGCCATTCTATAATCCTATGAAATAAATTAAAATATTCTACATTAATGTCCATAAAAAAAAAATATCCAGGAAAGGTTAGGAAAAAAACTGGAAAATGCTCTAGGGTAGACCTGTTATAAAATCGCATGGAAAGGCACCAAGGCCATTCCAGTACTGATGTCCAAAGAATTTCCCCCAGGATGCTATGGATACAGCAGTGCTTCTGCTAAGACCTGGATATTTGCCCAAGGCAGCTCCTTACACAATATACAGTATCTAGTAGGAAAGCGTACACTTCAGAGCTGTGACAGCTGTGACAAGGCAAGGTGTCATACTCTGGCTTGACTGAGATTGAAGCTTTCTCCTGCACAGGTATCTTCTTGATCCAAAACTAGTTTGGATCCTTCATCTACAAGGCATTATATATTTTCCAAACAATACTAGTGATAGGGTTAGACTATTCTTTTCCATACTTGGAAGTACTCCTGGCAAATTGTTCCATCTCTCCCCATTTTATAAACTTCAAAGAGTGAAAAAGAATGTTTCACCTGGTTGTCGATGGCTCCTTTGAAGTTCTTTCCTTAAATTCTCTTGAAATCAGTACACATTTCAAAGCCAACAGACTGCTGAAGGGTTTGTACTAGCAGCTGTGCTTGTTCATCAAGCTAAGCATCATAAGAAGATTTTCCTTTCTTCAGAAGAAAAAGCAAGTAAACAAACAAAACCAAGCACACAGCAAAAAAACAACAGAACAAAAAACACCCACAAATTTCTGTTTCATGAACAGAAATTCTCATTCTTAATTTCCACAGCCACTTATATACACACTATCTATGACAAACATCCATAGGGTATTAAGCAATAAGCGCATTACTGTCCGTATCCAGATAAATAATACAAATGTGCCTTCAAGTAAAATTGACAGTTAATTTATTCTTTTGGAAAAAGTGTATTTTTAAAAGTTGTTGCTGCCCTAAAATAAAACATCATTATGCTCTCCAGTCTTATCAAGAAAAGGAAAGGGAAAGAAAGAAAACAAAATCAAGGTGAATTTCTGAAAAGCATGTCAGTTGATTTATAGTCACTCTCATGTATTTTGCAGAATGTTACTGATTATGGAAGAGTTTCCTATAGAGCTCTTACAACAAGCAAGATGGAGTCCTTTTGTCCACTTTTGACTGAATTTTCAACGTTTATTTAAATGAGTTTTTGGAAAAATCTTCCAGAGAAGGTAGCAGGAAAAGCATTGTCAAAATTTATTACCTCAAGGAATTCTGATGACAATTTAGGAAGGTATCCCATATACCAGAAAAGCTTAGTTAAACTGAAGTTAAGGTTGAACAGGCATAGAACTAACTTTATTGGAAAAAGTTTTAAAAGAACACTGTTAGTTAGACTACCTGCAAACTATTGCCCTCCTTCCCCAAACCCTTTGTATTCAGAAAATCTGGGAATCCACAGTTAATTTCAACTTGAAAAACAAACTAGGAAAAAAGAGATATTGGAAGCTACAAAACACTGTTAAGGTCAGCCAGGCAATCACTATGCCATGTGCCAACTTTCCCTTTTCCTTACTGCTCTCTTTTCTTTTTTAAATTAGTCTTTTTGCAATTGCTATCCAACCTTCATAAATTAATAAGATTTAAACAGCTCACATAATCTGGAAATAGCACTGTACACTCACAATTTTCTCAGAAGAATAAAAATAAGGAATAAAGAATGTAGGTGTGTTTAAACAATCCATCATCACTATGTTAACTCCAACTTTTACTCTGAGTATCCTCAAACATCTGAGACCAGAGGCTTCTGTGTACTAAGGTTTCAGCTTAGCTTATGCAATAGAATCTTAAAAACTGGCTTCACATTATGTAAATGTTTTCCTTGATCTGGTTTATTTATAAAACTTGCTGAAATCTCATTAAAATTGATTTCAGTTATATAACCTAATATCTGTGTGTACTTACCTGATGAAGTTAAACAAACGAACAAATACACATTAGGCTGCCAATTCAAGAGATTAGTACAAAGACAGTTAGACCAATTTAAACCTGATATAAGGAATTAAATCTGGATAATTCAGCCCTATTCCTCATTGTTTTTATTTGCAAGTGTTCACTCTTTATGATTTTTTTATTCAGGATATGTTCAATTGCCAAAATATATATCCTTCTGTGCCTACTACACACTTCTGAAAGAAAACAGGAGTCTGTTTCTGCAGCAGTCAAAAGAGCTTGACCTATGTAAATGCCAGGAGGCTAAGAGCGAGCCAGTCCTGTAGGAAGTGCTCTTGGTTCCCCTGAACCACTGCAATCACAGCAGCAATTACCTAATAGTAAGTCTGTTGTCTACATTTCTTTTGTAAACCAGAAGTAATTTTAAGGCTGTCTAGGTGGTCTTACCTGTTTTTCTACGCTTTGCCCGTTTTCCACCCACTGAAATCATTCTCACAGAAAAGACTCTCTCAGTAAGAAATCTGATCTTATAAATATCTAGTTACCCAAAAAGGTCTTTCAGCAGTTTGGTCAGGATAACATTAATATCCCAGTCCACAGGAGAATACTACGTACCAAAGCCTATGTGAATTTGATGAGTGGAGACTGCAAAGATGGCGTACCCTCACCATGGACAACAAAACAGCAAATGAATGGATTTCAACTGACAAACTTTACAGAATCAAGAGCTTACACCATACATCTTCAAAGTTAGGATTTATCTTCAGCACAATACAAATGCTGTCAGCATCTTCTTGCCCTAGATCTGAAACTACTTAAATATGTTAGAAATTTGTTCAGTTACACTTTGTCATATCTACATAGGCCAGCACAGCACCTATATCAGAAGTATAGTACCGTTAATTCGTATCAAAAAAACTATACAATACACACATTTATAATACATTAAACTGAACAACTACAGGCACTACTTTGAGATAGTTTGAAGAACTTAAACTGGACAAAGTCCACACCTGTGGAAAAGGGAATTTTGTCTTATTGTAATCAGCACTTTTATTTGAGCTACCAGTCAGATCATCTAAACATATAATGGTAAATCATCTAAAAAAACCATAGCATTTAAGAGGTATGGTGCCCTATCATTAGTTGCTCTAAGCTGATAAAAGAGTAATGGAATGCCAGCTGAATCTGCAATCCAACATTATTAGCTCTATGCCTGCATATAAAGTTGCGTGTGCAATATCTTATAAATACATCCTATGTTAGACTGCTGACACTATATGCCATTTTCTAAATATGAAGCTATGTTGTACAAATAACTATAGATCTGTACCTAAGTAAGAAAATATGCTGCAGCGTTGAGCTTACAAAAAAGAAAGATGTTCAAAATCCATTAAAGCCTCGTGAATATTGTACCCTCTCAGCATGGATGAACAGCATACTATTTTTTGAAGAGAATTTTTTATTTTATTATTAATTGCAATTGCCCCTCATGTGTCAGCAATACAGGCTTTGTGGTCTTTAAAAAATAAATCTGGAAGCATCACGAGTGTATTTTTTAATAAGAATAAACAATGTTTTCTCTTAATAGGAAGTTACTGCAGGGAAGAAAAGAAGTCAGTTTTTGCTCTATCTCCACCTTATGGCTAGAAAAAGAATTTTCCTACTACAGCACACATATTTCTGTGTTGAGTTTTTATTGCCATTATTGTATCCTTATAGCCAGAGAATATTTATTACTTGTACTTCAGAATTGAATATTCTAATAATCACACACTTCCTCCACTAGAAAGAACAAAGCTCCAAGACATGAATGTCCTCTCTAGCACCTGAGTTAATTTGCTGAATCAGAACAGCAAAGTTCCAGTCTAAGTTTGGATTCACAAAGAAAGGTGATTATTTGGGCCTTGACTCTAAAGTGTAGAGGCTCACATATTGCTGCTGATTCTGTTAGGAACTGAACAGCTAGACCTCTCCACAGATATCCACCAGCACTGATATACCATTCACAATATTCACACCTATATTTTGTAGTTTTAAGTCTAATAATCAGATGACTTGTATGCAGTGCCTTACTGACTTGCACCTACTGGGTAGGAGACTAACATTAGCTACTCTGTAATACGAAATACAAGACAAGGGCCACTAGAAGTACTTTTGTCAAAGTCTTCCATTTCATTATTGCATCTTCTCTCTTATGTTGACAGTCACAGTAAAGGTGTGGAGAAGTACGTGAAACAGAACGACACCTAGGAAAACTGCAAAGAGAATGAGAGAATGGGAAGACTGAGTAACTGCTCAGTATACCTTTAACTTTGTAAGTCTTTGTCTTGCTCCAATTTATAGGAGGGAGATGAGGTTCTTTTAATGCATGTATACCCGACGTGAGATTAAGAAGCAATGGTTCAAATGTTGGTCCAACCAGGTTTATTACAAATCATAATAAGGGAGATGGGGAAGTGGAGGACGAATACTATTACTAATTAAGGTGATGGGGAAGGGAAGGCGGGCGATAGAAAAGATAGGAAAGAAGCAAGAATTGCGTAAAGCGGGGATAGTCACCACCAGGATCCAGCAGAGGTCCCGTTTTTCGATGGTCCGGGGCAGAGGCTCAGGGGAGGAGGGCAGCAGCAGCGTGGCCGGTCTCAGGCAGCAAGACGGTGCAGGTACCGGGTAGGTCCGGGGAGAAGCCGCAGTGCAAGTCCTGGAGAAAGCAGCAGGTCTCTGGTAGCAGGCCCAGGAGAGTCCGTCAGCATGCAGATATTCCGTAGGGAGGAATCTGATGGCAGACACCTTTCTTCTGCGGGAGAGAGCAGCAGCAGCATGGCCGGCCTTAGGAAGCAAGGAGGTAGAGCGCAGAGCAAGTCCAGGAGGGAGAGAGGCAGGTCGTGAGGTTTCTCATGTCAGGAACCCTCCTTGTTCTTCATGAGGAATTCTGTTGTCAGAAAACCTTGGTCTTCATGAGGAATTCTGTTGTCAGAAAACCTCCTTGCTCTTCATGAGGAATTCTGTTGTCAGAAAACCTAAAAACCATGGTTGTTTGTCCCTTTTTTATCCTTCTTCTTCTGCCTATGTGACATTCCTGGGCGCTTGGGTAAGAGTCATGTGCAGCACCTCCTGAGAGGGCCATCTCCTTCGAGATAAGCCCACACAAAAGAGTGCTTCCCGGCCATTAATCTGCAGCTTATCTCTCTTTCGTTGCCCCTGGCCTTGTCCATCTCTGCCCCTCAGACAAAGGATTTCTCAACCTTTGCCCAGGACTTGTCTGGACTTGTCCATCAGTGTTCCTCAGCAAACTTTGAGGCAATGGTATAAAAATAATAATCTCTTACAGTCTTCTGTGCTGCTTTCCTGAGGAAGCGAAGACTCACAACTGTTGTCTGAATACCTGTTAGTTCTCCTTCCTAAAATCTCTTGAATCCTACCTTTGCAACCGAAGAAAATTCAATAGAGAAATCTCAATTTACATTTCTGAAGGTTTCGTGAAAACCATCAAGTAGAAGAGGCCCTATTCATAGAATCATAGAATCACAAAGTTGGAAAAGACCTACAAGATCATCAAGTCCAACCGTCCTCCCATTACCGTTGCTACCACAAGCTACTAAACCATACCTCGTAGCTCCTCATCGAGATGCCTCTTGAGACAGCGACTCCACCACCTCCCTGGGCAGGCCATTCCAGTGCCTGACCACTCTCTGAGAGAAAAAATTTTTCCTTATGTCTAATCTAAACTTCCTCTGGTACAACTTGCAGCCATTTCCTCGGGTCCAGTTTGTTGCATCAGCATAGCTCTTCCCTCAATAATCCTTCCCTTTTCTCCCAGAGAAACCACACAGGAACTCAAATTACAAAACCCAACATCATAAGGCTTCTACCGCAAACCTAGTTTTTAAAAGAACGCTTCCTGAAGCTACATCTTTTAATACTTTGTCATTAGCCATCTGTCTTTATGAGAGACTCACTGACCAAGGCAATCACCTTAGTACATCCTCCAATGCTATAATCGGAAGTGTTGTGGGTATTTAGGCAATACTGCTGTGATGAGTTCATATTCAAAAATGAAGAGACTACGTGTATACAAAGGGGTACAGAAGAGCTGCCAAATATGGATATAAGTAATTAACCTTATAGTGAATATTCAAGAAAGGCCTAATAGCCTTCCAGTTAAGTATTCAGAAATACACATCATATCAACCACCCTAATTTTCAATAAACATTTAAGAGAGAAAGCGAATACCTGCCTGCTTCAGCTATGATAAAACGTTCACAAAATAGTGGCAATCTAGTTTTGATACACTCTGACATGGGCTTCTCAGGGCTTAAAGAAAAATGTCCCTTTTGTCTAAAAAGAAAACAAACAAACAAACACCTTCTAAGCTGTGAATACAGCCCCCCCAAAATCCTGTAAGATATTAAAAAACAAACGAAAAAACCAAAATACATGAATGCCTGGTTTCAACCCCTGCCTCCCTTCACCAATGGTAGCTGACCATCCATTTACTACTTGGGAATGAGAACACTACATTAAGCCCTCAGTGAAATCTTTATTATCTGCAAATCAAAAAAGAAGAATGTTAAACTGGCTAACCAAACAAGCTTCAAAAGAAGCAGGACATAGCACTCAGATCTCTCCAGTGAGTAAAGGTATGTAGTTATACAAGACGTGCAACTAAACTACTTCGGGAAAAATAAAAGAAAAACAGTTCTAAAGAGAAAATGTAGCATCCTTTCTTTCTGCATATTGTTAAAAGGACGTTTTGCAGATTGTGCAGGATTAACGACTTCATGGACAATATAAAATCTGAAGTTCTGACATCACTACAGGTTCCTTAGATTACAAAGAAAAACTTACAAAATAGAATCCTTTTTGCTGGTTTTCTAGAATATACTCCATAATGTATCAAACAAATGACTCAACGCATAATAGTACCAAAAAAATCTTTATTTTGAAAATATCTCACTGTGCACATTACCTAATTCCAAAAAACAGGATTAGCAGCTCGAATAGCTAGATTCAACTATAACTTTATTAAAAGATTAACTAAGAGTATTTAAAACACAGATTTTAATTCAAGATTTTATGTAACATACATTCCCAGACTTCTGACAAGTTAGAATGACATTCAAAAAGTGGTAAAAGTAGTAGTTCAAGCATTATGCCAACTTAGACCCTGTACAACAGTAAAGATAACTTCAAAACATCAGCTATGCCTGATATTCCTCCCTGCTTCCAACATGCGTCTGTTCACAGCAACCGAATTGGAAGCCACCAACTTGTCCCATGCACCACATCAAAAAACAGACCAGCTTAACAGTTCAGAGCATGATTTCTAAACATAAAATACGTGTTCTTACTCCACAACATGGAAGTGTTAATCTACTTTTCAGTCACTTAAAACCATTCAGACATTTATAAACAGATCAAAGCCAAGGTATTTAATATAGTAGCTTCTACAGCACTTATTTTGAAAGCCAAGATTTTGCCTATCTGGTAAATCTACTCTGAATTTGCATAATCTATAATGGAATTAGTGAAATCTGTATCCTTACTGCTGGCTCCTCTTAAGAAGTTTCACACTTTTGATGATAAATTACACATACTGGACGAATGTGTACAGTATAGGGATCCTTCCATTATTATGGGAGAAATGAAGTACAGCAAATCTTAAATTACACTATCACTAATCATTATTGTCTCTAAGTGATACTTTCTAAAATTATTTATCAAGTGTATGAAAACATCACAGTGTGTGTGCATGTATGTATTTTTCAAAAGCAGAAGCAAGATACTCAGAGTCAGGAGATGGACATAAATAAAACTAAACGCTTTCACAGGTGCAAAGTTGGCTCACAGGATCTCAAGTTAGTAAGAAAACACAGAGAAGTGTTTAGAAATTCCATTGCTGTTTACTAGCCTCTGCATTTCTTTTTTCTTTTTTTTCCTCTAGCCTCTGCTTTTCTTTAAAATAACCTGCAAAAAGAGAAAAGTATATTTATAATTGCTTGTATCTACATTACAATCCGGGCAGCAGTAAGATCCAAAACAATACTAAGATATTCAGATCAGTGGCTCTTCTAGCCAAGCAATCTGTTTCCAAGAGTGGAGTGACCCAGGGTAGAAGTCTATGGAAAATGATAGGAATAAAGGAAAAACATATATAAATATGCCATATCAGAAAATATTAAAACTCATAACCAAGAACTTTGTAAAAATAAAAGGCTTTGCTTTTTTCTTTTAAATAAATGGAATGCCAAGAAGTATCAAGAGCACTCTCAAGTCCTCAGCATATTCCTTGACACTCTTATCCCATTAGGCCTAGACGAGAAATAAAAACTAGAATTTGAAATTATACCACTATTACGCTCGGTTTTTGTTTGCAGTGCCTTACTTCTTCCATATTAAGAGTGCCCAGACCCTTGGAAGGACATTTTTTGGTTTGGAGTTTAAGTTGAAAAATGAACTTCAAAGCCCAAGTGGGACCATTTAAGTGTTAACATTATTAAAATACAGGCAGTTTTTCCTTTCTTCTCATCTTAAAAAAACATATATAAATGGAGCAAGAAATGTTCAAATAACATTAAGATTGCAGTTAAAAAGAAATTACAAATGCATAAGATTCCAACTGCAACATTAACTTGGCTACCCTACACATTCTGTATATATTTCTATTACTATAGTAACAGAAACTATCAAACTAAACATTTTGCTAGAGGAAAGAAAGACCGAAGATAAACAGAAGCCACAGGACCAAGATATCAGATGCCACTGAGCGTTACTTTCTGTTTGCACAGCAGCAGCAGGTGGTTGAACAGATAACTCAGAACACTGGACCGAGTTCCTTCAGAAAACCCAGACAAAGAAGATTTAGATTAGATTTTAGGAAGAAATTCTTTATTCAGAGTGGTGAAGCACTGGCACAGGTTGCCCAGAGAAGCTGTGGATGCCACATCTCTGGAGGCGCTCAAGGCAAGGCTGGATGGAGCCCCTGTCCATGGCAGGGAGTTAGAACTGGGTGATCTTTCAGGTCCCTTCCAAAGAAAGTCATTCTATAATTCTAAAGCAGACACCTCTCTCCAAGTGAAGTGAGCTGCAAAATACAACAGGACTTCAGGCATACTTTGACACTAATTCTTTCTAGGGAGAGAAGACTGTATAATCCCTTCACCTTTCCCTTATTCTACACATACACAGAACTTAAGAGTTCTGTAACACAGACAGTTCCTCCTTCACATACATTCACACAGAAATATTTATGCTGAATCCAAATATTAATTCATATCTTAATCTTCTCTTAGTTCTTCCCTTGTAAGGCACAACATCACACAGTTTGTTTGCTTGAACAGTATCAGCACGAGGCTACAAGAACCCACTTAAAACATCTCTCAGACTAAGGTAAGAATTGAAGATGCAGATTTGAACTCTTCTCCACTTGCTCTATAAAGCTTAATTTACATAATTTCAGTTAAGATATTAATTTGACATTAATTTGAAATTCATTTGAAATAAAGATCCTCCAACTTTGGAACTTGTTCCAGTTCCATAAAGTTCAGACTTGTCTTCCCCTGTCCCAAAGCCATGACATCAAGTAGCAACAAGTTTTAGTTTGGCTAGTCACAGCTGTTCATAGGCAGAGGTGAACTCTTACTACCCATTCAGAATAAAGGTGTTCGCTGTCAAAGCAGCAGGGAGCTATTAGGACTAAACAGTCTTATAACACAGAGCAGTTACTAATGCATTTGCCAGTGCTGTGCCAGTCACAACCACGTAGCTCTCAGCCCACAGATGAGTCGGTAAACTTCAGCAAAGACATACTCACATACTGCAATATGAGTTTAAACATGGAATCATTTCACACTATACGTATGGGCAAGTTAATTTGATGTCTTGGCGACATTTTTACAAGCTTTGCATTATAGTTAAAAACATTAACACTCAGAAAACTTATGCATATGCTGTTGCAATATATTTTACATTGAACAGAAAATGGGAATACTAAAAACGCCTTATTACCTTTGCTGCAGCTATTGTGTGCTCAGGTTTAATTACTTTACTTTTGTTCCCAAAAGCATTCGTCCTGGCTTCTTCTGCTAGCCGATGGAGAAACAACAAGAAGCTCAAATGTACCTTTAAAAGAAGAGAAAAAAAAAAATCAGGAAGGATTCAAACCGCTCATACAGTTTGTTTTGTTAGAGGTTCACTGTTTGAGACAGAATTCCTTCCTATATTCGATTGCTTCCAAATTCCTGAAGAGTCCTCTCAGGAAAACAAAGTTTCACTGTATTCAAGTCTTAATAGATACTCATGAAATTCCTTAATACAAGACTCGTGTTAAATTCTAAAGAGTGCTTTAGAAGAGTTCATAGAGACACCTAACAGAAATAAGATTTGGTTTATATTAGCAGGGTTGTTTGTTTTGGTTTTTTTTTTTTTGGTACTAGATCGTAAACCAGTAGCTCAATTGGAGAATCAGAAGCCTTTCTGCGTACTGGTAGACCTAATCAGCTTCCAGTGACTAAACCAGCCAGACTGTTGATGAACAGCAAATCCATCCCTGCCTCATCACCAGATGCACCACAGACAAGTTCAAGGACTTCTGCCTTTTTCCAGTGCAAAGGAGCATTGACATGAATTTGTCTAGCACAACTAACGTGTCCTTGTCAGGAGGCTCCATCAGTTTATTCCCAGCTCATCATTTAACCTTTCTACATGATTCCAGTTTGATACATAACCCTGCTCTGTTCAGTATCAGAACTTCAGCAGCCAAAAAACCACAAAAAGTTGTTATTAAAAACCACCATTTAAAAACACCTTTGTGTAGCCTATAATACAAACGCCTAGCATTATACTGACCTCAGATGAAGTACTGTAATAGTCCAGCATTGAAAACAGACAGTAGCACCTATTGTCAGTTAAACCTCCAAACACTAACTTTGTTTTGTACAGCACACAAAGTATTTCTTCAATCAAGAGCTCAAAAACGTTACTGGAACATAACAATTATGCATATGAATTCAGTGACATCCTTGCTCTGCCATCGTATCTTTTTAGACCAAATAACAAGGTACAACTTGGAGTTTATAGGAAATAGTTTGGCAGTGTGTTTGGGGCAGAAAATCTGTTGTAACAGGTGTTTTAATACTCATATGACAAACAATTCTTTTCTAAGTCTGCTGAACTAAAAGAATGACATTTCGCAATAGATACATTTATATTTTTGTATTTGGAAGCATCTGCTACACAAAGCAGATGCCCAGGCAGGTTCACTTTGCAAAATATCAAAGCTGCTGAAAAAGTTACCTCAGGGGAAAAAAAAAATAAATCTATCTGTTTGACACTTAGTGTCACTGCATTATAAATCCCATTATCAGACTCAGTAACATAGAGGTCAGATTCCTAGGAACTGCCTAGCAGAGAAGGGGGAACAAAATCTTTCCATACTTCATTTCTTCACGCTGAGGCACTGTTTGCCAGGACTAACAAACTACTGAAGAGGGCAAGCTCCCTCATTTTGTGTTCACGATGTAACTCACAAACAATTTCTTAGAAAATATTTTGCCTTCAATACTCATTAGACTCGATGCCAATCACAAAGACAAAAGCGGTCACTCAGTGCTATACCTCAAGCTTTTCTGCAGTGTAAGCACAAACCTGCATTTCTAGCATAAAGCAAGCAACTGAGTTTCTGCTTTTCTTCTATAACTTCAAGCTAGAACAAAGTTTGCACAGCTTATCTCAGACAGCTGGGTGGGAGGATGTAACATTCGAACCTGAGCCTTTACCTGTTAATTTCAAAAAGGGAAGTAATTGATTCCTAAACATGTTGGAGAAACCTCAACATTATTTTTATTGCTTCAAATATATAGTCATATTCCTTCAGTAAAACAGAGGAAGATATTGTTACTTAGCAAATAGGTTCTGATGAAGCTTCAGAGTTCAAAAAGAGATCTGAAAGGGGAAAGAAGAGACTCAATTTAGGCATATAACAAAAAAGCTTGTATTATGATTGCTCCTAACGAGTTTGAAAGACTAATCATTGAAGACGGCACTAGTTTACTGGAGACAAATAATCACTTAAGAGTCAGGAAAAAATAATTATTATGTGATCAATTATGTAGGAAAACCTCCACATTAGACTGGCTTAGTACCACAATGGATTCAAACAAAGCTGGGATCGTTCAGGAAAACAGCCCTGGAAATGAAATCGCCAACTCTCTGTTTCCCTGCAGAAGACACAAAGAGCTTGCTCAAAACGTATAGCTTCGTCTCGTTAAAACAACTAGTACAAGAAGCATGCAGTCAAATCAGCCTTACAAGATTTGTAGAGAACAACAGAGAGAAGATTAAAAAAAACAGCCGCACTCAAAACCTGTTACCTCTCTAACTACAGAAGCTAAATTGTTTTTGTTTTTTTCAAGATAGATCAACACAGCTGGAGTTTTGTTTATTCATAGGAAAAAAAAAGGAACGAAAGAGCTGTTAGCCACGTGCCTGGTTGAATACCATGCATGGTCAGCACCCCTGAAAATTCCTGTTTAGAAAAGGGTAAAATAAAAAAGGCAAGCCTCCTATGTACTTTGATATCACCAGAAGACATGCTCTAAACTTCCACTTGTTCTAATCTCATCCTTTGTGTTGGAAAGAGTACTCGCACAGCCATATTTTAAGCCAGGTCAGATTGTTGTTGGTCATTAGTTTCAGACAATTCAGTTTTTACTGACTGCGTTTGCAGCCCACAAAACACTACTGCCAGTAGAGGCAGAGATACGAACCAATGGCTGACTGGTTGCCCACTTACCTCTTTTCAGATAGCCACACTTCCTTGAAGTCAAGGAAACACGTGACCATGGAAACACAGAGCAGGTGTTAACAATGACTGCGAAGAACGTATTAATGACTGTGCAAGTTTGTTTAATTTCTACTGCATCCCACTGAATACGCTTTGAATGGTTCTGAGCATGAGTAGAGAGAGGTGAGGTCCTTAGTCCACAAAATACCACACAAAAAGCAATAGGAAGATACATTGTGTTATTAGGCAAATTAGAAAAATAGGTACTGTTTACATTCAAATGTAAATGCTGTCACGTAAGCACCATATTAATCTAATTATACGCATGGATATATTTTATTTGGTATATCTGCCTTGAGCTTCACATAGCCAGATACCAACCTTCAGGATTCTGCAAGACAGCTTTTATTCATATAAAATATGTAGTTCAGATTAGTCATAATTCAAATCATACAAATATACAATATACATTACTGCCCTCAGAATCACACACGGCTAAAAACAAAAACACATTACAGTCAAACCAATTCAGGCAATTAAATACTTAAAAAAAAAAAAACATTTTTATGCACAGATAGTTCTTTCCCCCTGCAGCTACCACAGGTTCTCCAAAGGTCAGGATCCTTTGTACAGTTGAGCATTATTCCAGCAACACAAACCCTGTGACAAATCTGTTACTGCAGGTCAGAATGTTGTGGGTCAGCTTTTTCTGACTTGCTCCATAAGGCTCTGTTACCCCTTACACCTTTTCAGGGGATACTTTTAACCCACAGATAGGATCCCAACACTTATTCTCATTAGATGACTAAAAAGACATTCTACTCCTTAGTTTTACACTGAGATCACTTGGGACAGCCTCCCAGAAAAACAATGACTCAAGACACACTGACAGCTTAGCAACTCATTAATCACAGTTCTGCTGAGTACTACCTGCACACCAGAACCACCCTACATCAACAGACTTCTGTATGTTATGGTCACTTAAAGCAGACTCCTATTTCTCAATCCATCTACGCCAAACTCTCAGAACAGCAGTGCATACTTGTGGAGTGACACAATGTTTACACATAACCCTGTCCCTGAGCCCCTAAGCTCATCGTTAGAGAAAAACCTACAATGCAGAAGAGTGGAAAGCAGCAACGCTACACATCCGCCATATGATTGCACTAACCAGTTTCTCATCTTCCCACCCTCCTCTCTGCTTGTAGGATACTGCATTAACACTGTTAATAATCACCTGTCATCCCATTATTCTCAACAATTCCCACCGTTCCAGCGCGCACACCCCGCCAGCCCAGGCCACGCCGGGGATTAAACGCTTTGGGACGGCCCTTCCCACAGGGCTCCAACCAGGAACAGACGCAGCCAAAAGCACCACCTACCCCGGCCCCACACGACGACCCCCGGGGCGGCCGTTACAGAGCGGGCGGATCCTACCCCCGAGCCTCCCCTAACCGCCGGGGCCTCAGCCGGCTGCTGACTTGCCAGGCGCCCGCCTCACCAGCAAGTCGGCGTTGGCCGCCAGGCGTAAGTGAGGCTTGTGCTTCTTTATGATCTTCCGTAAAGTGCCGCGGGCCACCGTGCGCCTCATCCTCTTCCTCCCCCTTCTCCTTCTGCTCCTAATGCCGTGACAGGGCCCAGCGCCGCTCGCCGCCGTTCGAATCCGCCGCCCTGGCGCAGGCGCGCTCCCGCCGTGACGCACTTCCCAACGGCCGAGCACTGCGCCGCGCCCGGGGTGGGGCTGCACTGCGCCGCTAGCGCGTTGCCCCGGCAACCGCTCTACGGTCGGAATTAGGGGGAGGCGGAAGGCTCTTCTGTCCTGAGCAGCGCCGCGCCGCTGCTGGGAAAGCCGGCGCTGTGCTAGCGTCCGCTGTGTGCTCTGCCCGTTCCCCAGCCCTGTCTCTCCCCAGCCCCGCGGAGACGCAGAATCTCGGGTCCTGAAGCCGGTAGTTGTCGGCTTGCACGTCGCCGTCCGGTGGTCGAACGGGAGGTCCGGATGGAGTGAGAAGAACCCCGACCTCGTGCTGGAGTCACACGGGTCGGCTGGGCACTGTGGTGCTCCTTTGCTACGCAAGAAGCTGCAGTGCAAGCTGCTTCCCTTATAAGCTAGTTGAAACTGTGGTTGCTAAAGCATTGATTTAACGCCTTACCAAAATCTCCACCCTGGTCTTTCTAACCAGTGAGAAAGAAAACGTGGCAGTCTCTTGACCGCCTTTACCTGGCCTTGAAAGCTGGCTGCCACCGTGAGCAGAAGGTCCCCAGAATGGAGAGAGTGTGCCACAGGTGCCAGTTCCAGGCCTCCTAACGAAGTCTTGGTCCCACGCCCATGGGTTTTAAGCAAGCATTTTACACGTGCAACGGAGTTCACTTGCTGCAGAAGTGGAGGGAGCTGTACAACACGTATGTTCCCTACGCCTTTGCCCTGTGTCACATTGATGGGGGATGTGACGCTGGAGAGTGCAGCCTGTGTAGGCTGCAAGTACTGGGGCCGAATTAAAACTGTAAGCCTGCACAGAAATGAGCCCAAAGAGGTGGTCCTGCTCTATACAAACACCTGGGCAAAATACCGGACCCAAATGTAACCCACACACATAGACACACGCATTCTCAAAGCAGCCACCACTTTAAAGTGACACCCCTCTCTCACATCCGTCCCCGCACGTCTCTTTCGGCGGACAGATGCTGCTGACTGAATACAGGTTTCCCCACCGAGGGGCCCCTGTAGCTTGGCATTCTCACTGCATTTGGACTCTGTGTACTTAGTTGGAGAAAGGGTCAGGATTTCATACTGAGGTATGGAGCTTTTCAGCATGTTTATTAGTTTTTTTGTTTTCTTTGGCCTGTGAGATGTTTGCAAATTTAAACGTTAAGTCAATGAGATAAATATATTACCTTCATTTTAATATCTCAAAATTATCAGCGCCTAGAGACGAGCTGGTTTCATTAAAGTATACTATTAGATCTGCATGATTTGGTATTTTAGTTAATTTTGCACAAAATGTGGTCCAAGTAGAAGTATGATATCTGACAGCAGGAGAGAATTTAAGATCTGCCAGTTCTTCATACTGTGCTGGGTATTTGAAAATCATGCTTTGTTCTTTCAGCTCTGACTGTCGCTGGTCATTAATCATCAACAACACAGAGCCTAAAATCGGGGTCTCATATTTTTTCTGTAAATGGATAAGCACTAAAACATAGCTTCTTTCTTTCTTTCTTTCCTGCAGCTTAATAATAATCACAGTTACTGGCTCAGCAGCACTGACAGAAGTAAACATTTGTTTTGTCACTTAACTAAATCCATATGACTCAGAGCTACATAGGGTCGTATACTGTAAGGCGTACATTCTACACATAGAAACTTGCATCAGGATCGACAGTAATTCAGCATGTCAACAAATTCAGATTAGCAGTAGTTCACGAGACCTTACTGAGCTGAGAATTGGGCCTTGCAATCTTGTACAGTCAGTAGGAAACTGGTGTGGGCAATCATTTTACAAACTGTATGAGTTGCAGAACTCCACTATAAGTCTAAAGCTATTAAAATACGCCATACAAATTTGAAACTCGGAAGTGAGTTGCGTAAAATAACACTGAGAATCAACACTTGTAACTGCATTTCCAGTCATGTGTTTGCTGTATGGATAATATTGACTGAATAATGAAATCTCTTATTAAGTCTAATAGACCTGTGTTGGTTCTGACAGTTTTCTATTTCTAATGGACTATTCTTTGGTTTTAACTATAGAAAATAATAATTTAGAGTGCTGCCTCAAATCTATCCATGTACCAAATTTTCTTTCTTTTTACAGTTTGAAAAATTTATGATATTAATTACTGCAAGCAATTGAGAACAGAGGTCCAATGGAAAAATGACAAATTATAGGTTCTGGTCTACTGAGTGAACATGAACTTCTATAGCTAAAATTTCACCTTCAATATGTATTTTACGTTATTCCCTTTGTCCATAAATATTTTTGTAAATATGATTTTTGAATAGATAAATACAGGAAAAATGTAGTACAAGAAAACATCACATATTCATTGCTATGGACAAAATGATTTTACAAATTAAACTAAATTCCATAAAAATCACAATTTGCAAAATATTTTATTTGTACTAACATATGGATTAATAATGCATTGCAGTGAATCACAGAGCAACCATAAACTCAAATTAAATTCTGATTTTGCACAACTGTTTTCCTTTTTTACCTTTCTGATAGAATCTTTAATGTTCTGATGTAACGCTGCAATGAAAAAAATATATAAATAGCTAAAAGAACCTTGCAAAATGTATTTTGAATTAATTCTTGAAACATTGAAATTGTTAGTTTTGTCATGCTCTTACAGCCTTCTCATAAAAGGTAATTGTGTGCAGTATAGATACATTTGAATGTGTTGCTAGTTCAAAATTATAGCAGTTTTGCAACCATTTTCTACATGCAGCTACATTATTTTCAAACAAATATTTCAAAGAATTTCAACAAACAATATTTCAAGAATTTTAAGGTTTTCGCTTTTTAAAAAACGTGATTTTTAAACACGGAGTAGCTCATTTCGTGAGCTGGATGTGCTTCGTGGCTTCAGCTGCAGCACAGGACCGTCCGAGATTTCCAGGAATATTTAACTGTGTTTTAGAACTAAATACGCCATCTAATACTGATGATGAGAACTGGAAAATTTAGTATTTAAAACTCCACCATCCAGCTCTGACTTCTTCAAGTAAACAAACAGCCTTTGCAGTGTTTGAATCGAGGCAATCTCAGTAACATAGTTTTGTCAGCTTTGCTTCCAGATTATGTGCATTTCTTGAAAACAGCTCAGTACATACTAAGAAGAGGCCTAGCGTGCATCCATCACTACTGAACTACAAACCAGTAAACGTTTTATTTTCCACTTCTGTAATGGAATGGAGGATTTTAAAGACTAATTTTACCCACTCCTCTAATACGTTGTAAATTGAAGCAAGTGTAGTGTTTGGAAATTAAATTGAAAATTGGGGTTCGTTTCTGTTCTGAAGTTTCTCTGAGCCCATCTCAGTTGTTAAGTGAGTTATTTTGTTTCTGGATTCTGACGTTATCTTCAGGCAGGCTCTTCATCAGCTCTTCATCAGTTCATTATTTTAGTTATAAAGAATGCTGAAGAGCTCTATTTTAAATGTGTGATACCTTGAAATAAATAATCACATTTTATAGATTCTTTGTAAGCCAAAGGTCCCTTGGTCTCCTCTCTTTTCTTCTTGTGTGTGTTAAACATTTTCTGGTGCTAATCCAGTTTCAGTGGCTGATGAAAGATTGTGAAACGTATCCTGGATAAGAATGTCAAAGCCTAAAATCTTTTGATGTGTTCTTCAGTGATGAAAAGATACCTCTAAAACAGAACATAACAATTCAGCAAAGGTAAACTCTTCCATAATGTAGTTGATAGGCTCGATCTTAGTGGTTGCAGGTATGCATGCTGAGTCTCCTATTACACCTGTGTATTCTTTCTTTTGAATGTAGGATAATGCAGGCACGGTTGAAATCTGTAGAAAAACAGAAAAAGAAAATACAAAGGAGTAAATTGTATGTTTTTCTCTCCTCCATGGATCTTATGCACATCTCCTGCTACTAAAAGAAGGTGGAAATGGCAACTTTGACAAGAAACTTTTCTCTTCTGGCTATTACTATCAATAACGTGTCAGTAATTTGATTGCAATGGTAAGTACTAGCAGCTCGAAGAGAAAGACAGCTCTCTTTTTTGTTTTGCCTTATTTCTGTCTATTTTCAGGCCCAGTGTTAAACAGTGAAAAATCAGAAATTATATTTGAAATTCACACTATTTGCTGATTTTAGGTTTTACAATTTAAGCTTCATTTTTTTCAGGATAATGTGTATATCAGATCTCTGAAGGCTGTGCTGAGCCTGCCTAACATCATGTTGACTTCTGTACAGGCAAGAGACTGTCCCTCAGCCTGTTGTAACGTTTGGAACTGCATTCATAAAAACAGTAAGGGCATATAAATCACAGCTCAGTAGTCACTCACTTGTAGAGATATTACATACTTGCTATAAAAAAAAAAAGTATAACATTTACACAGTTTTTAAAGTAATTTAATGTAGGATCACATTGATGCATATATAGGTTTATGTAGGTATATACAACAATGCTTATTTCCATTTAATTCTGTAAGAGAAAGTTGTTTACTTCTGATTTTTTCCAGTGTAATTCATAAAGTTGAGTAAATAATAGAAATAAATAAATTTCGTCAGGTACCTACTTTGACTGCTTTCCTGTACATTTTGTTGTGTCATTTTTAGATTTTTGGAGTATTTATGTTATGCTCCTATATTTTTACTGAGGCAGACCCGTTCAATTTCATGTCGGTCATATGTCCTTCAAATTCTAGAAGGAGTGATATTATCATCTTCAGATGTGCTTTCCAAGGCTACAAGCAGTCCAGAGGGATCTTCAGCCACCTCTAGTTGGACTAGCTAATCCAGACCTGCTAAGAAAAAGAACAGCTTGTCTGAGAAACTTTCATAAACCTAAACAACATTCCGAAAAATACCTGTTGTCTGCCTTCCAAAAAGTTATTTTATACACACACATTATAAACAGAGAAGGAGAGCACAAAAGTTAATGACATATCCTGATCTCTCACTTTACTGAAAGCAGATCAAATTAACATAATATGATGAATGGTGATGTGTAGTATCAATATAGAATTGAAAGAAAGATTAGTAAGCAGATACATACTATTCAACTGCCAACTTTTTAGTGATATTTATCAGGAAGGATAGATCAGAAGTGTTAATCGTGAGAAGGTATTTTTTGCTTCACATTGGTTTTCTCCTGAAGGGATAACTACATCTTTCAGCCTCCCTAGAAGGTATGTTAACATTCACCTCCCACAAGGACCATGTTTTTCTCCATTGGGATTTTTTTTTTCAATCAGAAAGAAACCCCTCAAGTTCTGATATACAATAGGTTTTTCCTACTTTCTTCTTTATTTCCTTCAGGTTATGTACTCTCTCAGATGCAGAATAATATGCTACAGAAAGGCCTGCTTTGCTGTGCATCTTTCCATCAATTATCTGGCCTTGAATGTAGAGGAAAATAGATGATCCCAATTTGAGATGTCAATTCCTGCACCAAATAAAAGAGCTGTTTATGTGTGTTTCTAATTGCCACTCATCCTTTGCTCCTAAATCCTTAAGTAATTCAGGAACAGGTCATTAAGACCCTGAAATGAAAAATACCCATTTCTGGCTTGGGACTGCGTGCTTGTCTTGTGAATGCCCTTACACAAAGGTATATACATGTGTATTTGTCAACATTAAAGCCAGTTAGCAACTCATCACAAAATATATCAAGATAAAAACATAAATACAGTTAAATATTTTTTTAAATCTATAAGCAGTCAGTGATAACCAGTGGGATGCCTGCCTGCCAGCTGATTTGCCCCAAGGCCCATAATAATGGATTACAGCAAACTAACTTCAAAGAGGACCAATGAAGTGATAGATCAGCTAGGTTTCAAATAAGGTGAGTTGGCTGCTAATTATTTAAATCCTACTTTGTATGCCAGAAGCAAATTTACAGCATTATCATTGCATGTGAACACGGTAGAAGAAAGAAGAACAGCGACGACAGCAAAACAAAAATTTGACTATTGACTTCCAAGTACATGAAATAACTTTATAAAACAATAGAAGTGGTCATTAGTGCACAAAATACTCATGTACTGTGCAGTTAATGAGAGTGGTGGGAATAATTACCGTCATTGACAGTAAAGGAGTTTAAAAAAGAAAGTTTCAAATAAAATACGAATAATGCAAAGTAGATTGAAATCTGAATATACGTTTTCAGTGCAGATTTTGAAATTGTAGAGGCATTGTTTACTGCTAAGAGGAAATTCACCTGGGAAAGAAGCTGCCTAATACATGCAGAACAGTCTTCCACAAAAAAAGTTCATCAATCAGCGATCTACCTTCTTTAACAAGCAGACATAAAATCATCAGCCTTCTAAATTATGTTAATAAATTAATAATGAAATATGATCTATCAAGGATGGGATGGGTAGAACTCAACTTTTTTTTTTTTTCCTGGGGAAATAAGGGATTGAAAATTTTAATATCAGTTTTGTAATACTAAAGAATAAACTCCCTGGAGAAAGACAGAATTACTCTTTAGTTCCTTTTGTTGTAGAAACACTTGTGTTATTTTTGAGTGCCCTGAAATCTTCCTGAACATAATTCTGCACCATGCCCTTTTCAAATGTGCAAACTCATTTCTAAACAGCAATAAGCTGTTTAGAAGCTGTTTATAAGCTCCTTCCCTCCCCCCAAAAAACCGCCAGCTACTCCAGATTAGTATTAAGAATCAGTTCTTTTTTAAAAAATCTAAATGAAAAAGATAAATTTTGAAAGTTTACTGCTCCTGTAAGCATAATAGAGGAAGAGAAAATACATAATCGGATAATATGTTGAATTATAGGAATTCTAAATCATTTTCTCTTTCAGCTAGTTAACTGCAACTTCCAGTCTTGGGAATGCAGTGTTTGTGGTTTTTTATATATCCGGCTATAAGGTGTATAGAAAGAGACTTCAAACATAAATTATCTATTGAGCAAAAAAATCTTCTATTAGCTTAGAATCATTTGATAACATTTGCAGATTCAAATTTGATTAACTGGAGTAGTAATTTGCAGAGTGAAAGATATTGTGTATACTTCATGAATATGAAGTAACACCGGTAAGTAATGCTGAAATAAATGTAACTGTTCACAGTTTTGCAAATAATCCACTGCTGATACAGGCTTTTTCTTCCCTTACAGAACAAGCATACTTTCTTCAAACAGTGCTTGACATGAAAGAAAACAGTGAGAGTATAACACTTCAGGTTAATAAAATTAAAAGACAGCAGCTGTAGTTGCTGCCTTGCACAGAGGCAAGACACTGCTCCCTGCTGAAAGAAACTGCATTGGAGCCTTAGCATAGGAATAACCGTATTGCCTGAGGAGAAGAGAAGCCAGATCGAGTTTTCTTCATCTACTCAAACTGGTGCGTGAGCATACTGTTACAACAGAAATGTACATTGAAGCATAGTAGGCTATCTACCTGAGTTTACATAGCCTAACTTAATTACCACAAAGCTAAGAAAAAGGTCTTTTTCATGCAGAAATTCACACCTCTTGCATCATCACAGATACAATTATAACAAAACTAATGCACACGAGTCATAACACAAACGCAAGAGAAAAGTGTCCTGGAAGAGAACCATCAAGAGAAAGAGAAAAAAATTAGACTTGCACAAGAATATGGGAAGCTGGGACTAGATGCTGTTTTTTTGGAGATTTTCTAATGTAAATGTCATTCAGATGAAGGCCCATACTCACTGGAACGTTCAGCTGTTTTGCACTTCTTCAAATGAGAAAAAAAACAGCTGTAAACCTAGCTTAACTCTCCAATTAAGCTGAATTTATGGCATCTTTACAATACCAGCGCAGAACAAAGCAGCTGGAAACAACAAGTAATTCTGATCCTAGCAATCCCTTTTTAGGGCTTTATTTGGCATTCTTTAGTCAGGCAAAACTTTGCCAGTTTGCCTAAGATTAAATTTAGAGGCCTCTGAGAGGCCTCTGAAGATTAAACAAAATTATACCGTAGAACACATGTTCATAAATGCATAGACTTTAGATATTTCAGTGTAACATATTTTGAGAAGATTAATCTAATTTAGCAGCCTAGTGAACTCAGAACTCTCACCAATTTCTGTAATTACCAGGATTACATCTTCGTTAATTTTACCTTACTTTTTTTTTTAACAACAAAGTAAATTGACTTTTCTTTCCAAACTAAATTTAATAATTGCATTCTGTCACAATTCTTACACTTGTGAGTTGTATGTGTGGGTGACATATCTCCTTTTACCCTTAGCTACAGGAGTCCTGAGGCATGGTCCTGAAATACTTATATTTATAAAAAGAGGCCACTGGCATCAGTATGTTGATGTACAGTTCAATTCCATACGGCTTTTCTTTATGATTGGCAGTGTAGAGGATAATCTGAAATAGCTTTTACTCTTTTTTTTTTACCGCATCTGTTCTGTATTTATCAGTCAGCTGCCTTTAGCAGACCCAAACAACGGAGGCTTCTTGTTTGTTCAAGGTGGGACTCCCCTTTTTGATCTCATAGGCTAGAGCTGTGCTAAGGAGTGTAGTGTTGGGCCTGGTCGCCAGTCTGAGAGCAAATATGGCAGCTATGGCTAACCTCTCTTCCCCCTAAAAAAAATGGGTGACCTAGTCAATCCTGACTATTGGGGTCCAACCCTGCCATGTACCATCCTCTGGATCATGTCTAGGAGCTGACTGGCAGAGTACTTGTTGCCTCATGCCAGAGCTGAGTAATTACTGCTATTGCATGGCAGTGTGTGTGCACCTGTAGCCATGAAACAATGCAGTAATGATTGCATGGAAGCAGTAACATTTGTCAGGAGGCTGAAATTCCTAAATAAGAAGTTGCATGTCTAAAATAAACAGGCTCAGCTTTCCAACTCAGCAAAGAAACTGGTCCTTGCCAGGACTGTTTCTTTTTTTTATGTCTTGCTCCAATGGGCCAGGACCAGAGTCTAGCAGATAGGTCTCCTCTCTGCTTGGGAATTACCAATATCACTGACCTACAAGATCAACTTCTTGTACCTTTTCTTGCTTGTCCTGAATCTTGTTCTGTTTGCTACAGCAGCGTCATTTCACCAGGAAGAGTGGAAAGTCAGTATCTACATGCCAAACAGTCTGATGTCTGGAACAGGCTTCTGGGAGCTGGGGAATGCAGTCTTCAGTCCCAGAATGCAAGAAGGAAATGATAAAGATCTTTCTCCTGGAGCAAATGTTCTCTATACACAAAGGTATCATACAGAAGAGAAAGTAGAAAATAGTTGCCAAATGGAGATACAGTCTAGTCCTCTAAATGATGGACAGTTAGTTTGGTAAACAGTCTGGTACTAAACTGTGCTTCAGCCATTGATAACAGGTTTTTGTGTTTTTTTTGTTTTGTTTTCTTTTTTTTCATTTGTTATTATGCTATGGTTTGCTTTAGACGGGATCAACTGTGGAACCAAGTTGTCCACAGTTTTTAAGCAAAACTCAGAGTCCTACTGTCTGACACTCAGAACTGCTTGATGTCAGTGGGCATGTGCAGGATAAGAAATTTATTAAATCTTCCATGAAACAGTTTCACCTCGAAGTCTGACAATGTCTAACTCTTACAGGAAATGAGAGTGCAATAGTCCAGTAACAAAATTGAAGCTTCAAGTAGATACCTATAATCTGAGCATAAATTCACGGGAGAATGTGTTGTGTGCATGTAGCTGTATGTGCAAAAGGTCTGAATTTCCCTACCAGCAGTGTCTGGATCCAGAGTTTTGATTTCAATTCTACTCCTCTGTTCCATATATAAACCTGAATTTAGCAATTAAATGAGTACTTCTGCATTCTGGGCCCATGAGCACTTCTTCATACAAGTAAAAAACCAGGTTTGGAAGTTCTCCTCTCTTTGGGAATATTTGATCCTACAATTCCAGTTCTAGCATTTCTCTGATGGTCTGAAGTCTGCAAAACATGAGTGGCCAATATTACACAAAGAAAAAAGCTCAGTCAGATTCATCTCCCACAGGGGATATGAATTGCTGTGTGCACAACTAGATGATTAATGCGGTTTTATGCAGCTTTACCTTTATTCTGGCATATCATAAATCTGTGGTACCACATACATGCATTAGTACCACAAGTACTGTGCACCAAAACACAACGTCTAATTTGATGTCTCAGAGACAAGAACATTTCAGGTGATACAGTTCTATAAGGCAATATCTTCAAAAGTTACTGAGGTGTTAGTTGAATAAGTTTAATATGCATTCCTATCTTGCATTTCTTTTTAACAAAATTAGTGTTTGAAATAAACCCAGTCTTTACTGCTACTCAAATAAAAGCTACAACCTGCAAAAGAATCAGAATCTTTTTCTGAATTTTGTAGGGTCACTTGCAACTTCAGCATCTATTATCTTTGTAAACCAATACCTTAACTGTGTAATACGTTCAGTAAATACAGCTTGTCTTTTACAAGGTGTCTCCTTCCACTGACTGTCAAATGAAACACAAAAATGTTAAATAAAGGACTCCTTAGTAGCTTCATGAGTAGTTGTCCACTTATTCCAGAGATCAGTAAAATGTTTGGCAAGAAAAGCATGGACTGAATACAAGTACTCATTCACATGTCAAAACCAAAACTGAAAACACAGTTCAGTGGAGTTCAAGGACAAGAGTGCCGGAAAGGCACTGTTGTAAATAAGTGCAACAAAACTGTACCACTGTCCACCTTCTGAATTGATATCATGTACAGCCCAGCTACATTTCCGTAAAACAGCGTGCCTGAGTGGAACTCAGGAATGTGAATGCCTTCTCCCGCGAACAGGAGCCAAACACCAACCTCTGTATCAATACATGGAAGAACAATTGCAGCTATGAAGAAAAAACACATTTTCCCACCACCCAGCTTGTCTAAAATCTTGAATTGTAGTGTGAAGGTGTGTTTTAAACATGATTTTGACGAGGTTGAATTTTGCAAACTAAAATAAGAAGTAGATTTGTTGCAGAGTTTAAGCTCTCTGGAGTTTTAACTGAATGGCATACTTTATCAGTCAAACATAGGTGATCAGTTCAAAACAAAAATTTGTGAAGTTCTGTAACTTTAAGTCAGTGCCTGACACTTGGGTGCCCACACCTTCAAAATAAGCAGTGTGGGGACCCCAGAGTAATAAGCACAGCTGTTAAGACCATATCTGGTATTAAGAGCACATCAAGAGTGTCCTTCTTCATATGGCTAGATAGTTTTTCCATCACTTGTACTTCAGTATTTCTGAAACCAGGTGTTAATTTTCAGGGGGATAGGAGGTTTCCAAGCAGCTGCCAGGATTAATATAGCAGCCAGCAGTAAACGCTGAATAAGCTTAGGTACAAAATGTGTACCATCTGGTTTCAGGAGTCTCTAGCCAAAAATGTGAGGCCAGTTCCTTTCATGTCCAGAAATCTTCCCTTCACTGGGAGCTGTGAAATGGATCTTACCTTTGCATTACCTTTTAATTCACAGCTCAGAGGAAGATTTGGATAATGGTCTTAAGAAAATGTTGCGTAAGTGTAAAATGGGAAACTAAAATAATGTGCTCAGTTTGCAAAAGATGAACACTATTTGACAAGCTGAGATCAAAGTGCTTGCTCAGTCTCACAGTAGTCCAGTTTTCCAAGATGCTGTTTCTCTATCAGTAATATCTACCTGTGCTCATCACAAACAAATTCTCCCTCAGAGTTGTCTCCCTGGGCTAGTAAGTCAATAAGAAGCTACAAAGTGATGCCCGTAAGGATTGATTTAAGACCAGGGAAGTGAGGAATTTGGTCTCTCTTGTCTCTCAGTGAGGCAGTCCTTCTGGGTTCCTTGGGTGTCTTGAGAGATCAACTGTTCCACATAAAAAATAACTTTACTGAATAATCTGATAAAAGAGTAACCTAAGACTGGCCTTGTTCACAGACTTGAGGTCAGAGGGATGTGTATGGTTTGGGCCAATGTAGACACATCTGAAGAGATCCAAGCAACAGAAATTCCACTGAAGGAATGTGGGAAAGGAGTGTTTCCTGCAAAGGTCCAAATCATTCTGTCCCTTCTCTCTCAGGCAGTCTTAAGTAATTGATAATGTACTTTTCTTATCAAAGCCCTGAAGACATCAACCTATTGTCCCATTCAGAGAATTATTCATATCTCTTAGCTTTTTTATTTCTGGGTTATATATATGTATATATATATATAAAATGCCTATGATAAGAAACCGCACAATCCTATTTTTCCCTTACTATCATCACTGCTTTCAACACATTGATTACCTCAGTGCTTTAACTGGATGATTAAACCCTTTTGAGAAGGGACTGTCATGTTACTTTATTTGGCTAGACCAGACTATAATGATTTCTCAGTCTGTAGGCATTATCACAACACAGATAAAAGAGCTATGATAGTCCTGTTACGTTCCTAGTAACTGTGGGGTTTTCTACACTGTGGTGTATAGATAAAGACAAGTGAGATTTCCCTGGGCTCTGTACAGCAAGTTAGAATAGCTCTACTATATGGTCTAGCTGCAGGTTTAACAGAGATGCATTTAAAGATGGGCATATGAATAAAGAAGAGTCTAAACTAAGGCAGAAATAATACAGTTTGAAAAGCCTGATGTTTTTATTTGGTACCAATATCCAGAAGACTTAATATTTTGTGGGTTTGTTCTGAACCCTTCTGTGGTTAGTAGTCAAAACTTTTCTGTATATATGTGTTGTAATAGTAAAGTGATAACCTTTCTGATATGCATCTCAATAGTGTCTGATAATAGATTCCAGCCACAGAGCATTCTGAATTAACAATTCCATCTAATCAGACTATTTTATAATGCACTGTAAATAACCATTTCAGCAAAGGCAGTGATTTTTCTGCATTCGGGCACTGAAACATTAGTGGTAGTATAAATCCCAAGATAGCACTCAAGGTACTTCAAGAGAGAAATTTAGTCAGCTTAAAAAAATTTCAAAGGCTGTGGTCCACATTTCAACTTATCTCTGAATGTATGATAAATTGTTGATCCACAGATAGAGGAGAGTCTTCTGCATTGTATTCATGTAGCATGAAGCATCTGTAAGTAATAACTTAGGTAACTGTGGTGCACTGATACTTTTCAAAATGGTAACAAAAGTGCTATATTGCAGAACAGTTGTCCCACTCTGAAGCTGTAGGCTCCACGTTCAAAAGTAGGACTATACCACAAACTGCAAAACCGCTTAAATAACAGACATGCCACAAAGTCCAACTAGGTCCAGAAGGCTTTCCTGTTACTAATTTTCATCTGTTTTATTATTTAATATATTCACAGGATCTATGTGAGTATTTCTAATGTTATGAAAGACACAGGGAGAAAATGATACCAAAAAAATACGGAGCTTTATTTCACATTATCTGGTATAGTTCCCAAAACTCACAAAACAATTTTAATACCAGAGAGAAAACATTTCAGTGAAAGCAAGTACAGCCTCTATCCAAGATGAGGAAGCAGAAATTTTATTACTCACTCTTCTTCAGTGTTAACAGCCAGAGGGAATACACTTTGGAAATCAATTTTCTCTTACGGGAACTCAATGTGGGTAGCTGCTTGATGCGTTCAGCTTCTGTATGGCCCAGATTCAGCAAGACACTTAAAAGTGCGCCTGACTGTTCATGTGGGTATTTAGGTATGCACTCAAGTACCTTGCTGAACTGGGGCTTGAGTTATGTCATATGTATTCACAAGGTCAGGCATGCAGGCTAATAATTTTTCCTTTTTTTCTAGGTAGACCACAGATAAGTACAGTCACACTGTACATTTGGAAGCACCTGCAATTAATTTATCAGATGATATTACCCAAGGCAATGGAGAATACCCAAGGCCACGGAAAATGTTCTGTTGGAGAAACATACTAATTTGCTCCTCAGTACAGATCCTGTAGACTGCTGAGAGGATCTGCATGGGCCAAACTTCATATGTACAGGATAACAAAGTACCATTTTATTGAAATATGCTGCCTCAGTATGCAGCAGTTGCAGCCAGTCTCATGCCCATTTGTATTAGACACCATAGAGAAATATGAGTTCCCTGCTCCAAGTGATTCACATACTTAAGAAGTACTGCATGCCGGGGTTAAGGAATTGGAGAGCATACATTTGCCACAATGAAATGCTTACCAAGATAAATCAAAAAGCAGATAATTTAGGAAGGAAAAATTAAGTGTATGACTGCTTTTTCCCTCTTTAAACTCTGGCTATTAGCCTAGGCATTAGCCTATCTAACCCACAAGTGAATAAGTTGTTTAGGAAACACAGTGATTCCAAGCAAAATTCTGAGCAAAATTTTTCTATTTTCTCTGGAAGACAACATGTGATTAAGATTGCTTTCTAGTCTGCTCATCTGCTCTCTCTTACTCACTTCTAAAATTGTGGCACAGGAGTAACTGTGCAGAGGGTATGATGTTCTCAGTTATTTGTTGAAATCCAGTGGCTGAACAGAAGAGGAACCTTGCAGCTGCTAGCTGTTACAAGCCACATTAATGAGGCACAGGGTCTGACTGGAAAATCTGGTACCTGTATTTGTGAGAATGCTGGAAAATCATATCTACTTCAAATTAACCAGGTTCTTTCCCTGTTCTACCACTACCTACATTTTTGCTGAATAAACTGCAATATCCCACTCTGCACTTCACTATCCTGGTAGAGATGCTTACAAAACCTTGATTTAATGCTGTCTCTGAAGAAAAGTCTGTTGCAGCTCAACCAAGAAGATGCACCCATCTGATCAGTAAGTGCCAGTCACTGCATGCATGGACATAACAGAACTTGAGTACGTGGGAAATAAAAATAGGAGAATATGAGAAAGAGCTGCAGATCCCAATGGACATTAACACAGTTTGAGGTTTCAATTCTTCCACTGCTCACTTGTTTCATAATCACCTTCCTTGACTTACTTTCAGTCAGCTGTAACTGACAAAATTCTCATTATCTCCATATTGCCTCATCTATACTTCAGTCACTTTTTTCCAGTGCTAGCTTTGTGAACTGAAATGGCACCCTTCTAATTTTTATTCAAACTTTCTGTAAAGTTTGATCGATTACCAGTTTATATTATAATGTTGATTCACATCATAGTGGTATGAAAATTCTTTGCTATTTGCAAAAGATGACACATAAGTTGTTGTGGATTTTAATAGTGGAAATGTACTGTTCATGCTGACTAAATAAATTAGTAGAAGCTGTTTGAGCCATATTACATTTTTAGTGTAAACTGGATACAACGCTGACAAAATTTAGTGTGCATTAGAATGAATAGGAAATCATCAGAACTGCCTTGCATCTCACCCATCTGCACTGTTTTTTATTCAGGCGATGAGATCTCTATGTATTTTGAATACTAGGACTGATATAAACTGTGAGTTGAGGATAGGAGAACACACAGCAATGAAAAGAAAAAGAATTAAGCTGAAAATTAGGCCAGAAGGTTGAAATCAGGATGGATTTATATCATTTGTTGCTATTTTATTCATCTTGGTTGTCTGATAAACTACCAAGCAGGACGAAGTTCAGGAGACTTGATATACTGCATGTTAAGTCTTTGTTGTTACAAGGTGAACTCCCTTACTCCAGCTCACTCTCCTCCTCTCCCACACTTGTTTTAATACAGAGGAAAGTTCAACTCCCCCTGCTTAGCTCCAGTACCTCTTAATGAGGGAGCTGTAACACTATGCAGTCGTCTCACCACACAGCAATCAGAATTTCATTGCTTCACACAGCTTGACTTATGTCAAAAAGGATGGTTAAAATTCACCCACATCCTGGAAACCCCCTGTTGAGTTAAGCAGATCACATCTTAACTACAGGAGGAATTTTTGTTGGTTTTGATTTTTAAATGGTCAAAGGGCACAAAGTACTATTTCTGAAAGTTCTTTCTCAGTCATGGTTCTTAGGATGCTGGCATGAGCAAGGTGATTTACATACCATATAGTTACAGAGGCACAAGTAAGAGAGCTACACATGCCAATAAAGAGAAACATCATTTACAAAAATGCAGTCTGATCATACAAAATGGATCCTCTAGCCTATTGTGGTTAATCAAATATCTTAGACCAACTTAATAGATTGTCTTTAACAGTGTAGCCCTACGTTTACAAAAATCAGAAGCAGAAGGTTCAAGGACTGTAAATTGGAATCTCAGGAGGTAATGTTATTTATGTGCAGCAGCCCTTGAACCAGCATTCCTGGCACCTGCAGGATGAGCTTCCTTGAATGCATACATGTACATCATATGGTTACTGCGATTCCTGCAAGAGGAAAAATACAAGCAAGCATTTGCAGGCACTAGACTTATGTCTGCTGTAGCTCATCGTACCTTTCAAGAGTTTTCAGACATGCTTTCATTTTTAGTGTGTTTCTTCAATTAAACTTAAAACCAGGCACAAGAGAATGCTCTATTCAACTGTGAAAATATTGTATTGCATTACAGGAAGCCTCCAAGTTTATAAAAATATGAATGTCTTTGTGGTACAGAGGTAAAAGATTCCTATTACCCCAGTTAAGAGAAAGTTAAAAGGATATCATAAACAATTACCACTGAAATGATAATGTTATGGATATGTTTCTGCATATGTGGGGTCAACAGAAGGAAATGACTCTACATCCATGAAAAATTAATTATCCACAGAAAACCTGAATTGCCTATAAACAATAACCTTGAAACGAACACGTTAAATTATATTTTTAAATGTCCACTCACTTAAAGATCATTTAAAGATATGAGGAATGACTCAGTAAGTCAGTATCCTTTATTCTGGAGAAGAACCAACAAGTTAAAATACAAAGAATTTACAGAATTGTTAGTGGTATGGATGTAGATCATAAAATCATAGAATCATAGAATGGTTTGGGTTGGAAGAGACCTTTAAGATCATCTAGTTCCAACTCCCTTGCTATAGGCAGGGACACCTCCCTCTACACCAGCTTGCTCAGAGTCCCATCCAGCCTGGCCTTGAATGCTTTCAGGGAGGGGGCATCCACAACCTCGCTGGGCAACCTGCACCAGTGTCTCACCACCCTCACAGAAAAGAATTTCTTCCTAATATCTAGTCTAAATCTACCCTCTTCCAGTTTAAAGCCATTTTCCCTTGTCCTCTTGCTACATGCCCTTATAAAACATCCCTCCCCAGCTTTCCCGTAGGCCCTCTTCAGGTACTGGAAGGCCACTATAAGGTCTCCTCGGAGCCTTCTCCAGGCTAAAAAGCCCCAGCTCTCTCCTTGTAGGGGAGGTGCTCCAGCCCTCTGATCATCTTCATGGCCCTTCTCTGGACCTGCTCCAACAACTCCATGTCCTGCTTGCTTAGGGGATAGTGATCAGTCATTCACGATTTTCTCCAGTGCAAAAACAGGAGAGCATCAAGTGAAGAATGTAAATCCTGATCCAAACAAATTGGAGAATCTGATTCTTCATACAATGGGCTGTAGTGGATGTTGTACTCACGTGAGTGAGAGGGGAAATTAGATAAGCTAATGGAAGAAAAATCCATTACAACTAACTATATACGTAGAAATTACAACTAATTCAGAAAATACATCACCTAGAGATAGCATAAAGCTGGGAATCCTCAGGGCATACTCATATTGCTTTACACTGTCCTTACTTTTCTCCACTTCATGGCATGTGAGGCAATGATGAGTAGTGCTCAGTGGTGCTATGCCCAATTGTCAGGGACAGGACAATGCAGAACAGTCTGATCCTGCATGCACTAAATCCCATCAAGTTTCCTTCTCTAGGAACTGTGAACAAACAGCATAGCCAATCACTTTGTGCAATATGAATCAACATTCCTATGCCAGCTCTATCTTCTTCATGAGAACAACATAGTCAGTATTCATTCTCTGCTTTACTATTTACCAACAATTCTTTCAGCTGAGAAATATAAGCACAGTCTGGGGACAGACTACTCTAGGATACAGGCCTTGTGGACAGGCTGCCCTCCACTCACCCCAATTCTAATGCTCATGGCGCATTTCTCTCTCCACATCTCTCATGAGGCAGGGCTCAAGGCTTCTGAAAGGAGAGAAGTTTGTGGTCTTCATTAGCGTGGTCAGTGGTGTCTGTGTGCAGCAGCAGAAGAGGTTGTATTAGTTCTGCAATGCACAACTCTGATATTTAGCAAGGACAAATTCTTAAAAAAAGCCCAGAGACTTCAAGAGTGCAACCACAAGCCAAGCAACCGTGTTTGGTCAGGAGGCACTCTTTGGTGTGAAAATCAGCAGCAAAATCAATGTAGCCTATGCATAACAATAATACAGCAATGTTGTCCCAGCACTTCAAAGTTCACAATTCAGCATTTGACAAGGTAGTCAGAATAAATGGTGAGTTCAAACAGTACCTCCAAACATTTTATCATTTACCTCAAATGCAAGTTCTTCAGTATCGTTACTATGATTCAGTGTGATAAGGAAGAAAAATACAGTATTTGTGCTATATATCTGAGAAAATTTGGACTTCTGGGTGCTTTTAGGGAGAAAGAATTATGATTTGCTCTGAGAGGAATCCAGCTGCATGTAGAAAATATGAATGACTTTTTATGTGCAAATACTAAAAATATTTGTTGGTTTTTGGATATGGTCTGTGCTATGCAAATTTATAACTCACAAAACACAATGGTCTTAAACCAGGCCCAAACGTGCTTTCAAAGATGGTGATGTAAGATAAGAAACTTCAGCATATATATGCTGTGCTGAATTTTCCAAGTACAGTGCAAATGTTGGCAAACCTGCTTTCAAGAATGGAAGAGCTGTATTGTACAATAGCTTAAATCCAGCTCTCTCTAAGAGTGAGGCTGTGTGGCCTGTCAGGGCCATAGTTAGGCCCAGAACGCAAGCTCTGTCTGCGCTGCCTGTTCACCAGTGTCTGGCTGCCTGGTCTTAGGGCCAGCATTTGGTGCATCTTTGTGGCCTTCTGTCAGAGAACTGTGAGCAAAGAGCTGTGAGAAGTAGGTTTCCACCCTTTATTCCTTTTAAGCTCAGACCTCACTCTTGATTTCTGCCTGATAAACATTTGCAGCTCTGCCTATGACTGACCAGTGCCAGCTGAATTGAATTTTTATCTTGACCCTGAACCTGTCTCTTCAGTATGGACATTTCTGGTGATCTGAACTCTTGGATGACCCTGGTTATCATCACCAGAGCTCGTTGCTCCTGGCATGGCTTGCAGAAACATCCCATGACTGATCTCAGCACCAGCTTCACACCACCTGCAGACAGTCAGACAATCTGCCGGATTGGCCCCAGGTGGTGTTGGAGATCATCTCAACAGGTGGCATTCCACAGCCTTGATCTTGCCACCTAGTTTGCACCAGCAGGCTGTCTTTGAGCCGCCTGGGAGGCTTCTGTGTCAGAGAGCATGCCAAGATCATGGTTTTGTGTCAAAGGTTGTATAGACATAGGCAAAGCAATTTACAAAGCTAAGAGAAAAGAGAGCTAAGTCTGTTCAAATATCAGATACTATAATTCATCTTGATTAGCATGGGATACTTCAACAGCTGTAACCATTTAGGCTTACAATCCAAAAGTCAAATACTTTAATCTAATGCTAGCAGGAGACTGCCAAGGAAAGGGAGGAACTGAAAAGAAAATATATCAAAATTTCAAACTTCATGCTAGAAACAATATTCCAAAACATCATTAAAATGCTTATGCTGAAAGTATCAAAATATAACTTGGTTAAATTCTGAAGCAAATATTTTGCTTCAGATTTGTTGAGAAGAATATAGAATAACCAAAATACAATGCAGACAGAACTTAGGTTTGCATCACAAAAAGTGATGATGAAATCTACCATGCAATTGTGCCTTATCATGAAGTCATCTAAAATTTAGTGGGCACCTCTGTCAGGCCTTTTCATGGCCCTTAGGATCTCTAAGTTTCTCCAAGTCCACAATAAGGCTTAGGCTGTGAAGCATGTTCTCATTTATGCTCCAGCATGATCTGGAGATAAGGACATCTGTCAACAACTGCAGTCCATTACAAGCTTCTTATAAAGTCAGTAGAGTACAAAGGCTGGCACGTGGCTCGCAGCATGGCTACCTTCTCTCAGAATCCTGGCTAGGCACTGGCAGCGTCCCTTCCTTTAGCAGCCCTGCTAAGGGACAGAAAGATGAAAATGGCCTGAAGGAACCTGGCTCTTCAAGAGGGGTAGAAGACCTGGGCTTGCTTTTAGAAGTATATGGCCTACTCAGTAAAATGTCTCAACACTCAGTCCTGAGTTGTTGCTCATTGCTCAGCCTCACAAGTCACACTGCAGGTAGGAGACATAGCGTGACCTTCACTGTCTAACCAGTGTCCAGGAACCAATGTCTGCTACTGTAGCCCGTTACACAGTCACAGTGATTGACACTGTGCAGAACTAGTCCTTTGGTGAGAGGAGGGGAAAGGTCTGGTGCCTTGCAATAAGGTCCATAAATCTCAACCTGAGTATGTAGCATGCTATACTTATTACTTTCATCCAGCATGGACATGCTTTGAAATAATATTCATTTTTCACTACATAAGTGCCAGTATAATGCAGCAGAGTGCAGCTGAGTCATTGAAATATTGACTAAGGCCTTCGATGTCCTTTTGAACTACCAGCAGTATAAAAAAAAAAGTGGTTAGGTAGTGTCTTCCTCCTCTTTCAGATCACAAAATTAATTACTTACAAAAGAAGAGGCTCATGTATCTTTGGATTATAGCTAGGATGGAGACTTCCCAGTGTGGCAAAGACATCAGTAACTGCAACACAGTGTTAAAAGACACCACTGCTAAGCAAGGATACACTGATAAAATGAGTATATTGAAGGTTAGGTCCTCTTCCAGGCAATTTTTTTTGGTAAATTATTTACTATTTTTAAAGCAAACAGTTTTTACATTAAGCTTTCTTCTAAAACCTTCATTTTGACAAAAACAAAGTGACTATGCAATTTGATATATACTGCCCTTACACCAAGATCTTATTTTTCAGTGGCAGAGGAAAAATTGTTTGCCCTCTTGCACCTAGTCAAAACGTGTATAGGGCTTAACCTTCCAGTGGTTCTTATTTTGGCAGTATTTGATATAGCCAAATGTAACAGACATCCTTAAACCATCTGTCATACAGTAGGGAAAATGAAAGCATGGTTCAGAATTCTGACCAGTCTACCAACATGAGACATAGTACAGGGGCTCAGAGGGTAGCTGAGGTTAGAAAGGACTTCCTGCAGCCATCTAGCCCATCTGCCTACTCAGAGCAAGTTCATCAAGAACAGGTTGCCTTGGACCTATTCATAGTCAGATTTTGAATATATCAAAGGATGGAGAGTCCACGGCCTCCCTGGGCAGCCATAAAAAAAAGTTTTTTTCTATGATTTTTTTTTAATTATGGTTTGCACTCATTGCCTTTTGTCCTTTCACTAGGCTCTACTGAGAAGTCTCTGGTGCCTGTAACATACTGCCTGGTTCTCATACTCTACACTTCTAGTAAAAAACTTTCTTCTTCTAATTTGTACCATAATATGTGACCACTGACCCTTCTTATGTACTTTGCCGCAAAAGAGAAGAGCTTGTTTATGCCATCTTTGTAACTCTGCTTCTAATGCTATTAGATCATCCTTTAGACTCCTCTTTGCTAGGAAGAACAAGTCCAGCTCCTTCAGCCTCTGGGCTCCCAAAGGGCATGGTACACTCTCCTGTTTCTCTCCCTTTACTCAGCTTGAGCTATACTTTGTATTCCTTGTGCAGCCTTAAAAGCACCCCCAGGTAAAGGGGAATCAGAACAATTATAACTCCCCTTAACCAACTAATATGCTACTCCTAATGTAGTCTGATATGGAGTCTGCCTTATTCACTCACTCATTTTTCTGTCACACCCTAAGTCCTTCCTCTGAAACATAAATGTGTTGTCATTTTTTGAAATGAATCAGTAAATATAATGACACTGTTAAAACAAACTCTGCTACTCTTGAAAGATATAACCCAAAGATCTTGGTTTCATGTTCCAGTGACAAACCTATTCACCACAAGAAATTAACACTGCAGAAAATAATAAAGTGGTTCAACCAAAACTGAGCATCGCTGAACCAGTCTGATACTTCACAGTTTGCAGAATTGTTTTTTCTGCTGGTGCTCATATAAGAAAGCAGGCTGTTGCTCCAAGAATGGAATCCATCTGAAAATCAAAGCTTTCTTAATCAAGAGGGGTGGGCAGTATCAGAAATTCCAGAATCAATATGTGGTATATGCTGAATCTGTTTATCTCTAGAAAATTACTTTGAAGTCAGAACATGGCACTCAGAAATATTGATATGCACCTCCACCCATTCCTTGAAAAACTATCACTCAAAACCCAGACCTTCCACTCTGGTCTAGATAAGAGATCTTGGCTGAAGGCCCGGCAGACCTTGCAGTTTGCCTAAATCAGGCTTGGATGGACCCTGAAATGAGATATCATCTCTCTCTATTCATTACAGAGGCAGTGGCATTGAAAGAAAAGGAAAATGTAGAGAACTGTATTCAAGCTGACAGTTAGGAACTTCAAGAAAAGATTAAGGGTTGGAAAATGAAGAAATGAACATTACTTTTTCAAAAAATGAAGAAGCAGTAGGCTGAGAAAATGATTTTTTTTATTATGTAAATATATTGTGCAAGGCATTTATTGGCTTCCACTCTCAGTAGCTTCAGTGGGAGAGGCTGTACTTTGTCAGATGCTTTCCCCTCTTTTAGCAAAACCTTGAGCTGTCTGAGACACTTAGCTCAAGCTAAATGATCATATGCCAAGTGTTGTGATGATGACTGATCTTTCTCCCTGAGTGGAACTGCACAATGAGCAAGAGTGGAAATAAGCAGGTGCTTAAAAGCAGTAGTGATCTTAAGGACATGGTTGTGTGAGTCCCTGACTCCTTAAGCTACAGAGCTGTCTTAAAAAACACTTTTGCCTAGTGACACCTGTCCCTTTGGCTGCCACGACAGCCATCAAACCAGGAGATTCATAAGCTGCTGCAACCCTAGAGCTTGAGCCACGGGACAGAGAGGAAGTGTGCTCCCAGTGAAGGGGCAAATATCAATTCTATGGTTATAGTCAGGGAGCAAGAACGAGTTTGTCCCATGAAAGGGGAGAAACCAGCAGGCAAGGATGATCCCAGCACGGGCTGTGCCTTCACCAACAAGGTGTCATTCCACCAAGGCTGAACATAGCAGGCAGAGCCAGGGCCTATAGCAGGAATCATCAACAGCTTCCAACACAGCAAGTGATGATCCAAGGCCCAACCAGGGGCTTCAGTGAGGAGTGAGAGGAGATTGCATCAGGGGCAGGGCTGGAGACAAGATGCAACATATGACCAAGGGATCCATCCAGGATACAAGCTACCTACAGCGTAGATCCACAGTCCATCCAGGGGGAAGGGCTGGAGACAGGCATGCACAGTGTAGCTCAGAACAAGACCAGTTGTCCAGTACTGATCTTAAATTGAGACTCTGATCTGAAGGTATGTGGCTGGATTCCAAGTGAGGCTAGTTGCAGCAGTTAAGGCCTACCAGTGTACTCGGGGCAGTGCTTTTATCTCACATATTCATATAGACCTTACGCTAATATGAAGCATTTCATTGCATTATAGAAAAATGTCACATCAGAGAGCAAGAACAAGCTGGAAAGAGCAGCTTAAGCAGGAAACACAAGCAATCAACCTGGATCTCTTCATTCATAGGGACTAAGCATGTGTGCCCAGGGACACCAAATCCCATTTGCAAGAAATCATTAAATGTTGTACTGGGACCAGCTGATACTAGTAAGGCCACGCAATCCCTGTTGTCGACAGCTTATTCACATAATTCATGGCTGCCTCCAATTATCTGTGGGAGATTTGCAAGCCGGACTCTCAGCCTGCGAAGGAGGTTCCACATGGGCAGGCGGTTAATGAACAGATTGGATTATAAACACTAGCTAATCTTTCCCACATGTACACCTGAAGAATATCACAAGTGACAGCTGTTTAAATTTCCAAGGAAATTAATGATTCCTAAAGAGGCAAGGCTTATCACGACTTTGACTGGGCCTGATAACAGACAACCACCAAGGGGCAAATTGTTTATAATAGTCTATAAGTGCCTCGTTCTATGGGTTCATCTTGGAAACTTTTATTGACATGGCTCTTTTATTAATGTTTGTGCTGGCAAAGAGTAGAACAGCTTTGTTCAATCTGCTGATGATATTAGGCTACTAAGGCCTCTAATGAGCATCTCGTATCTTCAGGTCACAGTCAGTTTAAAATGATTGGTACTGAGTCCAGCATACCGTGTACTCAGCTGAACCCTAATAGATTGCTTGTCCCATTCAGAGCTCGCATCCTTGCATGGCCCATCACTGAGACTGCTGAAACATTAACTAACATGTGGCAGGTCATTTCCTGCATTCATTGTCTAGAGAACTGGGAGCAGTGAGAAGAGAGCAATCTAGGTTTACCAAGAGACTTTAACCAACCTCTTCTAATAGACCACATAAAGAAAAAGAAAGCCACTTCCTCTGTCCTCACCTGCAGAAAGCCTGTAGCATTACAATAGGACACAAAACATGTCAGTTACCCTATCATTCCTCCTTTCTCTTGGAGAACATGGCAATAAATGTCTATTTCCCATGGAGATTTTTCAGAGTTCCAGTCTATTTTAAAGAATGTATTGTGAAGAATGGGCACCCAAACTGACCTGTAAAAGTGCTCAAGTTGAAAGAGCTGTGTTGAACTCGGGGATCAATAAAAAGGTACAACAGATACAGCAAGCCATTCTTCAGCTACAAGCACTGAAATTCCCTTGCAGGATTGTGTAGCTAAGGAATACTTTTTCCTCGTGAGCCATGAATGTTTCACAGAGGAGCATGGAATTAAATTAAAGACTACAGACAAGTCAAATGTCTCACAAACAATTTCAGCTTTTTCTTGCATAACTTCTGTGATCCATTGCCCATCTCAGTGCTGAAGATTCTGGCTACAGCGGTGAACCTATTCCTCCTGCCACACTGATGTAAACCAGAATTGATTGAAAAGGAAAAAAAAATGGATGAAGGTGAGGGTTAAAGTCAGGCTAAAACCAATGGAACTGGAAGGAGTCTGGCATGTGCTTCATCTGAATCCATGCTGGTATTACTTTGTGATCCATTGCACTCAATTAGGCTAATATTTGGACCCATGTCGTATATTCAAAAATCAGTTCTGTCCTGGTTCACATTCATTTAATTACACTGATGGAATTCTGCTTGCTGAAGGTTTTGCCTCGAATTTGCTACTTAAATTTCTCTGTCATTCATCATCAAATTTATTTGGGGGACTTCATTCAAAGAATATCACTGCCTCCAACAACTGTATAAAATATTTTTGCATGGGTTTCTTCTTGTGCTTTCTCCAGCTAAGATGGTGTTTTTCCCAAGAATAAATAGAAAAGAGTAGTAGATCAAAGATCTTGCAATTAGATTAATAAATAGTGGACATTATAAAACACAGCTTACAGTATAAGATGGTCTATGACCTCCTAGCATGCAGACAGAGGAGTACGCACACACACAAACACACACACACACATAATTTCCTCTGTATTATTTTAGGATCTTGCATGATCAGGCTTTTTCTTCAGATGCTGAATATCGGCCACAGAGAATGTCTTCTTATAGCCGTAACAAAGTGATACTATATTAGGAAAGGAATTCAATTTGTAGGACATTTGGAATCTTTGTTAGTTATGATTTGAGTCTGTTTGCTGTCATAAGGCTAAGAAACTGAGAACAGCTAGCCTAAGCAGGAGATACTGCTAGCAGGTAACGGGGCTGCTTTGGTCAAATTAACTGTTCACTAACTTTTTACTGAATGTCTAACACAATCAAATTCTTAAACAATATGGGCAAGGACATGACCGTTTTTGCTTCTCTGTGTATTTTATGAATTTCTGGTGTAGCACGTGCATCCTTCAGTAGTTAATGGAGCACTATTTAATTAACATTTAATGCTTCTTTCCTTCTTAAGTAGCAAAGAAAATATAAAGAACATGTTGAGAGTGAATGTACGCATGGTTCCAGTCGGCGTAAGGCAGGCAAGGGCAGTGCTGAAACTGTGTAGAACAAATCAGGCAAGCAATTTCCTGATGTCTACCTTTTCTTTATCCTGCCGTGTGTCTTTGTTTCTCTTCAACTTCCATGCCTTTCCTGTTATGAAAAACGTGACCCATCATCCCTGGATTACATCCTCAAAAAGTTAGAGAGAAAAAGCTGAGAGGTGGAAAAAGTATGACAGTACACAGCAAGGAAGAGGAGAAGAAGAGGGACAAAGGAGAATGACTTTCCTTTTCTCCATGGTTCTACAGCCTTGCCATTGTTATCACTGTTTACCAGTACCATCTTAATGCAACTAGCTTTATAATACACCCACATACTACTCCAAGAATTTTTTTTCTGGCCAACACAAAACATAGATCTGGGGGAAGAGAGTGAAAAAAAGAGTCAACAAAACTCTTTTCTTATATGACTAAAAATTTGCTCACATACACTGAGAGAATTTAGAAGACAATATGCAACAGTGCCATCTGATGGGCTTATTCAAAAGGGGAAACAAGGTGACAGTAATCTGCAAGCCTAGCAAACTATTTCTGTCACTCCTATGCAAAATGCCATGATCATTACTGGATCTGATTAAAAGAAGGTGCTGTCCAATTAATTCATCTTAACATAGCTTCTTCCCATGAACCTGTGTCAAACTACTTTTTAAAATCGGATTTTGTTTGTTTGTTTTATAAAGGTAGTAGGGTTAAAATTGTTTCATTGCTAGGATATTTTATTTAGCATTGCAGAACATTTTGATTGAGAGTCTACAATAAATCAAACATACATTTTAAATGAATTAATTACTGGGTAGTAAGCCTTCAAGTGAAATTTCAAGGCAGGAAGCAATAATGAGGGTCCAATAGTCTCTCAGGAAGACAACACAGAAATCTTTCTAGAATGCAGGAATAAGAAAGAAAGTATTAAATAAATGATGAGTTTTTATGTTGGTTTTTTTTTTTGCTATATCTTTGGCAATGTGAACAACTGAAGATTTTATCCTTGGACAATACACTGCCCTTAAATAAGTTTTAGAAATCAGTAGGACCAGAGTCAGTGTAGCTTTTTCTTAAAACCTACTTCATTCTTCTCTAAAACTCCAGCCAAGTGGCTTTATATTAAAGAATGAAGCAAGTTCATGTGATGTTTTAATTGAATTACATCTTAATTACTGTATTACAGCATAGGTAAAACAAACAAATTTATCCAGTTCTGAATTCCTGCGAACATTCAGTGTTGGATAGCAAAATTTATTTCATTTTCCAGAATGAAACAGTGTGAGCCATCCTTGGCCTCAGAAATTGGTTCATGGCCCTTAAAAGTAAATAACTTTTATCAATAAGCCAAGAGGAAACCTTAAATCGTTATTTATACAATCTCTAAATAACACAAATATTGAAAAAATGTATAAATAATAGAAAGAAAATACTTCTGAAACAGACCTGGACCATTTGGCAGAAGGGTTCAGATCAGTGTTACATTGTTCAATACAGGAAAATGAAAATATTACAGAAAACATAGTACATATTTTGGTGGCTCACTTTGTCCTCAGTAAGAGGTCTGGTAAAGAAAGTTATGGTTGATAATGGCTTGAATAATAACTGGCTGCTTTGTGTTGGAAAGTAAAAGTAATGTTGGACCACTGTCAAACAAAATTAGTTTTTACAGACTAAAAATAATAGGAAAAAATACATTTTACAGCTCTTTATTTTCTTCAGAATCCTTATGAATCCTGTCTAAGGGATGCTTCTGAAGGAAATTTCTGTTCAAAAGTCTGTCCTAAAGGGAGATAAGGTGGGTGGGATATGAAAGGCTAGGATACAAGTAAGTTTGTGTAGATTCAGGAAAGCACTGTTTAATTTATGGCTGTTTGGAGGGAGAGAAGGAAACAGGGAATCATGTGTGTTGGATGTGTCTGCTGGGGGAGAAGGATTGATGAGAAATAGGAATCTAACACATACAGAAGGCATCATTGGTGCTTTTGAAAAAATGAAATTAAGTGTGCAAACATTAAGGATGAAACATCTTATTGTTCTTGACATCCGTTGGATCTACTCAAAACAGTCTTTGATATTAACAGAAAAACAAGCAGCTCTGTGCCAAAAACTGTTAACAACCCTGATTCATAGCAAAGCTCACTTCATAGCAATACCCACAGATAACTCTTTACCTTAAAAGCAAAGCAACAATCTCTAAAGCTATAGAAGAAAAGAGTATGTCCATCTATTGAGTACTTAGATCCTATAATTTACATGTTGGCCCTTACTAAATATAGGAGCTATTTTTCAGTAAAGGCATAATTGAAAAACTGAGGTTACCGGGCTTTTCTTTTGTGTGTGTATACATGCGTGATTCAATTATGCAGCTAAAAAGAAACAAATGCAGATGTCCTTTGCTGATGCAGCAATGAGCGTGCCTAAATGGCACCAGCTTTCTGAGAGCAGCACTACATTGCTGTAAGAGGATGCATAAGTAAGGTTCTCAAGTATCTGCTTTCAGCTTCACAACCTTTGAAAAGATAGGAAGCAAATATGTAGCCCAATATCTATACTCTTATCTACTTTTGTTATCGATCTCCAAATCCTCTGGGAGCTATTCTAGAAGAACAGTGGATATTTAAGTTGATATTTGCCAATTAATCTCTTTCTGCTTGTTATCTCCTTTGTCACTGAATCTAGGACTGATTATGGGCCACGGGCATGCATGATAGAAATGCGTACTTCAACTACTAACATTGTCAGAGTGACTCCGCACTTTCTAAATCAATAAAAAATGAGGTGAAGTCACATAAATCTTCATGTGTGAGTGTGTGTGTGCACAGCTGTCAAGACCCAGCTCGTGGGAGCTTGCATGTGGCTTTCGAACAGAGTTTCTGGCAAGTTCATCTTTCTTGTCTGGAGGTATTTCTGTGATAAAGGAGAAAGAATGGGGAAGACCTTGCTGTGCAATAACATAAGCTTTATGTATTTTTTTTCTCTCTCACCAAAAGACTATCATTAAGGATTTCTCCTGTCTAAGTCAGATACATTTCCCATAACAGCACTCACCCATTACAGTCGCCACCATTTTATTTCATGGTAAATTGAGCTTCATGAACTAGAACACTTGCTTTTTGAGCTGACTGCAGTGGATGTTGAAAGATCCTCAAGAAGTTGCATATGGGAAGGGACAAATCTGTATATATACGTTCTACCTTTCTTCTTCCATATCTAAGGATACAGGATACATCATCTACAGAGCATGAGCCAGATTGGCATCTGTAATCCTCTTTTTTTTTTTTTTTTTTTTTTAGCCAAGAGGAAAACAAATCTTGTGATTTGCTTGGTTGTGAATAACCAACCTTTTCAGTAATTTTAGTCAAAATATTATCCTTGTACTTATTAACACTGAGTGATCAAAAAGCTGTCATGTTAGCTCACTGGTTTAAAGAGAAGTTATTAGCATATTTTTTTCTTAAGTTAGTGCCCCCTTTTTTTAGCTTTTATTAGTTACAGGTGCAGTGTTTCGTTGCATACTTATGATAAGTCGTATAGATTCATGAGAGCATTTCAAATAGGAAAAAAAGAGGTGGGAATCAAAATAACAAGGTTTCAAATGCAGCAGAAGCAAGAAACATGACAAAGACTCTGTAGAGTCAACAGATGATTCAGATATAAAAGCTTTCCAGAAAGAAGAGACCATGAAGGAAAAGCTAAGTCAAGTCTTTGCTTATAAAGGGATGCTTCCACATCATCTCCTCTTTAAAGAGGGCTGTTTCAAACTGCAAAGTCAGCAGAGATTTTTGAATCAAATTTATAAGATGAGAAGAATCAAATCACAAGATTTGAATCAAATCACAGATGGCTTTCACTCAGGCAGTCTGAAGGAACACACTTAATGTGAAAGTGTAATGTGTAATCTGTCACTTAAAATCAATGTCATTCCTAGAGAAACAGAAAGCAACAAGTGTGACACCATTTTTAAGCAGTCAAGAAAGATTTGGGAAACTATAGATCAGAAAGTCTTCCCTCCATACAGGGAAAACTATGAAGACTATAATAAAATCTAGAATTAGTAGCCACATGAAAAGTTTTGATATCATAAGAAAGAGTCAAAACTGCTTCTCTAGAAGAAAGTCACAGCTCATATATTAAATACTTCCTCAATGTATTTGTGAGAATATTGCTAAGGTATTTTGGTTGACTAAACACAAAAACCTTTCAACCACTTCCTTCAGTAAGTCTTTTCAAGAAGCTGTCATGATGGAGTAAGAAGGGCAGACATTTTGCACCTGGGTGACTTTACTAGTGGAGCTCCATAGGAATCTATACAACTAAGGTCATAAAAATGGCAAAAAAAATCACCAGTCAGTAATAAAGTATCAAAGTTTTCAGAGAACACAGAATTATTCAGAGTTATTAAAGATAATCCTGTCTGCAGAGATTTTTAAAGAGAAATCGTATAATTTTAATAATAAAGCAGTAATAGACAATAAATGCAAGTCTAACCCTCAAACATCAAAGTATATAGTAACTTTAAAAATACACAGAAAAAGAAGTCATATTAGCACTGCAAAACCGTTAAAAAAGGACACATCTTCTGACGCTGTAACAACATTGAGAAAAAAACAGACTCGTGTTATTTGAAAAAAAAAAAAGTAATTTCTGATCACTAAAGTCAGGAAAAAAGATCCTTTAAAGAATTACTTTTAAGTTCTTATAAAAATCAAAGTATTCTTAGGTTGGAAAAGACCTTAAAGATCATAAAGTCCAACTATATTATAGCCCCAGGTTTACGTATGCAGCAATTTTTATCCCTAGAGATATGTGAAACTATTTAAGATGCTGAACATTCTTCATTAATGAAATAACCACCATATTAGGATTTGTCCAGAAGCAATCAGTCTGCACCTTTTATTTACAGCCTTCATTACTTTATCGGTTGATTCTGGATTGTGCTTTGTTTGTTTTGGTTGATTAGGGTGTTTTGGCATATGGAGGTGGGGAGACAGAGGAAGATGTACTTCTGCCAAATTTGGGGATTTACATTTTGCTTTGAGCATACATACAAAACTTAGATATAAATAAATTATCATTTGTTTGAATCTTTTCATGTTTGTATTTAAATTAGAGGCATCCAAATAAAAAAAATGTCTCCAGTATCTCTTGAGCAATGAAAGATTCCTGAGCACAGCAAAAGGGCTATTGTTCAATTGAACTTGAACACCATTACTGAATTCCTGTTGTGGAAAGAAAAGACAACTTCTCTCTGAAGTGAAAGGAAACAAAAGCTTGAAGTAAGGCTCAGAAGTTGGGAAGAGTTAAAATTCCAGTGAAAATGGGTGGTTTGCCAAAGCTTTTATTCTGTGCTACTCTTAGCATTTGTTTTTAATATTTGCCTTCTTCTCTTTCAAAAATATCTTCTGCAAAATATGGTTCTTGTAGCAACAAGGAATTGCCTGTGAGGATTCTGGGGGAGGTGCTAAGCTGGAGGAGAAGGAATGGGAGTGAGTGAATCCTTTTGAGTGCAACGGAGTGGATCGATTCCACGTGTGGAAGAACTACTTGTCTGCATTGTAGACAATATCAGGGCAAGCCCAAAATTCTTAGGCCTGTTTCCCCACGTACTGCAAGTCAGTGACACTCTTAGTCATATTTTCTGAGACACTGAAAACCCTGTGATCAGTTTTCGTGGAACTGAAAAATTGTCAAGGGAATAAAATTACAGTACTTGCATTACTAGCAGGAATTATATTTGCAGCAGTGCAAGGTATGTTCATTCTTTATTTCAGTCTTTATTAAAATTTATGTCAGTATTGTCTAGGGGACTATGTTTTAAAAATGGTATTATAACTATATTAATAAATAATACTGTAAGGCAATTTTAGAACCTCAGCCTGTCCTCCCCTTCCATCTTTTGCATGTGATTATTTTAATAGGTTAGTGAATAGGTAGCGAAGGCTAGTGAGTATGACAATCACTTGAATTAGGACTTCATACATGTATAAACAAACACTGATAACACCACAAGTCATCTTGCAGTAAGAACTGATTTCCCAGCTCTGTGGGCACCAGAAAACACCTCTTTGTATGTATGCCGTCCTCCCTGACATCAAAGCAGTCGAGCACACAAGAAGAGGTGGGTGTCCCAATAATTTTTCCAAATCTCTCTTCCACTGAGTGACTGAGTACTTTCCTGGCAAAAAGCAAAGCAAGTAGTTTCTCTTCTTATTAACCCCCCTGACTTTTGGAATCTATTAAATTATATTTGCCATACAGGAAGGGTATAGGAGGGAGGAGAATTGAACTCAAAGCTTGGGTCAATTATCAAGTATTTAAATATAAAGACTTTCCCATCAACTAGAAACTAAATCCACTTGTTTGTTGACAAGGAAAATGGGTGAAGATGCCATTTCTAAAATGTGTAAAGACATCGTGGTTCATCTTACAATATTTTTTGAACTTTTGTGTCATGCTTTTGGAGGAAACAAGATGGGGCTGCATTAGTGATAATTTGCTAAATAGTACATCCTAATCCTTCCTAGTGTTTATGCCTTGCTTTGGGATTTACAGTCTTAGCTCATGAAAAGTAAAAGAGAATCCGAGCAGATGGAGGAATGCAGCCTTCCACTCCTCTGCTTGGAGGCAGGCTTGGATATTTGTTTCAGGATGATTTGCTTCACTTCTAACAGAAAACCAGATGCACAGGGAATAGAAAAAGAGGTCTTTCAAGACCTGCAAGATCAAGCTCTGTGCACAGGAAGAACTGGAAGTCTTGAGCTGCCTAACAAAGCAACACACTTGTGAGAGCACATCGTGCTGCTGCCTGCTGGCTTTTCATGGCCAAGTCTCTTGTCAGGTAGCCGCCATCTGATACAGATAACCCCGGGCACTCTCCTCTTCAGGCACCCTGACCTCTACTTCATCCCCTCTAGACTCCACTGAACAATGACACACATTGAGAAGCTGACCTTAGAGGACAGAGCGGCAGCAGAAAGGAGGAAACAAGCTATGCTTGAAATGTTCCCACCAGCTCTCTCCTGCCTTGTTAGGTGGTTTCAAAGCTTGCTTTCATTCTCCATCTCCAGACCAAACTGGCTAATAAAAGAGCTCTTCTTGGTTTTTCTCACCTGCTCTGAAACAGGATCCGTTTGTTGTGAGAGGCTCTTTTGTCAGAAAGGGATATCTCTTTTTTGTGTGGTTTTGTTTCCTCCCAGTTCTCACTGGCTGCGACCTTGGCAGAGCAGAAAGATGGTCTCACTGATCACAGAGCACCCTTCTGCTGTGTGGGGAGCAGGCATGGAAGGTGGTGAGCCGGGCAGCAAGCATGATGAAATCCTGCCTGTGCTTTTCCGGCCCAGGTGACCTTCTCAGTGATAGATCTGTTCTGAACTTCTGCCATGGCTGAGGAGGGTGAGTTCAGAGGAAAAACAAAACCTGTGATGTATAATGAAGTCCTTATGAACTGAAAAGTGGCATTTGATATGCCCAGGGCAGAGATGCTGACAGCAATGACCAGAGCTTTACAAGAGAAGGTTTCAAAGATGACTCTCATTAGAAAACTAAGAAAGAAATAGTTCGATTTTATTTTACTTCAGTGTGTTCCTCAGCTGCCTAGTGTGTAGAGCAAGGGCCATAGCATTCAGGAAGACTGGATTTCTGTTTCTTGACCTGTCAAGATTTGTAGGAATGAATTTATGCAAGTCTGCTCTGTTCCAGGTACCTCATTTCTTTTTATCTCAAGTCTTCACAGCTCTTCAGCTGAGTATCAAATGTTGTTATTACCTAAAGACTTTAACTCTCAAGAAAAGTCACAGTTTTTACAAATCCAGTAAAAATGCATTTACCTACCCAATGTGAAAATAATAGGATGCAATGCCATAAACAGGACGAATATGTGTTCTGCAGCTGCTACATGACAGAGAAAAGACTCCAGCTACTTCTTCCTGGGCCACTTCCAGGTGCTTGGGATAAGCTTTTTTTTTTTTTTTTTCAAATTAGACAAGAACCAGGATGAAAAAGAACATAATTTCATACTTAAGAGTGAGGAACAAGTTAGAATTCTACTTTCAATTAGAGCTTGATCTCATTTCAGGTTGCTCAAATCCTCGTGTCAATTTCTGAAACACTACAAGAAAAAAATAATTTATATTTTACACTGTCTTCATTTAATGTAGTTTTTGCTCTGTATAGTGGTCTGAACATCACTTTTAATTCAGGAGATCAGAAATAAGCAATGAGCAATATACAATTGTTTTCAGTTTGTCTTTGAAGTGTTGTTGCTTTTGTGTCACTCGAACAGATTTTTCTGTTACTCACATCACAATAATGTAACACAAAAGTGCAGAACTTTCTAAGTTAAATCATAAAGCACATTTAATAATAAAAATTCTCCTGCACTGTAACTTCATAATACACTCTGCAAAATATTGTCTTGCACAAGTATGCCAGTTTATGCTCTTTTCTGTTTCACTGCCTCCATGACAAAACCCAGGGCAACCTCCAAAATAGTCATCTCATCTGTTAAGACCATGATGCTGAAAGTCCATCATAGTTTCTACTGTGAAGCCACTGATGTCCTGACAGGTAAACCAGACAGCTCAGTTCTAGCTCAATGTCATTAATTTCAACATTTTTCCATCTAATTTTCTCTTGTGTACAAGACAAGTTAGATACACTTAATAATACTGTGTTTCTGGATGAAAGCAGCAGTTCTAAATTCAGGGTGGTAGAAAAAGTGCATACAAGTATTTGGGTAAGCATTCTTTGAGTCTTCTCTTACAACAGAAATGTTTTTGATTAGCTGAAACTTGCAGACTCATGTTCAATTTTGATAATGTCTGTTACCTGATGGCTTACCCTGCAGACCTTGAGAAACTGCATTCATTTCTGTTCATCTGTATTCCAAACTCACATGCTTTTATTCTGTCTTTTCTTTCCAGAACTATCTCCAGTTAACACCTTGCACTTATCCTACCGATTCGTGTTCTTATGAGGAATGGGTTTAGTTATATAAGAACTATTTTGCACCACTACAGATACTACGTAAATTCTATTTGTGACTTACCTTCTTCATAATACAAAGTGTGTTACTAAAAATATCGTAACAAAGTAAAATAATTCCTTTACTAAAACTGCAACCAAAATCATGTCTCATTCTATGTTGGGATGTCATGAGCCCCCTTCGGTTTGGTTGCTGAGCTCTTACCTACACAACAGTCCATTCCACTGAGAATAAATGTCTGTACGCATTTACAAATCTAACTCTGACTTCAGCAACATGAAAGTGGGGGGAAGGTTAGTATTTTGATAACAAGAATACCAGACCACAGTTGAAACAATATGCTGTTGCACAAAGTTTTCATTTGGAGAAAAAGCAAAGAATTGCCAAGCTGCAAAGAGGGACAGAACATAGTAACAAAATAGTCGATTCTGATAATGTCCATCTTTGCTCGGGGGATGCATGTCATTGCAGAGTCCCATCACATATGCTGAGTTGTAAGAAAAAATATACCACAACACCATTTACTCAGCTCAGCAACACCCTGTTTACAGGAGAAAAGCTTTAATTTCAGCACTTTCAACTTGGAGTGCTATTTGGAAACATTTAGCTCATAAAAAGTCTTTCAGTTCATGCTTTGACCTCATTGTGACCTGAACATTTTGTTAACAAAGTACCCTGTTAATGTTTTGACCAAAAGAACTAATGTACTTGGAGCTGATTATGTTGCCAAAGTGGTGCTTGCTCCTAAAAAGGGAAAGTTTTAATTCTATTTTCAAAACCAATGTCTTACTACTAACTATATATGGAAATGTCATCAATCAGTCCTGGAAACTGTGCACTGCAGTGCAGTATAATAGCTGGTGTTTCTGCATTCAGTGTAATAAATCTCACTGTACCATTGCCTGTGGCGGAAGTCTTTTGCTGTGTCAATTTTCTCTCTACTAGCTTGAAGAGATGTTAATATATTAATAATTAAAAAAGGAAATCACACAGTATGAGAGTCCTTCTCTTTCACAGTCTATTATATATAAAGTAACAAAGTAATCACAAGAGGAAATAATAAAACTCATAGCCACTGCCACCTACACTTACAACAGAATTATTCACTAGGTTTTCTCCCTTGTGTATTATTATAATTATATGGTAGCCACCTGAACCCTTCATCAGATTACAACCTAAGTTATCCTGCTACCATCACATTGTCTTTCAGGTGACAATTTTCAACATTTGCTCTTCTGTGGAACTTAGCTAGGCACCTTGTATTAAAGGGGGGGAAAAAAAGGAAAACACACACACACATGCTGTTCCATCTCCAAGTGCCTGGATATCAGTAAATCTTACTGGTATGGAATTAGAACAAATGTTTTTATTATTACCACATTTCATAAAATGTATATAAACCTTTGAGTTTGAAAGGATTATTGGTCTAGTACTAAATGTGGAGGTTGGCAGCCCTGCCTGCGGCAGGGGGATTGGAACTTGATGGTCCTTGAGGTTCCTTCCAACCCAAGCCATTCTATGATTCTATGAATGATAATTGCCTTCTTACAGTAGTTAAGGACTCAAAGTCTGCAAGCTATAGGACACAGAGTTCTTGTAAAGTGTAGAACTGACAGAAAAGAAAGTATTTTCAAGCTAATCATGGAACAGCTCCTAGATTTTATTGGTGCACTTGGCTGTTGGCTCTTTTTTAATGTAAGAAAAAGTAACTTAGCTAAAAATGGATTCTATACACTTTTATCATTGTCTTATTAAAACCTACTAAATGATTTCAGCAACTGAAGCATCTGATATCCTTAAAGTATTCTATTATTAGTTCTACCAAGAATGCCAAAAAAGCGTTTCTGAAAAAGACAATCAGCATAGACTGTTTGGCCTTCATCTTTATAAATCAAGTCTCACAAAATACCTTACTGATAAATTCGTCATCAACCAAACTAATATTCAAATGGAAAAATTATGGTAATAAAGGAAGATAGTAATAAAGAAAGGTTATATGTGACATATCATAATTGAGCCTTGTTAAAAAAACACAGTGCAAGATAAAGTACTGTGTGTGCAGCTATTATTTACTAGCCATTTAACTGTATTTAATCTGTGTATTTCAATTTTTTGTTAAGTCTTGGTCAAGATCAAGAAATATGTCCTGTGTATATTTTAAACTAATCATGTAAACTTTCTTGTTTGTATGTTTTTGTATGGAACACATCAAACATTTTGTATCCATTTTTTCTTTGTTGGTCATTTAACTTACTGCCTTCTCCTTAGGGGAAAAATACACATTTCTAGACTCTTTCAGACATGTGTTTTAAGAACTTGGAAAAAAAGTCATAGGTGATTGGGTTAACAAAAGGGGATTCTCCTGAATGAAAACATGGGTTAAATGAACAGGATTTAGGAAAAAAAAAGTGGAAGAGGATAATAAATGGGAGTTCCTGTGGCTTCTTAAACTATTGGAGACTAAATGCAGAACAGCAGAGGTCTTCTCTACACTAGCAGTCAACATGATGTAAGTGTGTAGGATAAAATCTATTTTATTGGTGAGGAAAAGAAGACTATTAGCTGCAGGATATTGTTACTGACATATCATCGTCGTCGTGTTCTTGTTAATATGGAGGCTGAGCATTATTTGTGTGAAAACTGTCACTCAGAAACCTCGCTTCCCAGCACACTTCAGTTTCTCAGTAATCTGCAAACCTACATAGCTATTTTCGGTTTGTGGGGTTTGAACTCTGATGCCAAAGTAAAAGTGGCAGGCAAATAGAAAGAGACAGCCACAGAGCTCAAACTATTGAGCAGAAAATCGTGAATCTAGAATATTTTAGATAGGAAGAATGATGATCTATGAGGGCTTAATGAATAAAGTCAAGGCTTCAACTTGCTGATTACATGTCCCCGATTAATCAAGTTTCAGTGACATGCAGAAGAGAGACTGTTCTTGTTGAGAAGTGCCTTCATGTCCTGAGAATGCCCTAGTCTCTTCCATGATTTGTTTCCTGTAAGTCACACCAGTCTGTCCTCACCCCATCAGAAAATAGGATGCACATTTACAAGAACTTTGGAAAAAAATCTATATATTCCCATCTTTCATCATACCCCATTCCTTGGAAAGACTATGCTATATATTTCATGAATCTCAGCTAATTATGATACTTACATTAACTACAGAAAACTACCCAGAGTTATAGTAAGAAGATATAAAGCTTCAGGAGAACAATTAAATCTGGTTTAGATTTAGGATCTCTCTGTTAACCAGGGTTTGGGGGAAATCTCCTTCAGTGAGTGCATTTTCATGAACAATCTACATGATGGAAAACAGAAAGTCCTTATTAAGTTTTCAGACAATAGGAAGGAAGGGTGGAGCTTCAGACATGCCAAAGAGCTCAGAAGAATCCTGAAAACTGAAGTTACATTAAAAAAAAACCATGGTGATATTCACCAAGGAAAAATGCAAAGTGCTACACTTAGCCAGAAAGAGCGAGCTTCTCGGATACTGGATGGAGAACAATGGGTTAGGTGGACAAGCACAGAAAAAGATCTGAGGGTCATTAAATGCTGCTGTCTGCCTATAAATCATCAATGCCATCCTACTTCAAAAAGCCAAACAGTAAGCTAGGACTTACAAATGGGAGAACAGGTATGCAGCATCTTCTAGTTTATTTGAAGCACAAAATTTTGTGTTCTGCTTTAGCCAGTTTGGGGCTCTCCACTCCTCAGTCCACTCAAGCACTATTCTCTAGGATTACTTCTGCTTTAGGCTTTGCAATGCCATTCTCAGGGGATGCATATCCAGCCATCCTGATGTTAGTGTGGTGGGTGAGGGGCTACAGCAGTGTTTCTGTCCTCCAGAACTCGGCTGCACGCAAAACCCCACATTGAGGATGGTACTGTTCATTTTGCACTGCTATTTATTTCCATTTTCTTTTGAGGAGGTGGGCCCAAACCCCTAGATCTGCCAACAGCTCTGAGATGTTTCAGTTTTTAATTTCTCTCAAGCTCTAGGTTCACATCCAAGTCCTTCAGATGAGAAAATGTTGCATCACATTTGTATTGTCTTTACCTCAGCTGCTGTGCAGCACCGCCAGGCCAAACATCCGTGGGACGGAAGGGGAAGCAGAGAAAGGGCTGAAAGGTCAGGTCTCTGAGTATTAGGCATAACTCGTATAGAAGGATGAGGAACTTTCACATTCATAATTTTACTTGAGTTCAAGCCAGTCAGTAAACATCCTTATTCTGACAAATATACTTCACAGATATTGAAATCCTGCATTTTGTTCTGTCATCTCTTAAAACCCTTTCTTAGATTTTACTTTTTCTTTCATTTCTGATGAAATTGAAGGCATTTACTTGGCCAAACTTTGTTTTTCTTTATTCTGTGAACACTATGCCCTTCAGAGAGCAGAAATCAGCCAGGCACAAGTAGACTATCATAGATGGCAAGGGGAATGGATTCATGAGGAAAAAACAGTCACTGCTAAGTCCTGTATTCTCTCTGCCTACAAAAGTTTTAAAACTTTGATACTTCTGTTGCATGCTAGTGAGGACACTGGTGTCAGCTCCAGCACCCAGACAACACACCACCTCCCTCAAGTGGTCAAAAATTTGATGTTTTGTTGGATTTGTTGGGTTTTTTTGTTTGCTTCAAAGGCTGATTTTTGGCACTGCCCAAAGAGCTTGTTGAAGAACAAAGTTTTAAAAAACGTTAATAAAGCATGTTTATATCATTCTAACAAAACACGTATTTTGAATGCTACAAGGAGATAACACTACCACAGAAACAACTCCATAGCTGGCATCTCTTGGGCACTGTAGACTTTTGATGAGAAGTTAACTGAAATAGCTGCCTTCTTGTGGATGGGCTCTAATAGCCGTCTGCCTGCAATTACAGACATTCAGTTGCAGTTCCTGCCACGGCAGGGACTGTGTAAACACATATGCTAATCAAAACAGTGGCCCATTTGGAAAAGCAGCACTGTTAATTCTGATGGCTTGCTCAAATCCTCATTGGAATGATTACAATTTTCTTCTTTTGTTCAAAATGTTCCCCATTTAGAAACAGTACTTTTGTAATTTTCTGTCTAATATGTACTTGTGGAACAAACAAAGAGCCATGAGGAAGAGCTCACAGGAATTCAGAACAGAATTACATAAGTTACAAAACAGCAGTAATAATGGTAAGATAAAAACACAGAGGAAAGAGAAAACTTCAGACTTAGGGAAGCAACCCAGGCACTCACTGCCAATGTTTAGAATAAAATTTTCTCATGGAACTGTGCACTACAGAAGTCTATAGCAAAGTGTTGTACACCAAACATGTGAAGGAGGAATGCTTTTGTATCTATGCTAACAGTATCTGTCACAGCGATGGCTAAAGAAACTCCCCAGACCCTGTATTCTGCACGTCACCGTACATCTGAGAAATTCTGTGCATTTTAGAATACTCGTAATGAAGCCAAAAATTCACGCTGTCCTTTACCCTGTCAGTGCCCAAACACTTATTTTTATTATTATTTCATAAGAGCAAAGACTTATAACATATAAAAGGAAAGCAGTTTAGATAGAACTAGACGAGCAATGAAAATCAGGCCTGTTACAAAAAATGTCTTACCTTGAAGACCAACAACAAATGCCTAATAAATCTAAGAGAAGGCCACCATACAGGGTTACAATGGAAGACAAGAAAACAGTGGTGCCAAGTCACAAAGCAGGTAAATTATTTAATACAGGAAACGCAATCCTCACATTTTGAGACCAAAGTCAGTCCCCAGTAGGAGTCAAGAATAAAACTGTGAAATGTGGCATTTACAGCCAAATGTATTATAAGCACCGGTCTTGCTAGAGGCAATGTCCTGTTCCAGGATGTAACTTGTGTTTCTTTAGCTCGATAAAACTGCATCAGGTATTTCCAACCACTTTTTTTTCTTTAACAAAAACCTGCTAATTAAAGCAACACTGCTCAGCTTCCTTCTTGGCATTAATGAAGTGCCAGAGGAGGCAAGATTTAAGCATTTATTTTCTTTTCAGAGCATCTAATATCCCACGCTACAGCCAGTGAAAAAATGGTAACATCTCCTGACCAAAAAATAATAATAGTAAAAAAAAGAACATATTTACCAAATAAATTTGAACTACAAAGTTTCTTTCACAAGTTTCTCTGAAAGCTGATGAAAGAACAACGACCCTAACATATTAGAAAGAAACATGAATAGTATGCAAAAGATACTTATTTCTTTAATACAGCAGCAGGGTGGTTAAGCTTGGCTGTTGAAGACCTTAAAAATACAGCAAAAGCAAATTGTATGCAGCTTGCAGGTGTTGCAATAGAAGCATGGCTAAAGACAACAGCCCTTGACTTGTAAAGTTGTGAAGAGGTGCAGGGCAGTAAGATAGCTTCAAATAACTTGCAAGGTCATCATTATTATATCTGTAGATTAATCAAAAATTAACAATCTACAGATATAATCTACAGATATAATCTACAGATATAATCTACAGATATAATCTACAGATATAATCTACAGATATAATCTACAGATATAATCTACAGATATAATCTACAGATATAATCTACAGATATAATCTACAGATATAATCTACAGATATAATCTACAGATATAATATAGTAACAGTTGTTTACTGTTCTCCTTTATCCTACAGCTCACACCTAAGAACTGTCTTTCTTTTGTTCCAGCATCTGAGAGGCCTTTAGAAAGAAAAGCAATTCCTTGATACCAGATATGAGCCAAACCAAAATCGCATCTCTAAATACCCTCCAAATTTTAGAACTGCTTGAAATTTGAGCTCATATCTAGATCAAAATTTGGCTGTTTGAGGTCGTGTTTACATATTTTTGTATAAAACACAGCACTGTCTGACTTCCCCAGCTTTTCTACTTCAGCCTTTTGACTTATCTTGGTCTGATTGACTACCATACACATCCCATTCCCTTCCCACTCCATTATCTTTCACAGATGAAATTCAAGATTGCCTGCTAATTGTAACAGGACAGCTTCTCAGACAGATTACTTTCCAAGTAACGTTCTCATTCCACTCATATTCGGGGAATGAAAAAGTATGCCAAAGTGTTATGTGATGGCGGATAAGGGCCAACATAACAATTTATGTTTGCGATCTGGCACACAGATGGATACACACAGTATGATCCAGTGGTTTTGCAGCCCTAATCCCTACTGAAGAGTGGTGTTGCCAAGGTAAACCTGACATTTTAAATGAAACTGCTTTGCATACACTGTGTGGAACCTGAGATCCCACTTTTGTGTTGTGGTTTCCTTCTAAAATGTAGCTACTGCCTGACAAGGCAGAGTAAGGGCGCAGGCTGGGCTCTCTTGTGCTAACACTATTTGGTCTACTTGAGCAAATGGTAGTGGTTTGCAGGCTGTGCAAATGGAATCAGACAAGTTATTTGAACATGCGTATTCCCAAGACTGAGAAGAGGAGCAAAAATAACAACTAGATCCCACTTTCCTTCCTCATCCAGGCAACTCCCAAGAAACAAGATCCAAATTAAGTCCCACATTTGTAAAAACATCACATTTCCTGGTAAATCAGTCATTAATCTACAGAATGAGAAAAGGCAATACATTTCCTCATTATGCCCAAAATTCAAAACAAGATTTAACACTGGGAGTAGTTTCCTCTTTCCCCTCACCATTGCTTCTTTTGTGCTCCTTCTAAAAATAAAATATTGACAGCTTTAAAGAAGGAGGAGGAAGAGAAGGAATTCAAGTACTTAATGCTTGTTATAACACCAATCCAGCCCAGCACCAAAAGCTAGCCTCTTATTAGTAGTCCAAATCAATAAGGTCTCTCCAAGAGTTTTACACTGAAGGCTGAATGACTCCAACTGAGCCCTTCTGCACTCCTGTAGCAGGAGCAGTGGTTTCCCATCAAAACACATCAGAGGACTACACCACAAATATAGCTCATATATATATATATCGTACAAATATAGCTCATCTCCACACAACTCTGTTCTGTAAAGGTGCTGTAGCAGGCATGCAGTGAGGAGAAATATAGACTAAGAGTAGGTTGTCTCACCTGAATACCCCATGATCACCACATTTTGACATGGTCTGTGATCTTCTGCTGTCACTGACCAGACCGAGAGACAAAGGTCCAGACCATGCAGTAAATGAATTAGATATCTCCAAACACTGCAAAAGTGGGTAATGAAGAGCATAAAGAAAACTGGGGACAGCCAGCTAACACAGACTTTTCTAACCTGCTCATCTCTGCTCTGAGAGAAAAAAAAAAAGCATGTAAGCATCCCTGTCTTACCTCTTCTCCACCCCTGGCTGCTTTCTACACCTCTTCATGAAGACATAGTTTATATGTAAACAGGGAAGATGCAAAGCCTCAGCAAAGTAAGACAGAACCTCAGGCTCCAGGACAGAGAAGTACAAAATGCCGTTTGAGACCTTGCAGGCAACACTCTGACCCAGGATTACTCCTCTGGCCACATTTTGAGCACTGGCCTCCTGGCCAGCAGCTCCTGCTGTGCCTCATCTCTGCCGGAAAAAAAGGAGATGTTTCCATTTGTCTTTGAACACATGGCTGTCCTAAAAGGACTTCTTGAGACTCAAAAGATCAGTTGACTTTGAAACCAGCTTGCTCCTTAGGGTCCATCAAATGTCTACCAGTATGGCTGGAAGTAACTGCAGAGGTAATCTCTTCATTTCTTTGGTCAGCTATAAGCATAACAAGAGTATTTCTGATCATCTATTTGATCTAAACCTACAAGTGGAAGTGCTACCACCCAACCTGCTCAACCTCTTAGTACTGCATTACATGAAAGAAGCAGTGAAAATTTCCCGTTTTTCCAGAACATAACAATGGAGAAGAGGCAAATCACTTAAAGAAATAAAAAGAAAGAAACATTTTAAATAAATGATTTTCCATCCAGCTCTCCTAAATTTTAAATGTTAAAAAGAATAATCCTATGGATTTTCTACAGAGATCAAACAGATGTGAAATGGGCCCTTCCTAGCCTCCCACAGGTGCCAGAAAGCTTAGGAAGCTGACTTCAGCATCCTGAATGTTTTAGTTTAGCCACTGCTTGTACCACCATTACCCCTCCAGCTTTCCCAGTACATCTGTCCCTGACCAGCTGTTTGCCACTACCACACAGCTGGGACAGCAGATTTCTGATTGTTCCATTAGGGTCAGCTTGGACTTTAACCACATTTCTAAGCAACTAGACACAGCCTTTCCCATGTTGCTAGAAGTTTTTTTTTCCTAATACAGTGGAATCTTCTATTTAAATAGTTTTTTCCAAAGCATAATTTAAATAGGATTGGCCATAATTATATATGTTTTGGAAATTGGAAAAAGACTTATGATAGGAAATATATGTTTTTTGCTTTCCATTGCTGATTTTGAGGCTCTCCAAGCAATGCTCAAAAGCTTTGAAAACTTTTATTCTGCTTTTCCTGATCACATTTTTTTTTTTTAATTAACAGTTAAACTGCAGCAGTTTACAAGTCAACAAATCCAACACATTTTCCTCACTATAAAACAGCACAGTATTGTGCTGCAGGAGTACTTGTACTTCAAGCGGAAGTACAGATGAAAAAATGAGATGCAGTGCAACTCCTAACGAAGAGGAGAAGCAGGTACTGAGGGATGGATCAAAAATCCCAAGGAAACACAGGGGTATAGAAGCATATCCACATGTCTTCTCTCTCTTTCTCTAATTACCAGCAGATCACTGCATCTTAGGAATGTCCCACATTGGAAGGTTGGGAAAACTAAAACCACCTCTACAATATTATTAGCTACAAAGGATATCCAAGTGTAAAGATTAATAACTGAATCAGGACACTCTCCATTACTCCCTAAACATTTTTGCAAAGACAGCAGAAATTAACGTATTGTAACATAGGAGGGTGATTTGAGCTGGCTAAGATACGTATAAACTTTCTAAACACTATGATGGAAGATGTTAAAAACCTCTGGACAGTACATTAACACTTCTTTCATTTAACTAGTGAGATGGTAACTACAGAAACATATCATATGTCAAAATATTTAGCCTTTTTTAACTGATACAATAACATATAACATTCAATTTTGCATAACTTGCAATTTTTTCTCCAAGACGACAAAAACTTTCTAAGAAAGCTCTGCCAGCAGTCAAACAAGGAGAAGTGTAACCAAAGAACTGGAAATCAGAAATCACAAAAAACACACGCCTGGTCCTGTGAGGGTGCTATTGTACAGAACCAGGTCTCCAAAGGATGTTCTGCCTCCTTTTAAATCAAAAAATATTCTTGCATGGATTCCTCAAGGACCCAAACATTGACAGCTGCTCCCAGGGACTAGAGCACAGCATAATATCCTGAGCAACACTGTGGGTGATCAAGGCAGCATACATTCCTCTAAATGTTACCTACAGGCACAGGTAGGTTTGCACAAATGCTTACCTAAAAATTCTTCCTCTATTTAACCCAAATTAATTTGCTTTTCCAATATAAACATTCTTCGGATGTTTCCATCTTTATTTACTTTTTGTCTGTAAATGCATGTTCTGCAGAGATGGGCAGATGAAGCTCTGTTGTAGGGACATTTTGGTGCATGAATATATTACCTAAACACTGACAAGTCTCTAGGAAAGACATGTAGAGTTAAAGACAGCCAGAATTAGTGTTGGTTTCTGTCCTTTGGATAGTAAAGGATTAAAGCAGAAAGCAAAAGGGACTGATCAGCCTAACAGGGATTAAGCCCACTCACTCCCTAAAAGTGCTCTAACCACCAGATTATAGGGTATGCTGGGCAAAAGCATTCCTCATTCTCCCTCTTGAAACTGAGCCACAGTGCAGCCAGGCATACAAGAGCTATGGAAATAGAGAAAAGGCAAAAAAGAATGGAACTGTAAGCTACTGCTTAGGGCACACATTGTGGAAGGAAAGGTTGAAAGGCCCAAACCCTTCTCCCAGATCTGCTCAGGATTTTCTTTAATTCACAACTAATACAATGACAAAATAAAGTGAAATGCATGCCTGTACCAAGAAGAAGGTTCTAGCCCCCAGCCTGTTCCTTCCCACTTGAGCATCTAGCTAATCACATGAAGTCAACATATCTCTTTCTGTTTCATCCTGAGGTTCACCCAGTATTTTCCAAGGGTCTTCTATAGTCTTGGGAGAAGAGGTTGACACTTAAATTAGGTGAGCTTTTTGACCATAAGAGATAGCATTGATCACACTACCAGCAACAATCAGGATGAGGAGGTTAAACAAATGAAGAACACATTTAATGCCAGTTTGTGCACACACATAGGTGTGGCTGGAGTACCTTCCAGTTTAGTTATCTTTCAGGTAATATCAGAAGACATACATGCACAGACACCATGTAGGGATCCAGTGAGATTTCCATATACTTTTAGATTCTACTGATGCAAACCAGATGTTGGTGAGATCTGAATTTCTGTGTTTGCTTCACTTCTTGGAGCATCATTTTAGAATAAACACAAGAGACATCATTTCTCACAGCTCTCACAACCCTCTTTTCTTTCTCAAACTTACTTCAGCTGAACAGGTTATTTATCATCTAGTGGGAAATGTCAATTACATAGTATCATCCAAAAATTTGAAGGGAGGAAAGAAATTTACTATGAAGTTTCCCAGGCAAAACTACATTTTACCCATCACTTGATCTAACACAGTGGTTTGTTACTGTCAACTATAGATCTATCAGTATGTTTAAGCATACCAGAGACAAATCTCATACCCAGCATAGTAAGACAAATGTAAATTTAATATACATCTCATTGAAAATTGATTTGGCATTTTTGTTGAAGAAAAACATCATCCTCCTCTCCCTCCAGATTTATTTACTGCATGAAGAGTAGATGCTTGTGGAAATACTGGTTTCAGAGAGAGTGTGCCTGGGTAAAAGAGATCAACACCTATCCCCCTTCTTCTTGTGTAAGTTAGTACATGACAAAAATCCCGAATCCCATCACCATCTAGAGCAACTCCATGTAGTTTCACAACTAGCATAAAGTGCCAGCACAAATATAGCACTACTGACCTTACAGTGACATTTGGGAAGTGGCCAGTTATGAAAAGGAAGTCCCAAAACTGTAGCTTTATGCCTTCCTTCCATGTGGCAAAACTATCTCCAAGAGCCCACTAAGTCTCAAGAGCCAACAAGGAGAAAACGTGGCCCTGGCCGTATTGTACTGTCCAGTGAGAACAAAGTTTCCCTACGGCCTATCCCCTTTGACTCTCTACTACTGAGAGGCATGAATGAACATGAATCTCTATGTACAGCTGCACAATGCTTCCCGCTACTCCTTATACGTAAAGGTCTCAAAAGCAGTGGGAGGAGTGAGGACTGGAGAGACCCACTTTACAGAAAGCAAAGGTAAGAACTGTAAGAAGGAAGATCTGCACTATAAGCAAAGATCAGGTTTGAGACCATCTAAAGAATCTGAAGGAGCACAAGTCCATTGGACGTGATGAGGTTTATACATGGATTCTGAGGAAACCAGCAAACGAAGTCACCAAGTTCATGTTTGAAAGGTCATGGCAGCCTGGTGAAGTTCCCACTGACTGGAAAAGGGGAAAAATAACCCCCATTTTCAAGAAAGGAAAAAACAAAGATTGAGGGAACTGCAAGCCAGTTAGTCTCACCTCTGTGCCTGGCAAGAACATGGAGCAGATCCTCTTGAACGCCCTACTAAGGCACATGGAAAATAAAGATGAGGTGATTGGTGGTTATCAACATGGCTTCACCAAGGGCAAGTCATGCCTGACAAACTTGGCCTTTTATGATGGAGTTACAGCATCAGTGGATAAAGGAAGAGCAAGGTCAAGGGGGGGGGAGGGTGATTCTGCCCCTCTACACTGCTCTAGTGAGATCCCACCCAGAATACTGCATCCAGTTCAGGGGTTCCCAACTCAAGAAGGACAACAAGCTGTCAGAGGAGTGCCATGAAGATGATCAGAGGGCTGGAGCACCTGCCCTGCAGAGACAGGCTGAGAGAGCTGAAGCTTTTCAGCCTGGAGAAGAGAAGGCTCCGAGGAGACCTTATAGTGGCCTTCCAGTACCTGAACAGGGCCTACAGGAAAGCTGGGGAGGGACTTTGTATAAGGGCACATAGCACCAGGACAAGGGAAAATGGCTTTAAACTGGAAGAGGTTAGATTTTGACTAAATATTAGGAAGAAACTCTTCACTCTGAGGGTGGTGAGACACTGGAGCAGGCTGCCTGGTGAGGTCATGAATGCCCACTCCCTGGAGGTGTTCAAGGCCAGGCTGCATGGGGCTTTGAGCAACCTGGTCTAGTGGGTGCTGTCCCTGCCTATAGCACAGGGTTGAAACTAGATGATCTTAAAGGTCCCTCCCAGTCCAAAACATTCTATGATTCTATGACCTCTCCCGTGCCAAACCCTGCCCCAAATGTGCCCTGCCTCCCACATGTCCACAATCTGTTGCTATGGCAGGAAAAGTCTCCTCCTTTCCTGAAGGAAAATTTATTCAAACACGGAAATTGTGGGAAAAGGCAGCAGACCAGACTACATGGAATGGCAAAGGCTCTGACCAAAATAGCCTAAAATGCACTTACAAAATGAACAAAAAAAGCAAAAAATGCATTTATAAAATGAACTGAATTTCAGGGAAAAAGAACATATGGTCAACCTACAGCAGACTTTTCATCTAGGAGACAGAGTATCCTTTTTACAGTTCACACTTATTACTGAGAATATCTGCCACTCTGCAATGCATCTACATTGCAAATATACTCAGATGTTCAGTGCAGTGAGCTGCAACAGCACACTGCTGCCCAGTTAACCAGAAGTACATGGACTGAGGATTTGGCAGTCCTAGCTTCATTATTTTCACTTGAACTGATCAGTAGCAGCACAGTATTTATGGGAATTACAACATTCTACATTTGAAGGATTTTTTATCATGTAAAATTTATGTGCAGTTAGCTGTTCACAAAAAACAAGTTTTATGATCAGACAATCCATTTTCATAAACATCACAAAACTTTTTTTTTTTTTTAATATGAACCAGCTCTCCTCACTTACTCCAAAATGGCATGGGCAATTCACATATTCCAGAAAGAAGAGAAGATTTTGAAGTAGCGTAGTATAAAGCTAAATAGTTGGAAAGGTCACTTTCAAACTGGAAGGTACAAAAGTGTGCAGCAAGGCAGATCTATAAATTGGCTTTAAGGCCACAGAGAACTCCACTATAAGTAGATGTGAAAGAGATGTTTGCAGTGCTGCAGATGTTTAATCCATTCAGAGGGTAAATAATAGTAAAATCAGTCTACTGGATGTGATGAGCCTGCAGGGATGCATACACATGTGCAAGAAATACTCTTCTTTTATTAGGATCAGAGAAGATGAATCCTGAAACTCTATTTCTGTGACTTGGGGTCACAATCTGGAAGAGATTGAGAACCACTGTGTTAGAGAGCCTCAGAGTCTGCACTAATGAATCCAACAACTTTCACAAGTGGTGGAAGAAGTGAAAACCCATCTACACTGCTCACTGATAGTTCTAGCAATCTCAGTGATCAGCCAGGCTTTTGAATAATACACAAAAAATTAACTCCAGCTGTAGGTGTTGAACATATGTCTATGCACCTCTCAAAAAAATATCCTCCTTGTGTCAGCATTGCAAAGGCTTTGCTAGACAGGCCTGGATGTTCTGGTCTCCGTGTGTCTGACAGCCTGGTACTGCCAGCTACATTCCCATTTATTAGCCAGAGGTTGACAAGTCTATTGAATCCCTCTCAGCAATAAAGCATGTAAGGAGTGACACTGTCTTCTGCTTCCGGCATTACTTGCTTTATTTCTGAGGCAGTGCTTAAGTGCTTTGCTGGATCAGACCAAGCAACTCAGCACCACCCAGGATCTGGCACCGCGGCCCTAGATGTATATCCAGTGCTCTACATAGCAGTGCATTTAGGGTAGGAAAATCTGCTATGTATTCATAGAAGGGTACATAAATCATAGGGGATTTAAATGAAGGTGATCAGAAGTACTACACTGGATGTTGTTTTTAAAGAAAAGAATTGAAACCTTCAAATAAAATATTTGAAAAGATCTTACTCCACACAGAATTGGGGAAATAAAGAGAAAGTCCTAATTTGACAAGGTACAGAACATGCTGGAACAACCTAACACAATGAAACAAAAAAAAAATAGGCTAAACACTGAAAATTAACTATAAAATCAGTTGGGCCAGAGGAGCACTCTCAAAAGAGTGAGATGAAGCCTCAAGATCAGCAGCTATGCAGGAGCCAGTAAGGTAAGACACCACAAGACATGAACACAAGGCATGGTCCCACAAATGTAAGCGACCCTTCTGTGGATCACTCAGGCTGATGTTGTGTTTTTTCCTACCCACTGATAGACCAAGCCTGCTTCTGTTGAAGTCAATGGGAATTTTGCCACCAACTTCCAAGGGAGTAGCAGCCCTTGGATTTGGCTGTGTACAATTTAGATTAAAAAGTCTATGAATCACATCATTCTGCTCTTGGCAGCTGAAAGACAAAGACAGTGGGGTAGGAAAAAAAAAAACATCTCAAGCAAATGGAAATCATTTTTCTATTGGACTCTTTCTTAAAGGAAGATACTGAGTATAACTTTTTTCCTCCTGTTCTGTTGCTAATAACTGCTTGGTCTGATTAAAGTGCATTGCTAACATCTTGACTACTTTTCACCATCTATGAGTTTGATCCCATGCAATTTATCCAGCACAAATAAAACTTATTCCTATACAGAAAATATTTTCTGGTTCGGGGATCATTCAAGTCCTCACTTTGCTCAATTATGACAGTTAATTTAGATTCTGAGTAATGGCAATCCTTGTAAACAGGGCACTGGAAAACCTCTCAAAAGCATTCCTGTGAGCTCCAGTGGTGGCATTGGAGCCAACTAATTGTTCAGGTTGGAAGCAGACCTCTGCTTGCGGCCCTCACACTTCCTCAGTGTCAGCAGCACCCAGCTGGGTTGAAACATACCCTTGTACATGCATGACTGCTTTATATGCTCTGTGTTTAGGTACATATTAAAACAAAGCCATCCTATTAACAGGACTGCAATTACATAAAGAACACCCACATGCAATATTTTCTGAAAGAGTGAGAGGACAGACAGTAGTGCCAGCAGACAAAGACTGTTATTCAGACAGCCTTTGCTCATCTCCAGATTTCCTAAGTAAGTGTCCACAGACCAGTCATTAGGAAGGTGTCAACAGAAGGCAGTATGCAGTATATTGCTGTTTTCATTCAGACTACATTTAAAATAGAAGGCAAACAAAAAACAACAACAAAAAAATACAACTTAGTTGTCCTGCATCTCAAACCAGGTTCTCAAGGCATTTTGGTGTTCAACTTGTACAAACTTCAGTGAGATTTAAGTGCATAAAGCAGGAAGCATTTTCAAGAATCTTGACTTCAATTCTCTCTCTGTAGAACATTTCCCATGTTTTGCACTGTCTGTTTCAACCTCTAAAACCATTAGACTACTTCCCTCATTTGAGTGTATGCACTGCCTGGCACAGCAAGGCTTTGGCCCCTACAAATGCTTTGTAAACATTTTAAAAATATATATATATTTTTTTAGTAAAAACAGAATACATATTCTTACTTTAAACCAACACCAACTTTGAAATAAAACTTCCCTAAGCCTTCAGATGCAGTAACTCACTAGCTTCAGATAAGTACCACTGAATTACTCCCAACATAGTCAGGATAATTGTCAGGAGTTGCCTCAAACATATCGCAAAGATCATTTTCAGAATTGTTTTCCTGGAGACAAAATACCTTTTTTCTGCCTTTCTCCCAGTAACATCTGTATTACGTAGTACTGCAACACTGTCATTCCTACTTAATAATCATAATCAACAATCTGTTTCCATAATACCCATAATCCTTCAATACGCATGGAGCAGGGTTCAGAAGCTTTGCAAGCCAAAACATTTTTTAGTGGTTTATACAGTGAAGTAGAATTTCCTTAGCTCACCTGCAAAAGCTGAAGCATTTTTGTGATTATAGTTCATTTTTAGAAGTTTCCATTCATGTAAAGGCTTTTTATTAGAAAAAGAAGCACATTAAAGGGATCCACGTATATGTGCCTGCTACACATATCTTTGACAGATCTGACAGTATGCCACTTGGAAGAACAAATTTGATTTTATTTGAAACAGACTGCTTGCTACATGTAACTGTTTTGACTGTAAAATGTGTTGTTTCACTATGAATAGAATATAGGAAAGGAAAATATTGATTACACACGCAGAGTTTTTCCTCTAATAACATTACCACACACATTTGTTTTATTGTAGAACGCAATAGCGGTCTGTTCATTTTCATTAGCAATGCCACATTCTAACAGCTATTAAAATCACTTTTGAGGATCAAAATAGAGCAAACAAACTCATAAATAAAAGAATAAATAAACTCAACAATCCACGTAAACCCTTCTTATACAGTTACATTCTATTAACTTTCTTAGTCCAAACATAGTAAAACAAGAGAGTGGCAAAGATTTTCACATCCCATTACCTGCTCCCTGAGTCATGCTGTTCCTTGTTAACAGAAAAGAGCTTCAAACTAATCAAGAGAATACGTATCAGAGAATATTTCATTTAGAATAAAAAGAGAAATGGTTAGCAATGTCAAGAAATTGCAACTGCTAACAGAAGTGTCTGCAATTTGCAGACAAAGCAGACAGAACAGCAACACACAAGTCTGTAAATTAAAAACAAATAAAAGAAAATAGTTTTCCACATTGTGTAAAGTTAAGAGAAGTACCTCTACATTTAAAATAAAAAGTATAGAATGGGAGGAAGAAACTATCAAAAGCAGCAACCAAAGAAGAAAAATTATTACAGTGTACATAAAACACCAGTTAGCTGAATAGCATGGCCTTCTTCCATCTTGGAAGTCTGTTATGCTACTAAAAGGCAGCAGTAAAAGATCAGAGAATTGTTAATCAGCATGAAAGGAGAAGATCAGCCAAGAACAGCAAAAAATAAATATATTTTTAATGGCTATTAAAAATCACAGGTCTTCTGGCCAAGCAGGGAGTCTGAGATGTCTGGTTACCTCACTTCAGCAGGAGACACAGAAATTGAATTTACCCTTTGGTGCTTACACCAAAGAGGCCACCTTCAGCAGCACCTGAGGTGCACAGAAGCAGAAGGTGGCTTTGTCTGCTCTCCTGAAGTTGACTTTAGTCAACAGCTTTGTCTGTGCATACAGGGCAGCAGTATAACCCCTGAGAAGCTGTAGCACTGAATCACCGTTAAGTCCACAAAGCCTAAATCCCACCTCATTTTAATATATTAGGTAGTATTTCTCACAATATATGGAATTTCCTTCTTAATCCTCGTACAGAAAATACCACGCCTTCAGATTTCCAGCTGGGGAAGGGCCTTTGGATGTTCTAAGGCAGTAGAAAACACTGAAAACATTAACTGAAGGGTCATTTTCTCAGAATGTTATTTCAGCATGTTCCAGACACAGCCTCATGGGAAGGACAAGGAAAATGCTTGTTATACCACAAGAAACTTGAATGAACTTGAGCAGCAAAGAACAGGGCCTTGTGGAAGGGTCCACAAAAGATGAGTTCAGTCTAAAGCAGAGGCCTCTTTATCCAAAAAAAGAAAGATGCTCTAGACTGGTCTCAGAATCATAGAATCATAAAATATCCTAAGCTGTAAGGGTCAAGGATAATCAAGCCCAACTCCTGGCTCCACAGGACTACCAAAATTCAACTGCTATGTCTGAGAGCATTGTCTAAATGCCTCTAGAACTCCAGCAGCTCAGGGCCATAATCACTGCACTGAGAAACCCCTTCCAGTGTCTGACCACACTCCGGTGAAGAACATTCTCTTAAGACTGTCTGTAGCAGAGTAGATAAGCAACAAGAAAAGCAGTGCATCAATGCTTCAGTGACTGCAGACCTCTGAGAACAATGATGTACCAGCTTGGGAAGCAGGACATGGAATCATCCCTCCAACAGACCATGAAATGTATTACCTGAATCTTGCCCTTGTAGAGGAAGATCTCACTGCTGGAGCTCTTCTGTGGTCTTTCAGAACCTTCAGACCTCTCTCTCCAATGAACTTTCAAGCCAGACTCAGACCCAAACACAATCTCCCTAAATGTTTTAGGCAGAAGGGCATTAAAACAGAGGTGAGACTTTTAGCTCAAAGCTATTGGGCGTTGCTTACATACTAAGGAGCACTGTTCTGCATATTGGGACTTTCCTCACTCAATTCCTAATGCAAAATGGATCCATCTTTCACAGGAGATTTTATTTATCTGAAGAAGCAGGGATAAAGGGCTTATTCCATAGGAATAGTCAGAAAAATAATGAAGCACATTACACCACATGCCAACTATTACTACTATGGAACTTACTGCTGTACATACGACACTATTCACAGGACTCTGCACAGAACTGATTGTGCCCTACTCTGGTAAAAACCAACAATTGAAGAATAAAAGGCTTCTAAAGTATAATGCTTCTAGTGAATCACATGTCAACAAACTATCTAACTCTCAAGTCATTTAATACGCAATTTCAAATCTAATATGTATTTCCTAATCACAGAATGTCAGGGACTGGAAGTAATGCTATTTATAGAGCTCTCAAACTGCAAACAATTCTTTTATTGCTCAATTTTTTTTCTAGCTGAAATATAAAATAACACTCAGATTGGTATTTATGTTAAATGTCCCTAATCTTTTTACTTTTATCTTCCACTATTTGTTAATGTTTCTTTGGCTCCTATTTAAACATCTGTGGAAAATACACATGAATTTACCTTTCAACAAGATTATTAATTTTTTTCCCCACTGAATGAAACCTTCCCTCCTAGTCTCATGTATTCCTGGAAGCGACTACACTTTTCTTCTGTGATTTTTTTGAAGAAGCATCCCTGTAAGCATCTTATATTTTGGCTATTCAATCTTAAAGAGATATATAATTCTGCAATCTTCCTAAATAATATATTAAGATACTTTTACTCAATACAAATCGCTGAGACCACTTGGGATTTTAAAAATGAAAGAAAACACTAAGTCTTGAATCTCACAAATTAAGTGTAGTCAGAACTACAGAGCATAACTCCACAAGTTTGAGATCAAGAACTAGTGCTTTAATTTTCAAACTCATAGGTCTTAAATTTGACAGTGCTCTTAAGATGGTCCAATCAAACACTAAAATGAATTACCTTATCTTCTACCTTAAATTAGCATAAATCACACATCAAACTTTCTTGCCTTAAAAAAAAAAAAAAAACAAAAAAACAAAACATGGCTGTGTGTAATGTTATAATGTGATAGAGAGTACAACAATAATAGCAGGGTGGCAAAGCCCTAGGCTGCAGCAAATGACAACAAGCCCATAGATACAGAAACAAAGGAAAAAAAATTGCTTACCTCCAGAAGACCTCAGGTAGGTAGGGATCTCCAGCAAGAAACTCTAGCCTCCAGTGCCAACCCTTAAATGAGCTGCGGGAAGGGGTGGATCTGTCTCCACCCCTTCTGGTCATTCAGGGGCATTGCATGCACCTGAGCTTCCCTGGCTTGGCCCTGCCTTCCCACCAAGTCCTCAATCACTGCTTCAAGCCCCAACTTTGCATTTCCACCACACTGTGTCACGTTCAAATCAGAATAACTTTTCTGACTCAAGGCATTTCTATAATTTCTGGTAGATGTAACGTAGCCTACAAGGACCTGCTACTTTTAATGTCGCTTAAATTCACAGAACCAGCAACAGGCTACTTTTCAGATTCAGTTTTGTTTAATTCTCAAAGCTAGTCCTATCCAAACTACCGTATTCACTGTATGAGATTATAGATCTTTGGGAAATGGCTTTTACCACCTGTTTTCTAAGAATTCATGCAGACCAGGATTTTTAATAGCATCACAGGACCTGTGCTTTTACTCCTGATCACAATCAAAACAGCAGAGAATTTTCAGAAGTGCTCGGGCATCATTCTGCCATATTCAGTTTCAACTCTGTAAACAACCTGTATCTTGCAGACAAAAGCATGTAAGTTATTGCAAATCAATTCATCTAACTATGGCTTCTGTCACCAGAGTCCAGTGCATAATAAAAGCAAATAGCTTATCTGAATTGTTAAAGATGACATAATGCAAAATCTTACCACTTTATGTCTGCCTGGAGTCCTCTCATCCATCCTCTGTAGGATGATGGCAAAGATTTCACATCCTCCTTCACTCTGTGCTCACCTGCAATTTTGAAAAGCTATTATAGGACAGAACCTCTTTGAATAGAGACAAGTATAGGAATCCTGATTACGTAAGGTTGTTAAAAAATATTCGTTCAGTGAGTGGTGGGGAAGTGACAGAAAAATTAGATACTGTAACTCTTCTTCTCTAGGGTTTTTGGTGTTGTTTGGTTTTTTTTTTTATAGCAAAAAGCTAAAAAGGGACTAACAGCACACAGAGAAGCACACACAACCAAGCTGAACCTATAAATTAAAAAAGAAAACAAACTTTTGGATAATTCTGCTGGAGACAGGAGAAAATAGGAGCTCCAATCTGCCACTGATGAGAGCATTTTCTTCTCTGCTTTTTCAGTTTTCCATATTTGCCATCTAAAAACTGAGAGCACACTTCGAAGCTTTCACTTCAGGTGAATAAGTATGGAACGTTTTTTAAAAGATGGTACATCCTATCAGAAAAGTCTACAATTTTGCTGTTCTGCTGATTTAAAGACTTTCACTCAAATTGTTCTAATGCTTGACTCAAAAAGTTATAGTCAACCTTTAAAACACCATTAGTAAAGCAGATAGTCAAGATTGCTTACAGTAGTTCAGAACTGAGTCCTCTGTTGTCTCTGGGTATGTCTTCTGCAGTAAACAATTCCCCAATCTTTTTAATATCTTGAAAGTGTTAGGATATTTTGCTCTCTATTAATGAGATTAGCTTTGCTAGATTTATCATAAGTTTCAAAAGATTATACTATTTTGAATTACTAAAGCAATAAAATCAAGGTTTTTTTAAATAGAAAAAAAATCTTAATGTTTGCCAGAACTGTAAATTTACAAAAAAAAAGTAGTCAGAAATAGCATAATAATAATAATAACAATAATAATAAATAGCTGAGGCAGATTATTACTGGGAAATATGGAAAATTATTTTTCCAACTGCACAATGACTTAATAAAAATATGTATTTTACGCCATGTAAGCTACCATGTCACTGTTTTTACTTGTAAAAACAATCTCCTTTTATCTCTCCAGGCTGTGGAACATCTGGTAAGCAGCTTCCACTCTGCATTCTTTTGTTGCCCACTAAAACTTGAAGACTTGAGGAAAACCCATTACCAAACTTGCCCCTAAAAAATAAATATTTTAAGAGATCCACCAGAAAGTTTGATGATAATTCATTTATTTATGGACATGCTATTAACTTTATAGCTCAAGCCAGTTCTGCCTCAAATGTTCTACATGTGATGTTGGGAAACCTGTTTTTCATGGCAGAGAGATTGGAGGAAGGCTAACCCTTCTCAGAAGGAACACTTTAACATCTTTTGGGACCACAGCTCTACAGTGCAACTCAATCAAATGCAGTAAGCAGACCTGAAGACTGGATTTCTTGAAAATGCTTCCAAAGCTGCTGTCTTCAGAGGGGAAATTTCTCACAAGTATCTTCTTACTACCTCCTTTTTTTTTTTTTAACTCTCTCTCACTGGAAAAATCAACATCCAAACTCTAAAACTACTCCTCTCTGGTCCCTCAGGACAGTTGTCCTCTTTCCCGTGCCCTTGCAAGTGATGCTTCCTTTCTCTCTTCACTGCTCATATCTACGTGCAACACCAAGAGAGCTGGGGGTAGGGAGGGCATGCAGCCCTTCCTGCAGGTCACGTTCACAGGGTCTCCTTTGGAGCTTAGTTTGATTTTGATAAGAAATGGAGGACACTGGAGTGGAAAAATATTCCCCAGCCTGTTCTAAATCAGCCCAACCAAAGGGGACTTGTAAAGGCCCATACAAGGGTTTTTCTGCCTCAATAAGCTTTTAGGGCTGGGTCTGGCTCTGCACCAGGACAAATTTTTAGCAACATCCTGACAAAAACCTATACAATGGTAGTTGTTCTGTTTGGGAAATATCTGATTGCTAACCATAGTTTTGTTTTGGGAGCCTGAATAGGATAGGCCAAGTAATAGCATGGTCCTAAGGATGAAAAGTAATGGAGTTACATAATTTCTAGACAAGGCAAAAGAACACTGAAGTATGAGTCTGAAAAGGTTTGCTTCAAATTAGCTTTGAAAACACATGCACAGGTCCTAAGTTGAGCTCTTATGGCTCGTATGATTTGTTATACTGGAACTTCCCACCCCAGCTTTGTTTAATATTACCCAGATGTGGAGTACTGCAGAGACCCAGACATAAGGCATGCACATTTACTCCTCCACCCCAGCTCTGCAAACTGTCCAACAGGTGGGAGCACTGAGGAGCAATGTATTTTGGTTATACTAAAGGAAGACTGGGAGAGATATGGTCTGGGCCAATTGGAAGATACAAGGCAGAGGAAAGAAATTTTACCTGTTTTAACAACTAAGTGGTGAGATTTTCTGAAGGGAGCCCATAATGACAAAGGGAAGGCACAACTCTCTCTCTCTCATGATCTCCCTCCATTCCCCTACCCCTATCTTGATTGCCACTTCCTTCCTAACTTTGAAGTGGAGAAAGAAGATCCTTCTCTTGTTCTTCCCATAAAACAAAACTCTCCTTTTTCCTCCTGTCCTGAACTGTGGATGAGAAGAGAGAACAAACCCACAACATCTCTTCTCTGGAGCTCACAGGCAGTGCAAGGAGGCACTGCTGGCGTGGGTTTCATTGTTTAACTTTAGGAGTACTTTTTTGTCCTTTGCTTTTAGCCTGTTTCTTTTTAAGAGAACATACTGGATAAAAGTCATTGCTCGAGGCGAAAAAGACACTGGGCTTTGAGTTTCATTTAATGTCTTAGTCAAACTGACTTGTGGTATAACTGTAATTGTGCCAGCTATCTGGTTGAATGTGCAGATTGCTCCAGTTCTGGGGCTGTTTCTCTTCAGAGCAACTTGTAGCTGCACAGAAATGATACAGGTCTTAGCACTTGGAGTAAACAGGGAAAACTATTATTGATAGATCACAGGTTTTAGTATGTAAAGAGTGGAGCTTATTAGTCTGTGAATGTTGTTTTCAAAAAGCTTTCCTTTGCATTATGCCTTCAGAATGGCCTATTGAAATCCATACATGAATAAAAACAAAAAATCAGCAGAGGTTGCTGGCAGCAGAAAAACAGAAGTATCAACAGTTCATCTGTAGCAAACAAGAAAAATATCAGAAAATGGGATGCAGCTAAATAAATGAAGTGAAGCATTAGGTTAAATTTAGCATGCAAGAGTCCCACAAACCTAACAAAAGAATTACTAGTCTGTTAGCATAGCTACTGGGAAACAGCAGGTCCTCAGGCAGGAGAGAGCTGACTCCATAGGGAGCCAGGGTGGAGCTGGCTTCTCAGAGGCACTGATCTCCCTTCCCAGATCTCCAGGAGAGCTGTATGTGAATGCTGGTGGTGGTTTTCAGGCATGTCTCTATTTGCAGGCCCCCTAAAACATTATGCTGGAGAGGCAGAGTGCATGATACTGCCTTAAATCCTACTGCCAGGAGAATTGTTCTTCTTTTCAAAGTAGTCTACAGACAGTTGAGAGGTCAGAAAGTGCTGCCTTTGGACCCTGCTTGTGGCAGCAAAGGAGGGAAGAAACTGTGCCAAAGCTAGGAAAGCATGCATCCATCACAAGCAGAAATCTAGTGTATACCAAGGTTCGCAGAAAGTCCTTAGAGAGCTTGCTATACCCTTGCACAAGAAGGTTTGAGAGACTACTGTAGGAACTGTATCAGCTGCTTTTATGCGGGGAGTCACCCTCTTATGGAAACCAAGAACATGGAAGAGTCTATCAGAGATGCCAGAAAATGCCATACAAGGACTCCTATTTTTCTAGAACCAGACTTCTTGATGTTGAGACTTCTTGGCTGAAAAATACAGAAGGAAAAAAAGAAGAAAAACAGCCTGACTACTTCTGTTAAAGTGTCATGGACAATTCTGCTCTTCTTCAGCTCCTCCTGCAATAGAAGAGATCTGATAACCTGTATGTACGTGGAATAACAAAGTACCCAGAAAATACAAGTGAGAAGTGGTATATTTGAATTCAGTGAACCTCCGTCAAAGTTCCATATTGTAAATGAAAGCAGCAACAGTCCTCTTCAAAGCAGAAGTCTGTCTTCAAATGCCCACAAGTATGGTCTGATGAGGAGAGAAGGTTTTGTGATTTCAGGATCAGACCCTTTGGGAATGAATAAAACAAAAGGTTGTGTTATGCTGATAATATTCCTCTGTACATTTTGGTCTCCATAATGCTCTGGACAAAAAGTATTTAATTTAATTAGGGATGGAACAAGAAGGCCATGTTATGGTTTTGGTTTTGAAGAACTACATTAGTCGAGTTATGATTTGCACAACCCAAATCAGGAATGGTTTAAATCTAGGTTCCATTTTTAGCCAAACCACCAAAGTCCAGAGGGGATAAAGAGCCCAGATTAAAGTTTCTGAGTTTAGTCTCATGTCTATAGTGGACAAACTGGAATGGTTTGGATTTGAATTTTGCAAAACCTCATCACTCAGATTTTGGTTTTGCAGAAACAAAAACAAGTTGGGGGTGGTTTGGATGTTGTTTCATTTTATATGAATCTGAGGGAGAGGATGGGATTGAATAAAAGCTCCATTTATGCCCCATCTTCAGATGTAACAGCATTTTAGTGATTTATTCTGTGATTTTTCAGGAGTCAAAGAAAACCAGACAAAATGTAGATTATGAAGTCAGTTTAGAACTCATTCTTCCCAGTTGCTAAGCCATTCTGCAAGGTATTAAGGTAACACAGCTGACAGTGACTTTGCAGAGAATTTGTAAGCCACTGGGACTGTATGAATCAGTCTGTGACTCTGTGACTGGCAGAGCTGTCACCACGCTTCCGAAGCTATACCAGTTAAGGATCTTCTTGATTGAACAAAATTTCACTGTTGTAATCAAGCATGTAAGTCCCATTTATGAAGTTAGTCCGCAAGGACAGAAGTAATTGGAACCTTGAAAAGTTAGAAATTTAGAAATTCAGATGACATTTGAAACAGAGAATTAGTATTCTCTGAACTGAAAGGTTAACATTGTCCAGGATAAGACTTGTGTTGGGAACAATTAGAATAACATCTGATTCACAGTAAGGAAACAAGAATTCTTCAAGAACTAGGAGAAGAGAAATGGGACACATTGTCCTTTTCCATTTAATCAATGCTATTCATAGTGTAATTAAATCAGAATTTATTATTCTCTCTTTTTCTTACTTAGACTCTGTTGATTTTTCTCAAATGCAGATTTATATATAAAGCAAGTTGCTGACATTTTTAGAAACCAGTCCTGGTTACATAACCTAGAGCAATCATCCCTCTCCCTTTTTGATCACTCTATTTTCAGCTAATGAAAAAATAAGGTATATATGAAGATGTATGTTTAAATAAACATAGACAGTGTCAATGATATTAAGAATCAGTCCCAGGCTATTAAATTTAAGTACTCTTTTAATTGGGAGTAGAACAAATGTCAACTGAATATGTATTCTTTACTTAAATCAACTTCAGATTAGTTCTGTAGGCAACAATTACATCTCTGTAGAGTGCTATGGGATATGTGAGTAGGAAGATGATGATGAAAGGTAAAGTATTTCCATCACCTTTTTACCCACATTTGACCATCTCTTCTTTCTTCGTAGACTGCTCCATCCAAATCTTTCATTCACGCTCAAGCCCTGCCTCTTCTTCCTCCCAAAACATTATTTCCTGATTCCAAGATTGGTGATTAATGCACAAACTTTGGGGTAGACCTGGGGTAGTGGAGATACCTGTTATCCACAGTTCCCCATCCAATCTCCTCAATATGTTCAAGTTTCTGAAATGCCAGGATCCATAAAGGAATGCAGATTGGAGACTCCTGTGCTCAATATCATCCATTCTTAGTCATTGATAATGGCCGTGCAATTCATTAATCAATTTTATTATAAGTTGTCTTACCCATTATTCTGAGCCTCTGTTGTTTATACTTTCTTTTCTTCTTTGTCTGTTTTGTCTTTTCCTGTTTTCATCTGTTTCACTTCCTCAGCTAACTTCAGACTATGCCTTTTTCCCTCCATCTCTTATCAATCCTCATATATTTTCTGTCTTTTCCTGTTCATGTGCCTATATCTTGAATCTCAAGTGCCCATCCCACCTCTTCACATGCACTTTGTATTATAGTGACCTGGCCTGACTGCAGTTTTAATAGACTGGAAAGCAGTAGTGTGATTATGCATTTTGTACATGCAATCTAGAAATGTGTCTGAAGCATGAACACAATGTTCTGTCTTTTCTGAGTGCAAAATAACGTTTTTTGTTGTGATTGTGAGCTCTACAAATACCTTGGTTTTGCTGCAGATGCACTTCTGCCATATGTGTACCTAGCCTCTAATATACAGCTTTATTAGGCACCTTACATACTTTAGACTACAATTCCCAGTGATGTTGATTTCAAATACAGAGGGAGCCTCAAAGTGCCTTTCTAAATGCGACATTGCCTGCAGTTAAGTCCTTTGTTGTCATCTGCTTTGTGGAAGGAGGTCCAGAGGGAAAGCAGATTAACTTGAAAAAGCTACCCTGGTTATACTGTGGTCAGCTTCTGCTACAGCAACTATTCCCATGATGAGGAAAAAATGAACTATTTTTTTGGAGATATGGCGCTGCCTTTAGGTCTTTCGACCCTGTACCTTATTCCTTTCCTGACAAACGGATATTAATAATGGAGATAAGGATCAGAAACTTTCCAAAAATCTTCCCATAAGAGAAGATTTCTCAGAGAAACAAAACAACATTGGGATGTAATAACAGTAAACTTCCCTCCCATTTACTGTTATGAGTATGGAAGAAACACCCATAAGATACTGCTCAACATCAGTGCACAGATAACAGCGCAAAACCTTTTACTGGTGTACATGCTGGAAATATAATATTGGGCTGTCCCATTGGACAGGAGTAGGATGCTGATGAATGCCAGGCAATGTGCACTTGTGGAAAAGGGGAAGGGGAGATAAGCTGGGGGAGCCAGCACTTTAAAACATAAATTTGTGATACCTTCCTACGGGAAAAAATCTCCTTTGTAATTCCCCAAATGGACTTGATAGAATAAATAGTGATGTGGAGTTTTCTAACTCCTACCTCAACTTCATCCAGGTTTCCAATAGCACTCTAGACTCCTAACTGAGTAAATCTGGGGGTGGGGGAGAGGGGAATGGATAGACAGCAAAAGTTTCTTTTGACAGATAGTCAAATCAGAACAAACAAACAAAAGAAACAACACCAAAAACACACAGATCAGGGGAGCTGCTCAAGGTTGTCTAAGACCAGAAATAAATCCCAGGTTTCAGGGCTCTTCCTCTGTACCCTGTACACAATTTTACATTTCCAGGACTCATGTTGAACTGATGGGAAGATAACAGTGGCAGGAAAGGCACTGCATTTCCACAGACCTACTAAAAATCTTTTTGCTGTCATTGTAGGAAAGAGTTATACATAAGATATATGTTGGGGAAAAAAGTCAAACAGATCTTTAACATGAAGGGGAGTTAATTCGGCAAATTTTGCCACAAAAGGTTGTGGGAATTATTTTTCTGTGTTTAACTAAGGAAATGAAATGCAAACAAGCCTCCTTTATAACTCAGTTGAGATTTTTAAGCACTGAGAACTCAAAAATTTCATTACTAACATTCCCCCAGCAACTGTAACTTGTCCATACCACAAATGCATATGGCACCATAAAAGCCAACGCTCCAGACAGTAATAGCATAAAACTCCGAACAATGCTTTTACACTGTGGTGTTTATTGAAGAAAGTAAAATGCTTATTTCCATCATACATGTTGTAGCAAAATATCAGCCAAAAGGCTGGACTAACTTTGGATGTGTTTCGCTTAACCGTTAAGGCACTCTCTTAACTTCCTGGGAGAAGTTCCTTTAATCTCTGCATTGTCCTGGAGTCCTCCCCACCTTCATCCATGAAGGACAGATGGACACACTGTCCCTTGTCTCATGCTACCATAGCCCATGAGATAAAAACAGGTGTATATTTGTTTGCGTGCATGAGAGGATGCAAAATGCTAGTAGCTCAACCCCAAGGGTTTATCACTGACCACATTTCACAGGAACACATCAGTGTGGGGCAAAAAACAAGCCAAAAGAGCTGCCATCAGACATGTTGTCCAACTCTTCTGTCATGCCAGCAGATTTGAGGTATGTGAGGAAAAGTTTTTTCATGTGGCCACAAGGTTATACTTAGCCATCAAGCAGGAAGTCTTTGTGCATCTGCATTAAAAATGTACTAATAAAGCTTCTGTGAAACATACAGTGTGTAACGAATGAGTTGTTCTGATACCACCTTCCTACTTTTGTGATAGCAGCTGAGCTGGTGGAAGCCTGCTGAGCCAACAAAAAGTTGACTTTTTGTTCAAGAAGCACCATCTGGCATCCACAGCTGGAGAGCTGCTGCAAAGTTCATCTTGCTATCACCATCTGCCATCAGCCACAAAAAGTGTTCTTGTGGCTATCTACTTTGAGTCAAGCCTGGAAAGCTGCAGGTCTGAGAAGTGTGAGCAGTGCAGACGTACTGACCAGCTTTAGAGGAAGGCTTCTGCTGGAGCAGGATAGCACACAACTCACAGTAACTGGGAATCTTGGACTTCCTGCATCTGTGTTCCAAACTTTTTTTACCTCATCCATTCCAAAACATCTCTGCTCCTTCCAGCACTGCTCCCACAGTGGGTGCACTGAACATATGGCTGTCCCTTCTCCTCCTCCAGTGGTTCCCACCATTTAAAAGAGCAGATTGTCAACAACCACACAAAGCAAATTGGAAAGCCCTATCCTACTTACGGGGCCTGCTGCTGGGGAAGGAGCTGTGGGCAGGCAGCATGGCACTGCATGGGCCCAAGCATGTCATGGGGGTGAGGGAGCTGGTGGTTCAAAGGGAAGCTGAGGATGTTGGATGGGGAGCAAGTAAAAAGATCAAAAATGTGGGAGACTTTAGCTTGAACTGCATTTTTGGCTGTTCTGGGACTGTTGTTGGCTCAGAGTGCAGTACATGACTGGCACAAATAGCTATTTGGAGGAATGAGAGGAAAGGAACACTGTATATTTCACATACAATTTGACCCACCATAATCGAATTTGTGAATAATAACCAACAAATAGTTGAGCAGTAATGAAATGATACAGAACATGTTCTTTGGAAATTTCTAGACAGCATCAAAACTCTCATGCTGAGTTCTGTAAAACACCACCCTTTTAAGGAAAAGCCCTGGCAAGAGAGGGAAGCTGAGGTCTATCTCTCTGAGTTCATGTAGCCTTGGTATTATCTTTGGCGTGTATCTTCGTTGCATTCAAGAGTCATGGTCAGAAGTCAGCTGGCTTGTTACACAGGGAGATGTGCAGGTAAAGGGAAACGTCCTGCCCAATGTCTACCTCTGCTGATTGTCTGTGAGGTGCACAGGCCTTCCAACATGCTGCCTCCTCTCCAAGGCTGGCTTTTTGTACAATAACGCTCTCGAAAGCCTCTAAATCTCCACTTGCACAGAGATAGCAAATTAGATCTATTTAGATCTACTCAGCTATCTTTATGCCTTCAAATAATTTTGCAGTTGGAACCTGCAAAGTTAACAGAGAAATTCTGTTACCTTTGTATTTGACATGACATATATGAAAAAAAAGCAGTGGTTTCACAGCTCTCTACTGTCTTGAGTTCAATTCTCAAACTGTCACACTTTGGAAATGAAGAACGGAGGTTAGAGGGCGCAAGGGATGGCCTAGACTGGCAGCAGGTGATGCTCTGAGGTGATGCTCCGTCAGCCAGGAGTGCTGGCCTCCTGCTGGAGGTTCCTGCCTGCACAGAGCTGTATCTCCAACAAAGATGTTGCTTCTGGGCAAAAATCTTGGCATAAAAGGTCCTTCAGCTTACCCATAAAAACTATAGCTCTGTGAAGGGCAGGTCACAGAGAGCATGCTTTCTTTATTCTCCATTATATTCCTAGCCTTTTTCTGTCTTTCTCAGGCCTGATTGATTTAGATCAGAGTAGTTATTTGGTTTTCAAAAAGAGTTATTGTTCCCATGTGCAGCGATTTTTATACAGCCAACAAAGCTTTGTGATGTTTCCAGCATATGGCTTGAGTGCCTTTTCCTGACAGCTCACTTTGTATTTAGTCCAGAAGTTTGGGCTAGAAGTGGGGAAACACAAGCAGTAATTAGAAACTCCTTCACTCTCACCTGGCTCTTCTCATCGGCTCCCTGTGTGGCGTATGGCACAGGACTAGAACAATTCTTAGCACCAGCATCTTAGCAGGACTGTATAGATTCTTGATAGCAGGATACGCTGTAGGCCATTAAAGTGCTCACTCAACAACGTAAACACCTTAAATTTACCGAACATTAATGTCAATTGCCCTGCTTCTAAATTTGGTATGTTAATACTAATTTGCTTAATCCACATTGACTGAGAATCAGTTATTTAAAATTGACGCAAACCTTTGATTTTCATGTTGAATCAGTTCATATTCAGTCTCTCTCATTTCAATACAGAATTACACTGAGAATAATTCAGGATGTATACATGCTTTATAGCATAACAAGGTCTTCCTTACACAGTCCAGAATGGCCTAACTTCAGTCTAGTTGCTATAGCAATTGACTGAACCATTTACTACAGGCCCTACAACATCCAGGTGCAAGACTCCTTATGCAAATGTGCAGAATGGCTGTACATTGCAAGCTTTGCAGAACCTGGCACTTTCTTGCAGTATGGCAAGTACTTTCATAAGGCATTTCTGGGTAGCTGGCAGACCAGGAGCACAATATCTAGCCAAAGAATGTGACAAGGAAGGAAGGAATTGCTAAAATCTGATCTACCACCAAAGCTTGTACTGCCAGTAGGACTATAGTAACCTCTGTGAAAGGAAATTCTTCCAGGATGAACTGTCTCTGAGTAAAGTGATTTCTTCTGATGACTTTTACTCATGCAACTCAGAGGCACTCACTTTTTTTCAGCTACTTCTGTTCTGTTGATGCTGGAGAAAATGGCGATGTTATGAAAGGTCTGGTCCACTTTCTTACAGAAAAAAATTAAATGTCCAGAGTTTCAGAAGAATTTGTTATAAAAGCAACCAACAACTCACAGGTTGGCTGCTTTAAAATATCTCAGGTGCTCCTCAAGGTCTTGTTCTCTGATTTCTTGGCTTGTGCCTGGGCAGCTTCAGGTCAGAAATGAGGAAGAAATTCCCCTCAGAAAGAGTGGTCAGGCACTGGCACAGGCTGCCCAGGGAGGTGGTGTAGTCATCATCCCTGGAGATGTTCAGGAAACATGTAGGTGTGGCACTTAGGGACATGGTTTAGTGGGCATGATGGTGATGGTTTGATGGTTTGGCTAGATAACCTTTGAGGTCTTTTCCAACCTTAATGATTCTATGATTCATTGTATAATGTGATGTAAAGACCAGTGCTGGACTGATTATCTGATGACAAGCAGGTCCTTTAGCTAGTGTGGTCCTTCTACAGGCTGCCTACTGTAGTATTCCTAAAATTGCTAGGTTCTCCTTAAATCAATCAGTCATGCTTCACACACAACTGCCAGTTTCTGAGTAAAACTTTCAGAAGTGCTTTTGTTACTAAGCCAGGTTGACTTTGAGTGGTACTTAGAGATCAAACACACGATCGGGTTTCTAGAACTTCTCCAGCCTGGAGTTACCAGAGGTTGTACAAAAGCTGAATGGCAGTGAATATCTGTATACAAATGCAATGTAATTTGACCTAATTTAAACCTCTCTTGTTATGAGGTAAGTTCAGAGCTGTCACAGACTGAAAGCAGACACACAGAAAGGTATTGCTGTTTAGCTGACACATGGTAACCTGTTACGTGGCATTAGCTGGGTAGTTGATCTGGACTCTTAGGTTTTTAAATCCCTTTCAAAAATTGAACTTAGGCTCTTAGTTCTCTCTTGCATGTTGACTGCACAAACTCAGCATTGTAGCTTTGGAGCGCTTTTTAGAGAACATTGCTTCCAATAATGATAGTACTCTGGACAAAATAAACAAATAGAGAGATAGAGAGATAAATAAATAAAGATTTCAAAAATAAAAAGCAATTCTGACAAAGCTCCTCCTCCCCCTAGTTGAAGGGACTACAACACCTTGAAACTAACAATTATTCTCAATTAGCAACAGTGAGTACTTGGTAATGGAAAAGTGAATTACCATGTACTCAGATTTATTTTCACAGAGGCTTCTAATAAACATATCATGTATAATTTCCATAACAAAGTGTGTAATTATTTCTTATTTTTTATTGTGGAGATTTAATATTGAATAGTTGCCTCAGGTCTATTACTAAACCACACAGTACAATAAAGCTGTTGTTTTGTTTGATTTTAATTCTTAGACCTAAGAAAAGGACACCCTAGCAGAACTTGTATAAAAAGTGGAAAATTGGCTACATCCCTTTAAGCTCAAAGAAAGCATAATTAATCAAACAGGCTTCCCAGTGTCTTCATAAGCTTTGTCCATTTTCTGGAAAATCATGTCAATATATGAGCTGCTAATTATTGTTTGAAGGTCAAGCTAAAGGTTCTGTTTTTCTTGCCATTGACTTCTGTAGGTGAAGAAACACTTGGCTTTATGACTAGGCTTTCTTGGAACTAATTTTCCACCAGTTCTTGTGCTACTGAATGTCAAATATCTCTATCCTTGAAACTCTGTCACATCATTCTGAGCAGCTAAATCTAATTGCCACCTCTTTGAAATATTTCTTTGAGCATTTATGTGGCTTTTAAATTTTTTTTGTCTGTATTCTTTTACTGCCTTTGGCACTTTTTTTTTTTTTCAGTTCAAAGACCCTTCTGAATCTAAGTGCCTTGTTAGGAGCCAGGCTAAAAAGAAAAATTGCAATTGAAGTTTCACAGCTCTGTGCTGACTTCTTCAGTGTTCTAGAAAAGGGTTTCACCCACCCCATTGGGCTGAGAGTGGGATAGTGGGTGGCTGTGTGGAGAGGCAGCCAGTGGAATTTGCTTCTCAGATGCAAAAATCTGCACAGGAATAGATGCAGCAGATGACTGGAGAGAAAAAGTATTGATTGGGCTGATGAGTGGAGTGCAAGGGAGAGAAAACATGGAAAGCTGAGGTTCTCTGCAGTGGGAAAGACTGTCAAGAAAGACAAGAGGCCACCATGAGAGTCCCACTGGACCAGCTGACATGGAATCTGGATGCCTTGAAAAGGAGCAAGTGTAATTACAAATATGCAACTCTTCCCCAGTTTCATGTCACAAAATTAAACTATGCACCATCCCAAGAAGCTGCTAGAGTGAGCTGCTGTATGTAAGATGCCATCATGGAGCATCTTTCCCATCATGTGTTTTGAGCGGTTGTATACCACTTGGCACCAGTCCCAGGGGACTGCTGTACTGGTGCATGTGAAGCTCTAGCTGCGAAGACCACTGTCCTTTCTGTCCACAGTGAGTCATGGTGAAAGGCTGCCATGTTGCTCCCGGCACGGAGCGCAATGTAGCATCTGTTCTGCTACACCTGGACTAATTGTGTAAACTCTCTGCATAGTTAACAGGGAGAAACAGTCACTTCAATTGTATTGTTCACCTTTTCCTAAGGCAGACGTCTCAGAGCAGATCAAATGCTCTCCTAACATACCTATTTTCTTTCACAGTAAAGAAAGTAGACTCCATAAGTCTCCAAAGTTAGCTTAGATGAATGCACTCTGCACATCTATAAGAACTACTTCACGTTTTATAAAGTCCATGTGTGCAATATTTCTTGGATTTTTGCTTCTTTCCACTATTTGTCATTTTCCTTATCACTAACCTTTTTCATATTTTAATCTCTTTGCCTTTATTGTATGTCTGTGGTATCCACTGATTCTCTTTTGCTTTGTTTGCTTACTAGCTATCAGCAGCAAGATTTGATGCCACTTACATCACAAAATATCCACTCTGGCTGAGAAAAAGTTTCTCTTTGGTATAGATGTTGATCTTTGGACCAATGAATCTCATTCTATGTGAGAATTTTTTTATGCAGAGCTTGGCTGAAGCATGGTGCTTCAGAAACTGACTGCAACTCTGCATCTTTTCTTGAAGAACTAGTCTTCTAGCTGAGGCAATCAAAACAGCAACAGATTGGCAACAGATGATTTTGTAACAAAACTGAATTTTGGACAGGAGTGTTTGGAGGTGTGGAATGGAAAAGAAAATCAGTCCATTTTTCTAAGAAAGGAAATCAAATTTTTGAATGTAATCTGGAGAAAACACTAGAATGAGAGAAAGAAAGAGGACTAAAACCACAAGGAATGAGTGAAGGCACCCTCCTTCCTCACGCCATCTCTGCCCACAGGCACTCTGAGTGCCCCTGCCCACAGCTCTGAGGAGAGAGCTTGTCCTCCACCAGCAGCCACTGTGAAGGGCTGGGAGGAAACTGTGCTGCTCTGTTCAGCTGGGAGGGGTTTGCACCCTACTGAGATCTAGAAAAACAAGTGGAAATTGTAGCCATAAGTTTTGAATAAATAAAATAAGAAATAAAACAGTTCTGCAGTTCTAAGGAGAAAATAATATTTGATTAACAGACAAAACATGTATGGGGTAACTTTTTCATTTCCTGTTCATGATGAAGGTATTACTGACATTATTTAAGCTGTGTTGAAGACATATAACGAGAGTCTAAGCAGATATAAATGTTCTTCTGGAATGTTATTTATAGTTCCTTGGTACCCAATGCCAAACGTTAATAAGGTTTATGAGAAACCAGTGGAGACTGTGAATTGTTAGACTTCTAATTTAAATCATGTTGCTGACTCCATTTGTTTCCTACACATTGATCTGACAGTCAGAGATAAATCTGATAAAATTTTCAGTGCTGCAGAGAGATTTGTTTTCTGTCAGTGAGTATCTAACTATTAGAAAGACAAAGAGTGGGGTTATTGGGAGCAAAAACACAGGCAGTAATACACCACAATTGAATACTTCTTTTTTATTTATTTAAATGTTATGGCATTTGATTAATTGCTTATGCAGCCATTTAACTGACTCTTCTGGAAAGTGTTTATTTGCAGTCACCTCAATGTCAGCACTGAAATGAGCTGGGACTGAAATTTCATTAAGAAAGCCATATTTCATTATTATGGCCCCAGTGTTCATCACTGTGTACATTAAGTACAAAACCCATAGAATGTTTAAGCAATACTACAGCTATGGCAAAAAAAATGGGCATGCATGAGCAGACAGGATATTCATTGTTAACATACTGGCCGTACCAACAGTTTGGGCTCTTGTGGGACAAATGGCTGTAAGAGTATATGGGTCTTAATCTTTAAATTTCCTTTGATTTGACCATTTGAAGTTGCAGCCCTAATTTCCTTTAGAGCAAAGAAAACCTCAGAGTACCTGCTCTGTGCCAAATTGAGTTCTTCTGCTGTAAGGAGAAGGCCAAAAAGGGAGAAAAAAAGTTATGAGGATCTTCCTTAGGATGTCTGCACTGAACAATTCCCTCAGTACAGAATGGGGTTTTCCTCCAGTTGTGAGTGAAGCTACAGGGATAGGTGGGTCTCCCATCTTCCAGAGAGCCTGATGGACACAGAAGTCCAGGACAGGGAGTGGTGCCCCCTGCTCAGATCTTGACATCTCCAGCCTCAGGGACAGCTAGGGCTTCCTGCCTTCCCCATTTGTTCCCCTCCAAACCTCCTTTGAAAAGGGACTCCACTATAGAGAAAAAGAAAAAAATCACAATAGAGTGTGCAGGTTGAAGGAAGATGGCTTTGGTCTTTAAAAGATTCAGATTCTGTGCCTTGATCCATCACAGCATTCTTAAGTGACTGAGCAACTTCAGTGGCTCCCCTGTGCCCTCATGTCCTGTACTCAAAACAGAAGCCATTCTGATTTCATACCTTATGGCCAAGGGCACATATCAATATCTGGCATTGATGGTTCTGCTTGTGTCCCCCTGTATCTGTGCAGATGGGGAGGCATATTGCAGCACTTCTGTTGCTTGGACATGGGGTCTTGCTCAGTAGTACAGGTGCTTTTCAAACTCCTATCATATTATTTCCATTTCAGAGCAGCTACATTTAGCCTTTTTCCAAACAACACTATAATGTGTGTCTACAAACACTGAAGCAAACAAAAATGTTTGCTTCAGTTTAAATAAATCAACTTAGGCATTTCTTCACCCAGACATTACTAACTACAAGACTCACTGCAAGCTCCATCATAAGAGTTTGTTAGTGTTATGAAGAGGGCATGATTCTGAACCTGTGAAGCCAACAGACAAAGGGACAGATGCAGGGCTGCAAATTAGCATCCACAGCATAAAGCTTTGGGCAGGAGGGCCTTGATAGCAGGGACGTATTGCTCAGGTACAGCCTTGCACTTTAATTTTCCTTCCCACCACATACCCTGTTACATGCTGGTCTGGTGCACACCCAATTGTCATGCTCTAACTTAGAAGAAAGATGCAGGATTTGCATCCAACTATATTATGAGGGAAATGTATTTAGGAGTTTGATTTTGTGGAAATAATGCTAGGAAAAAAAGTCCTGTTCTGTATGTGTGTTAAGAGAGGATTGAGAAGCCCAGTCAAGAACTGGGACATGGAGGACTTTATGGCACTTTAAGCTTTAAGAAGATTGATGATACATTGCATTTTATTCCTCTTTTCTTTCGGTCAGAAAAATCCTCGAGGAAAACAGTAATACAGAAATGAATGTTGTTTAGATAAAGCAAATAAATCATTGAAAGTAACATTACACTAGGTTTTTTGTTTGTGTCTTTAAATATATCAGACTGAACCAAATGAAAATCAAAATATCACAGGAAAATGGAACTGAAGGAGATCTTGAAATACAAGCCACTTTCAGACAGCTTATCTACACCTTCCCTCCTAACAATGTGATTCAAACACTGTAGAAGTTGGTGCATGTCATAGGCTTCAGTGGCTTTAACTCAGTTCCTCAGTGTTTTACAATTCCTTTGGAGCAAGAGAAATCTAGCTCACCTCCTCCCATACACCAAATAAAGTTTCCAATATGGCACCTCTGCCTTGCTGACTGCACTCTTTTCTATTTTAATTGTACACGTGTATCCCTGAGAAACCTCTTTCCAAGTTCAGGATAAACTCATGTTTCCTCTGCTTGCCAGAAGAAAATGAAAAGTAAAGCCCCATCAATTTTATTGCTCATAATTGTGGATAAAATGCAATATATTTGGCTCATATAAATTTGCTAGCAAATTATATTCAATAAAACCCTGGTGAGCAATTTAAAAGCATAAATCCCCCCATGCTGAAAAAAAGCTCATAAATTATACAAGAAAAAGGAGTGATTTCATCAAAGAGCCAAGCTTTGCCCATGGAATGCTTCAATAGTTCTGGATTTATAGCTTTCTGAGAGACGATTTATAATCCCTAATTTTCTGCAATAAAAATCTCAGCAGGGATTCTCTGAATGAAATATCTTTTAACAAAGAAATAAATAAAAAAAAATCCATCCAAGAGTGAATGCAGACAATGCCATTCTTGGAGATCTGCCCCTTTCGTGTTCCTGTTCCAAAATTATGCACGGAAGGCCATAATAAAGATTGCATAGTGAGAAAGGAAATTAGACCGTTAGACTGAAATAAATGCATTGCACTCTTAGAGAGGACGTTTTTAGTAATAAATTTACCTGTGACATTTCAGAGTCATTGTTTTTAAGTAAGAATAAATTGATCAGAATGGTTTAAAGGAAAGGTTAAATAGGTGTAGTTATATTGTGTATACATAGGTGTAGTTATATTGTGTATACAACCTAGACGGGGAGGATGTGCATGAAGCCTATGCATATATATGAAGTGTAATCACAGCTTGATGAACCGAGAGGTTCGTGCACTTCTCCTACTTTTAGGGCTCTGATTCACAGTCCTTACTAAATGTAGCTGCAGAGGCTTAAGAGGTCACTGTTCTCATGGGTCATCAGTCATTAGGCAGCAGGTATGTCTGTCACAGGTCACAGGTCACAGACTGGAGCAGTAAGGTGAAGTGAAAATGACAAGTTTTGAGTTAATGTGCCAGGCTGTGAATAAAGACAGCTGAGAGGAGACTTAATGTCTCTTTGACTGCTATAGGGATGGGATAGAAAGGGATAGAAAGAAGTCCTAAATCACTTTTTAAAACTTACGCACAGATCACAAAGGTTGTGACCAAGAACTCTCATATTGAGAATCTGCTACTGGGTGTTATCAGAGAGAAGATAATGGTCTGAATGGGTATTAGTAGTACACTGTGGTTGTTTTTCAAGATAAAATGTTATTATTCACACTTAATCGATAAGAAGATGAGATCTGCTCACCACTCTTTTTGACGTACCCTAGGAAACCAACCTTGTGGCCTTCTTGGTCACAAGGGCAGTCTACTGGCTCATGGCCAACCTGCTGTCCACCAGGACACCCAGGTCCAGCTCCTATCCAGTTGGTCAGCCCCCAGCCAGTACTAATGAATGTGGTTATTCCTCCCGAGGTGTAGGAGTCTGCACTTCCTCTTGTTGAATCTCACCAGGTTCCTCTCTGTCCAACTCTCCAACCTGTCCAGGTCTTGCAGTAGAGTCTTCTGATGTGCCAGCCAATCCTCCCAGCTTTATATCATCAGCAAACTTGCTGAGGGTGGACTCTGTCCCTTCATCCAGATCATTGACAAAGATATTGAACAAGACCAGAAAGATTTGTACCTGGGTTGGGACAATCCCAAACACAAATCAGGTTAGGTGGAGAATGGTTTACGAGCAGCCCTGAGGAGAAGGATTTGAGGGTGCTGGTTGGTGAAAGACACAACATGAGCTGGCAGTGTGTGCTTGCAGCCCAGAAGGCCACCATACCCTGGGCTGTATCAGGAGAAGTGGGACCAGCAGACCGACAGAGATGATTCTGTCCCTCTACTATGTTCTCATGAGGCCCCACCTGGAGTACTGTGTCCAATTCTGGGGTCACTAACACAAGAAGGACGTCGAACTGTTCGAGCTGGTCCAGAGGAGGGCCATGAAGATGATCAGAGGGCTGGAGAACCTTGCCTACAGGGATAGGCTGAGAGAGCGGGGGCTCCTCAGCCTGGAGAAGAGAAGGCTCAGGGGGAACCGTATAGCAGCCTTACAGTACCTGGAGAGGGCCTAAGGGAAAGCTGGGGAGGGACTTTGTGTAAGGGGATGTAGTGACAGGATGAGGAAAAATGGCTTTAAACTGGAAGAAGGTAGATTTAGACTAGATATTAGGAAGAAATTCTTTACTACGAGGGTGGTGAGACACTGGAACAGGTTGCCCAGTGAAGTTGTGGATGCCCTCTCCCTGGAGGTGTTCAAGGCCAGGCTGGATGGGACTTTGAGCAACTTGGTCTAGTGGGTGCTGTCCCTGCCTATAGTAGGTGGGTTGGAACTAGATGATCTTAAAAGTCCCTTCTAACCCAAAACATTCTATGTTTCCGTGATTCTATGATACTGAGCAAGTAGCTTTCCCTATTTCTATTAATTGTATTTTACTCTTTTTGAGGGCTCCAACTTAGGCTCCTGAGCCTTCAATTTCCATGACAAGAAAAATAGATGAAAAGACTCTATTATTTCCTTTGCTAAGCACCGGATCAAGCACTTAGGTAAATGCATGTAACACAAAGAAAAATGCTCAAAACCATTCTGTTTTGACAGCAAACAATAGGCAGAAAATGTTGGTGAAGATATTTGATTAATCAGACTTGTTCTTAATTTGTATTATGAAATAAAAAAAGCATTGCTTGAGGTGGTGATCCTTGGAGTCCTTTCCAACACAAGCCATTCTATGATTCTATGATTGCTGAAAATAACCCAGGATCAGCAAACTCATTTGTAGCACAGCAGACTCAGTTAATGGAGATTCATGAAAGAAGGGTAAGAAAACTTTAGCAAGGAGAAAAAATTTCAATAAATTAATTTAAACTCATGTTGCAGCTCTAGAAGACTACCAGCTAAGAGTGCTGAGGCAGAACAGCTGGCTGAAAGGAAGGAATTTTGTCTCTGAAAAGGTAATTTGTAAGTATTAAGCATTCATGATTTGCTATCAATCATCTATGCCTGCACCAAAAACATTTTACAAGAACTGGGCATTTTGCCCACGTCTGTCCAGCAGGACCTGGAGTACTTCCTATCTCCTCTGCCAACAACATCCTATGCTATTGCTGGGAGCAGACCCAATTACCAATGGGTTCCTTCCATATCACGCAATGGAAACCCAGAAGGGAACTGCAAAGTGCCCCTGATATGAAAAGAGAGTAAGTGCATGGAGACACATGCTGTATGCTCTGCATACATTTGTGGCTGAAGCAGACCAAAAGAAGGCATTCATCAACACCTCATTCATTTTTCCCCAACAAAAAAAAAAAAAAACAAACCCAAAAACAAACAAACAAAAAAAAAACCAACAAAAACAACAACAAAAAAAACCCATGCTCCAGCTTGATTGTTAACTGCTCTTACAGATTTGTATTTAGTTTCATTTTGTTTTCTGAGAATCCACTGTTTTTCAGTTTTCTTGCATTTCAAGAATGCAAATTAAGAATTTGTTTGCAGATATAAGACATTACAGTTAAGACATCTATATTCTTCTCATACTATATTAATACCAGAAGAGACTTCAGGAAATATACGCATGAAGCCATGTATTAACACCAAGCTGAGCAGTGCAGTTGATACACTGGAAGGAAGGGAAGCCACCCAGAGGGACCTGGACAGGCTGGAGAAGAGGGCCCATGAAAACAGAATGAGGTTCAACAAGGCCAAGTGCAGTGTGCTGCACTTGGGTCAGAGCAACCCCAGGTATTTATACAAACTGGGGGAAGTTCTCCTTGAGAGCAGCCCTGAAGAGAAGGACTTGGGGGGTCCTGGTGGACAAGAAGCTGGACATGAGCCAGCAGTGTGCATCTGCAGCCCGGAAGGCCAACTGTGTTCTGGGTTGCATTAAAAAAGGGGTGGCCAGCAGGGAGAGGGAGGTGATTGTCCCCCTCTACTCAGCCCTTTTGAGGCCCCATCTGGAGTACTGCATCCAGTACAAGAAGGATGTGGAACTCTTGGAGAGGGTCCAGAGGAGGGCCACTAAGATGATCACAGGGCTGGAGCACCTCTCCTATGAAAAAAGGTTGAGGAAACTGGGATTGTTCAGCTTGGAGAAGAGAAGGCTCTGGGGAGACCTCATTGTGGCCTTTTAGTACTTGAAGGGAGCATATAAACAGGAGGGGAAATGGCTGTTTACGAGGGTGGATAGTGATAGGACAAGGGGGAATGGTTTTAAACTGAGACAGGGAGGTTTAGGTTAGATATTAGGATGAAGTTTTTCACACAGAGGTTGGTGACACACTGGAACAAGGTGCTTGTGGATGCCCCATTCCTGGCGGCATTCAAGGCCAGGCTGGATGTGGCTCTGGGCAGCCTGGTCTAGTGGTTGGCGACCCTGCACATAGCAGGGGGGTTGAAACTAGATGATCATTATGGTCCCTTTCAACCCAGGCCATTCTATGATTCTATGATTAACATATCTACTTCGCATTCCAGTGTACCAAAAAAGTAGCATTTTCTTCTGCAGACAGTGGTATCTGGCTTTCGTACTGAATAGCAATAATATTTGACATAACTAGAAACATCCCTCCAAAACAACATCTCCCCACAAAATGAAGGCATTCTTAACTAAACCTCTGTGTCCTGGTGTGTCTCATGAAGTACATCAGCTAGTGGGATATACTATCTCTGCTGGGGAGAAGCTGTTCCTGAAGGGGCCTTTTGAAAATTGCTTCTGTGGATCTCTCTAGGCCTTTTGCACAAACAAAAAGAAAAAAAAGAAAAAAAGAAAAAAGCCACCTCTTCTCTTACTTTTTTTTTTTTCCAATCTTGATCCATAGAATAAACCTGAACCAATGTTCCAGACTTTTACTTGATTCCATATGGAAAGTCAGCTCAATAAGGATGGTAATTATCGATGGCATTGTTAAGCCTTACTGCATTAGCACCAGTTTTCAATGATCCATAACAATAAAAACAAGTTTTTTAAACATCCTCCCACTATTGGTGCCTAAAACAACAGGGATGGCTCTCCAGAATAGGTGCTGTTCAGAAAAGTGAAGGAACCTTGCTCAAAAGGTTTTTATTTTTGTTCAGCACAATCTCACTGGCCTGCAGTAGAAATCTTGCAGCTACTAAAAGAGCAACTAAGCAAATAAGTCAGTTCCTCAAATCAAATTACATAAGAGGACATCTGAAAGGAAAAAAACAACTAAAAGCAAAATTTATAGTAGGCACAACAGAAGCATCCTGAGTTGCAGAAGTGTCAGTGTATATAGCCAAAGAAACACCAATCAGGAAGAGGTATAAACAGCCTCACAGATGACATACGTAAAATGCAGGGTAACATTTTTGCACAGTAAGTTCATTCTAGCAAAGTGAGATTCATAAACACCCTAGAAGCAAGGCTGGAAGGGATCTCAAGAAGTCATTTACTCCATCCTTTTGATGTGAGACAGGCTAAATACAGCTGAGAATGAAATGTCCAATCTGTTCGTAAAAAGTACTAGTAAGAGTCGAATAGAATACACACATGGAGAATAAGGGAAGGAATCAAAATCCAAGCACATCGCATGACTTCCAAGGGGCCAGATTCCCAAAGCTGGCTTACGTGTTAACTGCAGAGTCATTTTATTGAAGCAATAAGCTACATTCTTACTGGCAGTTCCAAACAGAGGTACAGGCTGCTGGGATCAAATCTCCAGCGCAGATGTTGAGTGCCTTTATTTTCTCCAGAAGAGTTGGAAGAGGATAAGAAAGAAGGATAAGAAATAAGATCAATCCTTTAAAAGGGAAAAATAATGCTAATAACACAAGAAAACTGAAATATCTTGGTACAACAATGAGTTGGTAGCATCTGGATCCTGATGGCTCTTCATTATATTCAGGAGCTCCTTAGTGTTACAGTCTGTGCCACCAGCCAGCCACAAATCCAAAATTATGATCTTGAGGTCAACTTCAACATGGCCAAGATGTCCCCACATCATTCAGTTGGTCTTAAAGCAAAAGTTTTTTTGTTTGCTTGCTTGTGACTGAAGACACAGTAGGCTTTTCCGAAATTTTGTGAAGCTATGGTCCAAGTTTCAAATGACATACCATTTGGTCCAAATCAGAATTCAGCTGCATCCAGTCATGAAGGCTTAGGAGAGGAAAAGATTAAAAGCAAAAGAAAAGAAAGAAATATTAAACATTACAAACAAGTGCTTGTATGTAAGCCATGAATGAGCCAAGAGACCTTTAGCCTGAATATCTATCACAGTGTAGTTATTTCTTTCTCCACTTAATTTTTGATGGAAGAAAATGTCTCAAGAAGAAGATCGAGTAAGAGAAGATTGTATGCTTTACTGAGGACCAGCCCTAGAATGCTTATGGAATTGAATCAATAGGAAAAAAAAAAAAAAGAGAGAGAGAGAAAAAAATACCCAGAAGGAGTGCACTAACCTATCTACATGTCCACTGTGGTGATCAGATACTTCACGGTGATTCTGGTTTACAATGAGACAAATCAGTGCTGATGCTCATGCCAAGCCACAGATACCACAGTCAATTTGTTAGGGAATAACCCTGTATCTTTCCAGCAGAATTTTCTCTCCTTCCATATCCTGTCAGTGAGCAATATGGAAAAACTGCCTTAAATGGCTGAGTGCTGCGTCCTAAAGCAAGACTGGGAAATCATAGCTTGTATTTAGTGCATGAAAGTACTGGAGAACTGCAAACTCAGTTGAACCATTGAAGTTGTCTGGTGATGAGGGTGGAAGCTTATTTAAAAATCATGGAGGACTTTATTCTTTGCAGTTTACAGCTGTTACCATTTCAACCACAAGGCCAAACTTGCATCCATGACAGCTGTAAAACACAGTGCAGAACCTAGTTTACAAATTACAGGATCACTTTCCACCTTTTTGTGGGAGGCTTATGTTTCCTTCTATTTCAATTGTTTTGTCAAAGGTAAACATCTCTGCCCTGAAAAAGAAGTAGTTCAGGAAAATGAAGACTCTTGTTCCTCCAAGTAGTTTAGCTGGGACAGGAGGAGGGTCTCAAAGTAGCTCCTATCCCATTTCAGTGGAGGTCAGACCATTTTCAATAAGAGTGGGATTTCTAATCTCTCCTCTGCATAATGCCTTCCTCCCTCCATGCTCCCCATAAAACTACCTGTACCAAAAACATATTTCTCTCCTACTATTCACATAGTACTCAACAAGAGATGGAAGAACACATTAGCATCCATGCTTATGTTCTTGTGGGCTTACCAGTTAAGATCCAGAAGGGCTCTGGGTATGTGCTTTTCTTGTTATCTGCATAAAAAACTTATGTTCTCTAGCTACTGGAATGAGCAAAATACATTGCAATGTATTTTGTGTAATCAACTGAACAAATGAGAACAACTTTTCCCAACCTTGATTTTTTATCTGTGGTTGAACTGAGTTGCCTGTTTGTACTTCACCTCAGAAATGAATGAACTCTTCCAAAACTGGTGAAACAAGATGAAAATCAGCCAAGAATAAACCTCAATATTGCCACATGTGCCCAGTTCAAACTTACTTTGCGAGATCTTTTTGTAAACATCCCTGAACCTGTAGGTTGCCTAGTCTAATCATAGGAAAGCAGGCATCAGGGTAGGCAGTCCTCCACGTAAACCATGCTGTGCAACTCTAAAGTTGATGTGCTAGAGACGTATGATGGACAAGGAGCAGTCTATTGTGTATTTGGCTAGGTAGTGTGCAGTGAGGGACACAGGGCTACTCAGCAATAATCTTAACAGTGTGTGTTGGCCTAATTGTTGCACAAATTGCACAAATATTTTTATTAACACAGACTGTAAGGAAAGCAATCAGAAAGGATGAAAAATGGCTTGAACTCAGCCAGCCCCGCAGTTAACACAGGACAATGGGAAAGTCATGGGCTTGCTGGAATCTGGTTCAGCTTCCTACAGGGCCTACTGAACTGGTTGGGAAAATTAGAGGCAAAAGTCTGACAATCAAGAAGCACAAATGATCTCTGGCTGCATCAGCAGGACTGCCTTTTCAGTGCCAGGGAGATCTTGGGGAGCTGTTCAGGGGCACCAGACCGAGACCCATACTCTTACTACAGTGTCTATAGAAGGGAGACCTACCTTAGTTGCCAAAAGGGCAGAGCTTGAGATAACTTGGAGGATGGGGAAGAATTGCTCATTTTATAAATGATGTTTGGAAAAGGAAAAAATACTATAATTTTGAGAAAGGAGTTTGTCAATTTATTGTCGTATTTTTCACTTTATCCTTGAGGGAAAGTCCACAGGCATCCAAACATGGCTGGACTTCTTGGTGAAACCTTTCCTCCTCGTACTGCAGCCCCTGGCAACTCAGGGAGAGAAGAGACCCATACTCCTGAAATCACCCCCAGCTGGTCAAGGCTCACTGCCCAGGGTGAGATCAAAATCCAGCTTCCAGCAACAATCTCTGGTAGGACTATCTAGGCCACCCTGCAAGCTCCACAGCCCAGCTGGTCCCAGATTGCCCTGTTCCAACATGCAGCTGGCTCATCCATATCTTTCCTGTCAAGAAGAATATTAGATAGATAGCTCCTGATGTCTGAGACAAACTGTTTTCTTTTGTAGGCTTTGCAGCCCATCAGAGTCCCAACACTTGAAGGACAGAAGCATTGGTAGCTCAAACAGATGCACAGGGCAAGCGTATACCACAAGGAGAAAGCATCGTCAATTTGTGCTGCAAAAAATGCTACCTCCTATAGGACATAGTATCCTTTGTTTCCCTATAAATAAGTAAGCCAGGCTCATCTTAGTTACCTGGAGTTCTGTTTATCCTATTGGCATATTAACCATTTCGCATTGCAGTGGAGTAGACGCAGGCTGGCCCCAGGTCCTTCCTTCCAATTCCAGGGCTGTAACAAGATGTGCTAACTTACGTCCTCCTTATGACTGTTTGAATGTCTCCTCACAGCACAGCTTTTCTGTACTGCATTTCAGGACTAGCAGTTCTTCTCTTCCAAAACCAAACTGCTTATTGAGGTGAAATTTCATTGAGACTTCTATGGGCATTATAGATACGCATCAGTAGGAAAGGGCACAGACTTTTCTGAACAAGAGGGAGCAGTCACTGACTCATGTATATGAGGACAAGTGACTGCTAGGTCACATTTAATTGACCATAATTCTGTTTAACCAGAAGAAAACATTGCATGATAGGGAAAACAGGCAGACCACAAACTAAGTATACACCACAAAATCCAGTACAGCATGTTGAGTAAGCATATGCGACTGGGAAGAAAGTACAATACTGTAAGGTACTGGGAAGTGTCAACTAACACCTGCATTTCTTTGTTTCTGTCTATAGGTCTGCTTCAACAACTGACTTCATGATCTCATTTTCATTCTTTCAAATGTAAAATGCTGGGAGCTTACATCTGTGATTCTTTGAATGACATTTTGCTCTGTCTCAGAAACTCAGTTAACTTCTTGTTACAGGTGAGTTTATGTTTGCCTGATAAGTGATTTCTGACCAGCACTGGTGGGTTACTTGAGAAAAGATCAGATTTGGTCATGCATAGAAAAACAGCACTTAGCTGTTTTCATCCATAAACAAAAGGTTTGTCAACCAGCAGCAAAAAAAGGTTTGCCATCAGATAACCTAAGCAGCACCTTTAACTCTTAGCAGGAAGTGAGTTAGCAATGCTAACTAGGGATGAACTGGCCCACAAGAGCAGCAATGTCTTCTCTTCTGTCCACAATTCCTCATAGAAAGTACAATTTTAAAAGCTCAGCAGGGACTTGGATGCCGAGTACCTCATGCTTTGGATGCACATCTTGGGAAATACGAAAGGAGCCTAATTTTAGGGAGTTCTCTCAAAAGTCAGGCTTTGTTTTGGACATCATAAGCTACTCAGTATCACCAGACAGTTGTTGAGATCTTGGCTAGAAAGTACATCCTCCCATAAGCAGTACACACATCTTCTCAACAGGAACCCAGTCTGCTGTTTGTAATGCTTGGCATTCTAACCTCAAGTAACTTCACCAAATAATCTGCAGGACATGTCTCTGAGCATGCTTACATGGTAATAATGATGTTGAAGTAGAACATCCATATGATTTATTATGCCTTGTGAAATAAAGCAAAGCCAATCTCTTCCCACCATGGGAAGCACCATCACAGTAGAAAATGGAAAGAAAAAAAAAGAAATACCACCCAGGCCCAGTTCGAACATGCAAACTTTCTAATAAAATATCAGAACCAGATGCCACTAAAGATGAGTGATAATTAAAGAAGATAAATTAAAGAAATGTTTTTCCAGGGAATGACTCTACTGCATGCAAATTGTTTCAGCATGGGGAAAAAAAATATAATAAAATTACTGCTGCTGTCTGTTTTCAAAAGTTTCCGTTAATGAGTCAAGGCAGGTTCCCTGCTAAATTCCCTCATATCCAGGCTCCCTCTTTGCCTCTGTTGGTTTAATCTCAGTGTGGTTTAGCAGAGTGAACAGAGCACCAAGCGCCAGGAGCTCAGTTCCAGCACTGACTCACTGTGTGGGCTCTGTTATGTCACTCTCAGGGCAGGTCAGCCCTGGAAAGCAAAGCTGTAAAAATGGTGTTGGGGGGTCCTGTGCCTGATGGTCGCTCCATTCTCCCCAGCCAACGCGAGGAGTTCTCCAGAGGTTTTCCTCTGACTGCCAGCCCAGCAAAATGATCGTGGCTAAGCTGCTGTCGTGCAACTTTTTCAGCCTGTTGTCTTCTTGGAAGAAATGAGTACTGTCAAAGCCAAAGTGTGCAGACACCTGTGCAAACTCTTAGTAGGAAACATGGCCAGAGCACTGCAGATGAAGGGAGATGTAACAGACCCATAAGACCACCCTGGAGATTCATACTTCTGTGTGTAAACCTATCTAAGTCAAGGCTGTTGTTAAGCTTCATCTTAGCTAAACACAGGATGATGCTTAAGCCCCTGGAAGACTTTTAATTTCTTTAGATTTCTTGCACACACAAAAGTGCTGAGCCAATTGCCATAGGCATTTTCATAGCAAATAAAATAACGTACTGTACTACACAGGGAAAAAAAAAGAATAAAGTGAAACCATATAAATACATGGCCTACTTCCCTTTTAACCACATGTTCCCCAGGCTCATAACCTCTGTAAATGCCTATGAGGAATAATGTGGTTTGCAGTGTGCCTCTCAGGTCAACAAACCTGCCCTAAGTCAGACTGAACAAGGGCTCAGACACATGATCAGGTTCCCCTTGATTAATGAGTTTCTGTGTGGGGAGTGTCTGTGCAAGCATGCTTCACACATGGCAAATGCAAGGTAAAGTGCAGCCTCTCTAACTGGCCCTGCTGAGGTTGAACACGGATTCCAGCCTCATCTGTGTGCAGGGCCCAGAGCTTGAGCACAGCCAGGCTGAAGTTAGGCTGCAGTGCCCCAGCTCACCCAGCCAAGTGACCCAACCGTGCCTCTGGGGTTTCAAATGTCAAAGCCAAGAGAGCTTCATGAAAGACACTAGGCTCACAGCTCTTTCTCCTAGAAGTCAAAGTCAAGCTGAATGGATGTACATGCACACACACACACAAAGTCAAGAGCAGGAACAGGCCTCTCCAGCATCTAAGCTTCATGCTACTGCAGATGTTTTTGTTAAAACTGAGAATTTATACTACAGTTGAGACTCCACAAGCTAAATCTGTCCAAAGGCCACTCATCTATCGGCTTTCCAGGTGGTAACGCCAGCTGCTCTCTGCACCTTTTACTCCCTAGCACCTCCCAGCTGCCTCATCCTGAGTTCTCCTCAGCAATTCAGTCAGAGGAGAACAAAGGCATGGATGACAGTAGCTAGGGCTGCTTCCAAACCCATAAAAGTCATGATCTGCTAGCCAGACTCAGAGAGAAAAGAGCAGTGCTGTTCCCAGCTCTCATCTTATCCTCTTAAAAATATTTTTATTAAGACCCTCTAACCCCTGTGGAACCTTGAACTTGAAGAGAGGTATTGGCTACACATCTCATTGGGAGTCTGGCAGTCCCTCCCATCTCTGCTCCACTCCTGCATGCTCCTAGCACTGTAGTATCTGCCCCAAAGTCATGCTTATGCAAGACAGGCTTCCCCAGAAACATCAGCTGTAGGAGTTTGTGGAAGTGGAAGGGAGAAAAAAGGGATGTGGAAAAGACGGGTGGAGGAAAAGGGAAAGGAAAATAAAGAAAAAAGAAAGAAAAAAAATGAGGGAAGGGAAAGAAAGGGAAGGGAGAGGAGAAGGAGGAGGAGAAGGAGGAGGAGAGGAGAGGAGAGGAGAGGAGAGGAGAGGAGAGGAGAGGAGAGGAGAGGAGAGGAAAGGAAAGGAAAGGAAAGGAAAGGAAAGGAAAGGAAAGGAAAGGAAAGGAAAGGAAAGGAAAGGAAAGGAAAGGAAAGGAAAGGAAAGGGAGAAAAGAGGAGACACAAATATGGATGTGTAATTTATGTATGAGGTAAAGTTTAAACCAGTGTGATTGGCAAGAATACAATGTTACTAAAAGCCACAGACATGCTAATTGGTGGGTCATTTTAAGTAAAGCCTATTGATCTTGTAAGTTTGCCAGCTTTCAATTTTCACTCTTGCTTGAAAACAGCTCAGAAAGTAGGACTCAACCAGAAACTCATGATCATTGACTTTTTGATCCAATTTATTAGAAAACATAATCTGTCTATCTATATGGGAGTCTTTGGTCAAGGAAGCAGATACAGCCATCTTCCCTGTAGGCACCGAAGCCTCTCCCTGGACCTGCCGGAGATGCAGAGATGCATGCTTGGGGTTAGCCGTGTCCTACGTGCCTTTCTCCTGCTGCTACAAACCAGGATACTATTACTACTGGAGATCCTTGCTGCCAGCAACTAGTTTTAGGTGTATTATTAATAGCTAGCAGAGGCCCACACAGAATGACAGAATGGCTGTGGTTGGCAGGGACCTCTGGGTCTCTCTGGGCCAACCTCCGCTCAAGCAGGGACACCCAGAGCAGAGTGCTCAGGCTCATGTCCAGGCAGCTCTTGGAAATCCCCAAGGAGAAGGCTTCACATCCTCTCTGGGCAACCTGCGCCAGTGACACCTTGGCCATGTCACTGCTGAAGTGAACTGAAGTTGAGTGATCAAGCTTGGCTCAGTGCAGCTCCATTTTCTGTCATTCTCATACCCATGCACAGCACAGGAGCTCTGAGCTCTTCCTCAGAGTGCCCTCAGAAATGGGGCTGGCATCATCTTGTGGATAGTAAATTAATCGGTGGACTACTGCTGTACTTTCTCTGTGAGTGAAAAAAAAGACATGGACAAAGCATATAAGGGAACAATGACAACAACAAAAATAGAAGGAACTTTTATCACATCATCCCATTCCTCTTTTATTATTTGGGCTGTAAAGGCAAATTACAGAAATGGCCAAGGCAGACACTCTGCTGACCTCATTCCTCCTCTGACACAGTTAGTTAGGGAGGCCTGGTCCCACTGAAGGACACAGCGCCAGCTGCTGCGCGGCCTTCAGCCACCATGATAGATGTATAGGCTCCTGCTCCCCCTGTGAGGCAGAGGCATTAAGCAGGCACAGGTTTTCCACATTCCTAAGCAAAATGTTTACTTTATAAGTGCTGAAGCAAAATTTGGAAAAGTGAAGAATAATATTTATTTTGACAAAATTGAATTGAAGTTTGAAGTGTTAATTAGATACATGCACATATACTAAGGGCATTATACACTAATCACAGGAACATAAAAGAACTGGAAAATACCCTCCTCTACTGCCACTAGGAAAGCTGGTCTGGACTAAATTACAGGCAAAATGTATAATTAAGCAAGCTATTATTATCCAGTGTCTTAGCAGATGCTGACCTCTCTTGTGATGATTTGGATACAAATTCAGCTGAAGTCTGATTTCACAGCTGTGTCTGTCATGTTTTTGACCTGCTGGACTGCCCCAGAAACCCTCTGCATGTTAGCACTGGTGTCTAAGTGCAGTGCTTATGGTTTCCTCCTTATCAGCTTGTTGGGGAGCTTTTCTTTAGCTTCTTTGGAAAGATAAAATGGTTTTGTTGATCTGTCAGCCGGGCCTTATACTTGAATCCTGTGTTTAATTCCTTCGAAGTATCTTTAATATTCCAGTAGTACAAGGCTTGGAGGAACTCCACTGCTGTGTTATTCTCTTATTTTTATTTTTTGCAGGTGTGCATTTGTGGCTTTGTTACTGAAATAATAATTCTGCTGGAAATAGCACTGGCATGAGAGATGAGCTGCCAAAGTGTTACGAGCTCGGTAATTTGTACATGGAAATAAGGATCCAGGGAATGACATGAACATCAGTGGCCCGAGGAGTTTATGATTAAAACATGATGCTGAGCTTTAATGATTTCTACAGCTAATTAGCAAGATTTATAAGCATCTAACAAAAAACAAGGCTGAACACAGTAATGATCCCTATTTTCCACTTGGAGCAGTAAACTACTGGGATCAAAAATAGCAGAAAAAGGAGAGGAAGAACAAACACCCCTATCACCTAATTGTCCCTCTCTTCTCCATAGATCGAGTGAGTGCCTCTCAGGTGACAAACATGAAGGCTGTGACTTATTCACCTCTGTGGCAATGCTTCATTGATTTAATGGTGAAAAGACTTCCTGCTGTTTCTTTATGGCTTCAGACCAACACAGGTTTTGTTTGCCAGCAGTGTGTTGGGAAAATGTGAGATATCTGATAAAGCTCCTTCCAACATATACATGGTTTATTCTGTTCCCTAGAGGTACAGAAGGAAAAAGAGAAAATAGAAAAGAAGAAATTCCAGGCTAGCATTCCCTAGTGAGTGAACTGGACTGCTCAGCCCTCACCCATAGCTTCACTGGGGCCTCCTCTTCCCTGGAGGGCTCCTGGCTGGCAGCATTAGTACAACCTATCCAAGGTGCTGCAGTGAGCATCAGGGCTCTGTGTGACCTGTGTCCTTTCCCTCAGCTCCTGGGTCTCCAGAAACCTGAACATCCTCATGTAGTCACACCCCAGAAAACCCTAACCAATGTGCAAAGGAGACATACTCCAGAAAAGTTTGTTGCATGGAAATCTGATTGCATAGGATGACTCTTGCTCAAAGTATGGATTAAAAAAATACAGCATTATAGAAAGTAGAGGAATTGCTCCAATACAGACCCACAGCAACTAGAGTCAGATGGGGGACTGGTTCTCTTTTGAACAGAGCCAGCTCACGTGCATGACACAGCTGATATTTCCCCAAATGCAGCTGGATGTTTTGGGCAGGGTTCCCTTGCTCTGCATTACCTCTGGAAGTAGTCTCTCTGGCTGCAGCAGGCACTGCCTTATCTTAGCATCTGCGGGAAGTTCCTGCCCACACATAGCCAGGAGCTCAGGGACCACCAGTGGGTCCATGCTGCCCCAGTGGGGGCCCTCGGGGCTCTCTGCTCATGGTATAGATGAGATATATTCTGTCTCGAGAAAGGATCTGTCACTCCTGGGCTTCAGAGGACTGTACTTCCTTTTTTGACAGTTGTAAAATTTTAAGGGCAGGAACAGTATCTTCCCATGTCAATGGAAAGTGCTTTACCCTACTGCATGTCACCACAATGTAATAATGAGAAATATACTGTCTTAGTGCAATAAATTGACTGCAAAAGTCAATTTATAAAGCTCCATCGAATATATTTATACTAGAGCTGTGTTTGATCAACTCAAAGATACACTAATACCATTGTGCCATGTTTAATATCATCCTTGCATTTTATTATTTTTTTTAATGAACCACTGTCGTCACCTCCTTCAGTACTTTTTTTCCTTGTTTCTGTATTCCTAGACAGTTGGCCTAAGTTGGGAATAACGAGATCATTTCCACTCCAGCAATGGTTTGGCACTAATGTCAAACACTGTCTGGCAGCTGGTGCACTCTTAAGTCCTGGGGTTTGCTGGGGTTCCTGGTGAGAGCAGCACTGACAGCATGTGCCACACAGTTCCTTTTCACATCCATACCCAGTCCATTTTTTGATAAAATGGAGCAGGTAAAATTGCATGGAAACATTTTGGAGAGTTCTGTGTCTAATGTTAGATAGGGTAGCTTAGGCAGCAAACTTCCTCTGAAGTGTCTCACAGGATTCTGCTTTCTTGGCTGGAGGTGCTTCACACCATGGGTGTATCACATCAGCATCTCCAGCAGCAAAGATGCAGCCAGCAAAAGCAGTATCTGTATTTTGCCTACATCATGTACATCCAGAGTGCCCACAGCAGGGCTGCACAGGAGTGCAGAGCTCTCAAAACAGGGCTGTGGGTGAGTGGACACAGGGCTACCCATGGGTATCCCATGGGAGGTCAGGGTGCCCCTGTTACAAGTGTGCAGGGAAGGGAGGACGGCAGGCGGCTGGTGCTCCCGTCCCAAGCATGTGTGCTCCAGATGTGCCCGGAGTGAAAGCCAGCCAGCACAGAATATTATTTATAATAATAATAATAACAATATTAATAACATAAGAACATCTGGTAGTATTTTTTTCCATCTACCATTTGGCTGAAAGCAGAGCATCTGAGTGACATGACAACTGGTATTTCTGGTTTCAATTTAGCCCCAGTCCAGCTGCCACAGTGACTCAGAGAAGCACTTCAGGGACATGTCCCAGCTCCTGGGCTCAGCCATTTCGCAGGTGCCATTTGTGCTAGCACTGGAGCAGAATCATCTCCAACCCTATGGGTCAGTCTGGTTTCCTACATCCACTATTTCATCGGAGACTGTGAGGGGCTCGTAGACTTCGGTGGCTCCCAGTGTATGGTTTCAAATGGAAAACAAAGGCTGTAACCAAAACAAAAGTGGCTATGCTACATATTTCACCTTATTGAAAGCGTACTTGACTAAATGCATGTTTAAACCACCTTTTTAAAATTGTATTCAATGTTAAGCCTTTCAGATGTGTCCAGTAAATGTATCACTTCTACCTAGGAAGGTAAGGGTCTTGACACGCAACTAACCGCCTACAAAATTAACGCTGTGATTAAAAGATGACTCCTGCCTTTCTCTCCTCATTGTAGAAATCTAAAAGCCAAATTACCATAGTAGCTGCTGCTCCCAAAGCATATGTAGGTGTAGTGGGAGTCACATTACCTGCACTACTGATCATCAGGTCCTCCCAGAAATCGACAAGCCAAGGAGTTCATGTCTTTGGGAAAGAGGGTCAGCTCCATGATGAAGGAAGAGGAGATCATGTCCAAACAGATAACGTACTATGTGTAAAACTTCATCTGCTATAAATCTACACAGGCTGATGACAAACTTAAAATAGGAACTATTAAAACTTCATGTTCAAGAATAATGTTCATTTAAGTATGTGAACATTCTCCCTTAAGTCACTGAAGACTGAGATTTATGTCAAGCAAATGAAGAGACCCCCATGTGCCTTTGGAGATTCATCTCCCGTTCCTGTCCTTGGGCCACAGCTGCACACGTGCCCAAGGACAAGCTTGGCTTCAATGCTCATTATATTATTGCATTTGCATATGAAGCAGTAAAAGTTGCTGATAGACAGAAAATCAAGGCCTTTGACTTAGCACTTGTCCAGTTATTAAAATCAGATGCTTAAGATCACAGTTTATTATTATAAATAAATCCATTTCTACTATTGCATTTTACATGCCATTCTGTGAATTATAGGTTAGATTAAATCTAATTACTTAGCTAGCTAGGCCTCATGGTTTATGCAGCTGAATTTATCGGGCAATGTTAGTTGCAGGACTGGTCCCATCACCTCCAGTGCTGCTGTAATCATTCTCAAATACATAAGGTGAAAGCTGGAATGGTGCAGATCTATCTGTACATAGTAAAAGCCAGGAATTAGAGCTAATCCACTCTCTGGCATTATGTTAATCCCCATGTAAGCTCCCTGTTGTCACAAATATTATCAGCACAGGAAATGTGCTGACTGCTAAAGTTTGGGGAGCTCCAATAATTAAAGATTGTCCACAGCCTCAAATCTGGCATATTCTGTGCACGCTGCAAAGGTCTCCAGGCTTCAAGGCCTGCTCCCACTGGCCAGAAACAAAATGATACCTTCCCCATGAGCCTGTCCCAGGGCCAGCTCCAGCCCCTCAGCTGGCAGTGAAGGTGTTGGGGCCTGGCATTAAGTGGGCACAGGCAGCTCCAAGCCCACTGCCCAGTTTTGCTGCTTGCCCTTCCCTTGGCATGCACACAAACGGCGAGGGCACAACATCTCATGGCTGTCCTGGAAAGCCATGAGCTCACTCAGGTTCCTGCCTGCATGGCTACTGTCCCTGTTCCTCAGGGAAGTCCAGGCTGGGGTGATGAGGTGCTGCTCCATGCTGGCTGTCAGAGACGGCCTCAACTGGACCCAGGCACAGGAAGCAACACAAGTCAGTGTGCTTGTGGTTCTTGTAGATCTGAGGTGAGGAGCTTAGCACAGAACTAGGAGAGAAGATTTGGCAGCTAGAGGAGAAGGGGAAGAAGCAGAGTAGGAATGAGCAGACACGGGAAAGAGAAACTGGCAAGAAAAAAAGAGAGATATAATCAGAAATAATCTGAAGCAATACTGTTAATATGTGATGCATAACAATGTCCTTGATGACAGTCCAGGAGTCCACAGTTGGGCCAGGGAGCTGTCAGTTAGAGTGGAGTGAGCCATTATGTAGGCATATGCTATTGGTAACGACAGCACTCAGTAAATCTTACCTTGTATGCTGTAAACAAGTTTTTATTTCTACAGCTCAAGAAGACTCCTTCCAAGTCCAGAATTTATTTGTATCCCAGAGACACAGGTCAGAGGTCCAGCTTCACATGCACAACTGAAATACTGAGCTCTGCACTGGTTGTGTGTGTTTTTTAGCATCGAAAAGTGTGATCCTCCTCCCTCTTGCAAGATGCTGAGCCCCTTCCCTCACTCCCTCTCCCCTGTCACACATCTTACTCCTCAGAAATAGGGTTCCTCTCATGTTGTGCTCTTATGAAAGCTCTTGCTTTTTGAGAACTAAGGAAGTATTTGCCAACAAGCAGTCATAGAAGTGGGATCCTGTCTCTCAGCCAGAAGAATGTGGTACAGTAGGAGAATGGGATCCAGATCTCCAGTCTCTGGAGAGGGCTAGCAACCTGGCAAGGGAGCATGGCCCCTTCTGGCATTTCCTCTGAATGTGATAAGTAAATCCTTGCAGCAAAGATGACAGCTTGAACAGCAGACTTGGTATCCCAGCACGAAGCTTTATGTTTTTTTCCTAAAAGGTGGGCAAACAGCTCAGGATTGCCCTGGCAAAGGAGGGGTCTCATGCTGGATGTCCCATTGGCTGGGTAAGTACTAAGAGCTGTAAGTGTCTAAATCCCTTCCCTGTCCTTTAGAGGCTGCCCTGTGTCACCCTTAGAGATAAGTAGCAAGACAGCCATTCTGTGAATGCCAAAGTCTCTGCAGCAATAACTATACGCCTCCATGCACAGATGCTTCTCTCCCCACTGCAGCATGTCAATAGTCTATTGCTAAGGAATCCTGAATATCATCTTTGATTTCCTGATAAGATTGTCATTGTTTTTTAAAATGCAAGTGTAGAAGGCTGACGAAAGATCCCCAGAGCAAGGAGTGTTATGGTGTTAACACCACTGACCTAGAGGGGATAGAAGTGAATCATATGTCCAACAGGCGTTCCATCTGAAAGAGAAGCTTATTAAATGCTGAGCATAATAGTACTATGGAAGGGCACAGAAATCAAATAGGAAAGGGTACACACACTTCTGGTCTCATTAAAATATAATTCTAGGAATTAATACTGCAATTACTTCAGTGTTTCTGTTGTTTTACGCCTTCTTCTAAAGGCTGCCTTTGATTAACAGTCAAAGGTAAAGCACCTTCATTCCCTGTTAGCCAGGAAAAGAAAAATCTCTCTACCAAAAAGACTTGCAGGGCAGCAGACAGTCTACCTGGTAATTACAGCTGGGAAGTGTCCAATGTCTTCAGAATCTTCCATGAACCAACATCCACATACTTCCTTGAACATTCAGTGAAGACAGACTGTTGACCCTGCAAAGAGCCCACTGCTAGCATGGAAGCTGCCTCTCGACTCCTGGTTGTGTTGCTGCTCGTGGAGTCTGAGCTGGTGCTGTGGGAGAAGGGAGAGAGAATAATTCTGCAGTTCATAATGATGGGACCCTGAGGGGTCGGGAAATGGGAGGCAGAAATGAGGCCAACTGGAGTTGTACTGAATGCTGCCAGCAAGATACTCCAAGCACAGACTCTTCTATCCTCTTTGTTAGGAAGGACATAAGAGCTGAGGAAGAAGAGAAGTTGTCCAGCCCAGTCAATCAGGATGGAAAGTCCATCTCTGCAATGGGATCTGCTCCAGCTCCTACTGCAACTTACCAGAAGCTGGAAGTCTAAGTCCACTTAACTTTAACCAACGTTTGCTAATGTGGGATCTTAAACCACACATTTTGGGGGATCAAGAAACAAGAGCGCTACTGGCTGAGTTACAATGAACTAAATGAGCAGCAAAATGACTGCACATGTGTAATAAAAGTAATAGCCCGTGGGAAGCATGAGGAATCATTTAAATGATGCAAGAGAAAGGATATACATCTGAGTATATTTTTCATAGGCAAACAGATGAAAACTGGTCCCCCAGCAAAGCTGGGGTACAGCCAGGGATTTCAATGTCGCAATGTTTTAATTTGTAGATTTCCTGTTGCCTAGCAGACTCCTCAGCCAGGAATTAGACAGTCAAGATACAATTCTCAGGGAGAATTAGGTGCCTTAGAATAGGATTCCTAGAAACCAGCACACTGAGCATGAAGTTATTCACACTGGCCTGGAGAAACCACAGAAGAAAAGAGAAAGACCACAATCAGAGGCAACAGAAACCTCTGTGCTCAGTCCTGAATCTGCTCCTGAATAGATGTTCAAGTCCAGTTAACCCTTTGTTACTTTCATTGCACTTAGTATCACTCCCCACAAGAACCTGCCCCAAGCCTCCCCACTGTACAGCCTGTGCCCAATTGCTGCTGATCACACCCTGGTGTCCACAGAAGTCCCCTCCCTCAGAAAGTATGCAAAGTAAAATAGCCTCAGTCAGAGAAACACAGGGCTCATCATCAAACATCAGGTGAAGCAGTTAAGCAGCATGCCTGGAGTATAAAAGTGTGTGGCATTCGGATTTTTGTTCCACATCAGCTAGAGAGAGGGAGTTTGTTAAACTACCCCACTTCCCAGGTCAGCCTTCTGTCTACTAATATCTGTCTGATATATCCCAAGAAGTCTCAATTATGGCTTCTTTGAAAAGCAGGATCCAGTCAGGACAAGCATGAAGGCCATCCTAGATGTGTGAGAAGGGAAGACATGCTACATTTGATAATCACTGCCAGGACCTGGGGGCAAGTCGGGCTTGGCAGAGACTGGCCACACTGAGGCTGAAGCTGCATAGGTGTAACAACAGATAGAGGTTTGGGTATACAGCAAGGGTCTTTAATTGTGCCTAGAAATTAAGATGTAGTGATCTACTAGTGGGGTGATACCCATCTGGTACCAGCACAGCAGTCCCATAGCTGCCCATAATACTCAAAGTAATGTGAAGATACAGATGAGTTTTGTAAAAGCTTCATGTAAGAGAGTTTCATGGCCAGCTCTCCATCAGCGTTTTCCCACCCCTGATGGACAAGCTTTTGTTATCTATCCCCTTCATGCTACCTTGTGAAAGAAGGCTCTGCTGTCCCTGAGAAAGCGGAGTGCAGCTGTGTCTTTCTTTTGTATTGGATGCAACATCTCTCGAACCCTGCCAAACAAATTCACTCCTCCTTAGGCTTCCTTATTAAGTATGTAAAGTAATATTTATGCAAAATCAGCTGAGAGATACACATCCAAAAAACAACTATCCCAAAGAATATTTACGTGATTTTATTCAGCTAACAGTAAAATGCTACAGCTTTTGCCTGCAAGGAGTCTATTTCTGCAATGTTGCAATATGCACAGCTGCATATTTCTTGCAGGGAACCACTTCACTGATTTCAGTAGGTTAGTGTGCAGACCTTAAGGCACTGAAGAAACTTTCTTTAAAACAGTTAAAAGTATATTTCTCATTGTCTCGTATTCTTGAATATACGAGAGCATTCTTGAAAGTCTAGCCTTGGAACATCATTTTGAAAGTTCTGTGAGTAATATAAGCTTCAGACTTGTATCACGGGTTTTATAAAATTTAAGAGTATTGAAATGTATACTAAATCATTTTCATAATGATGTTTGCAATATGGCACAACTCCCAGCCTTTTATTCTGTGGATTTCTGTCTCTGTGGCTGCCAGTGAAACTCTAATTTCCTTCTGCAGGCAAACAATTTTCAGTATTGTCTTATTGAGTTCCTTAAGGCAAGCTTCTCTGCTAGGTAAACTGTGGCAATATGAAACCACGGGAAAGCAAAGTGCAATCTCTTTTGCCCAGAACAACTGTAAATATACAGGCAAACGGGCCCTTGAACAAACAAAAGAGCCTTTTGGTTAATGATGATGCATGTCCATATCCAACCTGTTTTCTGCTAAGAGAATATTCTAAACTAAAAGGATTGACATCAATAGGACTTGAACAGTGCTGTTGATTTAGATGTTGGATTTGACCAGTTAACAAATTGTGCTACAGAAAATGAACTGAATCTGGTCTGAAGAAGATGACTCAAAAAACAGATAATTTTTCTGACCATATGAGGCCGTCTCCCACCTCTCAACAATAGCCCAGATGACTCCATTGTTATAATTAAGGTTACATGGGGTATTATTGGTGGCAAAACTTTGTCCAATAAACAGAGTCTGTTTAGCAATTGACTGGACAAAACAATAGCAAAAAGACCATGCAAGCCATAATCCTGTGCTGGCAGCAATGGGCACTGGATGATCCAAATGACCTCCAGCATTTGAACCTTCTCATCTGTCACTGGCTACGGGCTGCAGAAGAATGAAAGATGTGTGAGATGAAAACAGGTTTAACAATAGAAAAAGAAAACACAAATACAAATGCAGAACACAGTAAGATTGCTCAAGATGCAAATTATAACCAGACCCAGGGCTAGATTAAGTGTGCCACATTCTAAATAGTAGGTTGTTGTAATGTCTCCTTTTTACCCCACTCAGTCACTCAGCCAGCAGTGAGCTCTCTTTGTAGGACTTGCAACCCCATATATTGAGAGAGTGAGTAGAAATGCATGTTCAAAGCTCCTTTCTACTTCTTGGTTGAAGGCACACAAGAGGCAACAACCTAGACTTCATTGTACAACCAGAAGAGTCGAGGAGAGTAGCTCATCTAAGCTGAGGCAGCCCAAAGCTGAGAAAGAAAAGGCTGGGTGAAGATGGTGCAATTGACACATTACCACTGAATAAGATCTAATTTCCTAGAGTTTATGCTGCAGGCATTGCCAACTGTACTGATGCAATTACTTGGAAATATCTTGGATTCTACTATAATCAGCTGGAAAATCCTTGGTTTGAAAACATGTCAATATTCAGTTTCCTTGTCTGCTGATTTGTTATCACTTTGTGTACATATTGCAACCAGCCCTACCAGGTTAGCCTCAGCCAAAGGACAACAGCATCTTACGTATTTCTCAACACCTTCTCCCTCTTTCAAGATGTAACCACAAAAAGAATCTCCATCCATTTTTCTAGGCCCCGGCCCATTACCCCACCAGGCTTAATTCAGCAAAACAGGCTGTTCTCCTCCTCTATAGCTGGTCTCCATCCTCCATTTGAGAAATGCTGTATTTGCTTGCCAGTCCCTCCTAAAGAAGCAATTCTAACGCATCCCTGCTTTGTCCAGCTAGAGCTCAATAGCAGAAATTCTATAAAACAGATGAAAGTACCTGCTTGGGGGCCACAGCTCTGCTCTCTCACCTTTGCCACTCAGCTTGAAGTCCACAGACCATCAGGAGAAAGTGGTTATTAAAATGACTGCACCTTGCTTTAAATACACCCACAGCTCCAAAGGCCGTTCACAAAGAAGTGTCACAGCCTGCTGGAGAAAACAGTGGGGGCCAGTCACCCAGGCATGGGATTCTGTGGGTAAGCAGCACCTACTGGCAGGCACTGAGACATTATCAGCACTTGTTTGATTACAAGATTAAACTATGAATTTGCAAAAAGATTAGCCCACACGCCAATGATTTTCTTACTTATTACTGTTGCTTTTATCCAACTGATAAAAAGTTTCATAGGTTTTTATAAGGCTACAATTAAGAAAGGTTGAGAAATAATAGCCTTATTCCAAATACTTAAAAAGGGATACAAATCCCTCTGCTATCTGCCATATGGTTTTCAAAGCTAGATTAAGAAGAGAAAAATATATCCTTAAAATAGACAGAACAATCTCTCTCAAAATCTTAGCTACAATAGAAGTGGAGTTGGAAATGTCTATGTAAGTGACCCTTTCTTTTGCAGTTTTCCACTTTTTTCTCCTGGAAGTAAAATTTAAGATAAGTTTAGTTTCATTATGCAAGTCAGTCTCTTTAAGGAAACCAATTGCTCTCCTCTGTCTCTAACAAAAGTTTCTCAAACTCAGCATTACCCCAACAGCTCTAATAAACAATTATGGGTCGCCACTGAACAATTTTTTTGCAAATCAGATTGACATAGGACAATTTCCTTGCCCAAGAAAACTAAAGATTCAGCCAAAAAAAGACAAAATAAATCCCCTTTCCTCTCAATTTTCAGGCAAACACACAACTGTAATAATATTTGAGTATATTTTATCATCAAAATCAACGACTTCACTCTTCAACAACTTACACTCTTTAGCCAACCATCTAACTCAAGTACTGAGCTGTCCAAACAATTAGTCATATTTTAAACCAATGATAACAAGCAAGATTCTGGTTTCCATAATAAATACAAAGTGATTGTTTTTAGTAGAAAGCATACTTTATGTCCGTTTCTCCAATATGTATGTAAGAACATTTATATTAGTTGTAGCTGTAGTTAATACATTCAGTTGACAACCGATGGAGAACAGACAAGGAACTGAGGCTGGCATAGATCCTACTTCTTCTTCTGTGACAGGAGTCAGGAAAATGAAAGTTCTTCATAAACTTCATTCTGTCATAAGTAATGAATAAGAATGAGGAAGGTGAACCCATGAAGAAACAGAACAAGATGAGACCCTGGGATTTCAAACTCTCTTCCAATTTTTACAAACAGGCTATTTCCTTTGGGTTTTAGATCCCTACTCCACCTTATTGCTCAATTGCACATTATAAATAGAGGTCCCAACCATTGAACTGACTGATCTGCCAAAATATAATCTCAGAAGAAGAACCGCAATCCCTGGGAGAACTCAAAGAGTCAGCCGTCTGCAAACAAAGGCAGCTGGTTTGTCACCCACAGACTGGTGGGTTCTTTTACCAGGCTGAAGCAGCCACACTGGAGACAAGTGCATGGCACATTTTGGTCCTTATAGGCCCTGCATCTCTGAGTACAAAGCAATGCTTCAACAGAAGGGGCACCAACAGCACAAAGCAAAGCAACTCAACACACTAAATTTGGCTGCTCACTGTGATCTGAGAATGGGTATCCTAATTGGGCTGGGTCACCCATGCTGACGCTCCTTTCCCCAATCTAGGCAGTGCTGCTGCTGCATCTTGACAGGGACCAGCCGCAGCAGGACCCCTCTTTCTCACAAGGACCAGCTGAACGAAAGTCTTGAGACGTTCAGAACACAAACCCAGGACTTGATGTTTTATTTTTAATATTTTTTAATAAAATAAAAATAAAAATTCAGGCAGATCTTTCTGTAACAGAAAGCACCTGAACTAACTGAAATCTAAGTAATGATGTGGGGGAGGAAGACGGGGAGAAATGGGGAAAGGAGTGGAAAAGCTTGGTCAATAATTCCTTACCTGTAATAATTTCTGAAGCTGGCTAGACACATAAGCATGTGCAAAACTGCATGTAACAAAGCCTTTCCCTGGATCACCTCCAAGTCATTAATTAGAGTATCCAGAATTAATACACAGAGATATATATGATTACAGTTAATGAGATTATAGATTCCGTGAGATCCCATAGTTTCCAGCTCAATGTAAGAACATTAATTTTGGAGAGGTCAGTTGCCCTTTCTTATCCAAAGGACTTGCGCCAACGTAAAATTACTAAGTGGGAGGAGAATTAAAGCATGTCCCTGGAAACTGGACAATTTAAACCTCTGGAGATATACATCTGGTTTTATAGTTCATTCTTTGATATTTTTCTTACAAGTCTGAAAAAGCACAAGTAATTGAATACCAATTAAACCGTTACAGTGTCTGCAGGGTTGTTGTTTTTTTATTTTTTCCATTACAGGTTCAATAACCTAAATGAGGCATTTTAGTTGTTCTACAGGATCCAGATTTATTCAAAAAGAGAGAAAGGAAGGAGAAAAAAAAAAAAAAAAAAAAAAAGCACACACATGTCCAAAAGCCTTAGAATGCTGAAAAACCTGGTTTATAAAATCACATACTAAGATTAGTTCTGAAAGAACTCAGAAGCAGGAGTGCAGTTGTGTTTCTGATAGGACAGATAGTGATCATCTGGAAAAAAGGCACCGTTTCATCCTATTTGGAACAGTTATATTTCTGGTAGTGAGTTGAAGTGAAGTACATGCAGCCATTGTAGTGACAAAGGTGTCCTACCTTTGTTACAGCAGAGATTACTACCAAATTACAGTGCTTGGGCTTTGGGCTATAAGCAATGCAACCTGTGGGACTGGGTGCTTAGTCTCTTGATTCAACAAACACTCTTCACCCCTTTTTAGAACTAAGGTACTCACATAACAGATTAGTTGGACACTGTAAAAATGCCCTGTCCAACTTTCCAGACACTCAAAACCTACAGAGCAAAAGGCAACAGGTACCAAAATAAAGTCTTCGGGTACCAAGCTTGCAGACTGGCAAAACCTTAAGTGAAAAAGTAGTTAGCTTTCCTGCTCTCTGCCCAGACAATAAAGAGGATGTAATATTTCATGGTAAAAGATTGCCTTGGAGGATATTTGCCTGGACTTTTTAAAATAAAGTCTGTTTGGCAGCTGGAGGGGAATGGGCTGTTAGGTATTTTACCATCTCTAATGTCTATTGTTCTAATTTAATCTAAGAATAGCAGCTTAGTATCTGCCCATAGCAGTGGAGCTAGAAAGGTCGAGTTCAGCATGGCCATAAAAACACGGGCTGCTGGAATAGCCAATGCAATCGGTTGCCTGCATCTGGTAGCCAGTAATCTGATAGTGTGGCCTTTTACCTTTAAGATTGAAACTATCCATCATCAGAGAGTGGGAATTCATTTCTAGAAGAACAAACAAAAAACTTTGAAAATAATCTTCTAGGCATATGCTGGAGGTACCTCACCACACTGTCCTCTCTCTTTCCGTGTTGATGTGTAGCATCCTGTCAAGAAGGCCAAGACAGACTTTCTGAAATGTTGTGATGGTTTTCTCCTCACCTTGTCACAGCTCTGCTGAGTGATGGAAAAGGATTTGAATGGTCTATTCTCTCTGGAGTGAGAGAATAGTGTCAACACTGCTCTAGATTTCAGATCTGGCAATATATGCCTGAAGTTGACGTGGAAGAACAGTAAGTTTTAAATGACATCTCCATTCACATATGAATCCTGTGAAGATCTGCACTAATAAGATAAAGCTTTCTTAAAAATTGCTTGTTATTCATGTGCTTCTCATACTGAATAATGCAGAACAATGCTGAGTTAAAACAGTCACTTACTTATTTCAGATGTAGAGTGATAGGTACCAATTACTTACTAGTTTTAATGAAATTCCATGAGTACTTTTCAGTCCATCGGTGCTCACAGACTAGCAATGCTCCACAGACTAAACAGCCTTTCTTAACATTAGCAATCACACAGTTTTTCCCTTGGAAAACCTAATACACTTCCATCTCTCGTGGAAAAAGTCTTGCAGACAAGCTCTGAAGATAACAACTACAGTAAAGCCCCTCTTAGCTTGCTAGGTCTTCATCTGTTTGCTGTAATTCCATATAAAATAGAGATTACCTTCCTTAAAAATGACAAATCAGAGTGAGTGGAATCAATTGTGCAGATTACAAACTTTGAAGTTTTATTTGAATATTATACTGTCCAGAAAAAAAATTAACATTCATTTACAAATCTGCTTTGCCTTGCTGTTCATGACACCAAGCAGTTTATATAACCCATGCAATATATTTTTTCATAGAATGCACAGTATATTGTAAAAAATTATTTTATAGCTCACTATGAATTTCCCCACTAACTTAAAAATCACTTTTGTATATTTTCAATACATTCTTAATAATCATTGGTTTTCTCCAGTTAAAAAGAAAATGAATGTCAGTGTTACTCATAAGCATTAAAATATTAGATGCTGCAGCAGAACCCTACAAAAGGACTAGCTCCTCAGCTGGGTTGAGATTTAGATTTACAGATCCAGAATATTTTGCTTCCTCTATTTCCTATTATGGAAAAATTTTCAGTGAATATACTGCACTGGGAGTTGGTCATGGTTAACCCTAGAAGAAAAGACAGTGGAGCAGTCTGGGAGCTAGCATGAAACTTGCAGGATTTTCATTTTCCTGCTCCACCACCGGTGTCATACGTGACTCTGGGCAAAGATGGGAATAATATCTCTTTCATAAGGATCTTGTATGGGCAAATGTATTCAAGAACGTGAGACCCTCAAATGTTACATTCATATGGCTTATATAAATACATAGAATAATTACACAAGCTCCATGGCTGGAAACTTTGCAGTGTAGGGCATTCTCCCAGAACATATATTTTCATATATTTGTAGAGGGAATGGTCACAGCACAGGATAAAAGGAATCTTCAGCCTGAACTCCCAAAGACAGGTTCTCCACATGGAAAGATGTTCTCAGCCACAGAGAAGAGAAGCTACTTGCATTTCACGCACAGAAAATCCCTTCAAGATATATCCAAGCAAGATATATTCCTGCAGGATATAAAATCTGGGGAACCCATTGCATTCACAGTCTGTTCTGTCACGCTTTGAATATTTCATCATCTCAGATGTCCCTAGAAGTATGCACCTCATAGCACCTCATTCCAAAACTCCTCTGGATACTGCTGTATGCCTGGTAACTGTCTTAACCTGTCTGCTGCACAATGTTGCTGCTTCCTTGTACTCTTCTTGGTGGGATTAACAAGCCAATGATTTCACACGCAGAGTCTGATTCATACACTGCTACTCAGACCCATCCAGCCCAGACAATGACTGTCTCACCACACTGCTCACCAAGAACAGAAACCCAGCACATCCATTCCACCTCGGCACCTACATGCCACCACATCAGCTAATTAGGTATGCTCTTTGAAACACCTGGCTCAAAAACTTGCTGCAAACAAGTTAATGAATCCCAGGCCACATCTCACTTGGTGTAGCGAGAGGAAAGAACTGATTTCTCAGTAAAAATCAGTAGCTGCTGAGATGCAAATCCAAATAGGACGCAGGCCAAATCACAAACACAATATGTTCCCAAAGGGTAAGTTCAAAGGGTTGGAAACAATATTAAGCCAAATCAGCTTGGAGAAGGAATTTTCAAAAGGAAAACAGAAGTAATAATTATGAGGTATTCAAAAAGAGAGCACCACATGCTGAAAGAGACACAATCATGCTCAAAAATGAAGATTTTTCTGCAGTGACACACACTGTGGCTAAATTTTTCTACACCTTAAGAGTCGCCAGTATCTGAAGAGCAGCTGCCAGTGCCCCCGCACTGCAAATATCTTCACACTCCTCAGAGGTGCTAAAACTCATGCTCTGTGGCTCCACGACTGATACTCAAAGTTCCTCTTGGTTAACTTCTGCACACTCCGTCTCTAGACCACAACAAGAAAAGAAAGCTTTCCACAGCCACAACATAGCTCTTTATTGAGAAGAAAAAAACAATCAAGTGTTAAGTCACAAGTGACTTACTAATCCCCAAATGCAATCCTTCTGGCTTTATCCTTCCTTTCCTCAAAGGCATGGTCAATTTGCGTTTAGAAAGGCTGCTAATAACGTCTCTTCTTCGACCTTCCACTGTTTTACATTTCAGCTAAGCCCACTGTGACACCAAAGCCCATCAGTTGCTTTCTATTTCCTGGCAGGGGGTTCTTGGGTGATTCAGCCAGGAGCTGCACAGTCTCTGCAGTCAGCCTGTGGTCTAGGAGTGATGCGGCAGAGACCACAGCTTCCTGATCACAACCACCACTGATCCAACAGCTCACCTCTGATGGAAGAAAAGTCATTCGCTGCCACATTTCTTCAGCAAAAGCATAGCTTTTGGCTGGTTCTGTAAGGCAAAATGACACTAGAGAGTGTCCAACAAAAACCAGAGCTCATGTAAGAGTGGTCAACTCTGCTGAGCTCTGTATGAGAAAAGACAAAAATGGGGATCAGAGAAAGGCACAAAAATCCTCTCCTTTCAGCAGCACTAAGCTGTCACATTAGCTCCCCTCCTTGTGAAACCGCAGGCTGAGGACTTGCCATGAAGCAATAAGTCATCTGCAGAGCACTTCATGAAATGTAATCTGGTACTCTCAAGCAGAATTCATATCTCACCCATCAGCTCCCCAAAGCATCATATGTATTAAATAACAGTCTAGTGAAAGGGGAAGTAAAACCTGCCATAACAAAATATTCAGATGACACATGAAAAAAGGAGAAGTAGGCAGCAACTCATAGAAATGATAAGCCAGAAAACTGATAAGGCAGGAAAACAGAAAAAGAGAAATAATTTCAGTGACCAAGAAAAGACGCTTAGATAGATAAGTAGACCAAAATGAAAAGACAGAATTATTTTGTAAATATTCTTTTCAATTATTGTAGAAGCAGCAGGTGATATGCATGTCTGAATTTACATCATCAATTAGAGACATACTTAAACGTGTAATGCACATCCAAGAGCTGCAGAAGCGGTCTGACAAGTGCTCTGGATTTATTTCTCTCCGTTGATTAGAAGGAGGCTAGCAAAACTGATTTAGATGCAGATGATGACATCTGTATCTTGACTGTGTCAAGTGCCAGATGAGACAAAGCTCAGACTAAGCACTGTCAATACAATAAAGAAATCCAAGATGTCTGGAATAAAGCTCGTGGTAAAGCATGTACAAAGTACTGTCTTGCCAACTTGGTGTTACCAATGTTGGTATGAGACTTGGCTAATTAAAAAAATAAATAAAAATTAAAACAATTAATACCAGTCAAAATCAGTATCTGGAAAGCAAGCTTTAGGAATTCAGTTTTACAAAATTCCATACTGGTGATAAAAGATTTCTCAGGAAAGCACTTGACGTGAGATGTTGCAATATTTTTGTTAATAAATCAGAACAATGGGATAACAAGATGAAAGTTGTTTTTGTTTTGCTTTGGTTTTTTGTTTTTTGGTTTTTTTTTAAGAAAGAAAGAAAGTAAAAGCCTTAAAGTGATGGCACAAAGTATAACCATGAATAAGAAATCCTCAGTGGTATGTTTCTGTTTTTCTAATCCCACAGGCATCGGTTCTTGTTCCTTCACTACTTGTTGTACCAAGCCGCCGTGGAGCATAAAGTGCTGTTCACACTCCCAGAAATGAAGTATTTCACTGGAGGCAGCAAGTGCCAGTGCTGGAAGAACAAACAAAAACAGTGTCCTTAGTGAAGCCACAGTTGTTAGACATAAGGCAGGGAAATCCTGTGGCAAGCACTGTGTGCAAGGGCAGACCAGACAACCACAGGAGTCCATATCTAAAAACTACAGATTAATGCTTTATATAACAAATTGCCCTGCTGAAATGAGTAGCAAAATCACGTTTTAACATTTTCAGAAGTCTTTATTAGCAGTTACTTGAAGGCATAGAGAAACTCTTAATAAGATTTGCTATGTGTCTTTCATGAACCAGGACCCTAAATCTAGTTAAACCTTTCACGTTTAACACACTTTCACTTCTGAGACACTTCCTAGTTGCTCTTTTCGGCACAGAGCAATTGCCAAAAGCCTGCTTGTCATTTCAAATTCTAAAAAATCAGAGTACCGTATGGTATAAACAAACCAAATTTTGGAATTTTCTTTCCCAAAACACCATTTCCATAAATCAAGAGAGACTGAAGTACCATGAGAAAAAACAAACCATTTTGTCCAGTTGACTGGTAGTGAATTAAATGGGTAACTCTCATAATTAAGTATACACTCCTAAGTTACAAATTATTTAGTGAGATGAAAATTCAGAGGTAGGATTCAGAAGTCATCCTTCTCTTGTTCTTGTAGGGTTGAATTGAAAACTTTAGTTATATTCAACTAAAATTGTATACAATTCTTAACTGATTCAATTATTAAAAACTTTCAATCTATTATCACTGTAAGGACCACACAGACCGTGCTGTCACCAAGCAACTTCTATAGTTAGATTTTACCTAAATTCTCTAACAGGAAAGCGTTATTACCACTATATACAGAGGGAACTGTTCATGTAAGAATGGATGCTCCTTGTGGCTTATGTTGTGGGCTTTCGGTTTCTGATGCGCCAGACTAAGGTTTTGATGGAAAAGTAAACAACTTGTTAAAATATGTATTTATATATCAGAAGTGGATTTCAACACCTGCTGATTGTTGATCATTAGAAGATGACTAAAGAAAGTATCTTTAATAAGGATGTAGAAAATCATGCCTTGTTAATACACTAATACTATAAACAGAGGAACCGTGGCAGAAGTTTTCAAGGGCACCATCTGAAGGTAACAGCTTTATTCAGAACTTGTTAAGAGTATAAGTTATCCTGAATAGCTATTTCTGCTCATAATAACAGGAAAGTGGGGCAGGCATCCTCCTAAAAGCCCACAAGAGCAGGCTGCCATTGTCACAGGGCTTGAATTCAGGACACTGCCTTGCCTCAGCGTCAGCATGGCTGCAAAAAGAGAAATACAGTGAGCAAGGTCTTGGTCAGCTTGAAGCTTCTAGAAAGCTCTCTTAGAGAGCAGGAAGAGGGGGAGGAGCATGGGCCAGGTGCCAGAGATTGATCTGTCTGATTTAAAGAAATTAATTTAACCATTTGTTGAAGGTGAGCTTGACGGCAAAAAACATGGCACCAGCTCCATGCCAGTGAGGCAACAGAGGCGTTGGGGTGCTCAATGCCTTGACATCGCCCAGGGGATGTTTGCACGAGTGTTCCTTCACCACATCGAACAGACATCCCTCAGTGTGGCAAGCCTCCTCCAAATGCAGGCTGTGTGCTACGGTGGAAGGCAGCAGCAAGGTGAGAGTGCCCAGGGCCACCACCTGGCCCTCACAGGCCCAATGGAGGGCAGCACTGCAGCACCGCAGAGCCCTGCGTGTGTAGGCCGCAGCCCCCAAAGGGGGGAAGGCACTAACAAGAGTGTAATTACAAAATTACGTTGCTTGTTTTTCCCTTTTATTCTTTTTTTCTTTCTTTTTTTTTTTTTTTGACTCAGAAGATAAGAACAGTTGGAGAAGTCTATGCTGTGGGGCCTCAGCAGATCTGCTGCCAGGATTTGCTGTTTGAGGCTTTCATCCATCCACTTTTAATCCAAATTAGTAGGAGCTTCAGAAAGGGATTCTGGCAAAGTCACAGCTGGAAAGATTTTCATCATTAATTCTGCCAAGCATATAAAAATACAATTAAAAGAAAGAGAAATGGGGGTGGAGTGTGACAGGTCTTGGCACAAACATGTTTTTGTTTGCTTTTAGGGTAAACACAGGAAAAAACACAAACATAAAATACTTAAGAAATATTCCATATCTGTGCAGTCTTGGTCATCTTTGCATAAGGCTAGTAACGCTTTTCTGTGATCACTACGTGATTTATCTTTTACGGGGTGGACGTTTTCCTGCTTTACAAGGGGAAAGGAGGCCAGGAGGTCCCACTTCCCTCACCCTATGGGCACGGGGCCTGCGCGGGTTTTTGGCAGGTCACTCCCTGCAGCAAACAGAAGTAGTTTATCACGTTCAAACTGCAGCTGGTCAGATTGCCCCAGGGAGCACCAGAAATACTGAGGCAGAGCAAATGCACGCAGTACTTGGCAGCTCGCGGTTATTCGCCCACCTCTGTGTGAAGCCATCATTCATGCAGACGAAATCCAGCCGCCAAGCACCGACCCAGCCCCTTGCAGTTATGGGACTGTGTGTGTTTATCTTGTTGCTGAACTAAGTTGCTTTCCAGCAACCACCACCAGCCAACAGGTGCACATACACCTCTGCAACAGCTCTTAGGGTAACCCACTGAGACTAAAATATGACATCTTGCAGAAAACAGTTTTGACATTAAAAAAATACTTATTAAGCAGACCAGTCCTTTACCTCATATTATTTAATAATTTTTTTCTTGAGAGCATTGTGTGAAGGAGTTGGGTTCAAGGAAAGGCATACAAGTACCGTTTGCTGCATGCACGTTTTGAAGAGAGAAAAACTTTCCTATATTGTGAGTAGTTTGTTTATTAGCAAGACAAAAGGATCTCTCCAAGAGAGGAGTGTGTCCTATGAAACTGCCCATGAGTTTAGATATCTTAGCCTGTGCCACAGTTTTTACTGTAACAAACACTGCGCCAAGCACGTCTAATCTCAAGACATCACAGCTTTGTGCAAACAGCCTCAAAACAAACCTGTAAGCACAGCAATTTATAAAGCATGAACTGCAGCCAAAGAGGCACCACCCCACAGCCACCCAAAAAGCAAGATCTCAACTCCGTGGAGAAGACTGCGCGTTGGGAAGCACCTATCCTTCCAATTGAATAGATCCAGCTACTCACCGAATTTTGTCCACATCAATTAAGCTATTTTTCAACTCTATCTAAAAATCACAATATTTGAAACGAACCTTCCCTAATACTTGTTAAGAACTTTCACAGTTAAATTTATTCTGTACTAAAATTATGCACTGTGTTTCTCTTAGTGAAAAAGGATCAAGTTTTAGTCTTGCTCCGAAATGCAGTCATCGGTGCAATTCCATCTCTGTTAACAGTCTCAGAATAAAGCAAAGAAGTTGTGGTCTGTCCAGTGCTGGCACTAAACATCCATCCTGAGTCATCACTCAGACACGTCACATCTTTTGGGACAGACTTTTATAGAGGGAAGTATTATGATTAATTGCTACGAAAGTATTTTGCCAACAGTATCCCCTCGCACAGACAAGACCGTTCAGTTAAGAGTTTTGTATTTGTGTAAAGTTAATTACTAATCCTATAAAGTACAGCAACATGACCAGCTTTATCAGTCCTAAATTTATTAGAATTAATCCATGAAGAACAAGTTTTAAATAAGAATTTTATATACCAAATGGTATTTGCTTTGAAATGAAAGTTTGAAAAAACATTTTTTAATAAAACTTAGTTTTGGAAAGAATTAAAACAGTGGTAACAGCATGCTGTTTTTATATCATTAAAAGGTAAAATTATTTATTTTTGCCATTTTATTCAATGCTACAGAAATTTTCAGCTAGAATCCCAGGAAGTTACTGGCAATCATTGTTTCTTTGTACAAAGTAAACTCTTCATCCCGAATGCATAAATTGAATTAAAAAAAATAACTGTTGAGGAACTTTAAATAGAATAAAATGTCCCATTTCTAACCACTTGTATGCAAAATACTCCTTGTCAAACTCGATATGCAGGGAGCTACCTGTGCTTACGCCTGCTGGCAGAAATCTGTAATGAATCTAATGGGCATCCTACTGAGTGCAGACATACCTAAAATCACAACAGTGGCAGCGAAGACAGAAAGATATCCTATCAGTGGATTTTATTTTTCAGCTGCCTACCTCATTTTAAGTGAAATACAGGCATTTTAAAAGATTTTACTTGGCAAACCTGTCCTGAGGTCCAATATCCTTAGCCTAGCCAGACAGCTTTCATGTCTCCAGGACCTTGAGTTTGATGAGGCTTTTTGGCTGAAAGAGCCGACATCTCTTTTGAGAGGTATCCTCCACACCCATAGGCTCAGAAAAGCTGTAACCGATTAGAGACACCATAGAGAGCAGCAACAATGATAGAAAACTAAAATGAGAACATACATAAACAGAGACTTTTACAGTCCAATAAGCAAATAAAAGAACATCAGAGAAATATATTTAAAAGGCAGCATGGAGGTAGGTGAGATACATTTTGTTGTTTTAAATGATGCGATCACTAACATCAGAGGTATTAGCGAACAAGGCTGAAAAAAAACCCATTTTTTTTCCAAATAGCAGACAAAAAAGAAAAGGATACCGGCCACTTCCTTCTCCCGGCTACCCAAAACTCCACTTTTTCAGAAGCAAAGAAGGAATTTCCAAACTGAAAAGATAGTCTCATTCAACTCTGGACCCCAGTTTAGACTGTAGACCAAGCTAAACAGCAAAGAAAGAATGCTTTCAGAATTTCTTCTTCTCAGCTTTGATGAAGGAGTGGAAAGAAGAGTCAGAAAAGAGAACCATGGTGGTGACAGGAGCTGAGCCAGCAGTGAACAGCCTCTGCTTCTTGGAGCCTTTTTCAGTCCTCTGTCAGCTAACCCAGAGCTGCTTGCTGTGCAGCAGGGAAACAATAACCACCACACATTATCTGCTCCAGTCTTGCCCTCTCCCAGAGGACGTTTTTGTGCCTGAAAGACCTTTGGCTGGAGGACAGTGCAAAGTCACAGTCACCTTTCCAGTGACACTCTTCTCTGGCTGGTGGCCCCAAGGCCTGAAGCTGTTCTGGGGATGCTGGAAATAATAGCCATTAATGAAGAGCTCTTAAATCATAGTCATGGAAGGAAAAAGAAGATTCAGAATTATTAAGGCGTTTCCTCCCTGTAGAAGCTCTACAGTTAACTGTAGTATCAGAACAGCTTGAGAGAATGTGTACTTTATCTTCAGTATTTTCAGGCAGGTGAGCCTCGACTGAGAACTCAAAAATAGACTGACTTTTGCCAACTTCCACAAGTATGGATACAAATAACCTGCCTGTAAGTCACAACTCTTGAGCTAAAGCACTGTGTATTAGGCTAACAGAAAAAAGAGAAGAGGTCAAACAATCAAGGACATCCAACACAGTCTTACTGCCCTGTTGAAAAGAGAGGAAGAAAGGCTCCACAAACAGCTTCAAGATCTCACATGCCCCCATCCAGCGAGTGGAAGTTGCTGTATTGCGTAGAACCAGCATGAAGTCCAGTGAAAGTGTTCTGGAAACAAGAAGCTTGCTCTGCTAGCTAAGATCAAGGCTTAGATGTCCCAGTAACATACACTGGCTTCTTAGCTTGGTTCAAAGGGAGGACGGCACTTTCCCTGAGATGTTCAGCAGGCTGGCAAATCTTGATTCCTCTCATCGGACTGAACAGAAGAAACAACTGAATCTCAGCTTTTCTGAGTTGGCATCATAGCTTTAAAGGATCAGAATGCTCTGCTGAGACCTCCTAAAATGCTCTTTGTATGCTTTTTTTGTTTGTTTGTTTTAAGGAAAGGATCAAGAAGCGGCAGAACCAGCACTGGTTGTGGCAGAAGCAGCAGAAGCAACTGTTAGCATTTTTATATCGAAGTCTTGTTTCCATGCAAGTTCTCTGATGCTGAATGAGAGTTGAACTCATTACTTTTTTTTTTTTTTTAATCTTAAAAGATATATTAACTAAGTCTTTTTCTTCAACACTTCTGTTCATTTCAACAAAATGTCTAGGTCCTTGTTACCTGTAAGACCCCATCAAACCTTGACCTTCTGGCAAACCTGTTTGAACCATCAAGTAAAGGGATTCCATGAAAAGATGAGGACTCGTTCCCTTTCTTAACTCAATAAAGTGCTCCCTACAGCAAGAGAGGGCCTCTGCTCGTATGACCTTGCAGCCGACTTCAGTTCCTCCCTCCATCCAATTCACTGCAGTGCAACAAAGCGCTCCAAAAATAACATTTATTTTTCAAAACTGGAAAATGGCACAAACCGCCCCAAAGGAGAGAATGACAACGGAATGAGTTCAGCGCGGGCTTGTGAACTGACCCTCCCTGCCAGGGACAGGAAGCTGGAACTTCACAGAAAGAGACTGAATGGAACCAGATTGAATGAAAGCGCCAGAAACCGCGGCCATCGGTGGCCAAATCCTGTCGAAAGGGTAACTCACCCGCTTGTCAGTCCTTCGCTAGAGACAGCACGAGGGCTGTGTCCCAGCTCTGTAGCTATAAACGCCTCTGCTTTGCACGTCTGCACACACGATTGTCTGCAGTATGCACATTACACAAGGAGAAATTTAGACATGAGAAATATTTCCAAATGATAGCTTTAATGTTGGGGATCAGCAGAGCTTGAACATCTGATTTCAATTCCAAACTTTTTGATTAGCGTACGTTGATGTAGTACCCCAAATACACATATAGTTTCTGTTCAAAATGGTATTCCTCTGTAATGATAGAGCTGTTATGTATGAACTGCTAAACAGAGGCCACACCACCGCTGCTGAATGGACTAAAAGTTGGACCAAGAAGAGGAGAAATAAACTAAATCATTCTCTTTAAATAGACAGAGCCAGATTTGCCACTACCTTACATCTTGTATAACCATTTAGATCGTGTCTATGTAGGGTAACTTTTAAGAAAATGAAGTTAAAATGCGTAATAAATCCATCTACAAAAATTCCTTGCCTATGAAGAACAGAAAGTAATTTTAATTTGTAAAGTAATAAAGACTGAATGTCAAATTGTAATACTGAAATTGAAGTCAGAAGTTACATGAAGACAGCTTTTCAGAAGCGGTAATTTCTTGATGTAATATTTGAAAGTGTTCAATTCAAATTCTGCTTTTGAAAATCTTCTGAGCTTTCATCTCCCTCCAAGTTTAGCCCAGAACAACTATTATACGGCTGACATTAAGAGTCTCAAAACAAAGTGATTTATAATGTAAACAGAGAAAATAAATCACTATTTCAGAACTACCTACACCACCACAGATTAGATCCAGAAGGTCAGACAAAGTTGTCATTGAATATTTGAGCTCTCCCTGCTGCGGCTGAGGACCACAACACACAGAAGAGCAAATCCAGTTAATGAACTCAACCAGATGCACAATGATTTCTACTTGCCTAGGTATGACCGGGTTTTTGGAGAGGCTCTAGATTATTACCTACAAAGACTGTAAAATGACCACAGTCAGTAGCTTGCAGCAAATTAAGAAGCAAGGCTTTCTCTAATTGGAGCAAGCAGATACATTCACCAACGCCCTCTTGAAGAATATTTGACCACCAAAATGAGAAGAGCCATTAACATCCTGAATTAATGGGCTTAGTGGTTTTCAAATGAGGTATTTTCATGATGGACACGCTGTGGATTCAGCAAAGTTTTCCCCCTGACAAACACAGCTTCAATTTCAAAGATTTGATTAGGCTTAATACCATTAGGGAACCATTACTGATTTTATGCTCTTGTTGTTACTGCTTTAACTATCAATTTCTGAACCAAAAATTGCAGACAGTTGGCTTGACCAAGAGTCAAGGTTTAGGAATGCAAGAGCAAATCCAAAGTACAGATGAGCTTCAGATGTGGACAAACTTCACAGGGTTTAACAGGCTCTCCAACGTTTGTCAGGTCACAGAGGCGCGTGCATGTGCGCACATACACACATTCGTTTCTTTGTGTGTTTGTGTTTCTTTGTTTGTTTGTTTTAAACACTGCAGTCCTCAGCCAGAGCAATCTGAGCAGTTATTGCATACAATGATTAGAAATAAAATCTCATGACAAACTTCTCTGTTCTACTCTACACCACTTAGGAAGAAAACTACAACAACAACAACAAAAAACCAACAGAGAAAAAAACCCAAAGCAAATGAAACTGATCTTCATAATAAGCAATCCTTGATCACCACCACGTGTTTCTAAAATGGCCAGATGTTCACAGTTTAAGAAGCCAAATAACACTGCTACTTTCTGTAAATGTTAACGGTGAAAGAACAATAATAATGGTTTTAGTCAATCATCATTAGGACTTGAAAGCACAAATATAAATTAAATAAGACTCAGAAACATTGTACAATAAAATCTGCTATAAACAAATGTAATTAAAAAGAACTGCTCTCAACCTGTGTTGTGGGCTTCATCTTGCTTTAAAATTAAAAGCAGTATTTATTTTTCTGAAGCATCCAAATGAATGTTCATATCCAGATGTCTTTACAAAGAAACACAATCTTCATTCCTTCCTCATTTTTTAATATGTTTATATTATATTTTACTTCTGGTTGTCTTTTTCTTCCTTGGCAATTCTTTTCGTCACACCACTGAAATACTTCTCACGGAAAGAATTGTGTCCCTTGTATGGCATGTACTGACCATCCGACAAGTAAGAATTCTGGTCTTGATCCTGTATGGTATCAAAACGTAAGCATTAATTTTTATGGTACTAAGTTCAGCACGCATTGCCACTATTTTTCCTCCAGACTTTTTCAGATTATTACAAGCAAGAATAAAATATTTTTTACAATTTAATGGCAAACATTTAAATTGTTAGGGAATTCCAAAAATACACTGCTGAAGTTTTCTTTCGCATTAACAAGAACACATACATCTACTACAAACTCACTGACATTTTAACAGAAATGAGAATACATATGCAGCGGATTCTCATTCAACACTGATCAAATACAAGCTGTAAGCAATCTTTCTGTTTGTTCTGCTGTGTGGGTTTGTTTTTCTTCGTTTGTCTTAAATGTAATTATTCCAATTTCTATTCTGTATGCCGATGTGATGCAAGCTGTCGATAACACACATTCGAAGCTTGAACCGTGCTGAATCACTGGAAGTACCTCAGCAGTTATCAGCAGGATTCAACCCCTGAGCGTTGAAATGAGAGCACAGGTACTGTGTCACACAGACTTTTACAAAGGAAAATATAAAGATTAGTTTTCAGAAAAAATATAACCTGAAGAATTCGATCACTCTTTTTGTGGAAAGCAGATACAAACAGAAGAGGAACACAAAAGATTAAAAGGAGTTCCCACAGATACTGAAGTACTATCAGAGGATTTTATTTGTGTGCACTACTCGTGTACTTCTGAAAAGTAAAGTTGACATAATGAAGCCCTGCACATAAAAACTATTTGACATCAGCCTATAAAACAGTTTAGAAAACTGACCCATTATATGAGTGACTATATAGAAAAGTTTAGTTCATCACATGCTGTGGCTTTGTACAATTAAGATACTTACCAATTTGTGTTAACAGTACTCTAACATAAATAATACATCAACCTTTTTATCTGAGTGCTAAAAACCGATGTCAAATTGAAAAACAGTTTAACATTTATGGTTTACAGTTTATCATACTCAGTAGCAGGATGGGACTGAGCTGAACAGCCTTACAAGTGCAACTGAACTGTGCAAAGAGAAGATAAAAACAAGCATACAACAGAACTAAACTTCTACCAAATGTTTCTTTCTAATGCTCCTTCACAGCTTACGTAAAATCTTCAAGCAATGCCATAACATATAAATCAGTTCATTATTTTAATATACAGTTTATATACATTACAGTTAATATACATTCATATTTGAAATTAAAGTTACGCTGGTATGCTTTAGCACAAGTAGTAGTAACAGGGAAGTAGATTTAATTCAGTATTTTTGTATATTACCCAGCTATTGTAATGCTAGGTGAACTAAATTCTAGCTGACATCCCCCCCAGCACTCCCCCTCAGCTATTCTGTAGCTCTTTTAGGCTTTCATCTAGCACGATCAACACCACATACTGCATTGTATGTCCTAACACATATTCTAAAGGAGCGAGACAAAGATTTTGCAACACAGCCAGACGTTTGTGTGCATGTGCAAGTGCCCTCTTCTGGACACAGTGAGTAATTCCTATGAAGCTGTTCTCTTCTGCTATCCTAGCAGATAGATAGCCATCAGCACACCACAGGCTTCTATTAACTTGCTGAAAATTAAGTGCCATGTGCATACCAAACACATAAAGCACATGCACCATGAGCAGCCTGTCTGTTCTTTTTAAATACTGTGATGCAAGAAAATAGCAGGAGAAAATGATCTCAGTAAGCCCACTGTACACACAGTACTAATTGTTTTCTGTCACCTGTGAGAGGTGAGACAAAGCCTCTTAACGTGTCCATGGGAAATATATCTATATATTATTGGGAGACAGGAAACAAGGAGGATTTAAGTCCCTTTCACAGTCTGCCCACTCCTCCAGCTCTCTTATGCTGTACCACTCTGAGGAAAAGTACACTTGTTCTTCCACTGAATTTGCAGGTCAGTAGATCTTTCTTTGACCTAAGCAGGTAATGTATTCTTATACCTTTGGGGAGTGTTTTTAATGATGATTTTACTTAATTCACTTGTTTTGAGAAATGGATGAGATATCTGACCCTGAAGGATAATAGGTGTCAACAGTATTTTAACATAAAAATTAATCCCTATAGCCTCTAAGAGGTCACACATCTGTACACCATTCATCTGGATTCCTTAAGTAACAAAATGTGACTTGGGTTGAAGAGAGGAAGGAAGAACGGAACTACCTCCCTCTAACCCCAAGCTGGTTAGGGCAAAGAGGGGATATGGTACGAAAGGGAAGAAACTTCAAGTTAAACGGAGCTGTAAGAAAAGCATCTGTATTCATCAGATGGACAAAAGTCCGGCACTTCACACCACAGAAGAATCTTTTTTGTAAATCCAGACCTCATCAAAAGCTATGCAGATCACTGCCTGCTAGATGAGAGATCTGCAGTCAGGCACCGATTTCTTGGGATGGCTTACAAAGAAAGCTCCTGGCCCACACTGTCAAAATTCCAGCTTAAGAGTTACCATTCTCTACCTCTTCCCTATGCAGACATGACTGTCCAATAAAAACGTTAATGGCTTTAAAGAACAGATTAGGAATGGCTTCTTAAAAAAGGAAAAGAAAATAAGAAACACTAAGTTTATCTGGAGATGCCACTCATTATTAACACGTACTAACCAAAACAGTTTTACAAGGAATATGAGAACTGATCAAATAAAAGAAATTCTTGAATTTCAGGGATGAATGATTTTTGAACAAATTCTATAAAGGGAGCTGAATGGGTACTATCTGAGCACTAGGAATAGACTGCATTTAACTCTACAGGGATGAGACCATGCCAAAAATCATCTTCATGAAACTATTTTGACTATTTGTTTTGGAATTTGCCTAGGCACCAAGCACCAGCTCACTTCAGTGAGGAAGCCAGTCAAATATCCTCAGTTGACCTCCATTTTGAGTAGCATAAACAGGCAGAACACACACTCTGAATTTCTCACAGGAATGTTTTGCAGTAAGAGAAGAAAACTTTGGGATCATGGACAGGAAACAGTAATGAATGGATCAAATCATAGGAACTGTTTCAGTTACTGACCATGCTTTCCCTCACGTGCATTAACTGTCCAGTCCAGTTAATATACATGTTTGAATTCAGAGAAAGGAGTTGAACCAGTGTTTTCATCTAGGCAGTCCTTCTCCTCCTCTTAACATGACTCACTGGAAGAATCAGGAGTGATACTTATAAAGCTGTATCTAGGGATGACTAGCTTTCGATTCCCTTTGAAACAAACGTACGTAGTTTTCAAGGCATAAAGTTTATAGTTGGTTCTTTGGCACAAAATACTGAGACTTCCCAAGAAAACATTTCCTTAGGCCATGTACCAAGACTGATCAGCAATGATCAGCCTAGTTGGCAATAAGCCAACTCCTCCCCCTGCGTACTGGTCCTACCATGAAGACGACGACTTCTTCCTTTATTTGTAGAAGTCAGAACTAAAAATGTTCATTAACCGCTGGTCTTTTTTTTTTTTTTAAATCATCTTTGGCTCTCACTTTGAATAACTTAAGTTCTCAAAACAGCAGACTAATTGTAAACAGCATTTATCGCATAAAACTTCTGCTCTGAAACATTTTATGATGAATTCTGTGACAACTGAAAGGCAACAAAGCTCTTGTCAAAGTGGATGCTACCAAACTGCTTTTACCTAATTTGAGTTTTCAGCTCAATGCTTAACTGTTCTAAAGACAACACTAAAAAGGTGTCGTGTCTCTGATAAATAATGGAAGTGATGGAAGAAAGAGGAGGGAGCTTAAAGATAACAGGAAAGTTTTGTTTTTCTTTAAGCCTTGGTAGATATTGTGTGTAAGTTTACAAGTTTTTATGAATCTGGCATGCCTCAGTTCAGCCTTAGGGTAATTACCCACATGCAGTTCTTGTTTAATAGATCTTCCTAGCCTTATCACAGCTTTCTGCCACTCTACATCTGGTGCTGAACAGCAGCTATAGAAACCACCTGTACTAATGTAATACAGCTATAAACAACAATAAGCACTTTCCAGATCAGGAACAACAGGGTCACATCCAGGAACAAACACTGCTAAATGCAGTAGGAAAAATTCTACACCAGTAAAAACTCTGGAGTGACTACGTGACATGGAAACGCTGGACCCATTCAGCACTGTGGATTTGTAAACCCAGTGCTCCAGAGCCTCTCCATGGGCAGTCTTATGCTCAGAGTTCAACCTTCAATCAAGTTTTCTGTATCATCTCTCCCTAAAATTTCTAGGTGTCTCTCTTAACCCTCGCTAACTGTAGAGCTCTCCTTCAGTAGGTTTTTTTTTTTTACTTTATTTTTTTGAGAAGCCCTAATGAGAAACTTTAGAACTAGGTAGCTTTTATCAGCCAAATAGCTCATCTATTTCTTTAAGACAGCCAAATAAGGAATGAAACAAGTGCAAGGAATTCTGCAATGGCTGAAACAAGCATTATGGAGAAATGCAGAAGAAAAAGCTAGACCACTGTTGTAAAGAAAGGGAACACCCTAGTTAAACATCATTACTAAGTTCATCCCTCCTGAGATGTCTGATCACTAGGTACAGATTCCAAAGAACCCTTGCGGTATTAATGCTGAAAGCTGTTATAGCCCAACTTTGCTAGTGATTAACCTAGCTAACAGAGATTGAAATTAAAATAAATAACTACTTGATAGCACAGACTGAGATCTTCCAGACCTGCATTAAAAGGTTCTTGAAAAACAACCAGCACAGTAGAAAACATTTGCACTTGATTCTGTCTGGAAGAACTGGTTAAACCCTCTCTGGCCTAAAGCAGAAGACTGGACTCCTACTCGATTACAGTCAATACATTACATCACTCACCAAATATCAACTCAACCAACTGCTTCTCAGCCTTACATTATCACTGTATTTCAGTTCTTACATATGACTGCTTTCAATCTTGGAAAGTGGAACTTGTGTTTTTACTCTCAAAAATACCTCTTTCCGTAGTTCAGTGATGTCAGACTCACACAGTCCGGTCCACTCAAATATCAACTAGAAAGTTTTACTTCATTTAAGAGTGTTAATAATGGAATTGAATTTGCTGTGAAATTTGCAAGTCACTGTTGGTGACAAACACTGGGGAAACTGAGGGATTGTGTAACAACACTACATCATTTATAAAATGTTAAGTCAGTTGTGAACATTACACTAAGCTGAACTGAATGAAATATGTGAGTTCCTGTGACAACTCAGTTTAGCAAAGAAAATGGTAACTTTCCGGAGATGTAAATGCCTGCATATTCATAAAAATTCAGAAAAAACTGGAGCCAAAGCTCCAAGTCATGGATTTTATGATCATATTTGGTGAGTCAGAAGTATCCAACTCAAAAGGTTTTTTGAGATGTAAAGATACAAAACTACATATTATGGAGGGCCATGGGAATATGAAGCATGTCAGGTAAGAGAAAACGGGGTGGGGAGATCTTTGGAAGGTAGACGCCAAACATCAAGATCCTTAATCAAGTAGACACTTGCAAAGGAGTTAATACGTACCCTGTTGTTTATATAAGTTCTACATTATAAGAAAAGTGCATGAGCCTTAGTATCTTTAAGCTACATAAAAGACATCTGGAGTCCACAGCAAAAGCACTGCACAGTTTTATCTAGGCAGTAAGTCTGCCAAGTAGTATCAGGTGCTCAAAGCTAAGTGTTTCCAGGTGTGAACATGTCAAAGCACGTACTGAAGAACATGCGATGCACAAAACAAGAATAACAAATAATGACAGTCTATTCGCAGAAGGGCAAACATATTCTTTAAATCAGAACACCTTATCCTACAGCACTGGTAGCCACGTACCTGCTGCCATGTAGTAAAACTTCTGCAGAATACCTCCATGGACATCCCGAGACGTACATGTCAAAAAGGTTTGTAATTTACCCTACCGGTTTGCTACTGACAAAGTTGGCAACTTGGGATCTGAATTCCACATACAGTGTTTTACAAAAAGTTGCTCGAAAATTTCAGTCATCGTTAGCATTACAAATGCAGTACTGAAATCCTGCCGTGTTATTAGTGCGAGCACAATGCAAACACAGCAGCCCATCTGTATCTCCTGTCATTTTAAACAGCTCTTCCAACAGAAAAGGAATGCTCACCTTTTGCATGTGTTTTCATTAACAATTTCCTTCCCTTGATGTAGCATCTTTTTAACAGCATTAGCAGGTGAGAGAAGCAGCAACAAAAGAACGGAGACTTGAATGCAGTGTTTACTAGTCTTGATGTCTCCATCAAGAAAGGAACTTAGTTTGTCCTCCCCCACAGTAAATTTAAACAAAAACTCTTTGCTTCATTGTACTCATGTCATAGGAACATCATTACTTCCAAAAGCTATATTCCTCCTAGTCTCTCGAGGATTTAAAGATCAGAAGTACCACACTAAAAACGAAGTAACAGCTGAATATGGCTTACTTGTACCGTCAGATCCACAAAGTATTTGGAATCTAAAATTTACTTAGGCACCAAATTACACTTCAGAAACAATGGGAATTTAGGAATCTCAACATCTCCATGGATCCGACTCACAGAGTTCGGTTATCCAAGGAAAGCATATGCAATTCTCATAAGCAAGCATAGTTTTAAAGATCACTTTCACACAGTTAAAGGGATTTGCTGAGAACTGAAAGTTTATCAGAAGATGAGGAGAAAAAGCAAAACAGCAAAACCAGAAGAGTCCATTAAAACACTACCTAATTTACTTTGAAGAAATGTGTGGCAGTTTTATAAAACCTCCGTCATCATAAAAGACTCAAGTGCGAGAGAACTGTGCGAAGATCAAATGCTGCACAGTACAAACCTTTCATGAGTGCAGCAGCTACCATTTTACACAACATAATCAAGAATTCGAGCTTACCTTGAATTCCTTCACCTTTTCCATGGTTATCAGGCGCCTTGATGTGTGGCTGGAAAGCATCTGCTCGCAGTTGCTAATAAGTTTCAGGCACGGGTGGCGGGGAATGATCTCTTCTTTATATCTGGAGGAAATAAACATTGAGAGTTGTAAGCTCATGAAATGGAACACTTGCATCTGAAACAAAATTCACACAGATTTTTCACAAAACGGATTACACTTAAAAGCGTATGACAACTTTCTATTAAACGACCAGAAGTTCAGGTATTGCTGCTGAGTTTGTCCATCATATATTCCGATCTTTTTTTCCCACATCAAACACATAGAATAAGTGAAAATATTACTGTAAAGGGGTCCCACCCATATTTTCTTCATCTATTCATGCTATGCTAATGTATGCACGCATGCCTGTATCATTTCAAGTGGAAAACATCTCAGCCAATCAGGAGTAATAACTTCTCCAATCAGAAGCTGTGATTTACAAAAAATAAAAACAAAAACTCACAGCCAACATATATTAAGCTGCAGCAAGACACAACACTAGCTTCCTGCAAGGAGATCACTGTACTCAAATTCCAAATCATATTAAACCAGCTCCTGTGAGAGTAACATTCCTGAGTTCAGAAGCTGGTGTTGCAAATCACACAGTAATTACTTTGACAAATGATGGAATATTTTTCTAAATAGAAAAAAAAAAATCAATTATCTTTTAACATCAGATGCTAGTAACGTGGCTTGCAATTAAGATCTTCCTACAGAATCAAGTAGTTACCATGTTTAAAATGCCTTGCATCTCAGAAGCGTACTATTTTCCCTCGGAAATTGGAAACTTCCTTATTTCTGTTTCTCCAAATGCTGAAGGAGGAATTTAAAATTTAACTTAATAGTAGAGTATTAACCTAGCTCATAAGATAAATGAGATCAGATATTGTTTCTATATATTGCAATATAAATCAGCCATTTAGGCTTCATATACGGTACTGTCAGTGACTGTGATTTCATTGCCCACTCTCATGACTCGCCTGTGGTTGGGATTCAACAGAAGCCAGGCATCAAAAACCAAAAAAAGAACTGAACAATTTTCACACAAATCACTGGAACTTAAAAGATATAATGGAGGAACTTTTCATTCTTCCTGTAAAGATGTGGATTTTCTGCACTTTACAAATTAGATTTAATGTTCTAGGAGAAAGGGGAGTCAGAATACAACTGAAAATAACTTGTCCTGGCACAGGCTTGTGAGAGTAGGCATGTCACTAAATGATGGACCTGCAAAGCTGTTTAGACACACAAACTAGAAATGCACTCAGGAGACCAGGCTGAAGAACATAAGAAGCAGTACAAAAATCAAATTCCGCTAATCCAGACCTATTAACAAGACAGAGGTGATGCAAACTTTTTTAGGCCATAGTTTTGAGTTCACTAACAGTAGCTGGAAGAAGAACAACTCATTTTTTCAAATGAGTTTTCATTATGCTCACCTAGGATTTGGTAGAATAAGTTTCATACAATCTCTGGTTTCGCTACTATTTAACACTAATTTCAAATGCTCATTTGCTCATGCAGTATCTGCAGGAAAAAAAAAGTCATCCTTCACAAAACATTGCCACAAAGTTTTCACTTTAGAGAATAAAAATACTAGTTCTGAAGCGTTAGTAGCCCTGCAACTTCACAAAGCAAAGAACCCATAAAAGAATCCCCCTGGGTACTGAGTGAAGCCTTGATATTTATTAATTTAAAGATAATAGTAAGCTATTAAACAAGTAAAATAATATGACAGACTTGCAGTAGCATTTGTTTTTTATTTATTTACATCTCTACATCGTTCCAAAACTTCTAGACAGACAAAACAGCCTTTCAGTCCCTTCTTGTGTCTGAAATCAAGTCACAACTTCTGCTAAGTGGAATAAGAATATGCTTTTGACAAGGGAGAATCAAATGAATTCTCAAATGTTTTGCTTTTACTCCCCAAGACTTTTCATGCATGTAGTACACCAAGCAGCCTCTCACTCTTAGTAAAGTAGGCACTCTGCCACAATGTCCCTGAAGTCTCTCTTCTTAAGCATATAAAAGCCTGACTGCAAAGGAATTAAAGGAATTCAGACTCAACAATGATTTCAGTGTCAGAATGAAAGTAAACTTTGATGTGAGATGCTATCTTGCAGAATGAGAGATCATTATCACTTTGTTAAAAATCCTTGCCTGTTAGCAATAATGTATATATCTTTCTGCAATCTTAGGTAAAATTCAGGACATTATCTGAGAAATACAGTAGCAGTGCTTTTAACAGACATCAATTTTAACCTAGTTCTGTTTTTAATTTAAGGTAATACACAAGGATCTCAAATAACGCAGAAGCCTGATGGCAGGTGTTGCCTGGGCATATTTCATAGCACAACGTATCAGCAGACAATCTCCTGTTTTTCCTCTACATACATAAAATTTTCTCTCATGTTCATCCTCATAGCCGAAAATAAAGTGACCACAGAAATATTCTGTGCTAATACAGTGACTTACATCTTTCAAACTTCAGTGCATAAATTAATAACACTATGCACAAATTTACTTTTTAAGAGGCAATCCGATTAGAGTTTGATAGAGCTGACCTCCCAAAACCAGCAACAAAAGTAGAATGAGAACGCGTAGCTGATAGTTACCAACAGCTAAACATTTTATCCCACGTGTGGAGGAAGCGTGCTCTTACTAATGTTCAATGAGTAGACAAAAAGCTCAGTTATCCTGACAAACACAACACATACAACAATTTGAAACAGAGTTTATTGACATGGAAAACTAAGCCCCTGTGTACTCGCGAATTCTGCAAGGGTTAAGCATGTATAGAAAGACATTTTGAGCAGTAATTTGCAATGCTGTTAACATTCCTTGTTTCGCATGTGAACAGTCTTACAAGAAGGGCCTGGAACATCTCCCACATGAGGAAAGGCCAAGGGACCTGGGACTCCTCAGTGTGGAGAGGAGAAAGCTGAGAGGGGATTTTGTAACTGTTTATAAATATCTGAAGTGGAGGAGTCAAGTCGATGGGGGCGGACTCTTCTCAGTGGTGTGCGCCAATATAACAAGGTGCAGCAACAGAACAAGGGGCGACAGGCATAAACTGGAACACAGTTCCATACAAACATGTAGAAGAACTTCTTTACTGTCAGCACAACGAAGCACTGGAACAGGCTGCCCAGAGAGGATGTGGGGTCTCTTTCGTCAGAGATATTCAAGACCCATTTGGATGCCTACCTGTGTGACCTGCTGAAGGGAACCTGCTTTAGCAGTAGGTTGGAATCTAGAGGTCCCTTCCAACCCCTAAAATTCTGTGATTCGGTGTGAAAAAAAAAAGTATGCAAAAAGCCTAAGATATCAATTATATTATTTAAAATAACAACAACCTTACTAAGTGCTTTGTTACTGAAGAGCGTGCAGACACCTGATGTAACAAACTGGCTCCTTTTGATTTCCAAACTTTCAAAAAGAGCACGTGATAATTGTATGTAGGATTGTCACAAGGTTTGTGCATGGTGAAATCAGGGACTGCAGTTTATTCATTTATCAGTGTAGCTTGCCTGTACATAAAAATATGAGACATTGTAGAAGCTACCTTCAGAGTACACCTGTATCTGGGAGATACTCATGAACAGCTACCACACATTGACTCTCCCCTTTACTATAAAACAGTTTTGAGGAAAAATAAATAACAACAAAACTTAATTAGGAGATAAACTAAGCTATGCAAACAGACATCTCTTCTTTTAAACTCAGTCATCATCCCAGGCTGCGCTACTGAGCAGACAGCATCTCGCAGTCTCTGCTGGCCTCTCTCGTCCTTAGCAGTGCTGCTTTCCTACACTTCTTGCCTCTCATTGCCATCTCTTGTCAACTGACTTTTGATTTCTGAGAAGAAAGCTAAGCTAGTAGTGCCAAACTCCAAACAGCCAAGAATGTTCTCTGACAGGACTTCGTCATGCACCTCCATCAACTACTCTAATAGAAATATATATTAATAAGAGCCTTTCTACTACTATCTTAGGAATCTATCTGCACCTCAAAAGTCTCATTATCTAAACTTAAATCTCAATCCACTGGACATGCATGTACAAGGAGATGCGATGGCTTTTTCTTTTCAGTTACAGGCAGGAATTATCTCCACTCAAAAACCTAATTTCAAAATCTGATTTCCCTCATACAAAGTTTTAACCATATGAAGTATGAGCAATACTTTTCAGTGCCAGCACTAAGAAGGTTTCAGCTGTACTATGCCCAAATATTCATGGCTGGGATTCACCACCTACTCTGACATAGTACATACCAGAAATCAAGCATACATACTCAGGCCTGTATATCGGCAGCCAGTAAACTAATCTTCCTCCCATCACCAGATATTCTGCTGCAAACTTCAACAGGTCAAAAAAGATGTCACTCAGATGATAGCTGGATGAAATGATGATGTGATTTTCTGTGCTAAACAAAAAATTGCAAGTGTAAGCATAAAAGCAGAGGTAAAAATCATATTTCTAAATTAAAAAAAAATAATAATAGCACTATTTGAAATTTACAAAAAGTACCCTAGGCCAATTCTGATGTGCAGCTTCTATATAAGATTTGCCAAATTCCCATACTGGGATGTTAGGCTATCACCTACCCCTGAAAATCAAAGAATCACATGTGTGTTGTGAAAAGCTATCTTGCACAGCTAAATTGCCTAAGGGCAATTTAGAGTAAAGGGCAGAAGACAAGGAAGGCTATGCAAGTGCAGAAGCCACATGTAATCCATGAAGAGAAAAGGAGCAGTGGAAAACCAAGAGCTATGGTTGAGTTAAAATAGAGGCATTACATTTTAAACTGATTCTGCAGCTCGCAGGGATTGAAGAGAACTTTTAGAGGATGGGAAACGCAATGTAATAGTGGTTCACTGAGGTGAGATACAGGATGTAAAATCTGGACGTGTGCAAGTTATAAGGAGGTGGAATAAAACCAAGAAGATTTCAGATGTATTAGACATATTAGTCTTGCAACCAGAACAAAAGGGGCTTTTCTGCTTTAGTTACTAAGTTTTGTCAAAGAGCTGACAACCAAGAAAAAATAAAGATTCTGAAACTGTGACTGGCTTCCCATTAAGACTTTGATATTCTACGACAGAAAAGACAGCTTATTTACCTTCTCTCAGATGATTTAACTGATTCCTTTTGTGAGCCTGTTCTGCGAGTAGCTTCTCTGATACCATATGGTGCTATTAAAAGCAAACAGATAACGTGGAGATAAGAAATTCACTCTTTGCCCAAATAACAGTATACAGTTGTGTTATACATGTACAACAGTGCACAGTCTGTGGCTTACACAAAGTTTAGGGAAAAACCCTCAAACTTTTACAAAGAAAGTTCATAAGGCCAATTTCTTCAGCGTGTAAAGAATTAACTTTAAAACTGTTTCAAAGAAAGCCTTCACCTGTTTCTAGCACGCTCAACTTTAGCTACAATACAGAGGAGAATGCTTTTCCACCCTGTTAATTAAAAAAATACACATATTCCCTACATTTCCAATGCATGGCAAATAATCCCATCTTCTTTTGTTTGACAAACACCTCTGCTATTAAGCTTAGCTAATGAAATTGTATATATAAAATATATACAACGTAAAATGAAATTGTATATATAGGAATTTCTTGCTAACGCATTATGCAAATGGTAATTCTCATACAGACAGGCAGAGCCAGAGTTGGCTTTTCTCATATATTTCTGCAAATTTCTAATAGTATAACATGCTTATTGCATGTTCAGTACGTGCGTTCTTGTAAGACTCATTTCAGCGTGGAAGCACTAGTATTGCCACTTCATAAATGCAGAAGTTTCAACACAATTTAAAAACTCAGTTCTATGCAATGTTAATATTCTACATGGTCTCATTTTCAAATAGGCTAAATAACTCTGGGCAACACAAGGAAAACTCACTCTCTCCATTCCCAATTAATATGAACATGTCAGGTTATGAACCGTTACCAGAGATCAAAAATCACTGTATCAAGCTCTTCTATTTATTCTCTTAGCCTCCACTTCTCTCAGGTGTGACAAATGGTGTTAAATGCACAAGCTTCTAAAAGAGTGGAGGATCTTTACAAATCCCTAGTGTTTCTAGTATCTAAGTGTACTATAAATGCATTTAAGTCTCTCTCTGGAAGCATTCCAATAAGCACTTAAAACATGTCTGTAGAAGTCCATCAGAGCTGCACGGCAGTCTCACGTGTTGCAGACTGAGTGCTAACAGCAACGTGGACCATTCTGGTAGGAAGCTTCCGTGTACCAGTAAAGTTATGCTTTTACTGAATGAAACTTCTCCAGAGGATGATCTTCAGCCATATTGGATTTTACCATCAATCATAATATTCTCTTCATGGAAGAGAGCATTATCTCCAGCTTTGTTACACATTTATAGCTATCCTTAAAATAAATGCAGAGATGACACAGTGCAGATCCTCAGCGGTCATCTTCTGCAACATGGAAACTGCAGACGTGAGCACTCATCAAGTGAAATCAATACAGAACAACACATCTGATCCTCGTGGGTCCCTTCCAACTTGGGATATTCTATGATTCTATGATCTTGGCAACAGTATTTCATCATTGTCATCAGGCAACAAAAAGCATCAACAAACTTACGGTCCGTAATGATCGCATCAAACAGCGTCCCCTTTCGCCATATTGGTCTTGAAGAATCAGAAACCAGTGCGTCGAGGTAGTATTTTTCTAAACCATACTGTCGGAGATTAGCTCTGATATTTTCATCTGGCCCTCTCCATTTCTGGTTTTTCCTGCTTGCCTTGCCTTAGAGAGAAAGGAAAAAACACACATTCTCAACAATGAAATATTTCATTGGAAAGCCTTTCACAGAGCCTACCATTTATTTTTAGAGGAAAGGAATTAAGCCACTAAAAAACCTCCTGCCTTACTCTACTCGCCATCACAACTATTTGGGTTAAACTTCCCAAGTAAAAAGGCATAATGAAAATACGTGAGAAATAGTTAACTTTCAAAGGTGTTGATTTTGGAATATCACCATCCATCCTATGTAGTAAATCCAACAATTTCAACTTTTTCAGAGAAGTAAAAATTGGACCAGACTTGCTGGGTTTGGTTATGAGCAATAAGAAAGCACACAGTGGTCGTCATTACTATTCTGAACTCTGTTTTGGTGTTCATTACTCCTTTTATTAAATATTTCATGTTTAAAAATTAATAGGATAGCTTAGTTAGGACACACACAAAACAGTCAATAAAAACAAGCATGACCAAATGCTTCATCTGGGGAACCAACTGTCAAAACTCTCACTTTAAAGCCAAATCTTATGGCGTCTTCCAGTAAGGAAAATGCATCTAGGTCCATAAAAGACAACAGCACTATAAATCATGGTTATACATAGCAGAGGACCGATGTGGAATGTAACTTAATATGCATTTATAATTGCTTCTGAATGAGACATTTCTGATCTGTTCAGGAAAACTGATGATTCCAGTCTGAAATAATCTAAAACTAAAACCTTGATTTAAAGTTTCCTGATAGGAAGTATGGTTTTGTGTTTTTCAATCAGACATTCCCATGAAATAAGGATGAAGGGGGAAGAAAACTAAGACAAAAAAAAAAGAATTTTCAAAAAATGAAGTGAGGCTCAAACCCTCCAAGTGCAAGGTCTTGCACCTGGGTCACTGCAACTCACACCATCAATACAAGCTGGAAGACGAAAGGATTGAATGCAGCCTTTCTGAAAAAGACCTGAGGGTACTTATGGATGGGAAGCTGAACATGAGCCAGCAATGTGCCCTCGCAGCCCAAAAAGCCAACCACATCCTGGGCTGCATCAAAGGAAGTGTGGCCAGCAGGGTGATGGAGGTGACTCTGCTCCTCTACTCTGCACTGATAGGGCTCCACCTGGAGTAATGAGTCCAGATGTGGAGTCCTCAGTACAGGGGAGACACAGACCTGTTTGAGAGCATCCATAGGAGGGCCACAAAAATGATCCAAGGGATGGAACACCTCTTCTGCAAGGACAGGCTGAGAGGGCTGGGGCTACTCAGCCTGGAAAAGAGGAGGCTGTGAGGTGACCTGATCCTTTCAAAATCTAAAGGGGAGCTACAGGAAAGAAGGGGACAGACTCTTTAGCAGAGTCTGTAGTGACAGTACAAGGGGAAATGGCTTCAATCTTAAAGAGTGTAGATTTAGGCTGGATAGAAGGAAAAAGTCTTTTACAAGTGAGGGTGGTGAGGCACTGGAATGGGCTGCCCAGATATACGGTTGATGCCTCATTCCTAGAAACTTTCAAGGCAAGGCTGGATCAGGCCCTGGGCAACCTGACCTACCTGCACATGTCCCTGTTCATTGCAGGGGAGTTGGACAGGATGAACTTTAGAGGACCCTTCCAGCTCTAAGGATCCTATGATCCTATGAAAAATTTATTCTCTGAGGGTGGTTAGGTGCTGGAATGGGCTGCCCAGGGAGGTGGTTGAGTCACCATCCTTGGAAGTGTTCAAGAAAAGTTCAGATGCTGTACTAAGGGACGTGGTTTATTGGGGAAATTTCGGTGGTAGGTGGATGGTTGGACCGATGATCCTGGAGATCTTTTCCAACCTTGGTGATTCTATGATTCTATGATCCTGTGAAGATGAACATCATTGATTTAAAATTATCTACTAACATCAGTATTTACAAATTTCAAGGAGTAAGATTTCAATGGCTTAGAAATATGTAACACACCTAATCCATGGATTGTGTTGTAATCTATATCGGTACCACAGACGTATGCTCCAAAGTGAGCTGAGGAGATAAGGAGGCCACCTGTGAATGGGAGAAAAGGGGAAAATTATGAATTACTGTCATTAATGTTATCTGTGTTATGATTTTTTCCATGGGAACTTCAGGAGCCTGCACAAGTAGTACACTAGACTCAAACCCAATGAATAATAATAAAATAATGAAAGAAATAAAGAAATAAAAAGACTTAAAGCTACAATCCACTTAGAATCACTGCACAACTACAACCACAGAAAATAACACCAAGTTCCTTGTCTGTTATCACTGATCCTCCTCATCTTGCTACGCCACTCATCACTGCAGATTTTTCTCAGGAGTTTGTAGTTCTCTGTATTTTAAAGCAGTAAGACCCTTTGATCATTCAGGAATCAAAATTATTATTCCTATTCCAGAAGTACTACTAACAAACAATGGAGAAATTGTTGCCAAACAGTGTCTGACCTCAAAGTTAGTCTCCTTCATCGTGTCAAAATTGTTTATGTGGCCATTCTTCATGAGGTAGCAGTGGTCAAGAACCTCATAAATATAATTGTCTCCACTGTAAATGTATCAAAAAAGTTTTCTTAATTCTTTTACTAATTGAGAATTATAAGCAGATGTATTGAGTAAGTAGCAGCATACAGAAAAAAAAATACATTTACTAGCTTACTTAACTAACAATAAATCTAATTCAGTTTACCACTACTATTGGGATCTGCATTTCTAATTAAAAAATAAATAAAAATAAAAAAGTCTTTTAACAGCTTCCAAATGAAAAAGGGAAGGATGGCAGAAGATTATCAAAGGCTTGTGTTGTTGTTAATCAGGAAGTATAGAGCTAACAGGACAGTTTAAAACTGAACCGTAAGCAAGAACCCAGCTGTTAAATCCACCTTACTGATGCCAACTGCTTATAGGTAGAAACACTTCCACTAAAACGAGGGGGACAGTTTCTGCAAGACAAGAGGCCACCAGCACCAGGAACACACAAACTGCCTGCGTGGATGACACCAACTCTTGCATTCACTGGCAACCTGAAAAGGAGCATCTCAGGCAGCTACACTGCCCCGTGCCAATTGCTCAGCACAGACAAATCTTCAACACATATTGCATGTGCAGGCTGAAGGTCCTGTCCCGGGGCACTAGAAAATTCTAGAAAATATTGTATGCTAATAAACTCTACCAAAACTGAAGGCGAGGGAGAAAAGAAAAAAAAAATAATAAAAATCTGCTTTTTCTTGTGAAATGGATCAGGGAAAAGCAAGGTTACTCACCCCATAAGAGTCACCCATTCCCCTCGGCTGTAATCCCTCAGAACAGATGGGCAGTACCTCCAGGGGGTCAAGACAAATTTAGCTATCCCTGACCCCAAGTAGGGCATACCACCCAGTCCTACAAAAAAAGTAAGAAGAAAGTACTTTGCCCATCTAAGAGTATTTTTAATCACAGGAAAAAAAAAAAAGGAAAGTATGAACGTAGAGCTTTTAGATCTCAGCCAGTACTAGTTAAATTGTGTTTACAAAGAAGGTGCACAAATATTTAAATGGTCTATATGGTCTGCCCTTTGACCTACCCTATATTAGATAGATGTATATAAAGGATTAAACAGAAAATCATTGCATCCAGTGATGACTATTAACAGAATGACAATGGCAAAGGACTTCATGGCCTTCCATCACAGTGTCTATTTTTCCTACCTCCTGAGCACAGACGAGGGTCTGGGCATATCACCATCCCCCACAATGTCAAACTGGCAATTCTTGCAATTATACAGCACCATGAATTGGCAAAGGAAAACGAGGGGCAAACATCTTCCAAAGGTACAAGCAATAAGCCTACTGAGTTAACAACAATTGTCTAGGAGGACAATATAAAGTATTCAGATAAAAAGACTCTGTCTTTTCCTTGAGGTTTCATTTTGCCCAACACTGAGGAAAAAATGTATCTGAAAAGTTTATGGAACTTACATTCTGGAAATCTATCATTTCAATTCTGCTTCATCAAGGGAAAAAAAAAAAAAAGGAATAAAAGCAGCACAATTCTAAGCACTTTTTCTTCCACGGACAAATGGAATTTGCCCACTATTGCACTAACATGGAAGACTTGTGATTTGGTTCACTCAGCAAAAGCGGTTTGCTTCCAACAATCAAGCACCATTTTGCAAAGTCAGTAATATTTGATAATATTTATCTTTTCAGCATTAAAAAAATTGGGATGAAATCAAGGTAGGTGTTGAAGTTGCACCACGAAAGAAATCTGAATTACACGTTTTTCAAAGCAGTCCTCAAGTCCTGAAGATATGCTCCTTCCAAACCCATCAGCTCACATTCACCGCATCACTCACAAATACCTCCCTATATTTCAATGATAATCCTATAAAGGCCAGAAGAGACTACTGCAATCCCTGAGTCTTACTCACCAAGAGTAGGTGCAAAGGAAAAGCCACTGTTTGGTCATAAATAAAGCTTACCAACAGATATAGCACGACCCAGCACCTCCAGTGTTCCTATGTACATTAATCACGAGGCCATACATTACAAGCGCCTAGTGCAATAAGAATATAAAATTTGTAATTCAAATCATTGGGCAGTTCAGGTAGAATTACATGTATGTTATACTTTTGGATTGAAGGATTTAAGTCTTAACACTTATCTTTAATTTTTATAGCTTCGCCATTTCTGTGTGATTTTTCTTCTTCTACCTTTGCCTTTTTTTGTTGCTATGTTTTCACTCCCAAGAAAATGAATGTTCTGAGAATTTTTTTTTGTGATGTTGGTTTAGTGAATAAAGAAACAAAACCGACAACAAAGTGAAACAAATTGCTCAGGGGTGAACTAGAGGAATTTTCTCAACCTTTCAAAGACTACAACCTATATACGAGCACAAGGAAGACGAGTAAATTTCATAAGCAATAATTATGCATACAAAAAAAATCAAGTCATATACAAACACTAATATTAAAGACAAAAACATGGCCATATTACTGAAGTCTTGTGTTTCTGAAAATACAACATTCTGGATGTATTTTCTACAGTACAGAGAAGCCATATGCTAGTAACTATTTGTCCTACTAGTGATGCTCTATTGTTGCCTTCACACTTCCTAACTCTTTGTAATGATTTGTGCAGTGAATTCTCTTCATTCTCTTACTAATGTAAGCATTTTTACTTGTTTGCAGCTCACAACCGAGTACCATTGATCTTCTATTTCAATTACAAAACTGTAGTTTCCCTTAGAGGAGAGGTACTGGCACACCAAGCACTTTATTGTGTGGAATAAAAGCTCCCCCTCCTGGTTTAACCAGGAAAATTCTCAGTTGGGGAAAACGTGGTATGTACCAAGCTGTCCTACAGAGAAGATGCAACAGTGCGAGGAATCCATCATTATTGAGGGCTATAACCCAATAACCACTACATTGCGTTACATGTTCAGAAGTGTCCCCAAGACTTCTCTAAATAGTCGCCTCCAAAAATGCTGCTCTACATAATATTTTGAAAGTGGCTGAAGGCAAGGTTCAGTTCTTGCTTGCTTTGGATTTTAGGCAATCCATAATACACATAAACTAGAGTTTAACTCATGTTACGTTCAGAAAGAAAAAAAGAAACACCCTAGTTAAGATAGTATATTTTACACTTCTGAGAAGTCTGTTTAAATCTTCTGAAGTTGGCCTCCTTCTCCCGAAATCCCTCTCAAGATTCATTTCACAACAATCATTTTGCTGTAGGAATGACCTCAAATCTCAGTCAGGCACCTGAGGCTGCTGTATCAAGTAGAAGTGCAGTGCAAGCAGTAACACAATCCCCCAGGTTTTTTTCCTCCAGTAGAAAAACAAACAAACATACCTGTTCCAACAAATGGGTCATATACAATATCATTGGGTTTTACTCTCCCATGGTTTGCCATGATGAATGACAGGCAGGCATCCATGCTAGTATTTCCAATAAAGTGTCTCTTTTTTATACTGTAGGACTCAATAAGTTCTCTTTGGCCATCTGCAATCTGTTGAAAGAATTGGAGTCGCTGTCAGGTCTCAGATACAAGAGATAAGAAGACTAACAGATTTGCTTAAGTAACACTATCCAACAAATGGTGAAGTATTCGTTTCGTAACACGTCAGTCCGCTTTCTGCCTTCTGCAAGTATGAATGATTTCTTTCCAAGTAATAGAAACCTTGATGCAATACCTGATAAATACTTCAAGATAGAGATCAAAAGCATGTAAACAGTTTAGAGTGAAATACCTTTGTAAAGAAATAAGAAATAGAGCAACTTTGCTATTATTCTAGATATCAAAATAACAACTCCTGGCAGTTCAGAGTCAAAAGAATTCCCAAATGATAAGAAGGACACGTTAACAAGCGTATGCACATAGCCAAAGGTCGCATAAAAGTTCCATCTTCACTGGCTTTTCTGTCTTACTCAAAATCTAAATTGAGGGTAGCAGGATGACAGATAAGAATTCACTGGAAAAACAAAGCCCAAACACTAACATTTTTTCCATCAGACTTCCAAAACACATTGAAGATGGCCAAAGCAGTCTAGAACAGAACATGTTCAGAAGCTTTTCCAATACAATTCTGCTTCCATTAAGGCTCAATACAACTTCTACATTTCAAACTGAAAGAAGCTTTCCTGAACAGACAAGTCCTACATGGAAGTAAGTGTACTTACGCACCCATCTACCAAAATACAGATCAAAAGGTTCTTCTGGGACGTTGTTAGGGTCCGTTCCATAATCTTCCAAAATCCAGAAGATGTGCTCTGGATTCTTTAGATTTACCTTTCCTTTGAATGGCAGAAATTCAAGAGCCTAGATAATAAAGAAAGAAAAAGAGTCTATATATTCTAGGTCAATTTTTTAAAATATGTACCCTACAAAAAAAAAAACCAAAAAACCATGACAACAGCAGCCACCAAACCAAAAAACACTCCGCAATTCTGTCTGTGAGAAATAACAGATTATTACTAAAAGTACATTCTGACACTGCCCTGGATTTCTAAAATGCCTTCTTTGTGAACACAGATGGCGCAAATGACTGAGGAATAAAAAAGAGAAGCATAAAATTTGTTATTAATTGAAGAAGATGCAACTTTAGAGGAAAAGAACTGTGCATGCTAATTATGCAATTTGCAAGTTATGAAAACAATACTTCTGACAGACAGTAAGATATAAAATTTCAATGATGTGCAACTACACCAATTTAAATTGAGAGCAGCCCTGCAGAGAAGGACCTGGGGGTCCAGGTGGATGAAAAATTTAACATGAGCCAGCAGTGTGCTCTTGCAGCTCGGAAAGCAAACGGTATCCTGAGCTCCATCAGAAGAAGGGTGGCCAGCAGGGACAGAGAGGTGATTGTCACTCTCTACTCTGCCCTCGTGAGGCCACTGTACTGCATCCAGGTCTGGGGCCCCCAATACAAGAAAGACATGGAGCTGCTGGAGAGGGTCCAGAAGAGGGCCACAAAGATCATCAGAGGACTGGAGCACCTCTCCTACAAAGACAGGCTGAGGGAGCTGGGCTTGTTCAGCCTGGAGGAAAGAAGGCTGCAGCGTAACCTCATTGCAGCTTTCCAATACCTAAAGGGAGCCTATAAACAGGAGGGGAGTCAACTCTTTGAAAGGGTAGATAACAGCAGGACAAGGGGAGATGGTTTTAAGTTGAGGGAGGGAAGATTTAGGTCGGATGTCAGAGGGAAGCTCTTTACTATGAGAGTGGTGAGGTGCTGGAACAGGCTGCGCAGAGAGGCTGTGGATGCCCCATCCCAGGAGGTGTTCAAGGCCAGGTTGGAGGGGGCCCTGAGCAGCCTGGTCTAGTATTAAATGTGGAGGTTGGTGGCCCTGCCTGTGGCGGGGGGGTTGGAGCTTGATGATTCTTGAAGGTCCCCTCCAACCCAGGCCATTCTGTGTGTAATTCTGTGAAATTTTCAGCACTACTTCACGTATATAAAAACTGAAAAAAACACTAAAGGGCACCAATTATTAATCAGATAATTTCAGTATCAGTAAATAATGTAAACAGAATCAATAACAGTTAAAAAACAGAAACTGGAAAGGCAAAAAAAAATAACAGTAATTTAGAAAAAAAATCCTAATTAAAATACTGATTAAGAGGAGAACACAAGTGCAGACCAGAACATGAGGGCACAAGAGAAAACTGGCAAACAATCCACAGCTTGCAACTGAAGTCACTGAACTGACTTGTACCACATTCTACAACAATAAAAGTCTAATACTGAGACCAAGTAACAGATGTTCTTAAAAGAGTCACCTAACTCTACCATATAAATCTTAGAGTTCTGGGCCGTACAGCTACATTTCTGCAGCTGTAAAATCAGCACATTGATACGTTTGCCTTACACGGCCTGTTTAGAAAAAAACATCACAAAGTCAGGGATTTCACAGGAGTGTTAAGTCAGACACAAAGATCCCATTTAGTGTCGACAAGACACAAGCTGTTAACTGCTTTAAAATCTTCAGAAAATCTAAACTTCAATAGATCTTAGACAACACGGATAACATGGCATAAGAACAACATCAGTAGATTAAAATAAAGGTTGAAGATCTCAAACATCTACTTACATCTATCTTTTTTATCTTCTGTGCTTGGGTCAGTGTCTTATTAAATGTATGAATATGTATTTTGTATGTGGAGTCCGGCTGTAGATACGGAAGCTGAAAAAAGGCAAAGACTGTTATTAGTACAGCTGCAGCATTAACCACTGTGATGAAAGAAACATGGTTTCCAAGTTATTTACATGCATACCATCTTGTCCATTGGATAGTTCTTCAAGGATGCATAGAGTTCCCCTGCAGATCTGCCATGACCCCACAGCTCAAATACAGACCTGAAAATACCAATATTTTTAGAGTGCAGCAAGATGGGGAGGCTGAAAGATGTCTAAGAGACACTTACTCCTTTCCACCAGTCCTTCTTGGCCAGTGTATTTACATTTCATGGGATAATAAAGGATGTTATTTAAGTCTTAGAGTACGCTTAAGTTTTGCTCTCAACCCATTGGAAACATACGGTCACAAAGGGCCATTTTGTATGCATGGACTTTCTCTAGGCAAGAGTAAACAGCCTAAGCCACTGTAGGTAAAACTGCGCACACGAATAACAAGCACTCAACAGGAACCATGCAACTCTCTGCAGAGTTGCCCAAACCAACTCTGAACAAGGCAGCACAGACACCATAAACTAAACTCAGCGTGCTCAGAGAGCCACGTCTATGCTGCTTCTTGTCCTGTACTATGTCTCTGAGTCATCTCTCACGACTCATGGGAAAATGTGTTATTCAGATCCCTCAAAAAGGGCCAAAAGCAGCAGAAACAACCAATCTCTGGCATACTCCTTTGCTCTGGAGTTTTGTAGGAGGAGCTGGGCTGAAGGCTCACATACAAGCTGTAGAAGGGTGACACAAGAAATATGTATCATACCACTCCCATCTAAATTTGATTTTCAGTTTTTATCTGTCACTGTTCTCATCCTTAATTCCATTTATATTTTAAATTAAGCCACTAACTAAACAGTATTCAAGTCAACTAAGAAGTCAGCAGGACTATGAGATGAGCACTGGCTCTGCAGTGAAGATCTGTGTTTCAAGACATGACGCTGATCATACATTAAGTAAAGAGAACAAGCATGCTACATAATCAGTCCTAATTTCTAGAGATAAGCAGTGACTGTTTATTATAATTACAGAACCACAGAATTGTAGGGGTTGGAAGCAACCTCTAGAGATGATCGAGTCCAGCTCCCCTGCAAAGCAGGCCCCCTGCAGTAGGCTAAACAGGTAGGCATCCAGGCGGGTCTTGAAGAAGGAGAATCCACAACCTCCCTGGGCAGCCTGTTCCAGTGCTCCGTCACCCTCACTGTGAAGAAGTTCCTCGGTGTACTGGTGTGGAACTTCCTGTGCTCCAGTTTATGGCTGTTTCCCCTTGTCCTGTCCCCACAGACCACTGAAAAGAGGTTGGCCACGTCCCTTTGACTTCCACACTTAAAATATTTATAAACATTAATAAGATCCCCACTCAGTCTTCTTTTCTCAAGGCTTGAACAGACCCAGGTCACCCAGCCATTTCTCACAGGGGAGATTGTCATGGTTTTATGATTTTTGGTTATCAGTATTCCACATCACAACATCATGTAGTGCACTGGGAATTAAAGTGTTCCGGGTACCTGTCCCAGAAGAGAAGAAGAACTACATTCCCCAGAAGCCTGTTCGCTGTGCTGTTATCATTCTGCTCAGGGGGAAAAGATATAAGGCCTTGGTAGGTCATCTGACAGGCTCTTCTTCGTCAGTCTCTTTCCCTGCTGCTCAACTGGACTGTGCATCTCACCTCAGCGTTATGGTGAGGCCTACCCAGCTTTTGGACAATCTCCCTCTCATTATATTTGATTTATTAGCTTCAATTCTAATTATATTGTATTACAGTGTGTTATCTTGCATTCCGATACCGTATTTAGTAAATTAGTTTGTTTCTCCAAAGATCATTGCCACTTTATTTTTAATTATTTTGGGGTCCCCTGTTTCCCTTTTCCAGAGGCGTGGATTTTGCGAAATCCCTCCACCCCGCTAGTCACGGAACCAGGTTACCACCATATACCGATACAAATTTTCACAGTTTACATCACCATTTTCAAGATTTTCCACCTCTTCTTACTTTGCACATACTGTCCGTTTCATCAGCCCCCTTGCCATCTCTTCTGAAGGAATATTGAGAATCCAAAATGGAGACTGAAATAAAAAGAAGACAAGAGATGCAAACACCTAGATGGAGGATGTTACAGGAATCACACCATCACACAATTCTGTGCTATCAAAACAGAATATGTGTGCTGAAGAAAAAAGGAAAGAAAAAAAGAAAACGTAAACTGTACAGAGAACATGAGGATAAAACATATAATTTGAAGGAAAACTGTATATTATCTTGAAAGGCCAAGAAGCTTTATCACAAATTCCACTTTCCCACTCTATGTTTGACTTGGTAAAACATATCACTTCACGTTTTTCTAGGTTATTCAGAATCTAAAGAACTGGAATACTTAGTTACACATCTAATAACAAAATCTAAGTAATGTTTGCTGACTAAACATTGAAACTAGAAACATGTATCTCCTGGCTTTACCGTTTTGGATACACTGTCTTACTGAACCAGAGGTAAACATTAAATTCCATAGCTACTGAACTTTCTCACTGTTCAGTTATACTGAAAGGAAACAAGCTTCCCAGTAGATGGCACAATTTCTTTTTATATAGATAAATGAAGACATCCCAATGTGCATTTTGTGCAGCTTTTTCTGAATTAAAAATCTTAAATAAAATTGAAAATTACTCATTTTTGGAAGATCTCTTATTTTCCTAATAAACTTCAGAATGTATTCAGTCACCCTCTTCCAATAAAAATACCACAGACAGCATATTTGTATACGATACGTACACTCTAAGAGAATATCTGATGCTCACTTACATTTACACGGACTTCCTGCTGACTGCTAAACTGTCCACCACAAAGCGAGAGCAAAGATGTAATTTCCTAAAGAGAAAATATAAAGGTCAGTCCTAGTCTGAATGTAGACTGTGACCCCTACATGGAATATAAATGAAATTTTAGAATTAGCCAAAGAAGAAAGAACAGCATTTATTGTGAGAACCAACAATGAAAAACTCTTAGCATGATTGTGCGGCTAGGGCAGAGGTTTACAACTACATTCCGCTTGTAGATGGTATGGATGAGCAGGAAGCATTGGACTCTCCTGCTGTAGAAGTAGCTGATCATCTTTCTCAGAACTCAGTTGCAAATGAAGGAGTTATTAACAGATTATGAAAAGTTGTACATTGTACTATACACTAAGATCAAGTTAGACAAAATTTGAATAATGAAATCCAATTGATTTCCTTTCCTCTATTCATCCTTCACTGACAGCTGTGCTGTTCAGTCCTAGCTCTCACAACAATATTCCTGTTATGACATTGCTCTAAGCTATCTATTCTTAAAATACTTTTCTAATTATTGCACAAAAAGGGATGATGCACTCTGAACTGTGGTTGAGGCCATCACCGCACATTAATTCCTTCTCTGTTTCTCCTCTGCTTTACAGGTATCTCAACAGTTTCCTTCAGTGGGTGCCTTGTCTGGAGAAAGCTAAATCAGACTGCAAGCTGAAAGAGGGAAACAGCAAATCTCCAAGTAACAAGCTAGTAGGAGCTGTAAAAAATACTTACAGAAGAAGCATTTTAAACTGAAATGGGAGTTAAACACTGGGGATATTCCTCACGGAGCCCATTCACTCCAAGTGACAAGCTGCGGCCTCTGAATGCGACCAGAAGTACAACAGAGTGTAACAGAAGCAAAGGCAGTGATGTAGGGCCAGATGTGCCCCTAGGGAAGCAGCTGGTGGGCACTGCTGGCCCACAGCGAAGTGGGAGGCACCGGCCTCTCTCAGGATCTCAGGATCTTTCTCTGCCTTTGCAGAAGAGAGATCCTCTGAGCACAGAGTGTGACTTCTTACAGATTAAGAAATGCAAAACATGTAACTTAATTACTGGCTGTTAGCTTGATAACAAATGTGGGCCCGGACAGGAGCCTGCAGCTGCTGGGGTCCAGCACCACCATCCCGGCAGCAAAGCTGGCCCTCCATTCCGCACAGAGGCACGGCACAGACGAGCACCAGCTCTGCCTGACCAGCCTGTACTGGTCCCAGCGCGCTCCATTTTCAGACAGCCCGGCTCCCCAGCGTAGCTCCTCACGCGGCCAAAGCACCAGCACAGGACCTTAGCAACATCTCCGTAAGGCAGCTCTTTCCTCCAACCCACAATTCCGTATCCACAGCCTAGAGCGCTGTGCTGCCAGCCTGTCCCGCCTCTACATGCTCCACAGAATCGGCTGTCTGGCTCCAGCAGCCCATCCCACCAGACGCAGGAGAGCGACAAGAAAAGCCTTTCCTTCAAACCAAGGAGGGCTGGAGGGCGAGGAAGGAGCCGAGGCCGCAGCGATGCTGAAGCAAACGGAGACGGCCCCAAGCGAACGCGGCCGCTTGCCGCAACGCATGGGGAGCGACGCGGAGGCATGGCCCGAGGACGCCCGCCCTGCCCCGCCCCAAGCCGCCCGGGGCAGCCCAGGCGCGGTCCCGCCGCCGCGGCCAGGCCGGGCCGGGCCGTCCCCAGGTGCAGTCGGGGGAGCCCTGCGCGCAGCGCCCTGCTGCCCCCTCCCCTCGGAGGCCGCCCCCCTCCCGCTCCCCTCACCGGCAGGCGGAACTCGAGGTGCTCCTGCGCCAGCAGCAGCAGGTACCGCCGCAGCGCCGGGCCAGCCGCCGCCGCCGCCGCCATCTCCGGCCATCCCCAGTCTCCCGCGCCGCATGCGCCGCCGGGCGGGCCTAGCGGGGAGCGGGCGGGAGGCAGGGCCCGGCGGGAGGCAGCCGCTCGGCTCCCGCCCGCTGCGGGACGACGGCGGGGCGGGGCAGCGGGGTCGGTGTGGCCTAGAGCCCGGGGCCAGGCGGTGCTGCTTTTCCAACGCAGCCACCGCTCGTGCTGCTTGCTGATGAATGGTTGGCTTCGTCTTCATCCCCGCCTTCCTCAATCGCCGTGCACGTTTTGTAACGTACCTTCCTGTATGAGTGCAGTCCTACGCGTACCTGAGTTGTAAATCACTCCGTACACTCCTCACTGGTGTGTGCACTCAGAACTGTTTGACAGAGTGAGCTGTCAGGAATCTGGAGGCCGTGGCCTAGAGGCACGTTGCTGGTTTCTGGCATGCCCTAGGCCCTGCCTTCGTCCAACCTCAGCCGTCACCTCTCCCCGCTGGCATCTCCAGATGCTGCACGGTACCATCAGCCGTAGCAGGCAGCGAGGAGCCCTGAGCACTGCAACACAGGAAGGTCAGCCACTGCAGCACAGGCACTGGGGCAAACAGATGAGAAATGGATTCTCGGGAAGGATAAGTGGCTGTTCAGCAGGATAAAGGAATGCTGTTTTGTTATTATTATAACTTAACATCTAGACTCGATAACTGTAATCCCATACTCCCTGATCCCCCTTACGTTGAGCTGGAAGGTTTGGCTTATCCAGATTTCAGTAAGCCTTTATTAGGAGCAGGCCAGCTCAGCAGTAACTCATGTTCTGTGTTTTCCATGCTGATTTTTGGATGGCCTTTCTTCGACATGGCTAAGATTTTGCTCATGACCTGTAAGCACCACATGAGCTGCATTCCTGATGTATCTATGTAGCCAATGCTTGGCCTTCTCTTCCTGCAGTAATAAGAACCGAAGCTTGGTATGAAGCTTTCACCTCAACAGCTGCCAACCTCAGTGTGCATTGTAATCTGAGGGTGAACCTTCCTGGGCAGTTCTTGAGGAGGAGGTGAAGCAGCAGATGGAGATGTCGCTTGTTCATCAGTTCAGAGGAGCCCAGCAGTGCCCACCGCATTGGGCTGCTGACAAGGCCATCCCAGGTGGCTTACAAAAACTTTTTGGGAGGTGCCACTGGTATTATTGTTCGAGCTAAATCTCTTTGAGTCTGCCTTTCTCCTATTTTATCTGCAAGGAGTGCTGGTGTCCACCCCAGAAGACAAAGACTTCCATGGTCTAGCAGTGCATTTCTAATGAAGAACAGGACTGAAGCTCTGCACTTTCTTGCTCTCTGCATGGGGATCCGTGCCAAATCTGTATGCTGCATAGCACAGTTTAAAAGTGTATGTAGATTAACAAATCAGAGTTAAAGAGTATTTGCAGCACAAAACCAAAGCGTTGGTCAGATGCAATGTTTATAAATTCAGAACCCAGTACTGTAAAGTCTCAGAGATGAGCCAAGCGGGTTGTTGGGCTGCAGGGAGGGACTTGTCTTAAGGCAACAACAGCATTGCACAACTATGGTATGGAGAGAAGGAATTGCAATTCCAACTTTTTAACCTTCAGGGGAATTTTAAGGAAACAAAATGTAATTACCCGAATTGGAAGTTTTCCAGGAGCCTAGAGTAAACCACCCTCTCTCACAAAACACACAACGGGATCACGCAGTGATTATGAGTTCCCATTTAGAAGCACGCACGGACCCATCAACACAAAGCTGCAGTGCAGTGTGCATTGCTGTTCGCTGTCTCAGCACCCTCAGGGCCACTCGCCCCATGATCCCTTCTGGAACCCAACACAGCAGCAGCACCCTGGCTGTTGTGCAGCCGCAGCACCCCGCGTTTCAGCAGGCAGGAGACACCACCGGCTCTAGGCACACACGGGCCCGGCCCGAGCTCACCCAGAGTCTGCCCGGGGCCCTTTAAGGCAGAACCATCCGCCGCCGCCGCCGCCGGGCAACGCTCCGCCGCCCGGCCGCCCTTCCCGGCCGTAACGGGGCCGCTGTGTCCTTCCGGGGCGGGCACATCCCGGGGGCGGGGCGGGTGCAGCGCCCCGTGCCCGCGGGGTAGGCCGGGTACCGCAGTGCCTGTGGGGCCGCGGGACCGGGGCCGAGAGCACTGCGGACAGCGGAGGGTGAGAGTCCTGCCCGCCCCGCTGCCCGACCTCGGGAGGCCGGCTGCATCTCTTCGCTTTCTCGACTGCCGTGCGGTTATGAGTGGACCGACCCAAAAGTTCAGTATTTGAAGTCTGTTCGGCAGCCTTGGCACTTGCAGATGCAAAACTCTGGCAGAAACTATCAGGATTTTTTTTTCTCTCCTGACGCAGCTTATTTGTGTTGTTTCCCTCTCAGCTGAGAGGCACAGGAGAACCATCGCTACGGTCGGTCGTTGGTTCCCGTTTGAGTGCCGCAAACCAATTCCAAGGAATGGAGAATAAGGGGCAGCATGCTAAAACCAGTGGCGCGGTGAGAGACCTGAGGAGAAGCTGGCAGACCTGGGCAGAGGATCGGGTCGAGTATCAGAGGAAGAACCCATTCAGCGACGATAACAGGCTTGTATCTAAACCTCTGCACGCTCAAAGAGGAGACCCTGCCTACGGGAGACCCCCTGAAGGGTCTAAAACAGAGCAGAGAGGGAAAGATGCTCACTCTCATGTGGAAAAGGAGGTGGAAGAGCTGTGCCTGATCATCAGAAGCACGGGGCAGAAGGGAGAAGATGGACACGTGAGTGTAACGTTCGGGCAGCTGTTTGAGACATATGTGACTATCTCCAATAAAGTGGTGGGAATCTTGCTGAGAGCCAGAAAACATGGCCTGGTTCATTTTGAAGGTGAAATGCTTTGGCAAGGAAAGGATGATGATGTGGTCATCACTTTGCTGGAATGAGACTTTGGCATCTGATGAATTTTGCTGCTTGTTTCCATTTGGAAAAACCTCTAGATACTGTCTTGAAAAAGGTTTTCATTGCAGAATTTCAGCTCTGCAAATTAATGGGACATTTAAAGGAGAGAAAATGGCTGCGAAACATAAAAAAAACCAGTTTGCATAAAAATAATAAGCTATTTTGGAGAGAAATCACAAATAATCAACTAATCTGTCACAATACCAAGTATGCTGTGGTTCTTCAAGCATCCTCACTGGGTTAGTGCTTTAGGTTCTGAACACTAATGACTAATTACCACCACACAGCACTGAATCTTGGAGGTGGTGAAAGACTGCTGCAGGGGGGATTTTTTGATTTGCAAAACATGGAATTGAGCACTTTTATGGGAATTCATATACTTCAAACAAGAGCTTGGCTGTAGCAAAGGTTTTGGTTATTGGTGACTCTAAATAAATGGAAGTTAGGTTGACTTTAATGAAGTATATAAAAATGCCCAAGTTTACAGAAATATCACTTGCTTAGTGGCCTACAATATATATGGCAAAGATATTTCATGTTTCCTCAATAAGCTGCATCTTGCTGAATTTAATGGTCTGTCCTTAGCATCGTGTCTTCTGCATCTAGTTCTTTTTCCTCTCTGTATATCATACCACTTTCACCTCCTCTTCTAATGCTGTGTCCTACTATGGTAGATCACAAAGCTCTGCAGCCTTTTTGGTGATCTCAAATATACCTTTCACAAAAAGTAGGGTGCCACAACACAATGACTTGAAAGACAACAGAGAATATATTGGGGCATTCATGAAAAGAAAGAAAATAACAAAAAAAAGCTCTTTGACTTCTTTTAGTGAAGTGTAGCAATGCCGTTACAACAGGAGAGCAGAGATTCTGTAGTGCCAAACACATAAGTACAAGTATAGAGTGCAGTCACATCTCTTGTTTAGTTGAGGCAGAGCTGTGTTGCAGGTTCTCCAAACCGGGAGAAAAAATGAGCTGCTCGATAAAAATGGGATTGAGAGATGAGTGACAAGAATTTTCCTCATGGTTCTTCCGGAGGAACTTTTTTCAGTGTTCAGAATTGGTTATATTTGATAGTTGTAATAACAGTATGAAAAATAATCAGGAACTGGTTTCAAATAATTGCCACCAAGAAAATGTTGGGAGTGCAAAATTCTGTTTTTTTTTTTTTTTTACAGGGCAAATAAAAGCTCTTATGTGGTGTATGTGGTGCTAAGTACAGTACTTGATGAGTCTTCAACATATGAATATTCTCTTGCCTCAAAAGGACACTGAGATTTATTATAAACTATGCACTTGATAAAAGTGATTATTTAATGCTATTTACATAAAAGACTTTTTTTTTTTTGCAAAAAGCATAAGAATGATTTTTGACTTTTTCTTCTATTGGGGTTTTGCATGAAAATAAACTTTTTGACTGAGCAAGTAAAAATACAATTTTCGTTATCCCTCTGCCTCCTTTTCCTAGTGAAAAGACGAGGAAAATGGTAAAAAACAGAGATGAATGTGGTGAAGTAAGTCCATTTGGAGAACAGGAGAGCCAGATGCAGGTACAGCATGGAGGGGAAACAAAGGATGGGCCACCACATCATTTCAGCATGTTGGAAACTGGAGAACACATGCTGCACCAGACACCGCTGGTTTGTGTTCTCAAAACCACTCCTTTCTATAATAATGTATGGCTTAAAACAAGACTCATGTAACTTGTCATCGCTACACATTTAAAATGCTTTGGTTTTTTTGGAAGAGCATTTCTAGCCAAATGACATGAGCACGAGTTAGTGGATTTCCACTCCCATTTGATGAAACCTCATTTTGATTTCAAAGCAAATCAATTTTTTTTATGACACAGCTATGAAATGTGGTCTGCTTAATTCTAACAATTTGTCAGCCCCGTTGATTCTGCTCTAGCGGTAGTTCGTCACATGGAGAAGGCAGCATTGGGCAGTTCAAGTATCACCAGCTACAGGATGGCAGTATCAGGGAAAATAATCCCTTACTCTCAAAAGACACACAGTTGAGGCAGTGTGTAACCTGAGCACTCTCAGGGTGCAAGTCCAGCTTGTGCAGACTCACTAATTCTTAATTAAGACTGACCCAAGTAGTTAAGCAACAAGAACCAAGGCTTCCACTGCTATGCATGTAGTGTCAGATAATAACATGGCCTCAGCTGTACTGCTGCTTAGGGTTGGTTTACGAATCACTTGAGCACGTCTGCAAAAGCTTTAAGCGTACCTCTCAGAACAGAAGCCGAGTAAGCCCTAATGAAATGGTCTTATCAACTGTGTGACTGTTAAGATTGTCCTATCTTGAACAAAACAAAGGGTTATTATTAAAAACACAATTCATAGGAGGTTCATAGGGGGTTGGATGTTTTAAAAAACAGCTGTAAGGCCAAATTTCCTGTCTGCCATTATTAGGTGAACATTCTCTGAAGGGTGACGAGTCTTTCTGTCTCGTATGTCCGTGCAATGGCACCAAAATCTGCCAAACGGGGTCAGTGCACAGGTTGACAAATCTAATCTGCTTTCAGCAATCGCCTGTATCTCAAAAGAAGTGTTTAAAAGATAACACAATTGTTCAGTTTGTCCACCAAATACACTCGAGAATAAAAAAAATCAATCTAAAAGACAGTACAGACAAGAACACACCCTATCTAATGGACATGACTGGATCTAGCTACTAGCTTGCAAGTTTTACAAAATTCTGCTTCTTCATCTGCAATGCAGTTTCAATTAGCATCTACAGGTGACAGTTTTTAGAAGTTTTATTATGCAACAGGGCCTCGTTAGAGGAACAGAAATCCTCTTTAGTGGAACAGAATTTAATATATTCACTAAAAATGTAAGACGCGCATTTTAAATATTACAAATTGTTTGTAGTGTTAACTAAAGTTTGACCTTTTATAAGGTTTTCTGTCCCACCGTGTAACATTCAGCTCTTCCAGCCTCTCCTGAAAGTTCACTTTTCTTATAACATCTTTATCTTTCTCTGCAGTCTTTCCTCTGAGTTGAAGCCTGTGAGTTCAGCACCTGGTTTGGACTATACATTGTACAGAAATTATCTGTATTTTGTCTTGTCAAACAAAGAAAGCACTTTCAGCACTTCAATAAATATTGCACAGCAGTTGAAATGACAGCAAGAGAGTTTTTATGCAGGTTTTACCATTCATATTTACTTCTCATATTTGCCAAATTTCAAATATGATCTTCACCAGTTTGCTTACATCTCCATGCTTCTGCTTACAGCTCATGCTTATGAAGACCTCAGAATACCTAGAAGGTCTATTACCAGTTTAATCACACGGAAAATGCTGTCCTTTGTCAACACAACTATTTTTTTTTTCAATTTCTACATGCAACAGCACTGTATGCGTGTCTACTTCATCCTTTCAGAAGGAGGCAATTAGTGCTCTAGCACAGAAGTATTATTCTCTGGGCTTGCATTAGGTAAAACAATTGAGCATAAGAGTACAAGTGAAGCTTTGTCATTCCTAAATATGTAGTCAAAAAAGCAGCTTTTCTCAAGACTGCTAATACTAGAACAAAGAACAGGGGTAGAGGCTAAGCAACTTTCCTTTGCTTCTCAGTCTTGTCCACTGAAGATTAAAACCGCTGAGTAAGTTCACTTTCCACAAGGTTTTTTAGCCATCTCTGCTCACTGCAACGCTCCACAGAAGATTGGGGATGTTTTAAAATGGCGTTATAATGCTGCTGTTGAAGAGGGTGACATAATGAGCAGGGTCTGCCCACTGCCTTTTCCAGAGGGTAGCCAACAATTCTGAAACATATTAAAAAATATTCTGATTCATATTCATCAGAATAGACTTTTCAGAAAATATTTCTTAGCCCAATTAAAAAATATCTGCTGAATCCAAGAACAAAGCTCATCAATACAGAAGGAAAATGGAGCACAGCTCCATGCTGGAAAACACTAATGAGACACTAAGCATTCATCTCAGTAATGAATGTGGCTCCATTTAGCACCTTCTTGTTTGAGCCTGTTTGAGGCTTGTTTGCTAGTGGCAGAGACAATTTGAAATTCCTATCTTGATTGTCAGCAAAAGTTTTGGAAGCTGGGTTACATCCTGATTTTTAACTCTCCAGTCTTACTTTCCTGTCATTACTTTGGCCCTCCTCAGATGTAAAAGTCAATCTTCATGTTTCCTGCTGCATACATTTCAGTGTACTGGAGTCTAGCTGGGATGGACTTAATTTTCTTTGTAGCAGCTCAGCGTTGTTTCCTATTTGTGATTAAAACAGTGTTAACACAGCAATCTTCTGACTACTGCCCAGAGAGATTGTGAACGTCCCATCCCTGGAGGCATTCAAGACCAGGCTGGACATGGCTCTGGGCAGCCTGGTCTAGAGGCTGGTGATGCTGCCCACGGCAGGGGGGTTGAAACTAGATGATCTTTGAGGTCCTTTTCAACCCAGGCCGTTCTATGAGTCTATGATACGACTCTATGATTCTGTTGCTGAGCAGTGCTTTGCACAGCATGATGGCCTTCTCCTTCTCCCAGTCTGCCACTCCAACAAGTAGGCAAGAAGCTGGGAGGGGACAATCTGCACAACTGACACAAAGCAACCAGCAGGGTCATCCCATGCTATATAATATCATGCTCAGCAATAAAAATGGAGGGAAGGTTTCTTGAGGGCTACAGTTAGGCTAGCCATTGCTACTGGACTGCTTGCAGGAGGTAATGATTGCCTTTACATTGCAAATCTTGTTCTTTTTCCATCCTCTTTCCTTCATTTATTAAACCATTGTTACCTTGATCCATTCTCTCCCCCATCCTGCTGGAGTGAGGAGGGATCGCACCACTGTACGGCTGGATCATCCCAACATTAGCATTTGTTCAGTTTATTTATCCTTTCTGACAACAGTTCATGTTGGTTCTTTAAATATTACAGATCACAGTTAAGTACAGTTACATAGATTAATTAGAAATCAGGACACAGATAGTATTAACTCTTCAAAAATCTTAATGTTCAGATGTTTCATGAAGTTAGGAGCCCACTCAAGCCTCCTAATCTATTGCACAGAATTGATCAAAGTTCAGCGGGTTTAATTCACGCTCTCCACAGCTAACATTACAAATTAAAACCACAAAGTACTACAAATTAGAGGACTGCCCACTAATAAGAATAACAAGACATTGGGAATGAGGTCTTCAGAAAAGACTAATATTAGCTCTTCTGGGTAGAAAACATCTGTTTGGAAGAGTGTCTACCTTCTGAATTATGATGTATAGTCTACTGTAATACACTGTCCACTAAGGCAACAGGTGCTGGATCAGTGGAAAACCCTGAGAAGATGATATTCAGGGAATCTTGCAGGTGCAACAGACCATCACCACCTCAGCCGCATCTCAGTGCAACAGCCAAGGGCACTTGGTTAGTTAGGCACCAAGAGATAACAGTTTGTGAACAAAGAAAATCCACTCCATGTTTACTGGAGTTAAACTTTCCAAACAGTCTGCCTTAACATGGCATTGAAAAGCAGAGCGCTAACGCTGATCAGATTCATGCAGTGAGGGCAAGTGTACAGCGGATTCCATAAGCAATTCAGAACACAATCCCTACATGTTCTGCTTTCGGGCTGAGCCCCTGTTACTCCAAATTCAGATCACACTGCTGTTATGCAAGCCTGCTACAAACTCACTGTAATGAAGACCCATTTGTTTTGTGACCTCATTTAGAAATCAAATCTAGCCAAGGCATTAGCAATCTCCTAGTGACTTCCAGTGAGAACATTATCAGAATAATCTCAAAATATCTGTTTTTTTTAATTTCTTCTACCACGATGCAGAAGAGCAGTGCTTTAAAATCAATTCTTCTGAACTCTTCACATATTTGTAAACATACAATAACTGGTTAAAAATATTGTGCACGTGAGAGGGGAACAATCTTCAGGTCCAACATACAACCACTTAGACATCCAAGTAAATGACATTCTATGGTTTAGCACTATCACATCTTGGGCACATACTGTATTAACATTTACTACGTCACTGCCATGCAAGTGAGATGGGCAATATATTACAGTGGTTTAGCACCAGAAAAGTTAGTAGTGTACTTTCAGCAAGGTACCTACTACTAACCAGGCATAAGTAATATATCATACAAGAGCAGATGGAAACTGAAAATACTTTAAATGTTCCCTGCAATTCCAGAATGATGCACCTTTAAAATAAAAGCTAGATTCCACAGCAAATATTACCTTCGGTACCATGTGCATGCTGTTACTACCAACCTGTTTCTTCAGGGTGCATTCTGCTGCTATACCTCACATTCTACTGGGAAAAGTTGTCTTCATATGTGTATGTATTATGTATGCATAAATATGTATACACATACAAAATCATAATTAAAATGCACTTCCTTATTGTCAGAGAAATATGCAGACTTCTGAAGAACCCAAACGTGAGAATTAGGTTGACGGCTCTAGTACTTCCTCATAAGGAACTAAGCCTTTTTTTATCCCGGTATATAATTGGCAACAAAATGTGCAACCTTAAATCAGAGTTCAAAGACAGAGAACAAAATGGCTAATGACACAAGGCTAAGAGTGCTCTCAGCTGGCAGCATTTTCAGTTTGCAGTCGCTCAATCAGTTGCTCAGCCTATGAAGGAGAGAACACAATGCGTTAGCTATGCAGCAGACCGTCAGTTACTTTAAAAACAGTAACAGCACGACACTGACAGACACAGCATATATTTGTCATTTTAAGGATAAAGCATACAAAGAAGTAAAATACCGCGACTGTTTTAAACAGCTGACATTGTCATGTTTTCACTCAACTCCCACTCGGTGATGAGAAAAGGAAAAAAAAAACAAGTATGTAAGTCGGAGGATGGTTGAGCAAAGCAATCACTGTTAAAGTATCACGCTTTAAGGACCTGGGAAGACAGTGCCCAGAACAACCAAGCTATGAGAACTGGAGTTCCTTGGGACGCTCTCCAGAACAGCATCTTGTGGCCTCTTTGCACCTCAGAACTGCACTGCAGTCATACACATTACTGAGTGACGGAGAGCATTTGTGTGCTGTTCGTGTCATTAGAAACATACTCATTCTTTGGTTATGTCACCAGGCCCAAACACGCTTTTTCTCATCATATGGCTATTCGTGCCTCAACCACATAGCTGGGACTGTTACATTTTGTATGTATTTGCATTGTATATAACTATAAACAGCCCTGACAATTCAAGTCAAATCCAACTTGACAACTGGGAAAAATATTTTCTGAACTGCATCCACACTGGATAACCAAACCTGGTACGGAGATCTCTGAGTTAATCCAAAACAGTAAGCAGTATAACTGGACAAGCCATAGTGGTTTTTTTTTCCCTCTGTGGTGCTCTGCTACACAGCAGATAGATCTGCTTCATTCAAGACAGGTGAGATCTTCAACAAGCTACCACCACAAAGAAGCTGAGTTTTTCCTCTTAAAGAGGCTGCCATAATCATCTTTAGGAGAGACTTTTTTCAGCATCTTTGACTTGGGATTGCCCAATGACACCAGGATGCTGGAGCTACAACTCCAGCAAGGATAGGTCCTCTGCTGAGGAGAGGTTTTTGAGCAGTGATTTAGGCAGTGCAATTCAATCTCACTGCTCATCTCTACAGACAGTAAACGGTACAAACTGCTTCTGTACAGCAAACACTTGTTTCAGTCTACGGGTGGCAAGATGAGTAAAAAATGTATGAACTGATAAAAGCAACCGTTCGGTGGCCATATTTTTCATCTAAATTGGGCTATGTGTTATACACGTCTTTGTTCAACCACCACATTCTAATAAGCCCTTTCATATCAAAGAACAAATACTTACAAAGTCTAGTCAGAAGCAAATCGCATCAACCTAAGCTACGCATTAAATCCAGAACTACGGCATTGTTTGCTGGTAATGTCAGTCACTCTACTTCCCTGTGTAAGTGTAAGCAAAATAAAATTTAACCAATAACATTTTCTCAAATAGGTAATGCAAAATATAACAAATAATTTTAGTAATGATAAAAATAATTGCTCAAAGAACATTTTGGATGTTAGAAAGACATCGCATTCTCAGCTTGCAATTGAAAACCTCTAAAAAACCTCATTACACTTACTGTGATAAACCAGTAGGAGTTGATTCTGTAAATCAGTCTGGATAAGAATCCTAGCTGACTTGCCGGGGCCAAGATGTGCAGATGCAAGTGGGATATTGAGCAGAATGGAGGCCAGTGAAAACCCATTCTTCAGAAAGAAAGAACAAGTTAAAAACACCACTGATGTTAATACAGGAAGTGGAACATCTTATGTTCGAGATAACCGAATAAAGAAATTTACTCATAACGTTTTCCTTTTACATTGCGTGAAAACTAATTTGTCCTTTCCTTTCAGCATGCTCTGAGGCAAAGCCTCCAAAAGGCCATCAAAAACTTACCTCACATCTCTCTATCTAGCACACTGTGCTAAAACGAGGGTTAAAGACCAGGGATATTCCTTAGATATCACACCTATTTTTCACCTGGAAAGTTAACTGTCACCACATTAATGTAGTTTCTACCTATTTTAAGCACGAGGACCCATCTCCCTACACTCTACACTGTTTAAATTACGTTACAACTCACTTCATGTTGGCTACACTGGCTTAAACTAAACGAATGCAGGTACAACTCTGAAACACAGCGCAGTGCTCTGGTGAAAAAGACAAAATTTATCTTTCCCAGAATCCACCATTGGAGTCAATGCTCAGCACATAGCTGAAGAGCAGCCTTTTAGATAAGCTGCGTGAATCGGCCTCCCTGTTCCACAGTGCGTGCAGGAAAGAATCTCACAGTTGGAACGCAATCTGCACTGGAAACTTATCAGCAAAAAAGAAGTTTATATCCAGTGCCAGGACACGAGACTGGACAAGTCACCTGGTAAGTCAAGGCACACCCAATAAACCTTACCGCAACTGTAACACGGTATCTAAAGCAGCATTTTGAAAAGCCAAGAACACACTAATTAACATGAAGGCTCAAGTACGTACCTTATATCATTCAAGTCACTAAAATTATTTTTCTGGAGAAAAGATTTTCCAACTTCCATCATTCTTTTCACTATTAAACACAAATGAATTTTGTTTACTGTTTAGTTTAAATAATGTTTTACATATCTCATGACTTTAGAGTCAAGTAGTTTGAAGCAGGTGTTCTTAGGAAACGAAACCTCTGAATATTAACTTCAGCAATGATTACATTGAGATCACAAGCTCGTGTTTGCTTTATTCAAAGTAGAAATACTGTAACTGCTCATAATAAAACAGGTTGTCAAAACATTGCAGTGCAAAGTTTGATGTGAAAATCACTACTGTTACTGATTTCCACACTAATGACACTTCTAGGTTATGGCTTATTAATCTCATGTTATGTCTCTACGCAGCAACAGGACGTTGACCTCTATGGCCTTTGTAACCTGGCATTAGAAAGTTTCAGATATGAAACAAAAGCTAAAGATGAAGTACATTTAAACCATCAGCCCTACTTATTACGAGGACAAAGTTTTCATTACTGTAAAAGAGAAGAAACCCTAACGCAAAAACTTCCAAGGTAAAAGCATAAAAATAACTTGAAGCAAAAAACACTGAAGGTGTTTCTGGAAAAAACTCCAACATTTAGAAGTCAAATAGGATGATTCAAAATTTGCCACACAACGACTACAATGCTTCTCTTGCAGCACCTGTCATTTTCCCCAAAGCAGAATCTGTTCATGCATTTATGGATGTAATTTTTCCTGTTACTCGACACACTTAGCTGGGCATTATCTTATGAAACAGCTACATCTGGGATGATGTTTTAACAACAGTAACAAAAAAATCAAGCATGCAGACAACACATCACAGCTTCAATATTTTATGATCTTTTAAAAAGATACCTAACTTCACTGCAAGTTTCTCTCTTTTTTACTCTCCACCTCTTTTCCCGAAGAATAATGTGGCACATTATAAAACATATATTTTATAGAATTGTCATTTTCTTTTCAATTGCCTACACGCCTTTGAAAATGCAATGAAGCTGCACAAATATACTTTAAAAAATATAATGGCATTTCCAGCAAAGAGCAGAAGCATCTGTACTCCGTGCAAACAAAAAGAGATTTCCTGCGTTAGTGCAACGTTATTCTAGAATAGCACAAAAAACACGATGGAGTTTTCCAGCAAGAGTAACTCCCTACCCACCTCACTCACATCATGTGTTTCAGTGCTTTACAACCACAGACAAAAGATGTCCAAAGCTGTAATTTACTTGACAGAGAGCTACATAAGACTGTGAAAAACTACTTGCCCCAGATCTAAGCAGACTAACACATATTTACAGCCTTACCTATGGGTACATGCTCTGACTTCAGCGTTTTGCAGTTTCCCATGTGCTCTACTGGCACCACCAGGTAGTGGTGAGGGGCACCAGGCCTGATATCTCTAAAGCAAACAAGGTCTTCATACTGCAGAGGAATACAAACACATTACATGATAGGGATAAGGACAGTGAAAAACGGCAGGTAACTGAGTTGGTCTTCCCCTAAACCAGTTTGATATTACTTGGTATCACACTTGAATCAACTAGCAAAAATATAAAGACTAAGGCCTATTTTCTTCTGTCACTACACCGAAGCAAGCTGTCTGCCTACTGAAGCACCTGAGCATGGTCTTGTTTCCTCAGCTGACATTCTGCAGCCAGAATTCCTCAGTATCTAACGACAATAGCACCTGTTCCATGACCACCTTTAGACTTTTAGCTATTGTACAACAACGACAAGATATTTCTTTTTTCTGAGGAATGTTTCATTGCTGCCTCCATAAACGAACAGACAACTGCTACAGCTACATGGCAACCCCAGGACTGGGATCCCTAAGGTGACACCCTTCGTTAGCTGGAAATAAAGACGCCACCTTCCTCAGAGAGGGTACAGGGATCAGATGGCCTACATACACCCAGGATTTCAGGGTTTGATCTGTAGTTCTCATAAGTTAGCCCCTTCGGTGCTCCCTCTGTTCCCTGAGCGCTGCCACCCGAGCTCAGACAGGACCGGCACCACAGCTCCGCTTCCGCACGGCCGCCTCGCGCCGCTTCCCGGCCTGCGGGCCGATGGGTCCCATCAACCGACCCTACCGCGGGCAACGGGCGGCCCTCCGCTCCGCTCGGAGTTTCGCCGGGCACCCCGCTGGACAGCAGGCCGCGGCACGGGGCAGCGCGCTGCCAAGGACAACGAGGGCGGCGGCAGCGACCCTCCCTCCGGCGGGGCCGCCCCTACCCACCTAGCAGGGCAGCAGCGCGGTGCCCGGCTCCTCCCGGCGGGCAATCCTGCAAAACACGCACTTGCCGTCGTAGCCGCCGCTCGCGGGTTCTTTCCCCTCGGCCAGAAGCTGCTCGCTCCCCGGGCCGGCGGCGGCCGCGGCCTCCTCGCCCGCCATCGCCCCTCGCCCAGGCAGGCACCGCCCAGCGACCGGCCGCGAGCCCACCCGCCCTCACGTGCTCACGGCGTGCGCCAATGGCGGCCCTGCAGCGCGCGGGGCCCGGCCTCGTCCGCGCCCCCGCCAGGCGCGGAGGGCTGCAGCGAGTGAGCGTTCGGTGTTCGGAGAGGGTCGGACAGGGGCTGAGTTTACTTGCGCTTGGACTTGTGCCTGGCACTCGCGGGTGACCCTAGCCACGTAAGGCACTCGATTCGGTCGAGGCTCTGAAGTAAACCACCACCTCTGTTCAACGTAAGTTTTATTTAAAAAAGCACAAACTGGAAATAAAATAAGTGAACGCAGTCTGACCTCGTTTAAATCAAAGCTGAAAGATGCTATTTCTCAATGGTAGTTAACCTTCAGCTTTAGAAACATTTTCTCAGCTTGCTCACACTGTCCTGCAGGCCTCAGCCCATGCTTAGAGGCCAGGAGGTACAGCACTTAGAATCAATCACACAATCATTAAGGTTGGAAAAGACCTCTAAGATCATCTAGCGTGACCATCTGCCTACCACCGATATTGTCCATTAAACCATGTCCCTTAGTAACTACATCTACCCCTAGATACCCCCAGGCATGGTGACTCCATCACCGTCCCGGGCAGTCTGTTCCAATGCCCATCTACTCTTTCTGAGAAGAAATTCATCCTAATATCAAACCTGAACACTCCCTGGCACAACTTGAGGCATTCCCTCTCATCCTATCACTGTTACCTGGGAGAAGAGGCCAACCTCTACCTTGCCACAACCTCCTTTCAGGTCATTGTAGAGAGGGAGGCCTCCAGGGTCCCTACATCTTAAGGTTTACATGTGAAGATTATTTGGGAAAGAGCTATGTTTTACCTGGCCCTAAAGCCAGCTTTGCACAAAAAGTCCAGTGCAAGAACTGCAAAACCAGCACCAACCCCCAGTGCCCCATAGGGCACTTAGCTGCCCTACTGCAAACGAGCATTTCTAAACAGTCCCAAATAAAAAAATGTTATCCCCTGAGGTATATACATGCTCCATGTTACAAAAACAAGCTCTTTCTAAAATAGTTATGGCTATAAGAGCAAAATTACTAGCGAGTATAATTTTCCTTTTAACTTATATAAAAATTCTTACAACCATTGCACTCAGGGTAACATTCAAAGAAATGTTCAAAAGCATGCTTGCTATATTAATACATAAATCATAGTTTATTTTTTCCTAATGCCAACTTTCTTTACCTATTAAATGCATACATTGATAAAGCTGAGAACCAAGTGGTTTTAGGTGATTTTTTGCTTTTGTCTCACTTGGAAAGAAAAATACACAAACACTTCAGCAATATGAGGATGGTCCATACAAAAATGATGTTCACAAGCCATATCCTTTCAGTTAAAAATGTACTAAAAGCTGTGAGTAAAGAAGAAAAGGATCTGCACCAAGTTTCTGAATGCATAAATTCCTTTATTGAAAATATTGTGATAGCACTGCATTACATATATTCAATATTCATAGTCTCAAGGGTCACAGAATTTGATTGAACAACACTGTTTGAATATAGAACACAGCGTTTAGATATGCTCTGACAAGTATAATATAATGAACTAAGTTGTAGGTAGCAATGGTGAAACGTGTGTAAAATGTTGAACTTGGCTTTGGGGTTGTAGGTTTTTTTTTTTTTGAGCTAGTAAGTGGTCTGCCACCATCAGAAGAGCAAACAGTACTACATATTCCTGGTGCCTTCAAAGCATTATGCTATTAGCAACCTGGAAAACACTTCGCAGCATTACCAATAAGTCTATTCATGGCTGTAGTAGACCGCATAGATGGGAAGTGTGAAAAGCTTACGTGCAGCATGTTACAGACTTACTGTGTATAGCACTGGTGTTAGATTGTGAAATTTATGTGCAGGACTAAGATTATTAACGCTTTTGAAAAAAAATAATTTAGCTTCTTGTTTTATTATGAATATATTAAAAACGGGAAAAGCAGTAACTAAATTGAGTTGTATTACTCAATAGTATTCCAAAACTAGACTATACTGTTTAATGCATGGAAACAACCACCATTTCTAAAACATGTCTTTCTCAGGACAATCCCACATTTAATACTAGTGGCAGGACGGTGTTTGGTCGGAACTGGATTGTGTGAAGAAAACCACAGCTTAACTGGAAAGCAAAATTCTTTAGAAAACAGTAAGACTGGTGGTCTTCTGTCACACTTTTCCTACTTGCTGAAATTTTCGTAGCAGTGATTTGGTTAGAATTTAGCCGAATATTGTAACGTGGTCTCTTAAGTGTTGAGAAGGGAAATAGGAAAATTATCTGATTGAGTATTTCATGGAAAAAAAGCACAAAACAAGGAAGAATATTTATTTGCCTGTCAAATCCTAAGCCAGCCTGTAGCTCCAAGTCATAAGGAAGGAAATAATATTAATTGCTAAGAAAACAAATACTACGCTAACATGACCAGACCTGTTAAGGAAACAGCGTTCTTCTCCCTATCTTCAGACTGTATGTTTTCCTTAACAAAGCAGTTATTCAATACGTAAAGAAATGCTCAGAAAAAGCACAGTGGGTGGTTTATTTTGAATCATTTGGTGGTGATACAGAAAACAATAATCTCTTAGAAACATCCCTTGTAAACAGTCAAATAGCACTAGGACAGATGCTCAGAGCATGCTGTCCCAATTCTGTTGACTGCACCAGAACTCATACAGTCTGCACCAGGTGGCATCCTGCCCAGTGTCTCCACACACTGCCAAAATAATAATCTATTAACTCTGCTCACACATTCCTGTTTATGAGAAGTGCTAACCACCTTTTCTCTCATCTCAGAGAAAACCAGAATTATGCACTCGAGTGTTTCTGCCAGAAAACAAACCATCATATCAGGGTTAAATGAAAACCAAACCTCATTTACAAAATAAAAACAAAAATTAACTTCAGAAATCGGATAAATTGATTCAAAATAAACGCTGATGCATAAGAAACCTACCCGAATAGTAATTATTTACCAAATTAAGACCTGAAATATTAAAAAGAAAAAAACCCTCATAGCTAACGCATTTACAAAAAAGTCTGCTATACAATAACAATAAATAAAAAGACTTTAAAAACATGTTCCCTTAAGTGCTGTGCACACCTGCTTCTGATTCTTTTCCATGGCAAACAGTATGCTGTAGATTTTGGTGAAGTAACTTTTTATTTTTGGTTAGCATTTGTACGCTGAACATAAATACACATGGAATGTACAAGACAGATATATTTTTCCCACAGTATTTTTTTTTCACAGTTACAGAAAAAGTTTTCAATTTATACACCATCAATGTTTTCATAAGCATCATATCTTCAATGGAGGAGCATTGAAAGGAGTAAAAAAAACCTCTGACTGATCTTGTATTGTTCCTTCTCCTTCTGCCTCTGAAAACCAGCTGTTTTTCCTTGGTTATTTTTTGCGTAGTCATGCTCTGGTATGACTTGAGAAACAAAAAGCGTGTAACATTGTGAGGCAGCCTGCACCTGTTATTTAGCTATTAAGTGCCTAATGGATCCAGTCCTTAAGGCAGTCAGTAAGTACTTCATTCAAATGTCCATACTTCTACATCTTGTATTATGAAATCTTCTTTCTTAGATAAGATGTCATTATTGAAGGTGCTGCAGGAGTTGCTTCGTCCGTGATACAAGTCTGCATCTAACCATAAGCCGAATCGTCCACTAAAAGAAAATACACATCAAATTTCAGGTTATATTTAACCAGAGGCTGTAGAGGAGGGATAAGGAGAAAAGCAGGCAATTCTGAGAACAGACGGGATTGAACACGAAGGCTTAACCCTGGCAAAGCACTTGCAAATAAGCTTGCTTTTGTTCATACAGGCAAATCACAGCAGAGCACAAGCATGAGTGTGTGCATACAGTGTCTATGCGCTTGGCTTCAGTGCCATCAGCTCCAGTTGCTGCTGGTGAGCAGCCTCCCAAACATGGCTGGAGTCCAGCTGCCCCAGAGCACAGACAGCAGGGACCTTTCCCTGCTCTAGACGTGGTCCCTTCCAGTTTAGGAGAGGTGTTTATGCATCCCCAGTGCAAACCATGGCCAGATATTGCACGCAGCAGCCTGCTGTCAGCTTCAGTTAGTTGCACGGTCTTAGCCCTTGATTTCATATCCACTGATTTTTGAAAGTTAGGACCTGATTAAGCACCATCTGTATCCTAGCTCTACGGAGCAACAGAATAATGACAGTTTAAAGGGACCATGTGAGAAGCACAAGATGTTGATGGCAAAACTGCCATTACAGATTATCTTCCAGTGGCAAACCTCTTCAGCAATGAGAAGTGTATCTATCACAAACACCTGTTTTTTCCAACTTCCCCCATGCACTAAAGATTACTTGCCCAACATCAGTTGCTTTCTTTAAGTGATGGAAACTGCTCGAGGTCTATAACAGAAATCAGATTGCTGAGATATCTGTCCTACACAGTTTACTAAAATTTCAGCAGTTTCACTGATTAGCTTTTCTTGCAACTACCATAGTCCATATCCTCTTTAAGGAAAAAAAAAAAAGTTAGCTACACAATTTGAAAAAGAAGCAAACGTTCACTTACCCTCCACCTCCGAGCTCCAGAGAGGTCATGTCTCCGTTGATGAAGTAGGTATTCTCCCCGCTCCATTTGAATACCTGAGGGTGAAGGAGAACAAAGCTACTTGGACTATGAGGATTCTAGTACTACAAAATCAGCAGGGACTGACTCTTAGCAGGCATTTTTTGGTGTAGTCATATTTTATTTTCTTTTTGACTGGCAAGTAGGAAGAGGCAACAGGTAGAAAGAAAAGAAACAGTACCTATTTAAAATCAGGAACAAGGCATCCAAGTCATTTTCACAATTCTGCTTGCATCTTTAAATCAACAGCCAATGCATTCAATATTGAAAAATACACAAGCTATGGACATCAGTGAGTTTTCCAGTGGCACTCTTGTCTCTAGTTTGATGATCCTAAGCATGTGTGAAATTATACCCTACTCTTGACATTCACTAACTTCCAAAGGCGAGCCTTTGATAGTTTATTCCTTACTATTCCTTGCTTCCCTCCCTCAATCAACTTGAAACCCACTGCTTACCCTCACTTCAAATAATTATAGCCTTTTTTGCTTAAAGTGTTACACTGAGACAAGTGATCAACTGCGCTCACCAACAGTTAGCACATCTTCTAAAATCACAGAATGCCTTAGGTTGCATGGGACCCTTAAAGATTATCTAGATCCAATCTTCACCCCCCCCCCCCCCCCAAAAAAAAAATGCAGTCTCCATAAAGTTTTCTCATAAATGTTTCAGAAGTGGAATCCAAAAAATCTTATATGAGGAAGAGAACACCACTTACCTTGAAATTTGGACTGAATGTGTAGAGGAATGTTTCACCAGTGCCATAATAGTGGTCACTAAACCTGAAGGGATGTGTAGCGTATGCTCCAAAAATCTGTCAGAATAAAAGGATTAGACTATTTTTGAGAATAGAATAAAATTCAAGAGGAAAAAAAAACATTTTTCAAAATACTTTCTGAGCTAGTGTTTCATGTTAAAAGAACCAACTGGTGAAATACACCAGCTGAGCAAGTATTCCTGCAAATCTTTTCTGTCTTTCAAAATAAAGCCACATGGCAACAGGAGTGATGACTCCAGAAGCTGCTGAGTACTAAATACACTACCATGAAGGTGTTATTTGCAACTTCCATGGCCAATGTTAAAAGGAGCACTCATTGTAATTATGAAAACATGTAGTTTTATTTCTATTAGTGCTTATGTACTTTCCTGCCTGTAAGTTTAGATTAAGCAGTAGAAAATATAAATAGAATAAAAGAAATCAGCAATGTTTTCAAAGAATCATAGAATCATAAGGTTGGAAAGGACCTGAAAGATCATCTAGTCCAACCGTCCTCCCATTACCGTTGCTACCACAAGCTACTAAACCATATCTCGTAGCTCCTCATCCAGACGCCTCTTGAACACTGCCAGGGACGGCAACTCCACCACCTCCCTGGGCAGGCCATTCCAGTGCCTGACCACTCTCTAAGAGAAAAAGTTTTTCCTTATGTCTAACCTAAACCTCCTCTGGTACAACTTGTGGCCATTTCCTCGGGTCCTGTTTGTTGCCTGGGAGAAGAGGACAAAGCCCTCCTCATCATACCTCCCTTCAGGAAGTTGTAGAGTGCAATGAGGTCTCCCCTGAGCCTCCTCTTTTCCAGACTAAACAATCCCAGCTCCCTCAGCCGCTCCTCCTAAGATTTGTGCTCCAGACCCCTCACTTCTCTGGACACGCTCCAGGGCCTCAATGTCTTTCTTGTAGCGAGGGGCCCAAAACTGAACACAGTACTCAAGGTGTGGCCTCACCACTGCTGAGTACAGGGGGATGATTACCTCCCTGTTCCTGCTGGCCACACTATTTCTAATGCAGGCCAGGATGCCGTTGGCCCTCTTGGCCACCTGGGCACACTGTCGGCTAACGTTCAGCCGAGCATCAACCAACACCCCCAGGTCCCTTTCCTCTTCACAGCCATAACGTGGTATGATATCACTTCATGGTATGATTAACACTTCCTAACGACACGTTTATTTTCAGTCCAACCCCTGCACAACAAACGCTCCTTACCTGGTTGTCCATATCCTTGATGACAAGGAGAACTGGACTATCCAGAGATGCTGATTTGCGGTACAGAGTCTTCAGGCTAGTCCCGTGCTCCAGAGTGCTATACGCGAGCCGCCATGGGTAGCCCTGCACTCTTGCAGGCAAGCGCCGGGCAAGCTGGGCAGTGAACAGGGATAAACGGTTAGGCATTCAGTCAGTTACATCACAGGTAGCAGCACGCCCACACTTAGCAGAACTAATAAGGAAACCAGATATATATATTTTTTCCAGTCATACCTGCTCTATGTGCATATTTTCCAGAAGTGCGCTGTGATGCTTTAAGACAGGTAAAGCATCATCATCATCTTCTTCTCCATAGTAACTGCAAACACTCTTCCGCCGTTTTGCTTCTTCTACAGTAATGATCTGAAGCAAGAGAACAAGTGTCAAACCTAACACACAGCTCTTATGCTGTCAGTCTTCTGTGGAAGCAAATTCATTTAAAGCAATATACTCATCATCTACCGTACTGCATGAAGCAAAACCTCTGTATGGAATGGTTACATCAAAGCATAGGCAGCCCACTAATAGGGTAATTCTCAAATGGCAAGGTCTGAGACAGCATGGATAGCGTGGTCCGAATGTCTTCACACCCCCATGGCCTTCCACTACTGTTGGGTCCTTTGGAATTAATAAACACTGATGTGAGCAGGTGATGTCACATAGTCGTTCTCAGACCGTGCATTTGAGAGGTCAGAAGGTGAAAGCGCACTGACTTATTTCCATGTCATCCCACGCACAGCTTCACTTTACAGGAATCTAGAGGAGGCAGGCACAAGCTTCTTCATTTTCTCTCATGCAGTAAGGTTGCTGTATACTATTTTTATAGTATTATATACTATAATTAGCGTATTATTTTCTTAGGTGCTAAAGCGTAAGAACATGAAAAGGTTCAAAGCTTCACTTCTCCTCTTTTCTAAAACAGCCCCTTTCTTCTGTGCGGTGTGTGCGTATGTGTGTGTGTGGCAGGGGGAGGTGTTGTTCTGTTATTCATGTTTTTTGCTTTTGTATATGCAAGCTCAAACAGAAACAATATAACAAAACTACAAATGTAAATCAACTGAAATAGATTTTGCAGCTGTATCATGAAGGAAATGTACTGAGTAAGAATTTGAGCACTCAGTTTATGCAAGTTCTTGAAAATACTATCAGAAAAGATAAAGTCTTTATAACATTCTTGAAAACAATCAAACTACTCTTTGAAAAACTTCTATTTATTCATTTTCTGATGAATTTCTATGGAGAATATACAATATTTTAAAAAGGGGAGCCAATACTTATACTTCACAATCAGGTTTGAATTTGAATACTTGTCAAATGAAGCACAGACTTCTCTCCAGCAACTACAGGTAGGTCACACTTGTTTTCAGCTTTATCAGAAAAGGAAAGTGAGAAGGCAAGTCCATATATTTAACACCCGTCCATAGAAGTGCTCAGAAGCCTACAACGTGCCAAGAGAGACACAAGACATGCTCTGAGCCATGTGCAGCCTAGGCAGGCAATGGGAGCCAAAATGGGGTGCAAGTCTGGAGGGAAACTGCAGACCCTTTAGTACACCTCTGGGCATCTCAGGCACAGCGCTCAGCCAGGTGAGGTGAGAGGAGGCACAATGAACACAGCAGCAGGGCTGTAGTAGGGTTTAGGGCTCTATGCCACCATGGCAAACAGGAAACAGCAGCAAGGGCTTAGAGATGGGCTGATGAGAAAGAAAAGGGGAAAGAAAGAGGCCCAGCTACAAAAAAACAAGGAAACTTTAAATCAACATCTTTCTATGAGCTTAATGCTACAGCAGCCTTATCTCGGAAGTGCAACCTCAAAACGTTACTGCACAGCACTCTGCACAGCTTCCACACACCCTCCTACAAATACAACTTCTGAATGTCTTTCACAGAATACACCGGTTGAGTTTGAACAACTCCCCCACACTTTCATAATTGCTGCTTCAACTTGCAGGAGCCATCAGCAGCCAAAAAACACCTGGAGGTCCTATACACACCTGCCCCACCAGCAAGAAATTTACTGGACAGACTCCAGGTGGAGGTTTAGCCCCACCACAAAGCGCAGAAGGAACTTTCCATAAAAACGAGGACTCGTGAGGAGTTCTCTGTATGAAGGATAAAGCCCTAGCGATGCCAGTCATGCCAGCATCTCCAGTGGGACAGGAGCAAGGCCCTCTGCTGTGCTCGCTCCCGTCAACCCCATGCCCATCCCACAGGCACCTGGAGCAGTGCTGACAGCAGCACCCTGAGCAGAGAGCCAGGGAACTCATGCTCCAGCACCTGCAGTGGGAGATAGGGCAAAAAATCCAGCCTGCAGGATGAATGCTCTGTGCCCCAGCAAAGCCAGGCATTACAGATATTTCTGCCGGTGGTACTCGAAGAGTTGTGCAGCTGCATCCTGACCCTACAGCCCAGGCTCAGAGGGATCCAGGCCTGGGTCTTCAGAGACTGGAGGGAATTCTGTGTTAGACATTTTTTCACGTGTCCAGTTTCAGTGAGGGTTTGAACTGCAAAATTAAACCAATTTAAAAATAAATAAGTGAAAGGCACAAAACAACCCCCTCCTCCTCAAACTGTTAAAGGAAAATGGTCTTTCTGCTTTTATCCCTGCTCTTTTTCTACCTCTTAAATGTTTTTCTTCCCTACCCAGGCCATTATTATTATTATATACGTTTTTGAACTGAATGAACATCTGTTTCACCTTAAAGCAGAAGTACCTGAACTCCTGTTATAAATGTTATTCTTTAGACTTTCCAGGAAGGGGGAGAAGGGGAAGTACCAAATAAATCAACCACCAGCAGGCATCTGTAGCAAAATACAACCAAACTTGCAGATATAGGCAACTGCAGAAAAACTACTAACATTGCAGCAAACTTCAAACCCACTCCAAAAGCAGCTTCACTGCAGATACCCACTTAGTCTACAAATGCGTCTCTTTTCACTAAATTGAAGCAAATATTTGAAGAAACTTCAGTTTCAAAAATTAAAAAAAAACAAAAACCTGAGATGTCAAATATTTACAGACCACACAAAACCAAAAACAAATGAATCAACAGCTACAGAAACTGTATCTACAGTATTTTTCAGAGATTTTATGGGAAAGAGAAAACAAGCTACCTGAGGTGGAAGTACTCTGTTTTAAAATTTATCTGAGAACAGAGTACTTTTTGCTGGAACAAAAGTGGTACTGTACCAGATCCATGCTGTTCAAATAGGAACACAATTCAACATACCTTCACAAAAGGTTCCTCCTGGTCAGGTTTGGCATAGTAAAGAATCTGAATATTCAATGGCATCTTTTGCCTTTTCATCATCTATTAATTTGCAGTATCTACTGCACTTCAGTGCTCCAGTGGCAAGAGTTCCTGCCCACAAGCGTGACAGACAGCCTCTCCCCAAGACACACTTTGATAAAATTGCTTATATGCTTCTCCACGATTGCAGTTTCTGTTTCCCCACAAGGGAGAGTGATAGTTTCACAATAGTCATGCCCAAATTTGGACTTTCAACGGATATTTCCTGGCAGGCCTACTTTAAATTTGTGAAGCTTGAATATATTACAAACAAAAGAGACACACCTTAAATCTGTTTCCAGCTAATTCTTCTCCCAGTACATATTTAAACAAAACAATGAGAGAAGTTCCCAGTGTGGCTGGATCTTTCCCACCTCCGTTCTTTGGATCATTGGCCCTATTCCTTCATTTTGGATTTGGGAAAATGCAAATAGCAACTGAAGAATGAAATGAAGTGTAATATATTGACTGCACTCAGCTCTGAGAAAAACAAGGACTGAAAACCTTTTTTTTTCCCCCCTCACGCTGCAGTTCACAAAGCACCAGCATCATGAGACAACAAAACTTTAAAAATAAAAGCTATTTACAATGAGGGATAATTTTGCTACATTTCAAATGACAATTTCCATTCCCAAGTTCTGCTTCTGAACATACTTCAATTTGAAAATAGAAGTGTTTAAAAAACAGGGCAGTAGAATTTTTTTTAACAAGTTTAACACAAGTAATCACAACTAAGTTACTTCTCAGTCAGGAAATTATCTATTTGTTCATTTATCACATATCATAATACAACAAGTGCTTCAGGTTCATAAATACAATTAGAAAAAAGCATGTAAGCATTTTCCTTAGAAAGTAGTTTTGATATGCATGAGACGCAGATAATAAAGACAAGAACACCAAGTAGTTAAAACAGACTGCAAAAGTCCCTGGATGAACTAGTCAAGGTCTGAGTATAAAACCTATCCATCTTATAACTACCATTTAAACTTCTATGTGCAACTAAGAAGCTAAGATCTGTCCGGTATAACAATATCTCATACTAATCCATTTCAGTGAGCACATAGGAGTCTGTGCTGGTGTTCACAGGTACATGTGCTTTTGGGAGAATTTATTAATAGGATATAAATACAATATAAATTTAGCAATGCTAGCAATATACAGCTGTATAGTTTTGCAAAAGGCTAATGTTACACAGCCAAAATACATGCATAATATGTACTAGTGGCAAATCAGAAAACTGTTTAGCTGTTTGCCTGCAGTTTCTGGGGAGAAAAGAAAGAAATACTGAGAGAAGATGAGTGCATTTATGTGACCCCTGCAAGTCTTGAAAGAGTTCCTATGTGAAGTAGAAAACATTATAAAAAGAAATGTAAAAAATGTCAAAAGACCAAGGGCTGAGACTCTTTAACAGGGCATGCACAATTGAAACATACGGTTCATAAAGTGGCAGAAAGCACCCACCTCCCAGCTTTTAGTAGTGGGCTCACTGAAGAAGTTGTCTATCATGTCAAGCTCCTCCTTTTCTACCACAACAAAACCTTGGTCTTTGGCATCTTTCCCATATATTTCTGGCGACCACTGAACAAAAAACGTGTACAAGTGATCCACCCTGTAAACAGAAGAGGAAGAAACAACCATTTTTCAGTGATCCACGAACATGGCAGTATCACATACAAAGATTTCACCTGAGGACAAAGAGGGGATAACCACACACACCAGGTACTCACGTACTTCCACTCACACACACCACACACAGCAGTAGCTCCTTCCACCCAGTAGCATGAAGTACTTCAAGGTTTCTCTGCTTTCCCTCCCTGTCATACATTTTTTCTCTTTTTGCTACACACACAAACAAAGCATTACAGAAAGACTAAGTGGCTTGTCTAGTCCCATACAATTCACATTAAGACCACCAACCGTTTGGTATTAGAAATATGCTTCGCAGAAGTTAAGTCCAAGAGAAAGGAAGAAAAAGAAAAAACTACCATTTCATTTCAATTAGTTTGACCTAAGAAAAACAAGCCATTAAGTATCATCAACAAATTCTACACGGCATTTCTAGCTGCCCTCTAAAATTTACAGACTAATCACAAAAGAATTCTTCATCCTGGCACAATAATGAAAATGTGCAGTCACTGACAGCTTTGTTGATGATATCAGCAGCAGGAGTACATTTTCTTTAAAGAGATGTTGTTTGACAATATCCATAACGAACAGAGGCAAAAAATTATGATGAAATAATTTATTTAGTATAATCCTTTAATTCAGATAGCTCTGAAGATCAAAATTAAAATGAACATACGCAAAACCGAACAGGAATATGTTAGTGGACCCACTGTCCAAGAAACCGAATGGACAGCAGAAATCAAACCCTAACTAAAGAGGGCAGACAGACAGATAGTAAGTACTTAGGACACTGGATCTTTCTTCAGTTATTCACCGGAGAGATTCCTCTGGCAATTCCTTTCTCAATACAAAAGAATTAATATCCTAGTGAATCCTAGATACCTTCACTTTATAAATCATGTTACTTGCACTTATATGTAAAATTATCTTAATATGAATAACCTTAAAGTACCTGGATTCTTGCACTCTTGGATTCTGTTCATAAATATAATTCCACAGATTTTTACAACTGAGTCTGTTTTTGTTCTACATTTCTACCAGTAAGAGCTACAGTCTGCTGTCAGTTGTAACTGAAGAAACTGATAGTCCTAAAATTGTTGTCTGCTCATGATAGCCACATTAATTCCCAGTTAAAGTAAAATATTTGTGGGTCTTGACTCACTTAGACCTCATGAAATTTGGCTCCTATTTCCACTACCTCCAGAAAGAATCAAGTGTTGACTTTTCTGCTTCATGTCCCAGTCATGAAAAAGGAACAAATTAGTTTTTTCTCTTCTTTGCACATTCACACAAAACATTTCCACAGTGTATGGCTACTAGATGACATAGTTGAATTTAAGTTTTTGTTATCAAAATAATCGTATCTGTGAAACACTTTTAATTTTTAAAGGATACAAAAACATACAGATCTAACCAGCACTACTTTCTATGGCATCAACAGCCTCCCGTTGCCACAAATACGCAACAAAGCTAACATCAATACAAAAAGTTAAAAATTCAGCCATTGTTCATAACTCTGCAGCAACGCACACAAATAAGAGAGAGATCAAGGTAGTAATGCACAATCAATCAGCCTTCAGGATCACTCTAGCCAATAATTGCTGGAAGAGGCTAAAGAGGGTACCACTCCACAGTGTTAAGGCTTCCCTCTTCTTTGTGAGAAGCCATGTGACTGCTTACAAGCTTGCATAGATTTAAAATTTGTGAACTGTGGAACATATTTCTGAAAGTTCCCTCGTCTAATTTTAGATAAGATCTTTTCCCCTAATTGCATTTTTCCCACATCAATAGCTGACACAGTATGCCCCACTCCTCTCAGCTTGCTTCACAGATGCTTCAGAAAGAGCAGTGTGATAATCTTCTCAGTAACTAATTTGAGTTTTAATTGGAAGAGACTTTTAGCTCGAGCACTGTGTTTTTTATGTGCAGTAGGCCTAGTCTGGAAAGCTAACTTACTTAATTCCTACAAATCCCTACATAAGAACAATAAAACTAGAGGCTGCTGTTATCTGGCCAGGACCAATTGGAAAGTACTTTCATGTAGATGGGCAGAGGAGAGCAGCATGCTCTTTATCTCAGAAAAACAGAACAAATTTAAGTCGTAAGGCACCCTTGGAGAACATCTTGTCTACCTTCTGCTCAGAGTAGAGCTAATTCCCAAGTTTGTGCAGCTTGCTCAGTCTTGTCCATCTGCAACTCTGAAAATCTCCAACAGATTCCATAACCTCTCTGTGCAACTTCTTCCATGTACACAGTGTCATATATTTTTTTTCCTCTTGCATCTAATCAGATTTTCCCCCGATGTATGCAGCATGTCATCTGCAAAGGGTCTGAATCAATCTTTTAAAAAAGAGAATAATGACTTCCAAACTGCTCACCATGTTCTTCCATTATGTGGGCCAGCAAGAAGTAAAGCATTCATTACCTCAAAGAAAATACAGGCTGATTTATGTTGAGTTTGTTATCAATTTCTTCATCTCCTTTTCCGTAGAACTGCTCCCCAGGCCATCTGTTCCCAGATTCTCAGAGAGGCTGTTCCACCCACAGCACACAACCTTGCATTTGCCTTTTCTGAACTTCCTGACATTTCTGTCAGCCCTGCTTGTTGAGGTCCCTCTGAACAGCAGCTTTGCTCTCCAGTGTACAAACACTCCCCAGATTTGGCGTCACTCTCCAAAGTAACAAGGATGCATTCTATCCCCTTGTCTTCATCAAGGATGCAGACATTAAATGGAATCAATTGCTAAGGAATACCACTTGTACCTGATTACCACTTAGACTAGCTATCAACTCTGAGCAAGTCAGTCCAATTTTTCACCTATCTTGTTTTATATCTGTCTAGATTACTCTTCTCCAATTTAATTGCAAGAATACTACAGGAGACTGTAGTGAAACCCTTACTGAGGGCATGATTAACAACACCTCTTGCTGTCTCCTCGTTCACAAAGCTTAATGTCTCAAGACAGAAAAGCTATGTGGTTTGCCCTTGGTAAATCTATAACAGCTGTTTCTGATCACTTCTTGACCTCCACATGCCTGGAAATGGCTTCCATCAGGACCTGCATTATAATGGCCCCTGGGGCCGAAGTAAAGCCAACTGGCCCACGCTCACGCAGATTCTTGATTTTTATGAAGATAGTTGCAGTAATTACCTTTCCAGTTATTAGGGATCTTTCCCAATTATCATTACCTTTCAAAGGAAGACAGAAAGCAGCCTTGTAATAATATCAGCCAGCTGCCTCAGTACACTCAGAGTATTTCCTGTCAGGCTCCACGGTCCTGTATAAGCTCAGTTTCTTTAAGTAATCTATAAATAAGTTTTCCTCCACATGGGCAAACGCTAAGTAAATCCAGACATTCCAGATTTAAGAAGCAGCAACATAAAATAAGAAATAGGTAACTGCAGAAGCGAGGTAATTCTGAAAGGGGATGCAGAGCATCCCTTCTCTGTTCGTAATATTGTAACATGACATGGCCAAAAAGAACTGAAGACAATTTTTAGATTGAAATATCATTGCTTGAGGAATTCTCCTACAGTCAGCCTGACAGCTGCAAAAGAATGTATCCCTAGATGTCAGTAGCTGTTTTGGTGATCATATGCTTATGAGTGTGTCATGTACTAACAAGAAAAAAAAAAAAAAATCAATAAAACAAAGTGCTTAGAAAGGACCAACAGCAGTAACCTGAAGTTAATAATTTAAAAAAATGTCCAGGAAATCAAATAAAAAATGAAAAATGAAACACCAATTAAAGAAAGGGGGAAAAAATGGGGAAAAACACCCTTGGCTGCAGATAAGTTAAAAGGAAACTGAATATTCTTACAAATATATTCATAATATTGAATACATACAGGAACAAATCAAAGGCAAAACAAAAAGTTTACAGTGAGGAATATGAACTCAGTAGAAAACTCATTTTGGAGAGTAAAGAACATTACTTCAAAATCAGAACAGCAAATCCAGAAGTGTTAGAGATTTTTAAGCACTTCACAGAGCAGCCTGATTCCTAAAAATTGTACAGGCCATACTCCTTAATAAGAGTAATGTATTAAGTTACCAGTAGTCATTTGAAAGAGGACAATCACTCAATAAATACTTCTATTTTATACCTAAACAACTGCTATTTGAAAGTTCTCAATAATGGTGATGATGAAATACTTTATCTTTGTATAGCAGCTAAGAACTATGTTAAAGAGAAGATATTTCAGTGAGTTGTTTTAAGTTATCCCTACACATGCAGTCTATGTCTAAAAGCTTTGAGAGCTGGCAATCAAGTCTGAGTATGTAATGACAACTTCAGTAAAACCTACAATACCGGGGCAGCTCTCAAAGACTGGGAGAAAACTAGCATTGAGTGAATAAAACTGTTCAAGAACAGTGGTAATTAAATATATAAGTACCGTAATGGCAATGTCCTTGATATAATCAAATAGCTGAAATAGCCCTTCATTAATCGGAATGGGAATCTCAAAACTGAACTGTTTGGATGAGATCCTTGTTTTGGTGTCAGAGATTAGACAGGTATCAATACTATATGCTTAGGCTTCCATAAGATTTCCAATATAACATAAAAAGACAATAATCTATAAAAATCAAGGAGGCAGGAAGCTAAGACAAAAAATGAATTTTCAAAAAAAGAAATGAGGCCCAAATCCTCCAAGTGCAAGGTCTTGGTCTTGCACCTGGGTCATGACAACTCACACTATCAATACAAGCTAGAGGACAAAGCCCTGCTGAAAAAGACCTGAGGGTACTTATGGATGGGAAGCTGAACATAAGCCAGCAGTGTGCCCCTGCAGCCCAGAAAGCCAACCACATCCTGGGCTGCATCAAAAGAAGCGTGGCCAGCAAGGTGATGGAGGTGATCCTGCTCCTTTACTCTGCACTGGTGAGGCCTCACCTGGAGTACTGCATTCAGATGTGGAGTCCTCAGTACAAGGAGATACACAGACCTGTTGGAGCATGTTCAGAGGAGGGCCACAAAAATGATCCAAGAGATGGAACACCTGTCCTATGAGGACAGGCTGAGAGAGCTGGGGCTGCTTGGCCTGGAGAAGAGAAGGCTCTGGGGAGACCCGATAGCTGCCTTTCAGTATTTAAAGGGAGGCTGTAAGAAAGAAGGGGACAAACTGTTTAGGAGGGTCTGTGGTGATAGGACAAGGGGAAATGGCTTCAAGCTTAAAGAGGGTAGATTCAGGTAGGATATAAGGAAGAATTTTTTTCTTCCCCCCCCCCACAGTAAGGGTCATGAGGCACTGGAACAGGCTGCCCAGAGATATGGTGGATGATCCGCCTCTGGAGACATTCAAGGTCTGGGACTGAACAGCCTGATCTAGCTGTAGCTGTCCCTGTTCATTGCACAGGAGCTGGACTAGGTGACCTTTCAGGTCCCTTCTAACTCAAATGATTCTAATATGATTTAAAAAATTTACTGCTTGCCTGAGGAACTCTTCAATGCTAAAATGAGGAAATCATTTGTTAGGATGCAGGTTTGTAAAGGAAGAAATTCCACTGAGCTATCTTTGTCCCAGCACAACACATCTTCCTTTGGAAGAGCTTGAGGAAATCTTTGAGTTACCAAATTACTCACCTGCCACTGCTGCTCAAAATCTAGTAAGCTAGAAAAATCTACATTCCATTTAAATACCCATTTAAATAAACCATAAGAGCACACACACTTACCCTCTAACACCGTAAGCTACACCCATTGCAAGACTTCTCAGCAAACGAATTGATCTCCTCTTTACTGTCCAAAAGCACAGGTGAGTGCCTCCCTGCTCAGAGGAACGGTTAATGTGATGAGAAGCTGCCAGAGTCTAGGTAATCTTTATGTAAGGCAACTAGAGATCTCCATCTCCTACATTACGTGCTAAGGTAAATGCCTCTGTGATTAAGCAAAGCTGCAGAGAGCAGTCCCAGAGTCACTGATTAATGCAGCGGTGTTGCTCAGGGTCGTGAGTGACACACTGGACTGCTCTCAGTGCCCTGTGAAGCCACATATCAGAGTAGAACTAGAACAGCAGGCAAAAGAAAAACAAGATTTAAGACTTTCTAACACCCTTTATAAAGGATACCAGCCTAACATTTTTCTGTGTACTAAAAATGTTTATGGAGGCACTCATAAAACACAAAACACAAAGAAAAGCAAACCAACACAATTACCTTGTGTGTCCCTCACCCCCCACCACGCAGCTTTACCAAAGCCTGCCAAGGACACGAAAGCCACAGACTGTTTACACAAGGAGCAGCAACTCTGCACTCTGCTGGGAACAGCAGATTATGGGGCTCAGGGTGAAAACGGAGCCATTTTCGCAACTGATTACAGAAGCTATTTTAACAGCAAACAGTAAAAGGTCATAGAAAAACACAATTAAATGAAAATCAGAAGATGTAACTTAAGCAGTGATTACTGACAAGCACACTAATTTCTTCACAATCTCACTTTTTTTTTTTTTTTTTTTTTTAATTGCTACAAAATACGAAGACACAGCACAAGCTACAGCGACCGTGGTAAACAGAAAATGTTTTATTTACGTTGCTTCAGGGCCAGTAAGACAAGAAAGGTATTTTGTGATATTTTCATAACTATACTCTGCATTCAGAATAGCATTTATTACATTATTTTGTTATGTTGTATCAAAAATACATTGCAGATCTACCCCGAATGATCTATTCTCCATGATTCTCTCAAGATGCAACACCAAGTACACGCTATGTAATACTGGCACAAGCCATGCCATGAGTGAACAGGAAGCCCTATTTTGCTTTAGGATGTGTCTGAGACTTTAAAGAAAACACTAACTTGTTAGGCAAATGCATCTCCTGCATTAAAACGATGGAGTGAGTCTCTTAATTTTTGTCCCAAGTTCGGTGCAACCTTTTAAGCACCCTTGTGGTGTTAAAACAGTCATGTATAAATAGCACAAGAATGACTCCATCTTAATGCTTTCACCACTAATTCTGAGGATCCAAGCAGCAGGTGTGACAGTAAAGATTTGTCTTTTCAGCTCACATGGCCAAATACTGCAACAGCTCACTCCAGAAATGACTTCTACTATTCTGAAGACTGAAGTATAAACCAATTGTCAACGTTTAAAGTTTATATATGAATTAGATCCCCTTGATAACCTGAAAATTTCTGCTTATAAAATGACATTTATGGCATTTATAAAATGCCATTTTCAAAGTTTGTGTTAAGAAGTTTAAGATTCAGCTGTTACACAGGATAATGAAAGAAGATTACATTAGTCCAGCAGCTTTCAACGTTAGACAAATCATCTCCAAAGCAACAGCTGACCTTGTATTATATTACAGCATCCCTCCAACTCCTTGAAGTATTTATTCACAATCCAAACTAGAATTTTCTAAACCCACACTTCTGAAATCCCTAAGGAGCTGAGTACCAGGTTCAGCAGATAGCAAGCAAACCCAAAGCTACCTTCAGCAACACTCCTGATGGCCACATTCCAGCTGGATTAAACCTCTCCCCCTCCTCCCTATGTCAGCAACTTCCACACTACTGGTCTGCTTAAAGCACTCATTTCTAACATATATGAAATAAACACTTAAATTAATACGCATGCTACAAATCTGAAAATATTCAGAAAAATTATTTAAGAAGAAAAATTGACTGCATATCACAAATTCACAAATTCAGATTCTTTCTTCCTAGCATCTAATTCACCAGAAATGTGATCACTGATTTCCCTCTGTTGGTTCAACAGACCTAAGAGCTGCTCCATCTTCCTTCTAGCTAGAGGAAGACTAGCAATTTGACTCCCCATAGTCAAGGAAAAATGATCTATATGGAAGATCACAGGCCTTAACTTTTTTTTCCCCTACAGTACTACTTGCTGTACATAAGGGCACATAGAGCATTTAAGTGGATTTTGTCACAAAGGGATGTTTTATTTTATGGGTCTGAAGGCAGAAACAGTCACACCCATTCAGTTAGAAGTCCCTCTCTTTTCCACTCTATGTCCTTCGCTCACAAGAAGTACCTATTTTTAACACTAGCACTTTAGTGCACTCCTTGACACTTGCAACTGCTCCACTTTTCCCCATTTTCTCACCCCCCCGACTGTAGCCAAACCCAGATGATCCCCAAGTGCTTTTATCATAAGCTACCAGCATGTATACCACCCTTTTCAACCTTCATATGGCACTCAATGCCTTCTTTCTCACTAGGAACTATATATTCCTTTATATCTCTGGCATGCAATAAAACGAGGATACCTCCCTCCTCATTTCAGCATTCTTGCTGCATTTTATACCTTAGACCACAAAGGGAAAGTCAAATTCAACTCCAGAAAGCACTACACCTTTAAAAATTAAGAGTCGGATATGTTTTCATACTACATCCTGCAGCTTACCTTTCCCGGGGAACAGCAAACCAGTACTCTGGTTGCTTTATCTTTTTACTGTACTGTTGAGACACGGTGGTGCTCTGAGACACAAAAGACTTTCTCATGGGTTTGCCTACTTTAATGCACAGAAACATTGGAGGAGTCTTGCTCTTCTCCTCTTTTGAAGGAAGCATATCTGAACAAGAGAAGAGATGAGCTGTTTACAGGACAGTACAACTACTGCAATTGATAAAATACCGGCACAGAGATCGATAATCTTGTACAAAAGACGACTCCAAATTATCATACATTGAATTAAACCTAACATGTCATTTAATAGCCAAACTGCTTTAATAAGTCCTTGCTCATTCTAAACTGTGTTTATTTATTCCCATTTTATCAGGACCGTATCCTCCTCAGTTGTAGAGCTGAATACAGTAGCACTGTAAATTACACCATTAAGATGACAGGATAGGGTACAAACTGTGACATGAAGCAGGCAAGGAAGGGGGGACAGTAGAAGAGAAGACTTTCACTACCTGTCACCATAGCCAGCCCAGCAAACCTCACCACAGGCAAAGGGTAATACAATTGCTGTCTTGTCTCCGGCCAGATCCCTCATTCCTACCCCAGTGTTTGAATGAGTCCAGGAAACCAATCCCACCAGAGAGTAACTTCACACACACCAAGCCCAATCAGATCTTCAGCCATAATGGTCAGATAGTCATATCAAAATCTTTTGTCTGCATGGGACAGGTAAAGCATAATAGTTGCTTAAATTCCTTAAATTGCCAATTTGACAAAAAAAAAGCTGTTTATTAAATCAACCACACTGAAGTTGTTACAGCCATTTTAGGAATATACATACAGCCATCTTCTGTTGTTTTCTTGGTGATGAGAACAATCACCAAGTACAACTACTGAGACATAGGGAAAAGGAAAATTATTTTAAGAGCAACTGTTTTTAAAATAAAAACTTTCACTTGAATTGTCCTCCACTATCTCATAAGAATCAAGGAATTATGCCCGTTAGCTCATTAAACTAAAACTCTGGGATGGACTCATGATCAGATGTCCTGAGTAGCAGTAGAAATAGCAATCTCTGAACATACTATTTAAAGTAAGATTTCATTTTGCTTCTCAAACTTTATTCACAATAAACCAATCACTAATTAAAACAAAAAGATCAGTAAGACTCTACATATACTCCTATTTATCACTTCCTAGAGGCTTTCATAGCACCAAAGACACCAGAAAGATACTGTCAAGATTACTTCATAACAACACAATACTTAAGATTCTATTAGAAATACATTGACTAACTTCACTGAAGCAAAAGAAGTTATTGATAGATAAGCAGTGACAGCTCCTATGCCATGATGTGTCCTTGTCAGTATTCCAACTGGATGACATTTTACTGTTCTTCTTAAAGCCAGTAAACAGCAGCAAAGCTTACATGACATAAGGTTTATATAAACAGTAATCACTGAGTATGGAAAGAGCACATAAGCTACTTATTAAACTAGAAACTTAGGGAGCCTGAAGGTGCATTTTTTTCTTCTAAATATCATAAAATATAAAATTATAATATACAACAGTAAAAAAGAGACCAAGCATTATATATATATAAAGAGGAAATTCAGAGCAGAAGGATATCAACTCAAAGGTTACCGTCATAATGCTGTCCAAGTCTCAGAGGAAACAAGGATAACCAGAGACCTACCTTCAATTGGCACTTGAATTTTCTGCAGCAGCCACAGTCTGACCTCTGATTGATTGTCTAACTGTGTTTCTTGACAGGTCTTGTCTATAGCTGGTACTAATGAAGAGTCCAGAGACTCTTTGAGATCCTTTTCCTCTGCTGCTGCTGCGCTGCTTTCTAATGAAGGTGCTTTCCTTCCAACACAGCAGGAATCAAGCTCCATACTTTTAATTGTATGGACTTCATCAGCTTGGGACTTTGAACAGCTAAGTGTAAGGTCTATACCAATTGCTTTATTGTTTTCACCTTTCTGGATTTCAGCCTTGTGCAAGTCTTCAGATGACTGAGACCCACTCCCATCTTTATTGAGATAAAATTCTATAAGTTTATCTTTCTCTAGATCTTTCTTAGTGTCCAATGCAGTCTCCACCTTACCTGTTGGGGAACTGACACATTTGTTTACTTCTGGAATAACATCTTGTTTTTCACATAGCTCTAAGTCTAAATCAGCTTTAGGTTCAACACTGTCCTTTTTTTCCAAGGAATCAACTGTGAAGTGCTCCTGGACTTCTGTAGTGGGTTTGGTTACCTGCTGCTTCGTTCTCCCCAACTCCCTGGGGTCAGCCAACAAGCCTTCCATTAATGAGATTTTCCTGTCCAACCCTCTGTCCATAGAAGATGGCACATTTTCCAGATCAATGAAATCATCCCCTCCTCCTCTTGAAAGGGAGTCTTCTTTGGTTCTGATGTCTGAAACATTTTTTTCTTCAGAAGGCTCCTTGACATGTGGATCTGCAGCAAACTTTTCTAAATGTTCAGTGGCAGTGATATTATAAAACTCCAGTGACTTTGATTTAATTGAGCCCATACTCTCAGATGACTGAAGAACTTCAAAATCAGCAGATTTTTCCTTATCTGAAGGATTTATCTGTTTGGCACCTGGAACATTGGGTGAATCACCATTCTGTTGCCTCTTTTCCTTGCTAAGGGATTTGAATTTGCTGAAAGGATTGATATCTTTCTCAGAGGAAAGGTCTTCCCATTCTCCTGGCCTGTACAGAGGACAAAGATCCTTTGGTATGTCACTGCCAGGTAAAATGATGGATGTACATAGGATGTTAAAAGCAAAATGGAAACAGAAAAAAAAAAAAAAACGAAAAAAAAAATGAATAATACATCAACTTAAGTTTTGAAACTCAACCAAAAATTACTTTCTCCAAAATAAACATACACCAGTAGAAATGAATGACTTTAAAGAAAAAAAATGTGGAAAGGAAAATACCAAACTAAAATGAGTAGAATATTTTGCAGACTATGTGACACAGGTGAAGAAATGGCACACATAATAAAAATGTACAAGTTATCAGAAGCTCAGTGACCAAAAAAACGGGACATGTATTTAGCTACTGGAATTTCATTTTATCATATTAGTATTATTACTTCCCACACTTGAGAACTGTCAGGCTCTGCTCATGGGGAGCATGAAAAATCATTCAACTACCAAAGTCAGTAAAAATGCATTTTTGAGAAGAAAGCAAATCACAGATAAGATATATGCTGTTTAAACATGCTTTCCACAAACACAACTGGCAACAGTTCTTTTTTTTCTTTTATCCAGCACTAAGTTATACTATTTGAATGCAGACTCCCACAGGTTTATTTTTAATGCAAGACATTTAAAACATTTTACAATGGAAAATTCTTAAAACCAGCAAACAACAGCAAACTGCATAAGCTCCATCTTACTGCTAAAAAGTCTGAGGTGAATGAGAATAGAAGATTTTCATCACTCAGAAGTTAGTTAGTAGGCAATCTGGTAATGAAGATAACACAAGTATCTAGAAAATTTTTCTTGAACTAAGAAAATGGAGAAACTTAGATGAATTTCACTTAGGAAATAAATATTGCCCATAAGGACAAAATTTTGCTTAGAACAAATTAAGTAGTGGTTACAATACATGTAAATTAAACTAACACCTCCTCCGTGCCCGGAAGTCTGTTAGGTATTACAAATTCTAACTACCAAAACTCTTCTGAATTGGTTCTGAACCGGAAATTTTCTGCAAAAAAAATATTTTTACAAGTCCTGAAAGAGACAGTTAAGATGTTATCTTCAAAAGTTATAAACAACCCTCTCAGAACTATCCCAGTAACACATCATGGTTCAAAAATCTAACTCTTTTCAATTCCACTGAAATATCTCTATAGACCAAACAGCACAAGAGCCCAACCAAGGCACAACACCAGTGCTTTAATTAGTATTTTTAACTGGTCTCCTTTGCACTGGCATTTTCACACTCACAACTCATTTCTCCTTACTGCCACTGAAGTCTTCTAAGAAGTAAGCAAAAGAACATACGTGAATCATTCATTTGGTGGCATTTTTCTCCCAATTTGTTTTATTCTGCTGCATTAAACCCTCCCCCCCCCCACCTCCTTTCCATGACTGTTAGGGAAAATTTAATAAAATAAGTTCAGGAAAGAACACTTCTTACGATGGCAATGCATCTTTAATTTTCATGTGAGAGATGTCATTGTAGAGAGCTATAGAGACCACCTCCTCCATGGGGCAGATTAGCCCATATTCTTCACAGCCATTCTCAATTACCAGAGGATCAGATTTATGCGGATCAAACATGATGTTGTTCGGAGTTACTATCATGACTCCTCCAACTACACCCTAAAGTAGAAGAACAAAGAGTTAGCATACCAAATATAATTAACTTATCATAACTTACGAGGTTTTTGTCTAGTAGACTAAAAAAACGCCAACCAAACAAAAAACCTCTCTCCTGCCTTTTTTATACCACTGTCATGCAATATTTGATAACAACACATTTTTCCAAATGCATCAAGTCAGACATCATAAACAGAGTAAAGAAAAAGATTTCTTAGTGACACTCAAGTTCATGCCTGCTAAGGAAGAACATCTGAACTATTCAACTTTCAGTGTTGACTGCTACAAGCTAGAGTTACAGACTATTAATGAGCCTCAGACAAAACAGGGTAGAGAATTTTAAAAACAAACAAACAAATTCATCTGAGCTACAGCCAGTCTCATACAGCATATGTATTTATATGAAACTAGAATACCCGAAGGTAATCTTCATCATGGAAATGTCAAGGTTACTGTGCAAAGCTGAATTCCAAATCTTCTTGATCTGGAATTCCAAAAGGTACATGCAGAAAGCTTCTATACATAAGTACCTATTATGAAGTCGCTTCTTCCCTGGTACTACTGATCCAAGCATATTTTGTATAATTGCAGAAGATGCATTTAATTCACTAAAACATGACCTAGCCATCGACTTGATAAGAGACTGCATCAGTCACCATGAGGCATTCACTCTGACACACGACCATGTTTCAAGCTGTCCCACATTCCACTGCTTTGACTGCAAATGGCTGTTTCAGTCCCAGGGCCAAAAAAACAGTATGTGTCCTTTGCACTTAGCAAGCATCATACAACAACGCAACAAGTACTGCCCTAATTTACATGCAAGAAATCAAGTAGCACTCCACTGCTTTCTACAAAATAGGAGACTACAGAAATTGCTGAGTGATTAAATACAGTCCACATCCATTTCATGCAAAAAGAAGTCAAAAACGTAAAGTGTGAAACTATTCTTAGAAAAGTCATAGGATTAAGGGGAAAGAAATATATCTTTAAACTACAGTGGTTAGAACCACCAGAATTATCAATTTCAGAGAACCTGAAAACACAAACATGCAGACACATCTATCTGAAATTGGAGTCAACAGCAGCAGGTATATGAAAGTAGACAGCTAAAGTATTGCAACCCTGAGAAGAGAATAGGACCAAGATACTGCACAAACGTTATGCCCTCTCTCCCAGAACGGCCGCTGTAAAATTTAGAGTTGCAATCCCAGCAAGAACATGTATGTCACAAGAATGGCTTCAAGGAAAAGAAAGAAAAGATCTTGTGCAACGTTAACTAATGTTAGCCTTTTTATTAGAGTTTGTGTGACATTCACTAGTAAGTGCAGAATCAACCTGGTCACATTTGGAAACATCGATTTGGAAAGAGTTAAATTTTAGCTTAAAGTTGTAAACGAGATAGACAGGCATGTGTTCATCTCTTATGAAGCTGTTGCACAACTTGATGCAACTGGACAACTAATCCTGACTCGTCTGAGCTCTGAAGTGTAGCTTTCTGTGTTTAACAGTACATTCTGAAGCAGATATTTCTGGTTAAGGCATGATAAAGGAATGAAGGTGGTTAGAAGAGCTGCTCCTCCATAAAGTGGTTATTGTAACAGATTCAAAACATTAAAGAAGAAAATTATACCACATATTGCCATGAAAGCAATAAACATAGCAATGACAGAAAGCCACTGCAACATTTACATTCTTTACAAACATAGAGTACGCCTGTCTCCCACAGTACCCATCTCTCACTTAATCACACAGATTTTGCATTCAAAGAAACTTAAAACAAACGTCCCCAGAGCCCAAGTTCCACATACCTTACCATCTGTGAAGTAACGACAATTCATTTTTAAAAATTTGACAACCACAGGCTCATCCTCTTCTGAAGTGGAAGACAAGACTCTCTCAACCGGTTTGAAGGCCTTTCTTGCCAAATCAGCATCCTTAAAAAAGAAAAAGCTTAGTGCGGAGCAACAGGACCAAAATCACCTACTTCTAAATTTTGGGCAACTAAAAAAAAAAAAAAAAAAATCAAGCTTAACCAATGTTTTTTATTTATTTATTTATTTATTATTAAAAGGAAGAAAACTGGTAATCATGCATATGTAGATACATACACACACATAATGCAGTATTGGTACGGAAGAAAAATCTTATATTACAAAAAATTATTCCAAATAACAGGCAAGAAACTCAAATGTCAAGTCAATTAAGTCTGCTGTGTTTCAGTGAGGTACTCTCATTAAGAGAGGGCCAGTCCTGCTACCCCATCCATGCTGAAGATCTCCACGCACAGTGCACCCCACTGGCACTGGTGTGATTCCCATGCAGAAGGCACACAGGGGTAGGACTACAGTTAAACACAACAATTCACTCCAAGCTTCTCTCCATTTTCTCTCTTAAATAGTTAAAGTAGTTATGAATTTGAAATGTCTAATTGCGTTATTACCAGCAGATGAACAGCTAATTCTCTGAAAACACTAATTACAACCACCCTTCCAAGTAAAACAAAAGTTCAGCTACAACAAGGCCTTTCACAAAGATTAAATCCAGTGATCTTGTCTTATATGGATACAACCATAGTACACCTGCTAACAAGAAATTGACTGCTCTGGCAAACTAGTATTCCCATGCAAAGAGATCCCCATGCAGTATTAGGGCTGCAGAACAGAGCAGAAAGACTGCAGAGCAGTACAGAAATATCCAGGGTGAAACAATAAATACTTCTCCACATCCAAATTTCTTTAGAAACCACACACTATTTCCAACTGCTCTGATATACTCTGGGCCCTGCTGATCTTGTACTTGATTTCTCTGCTCAGACAGAACCCTTAGTTTTGATTATTGTAAAGTGGTAAAATTTGTACATTAAAATATTACTCAAAACTAATTAATAACACCAATTAATAACACTACGCATGAGGCCAGAATTGTAACTTCAAAAAACAGCTATTTACACAGCCCTGAATCTCAGCTTCAGAATCAGAAAAGGTTTTGTGAACATAAGGCTAGTGTGAACCAACGTCTGACTTACAGGGAGTTTATCATATTCGGCATCTGATGATGAAGGAGAAATGGGAGCACCAGGACTGAAAGAAGGCAGCCTGGCAACACTTGTTTCTGGCACAAAGAGAATCTAAATAAAAAACATGTAAAAACATTAAGACTATTTTTAAAAAGTTACTCATTACAAATACAACGTTCTACCAGAAGGACAACTCAGTATCAATCGTTCATGATTGCAATACACTTAATTACTTCAAATTCTAGCATCTTTCCACATTAGTGGTGATGGTGGAGTATGTGCAGTCTAATTACAGAATCTAGTTCTGTGTTTTGTTTTGCAGAACAAGCAAGAAAATAACACATTTTCCCATGCAAAGACGACCTTTTTTCCCCCTAAAACTGTAATCCCATTTTCCCCTGCAACAATTACAACCACAAAATTAGCAGCTGAAAAATGGTGTAAGATGTTGAGAAACAAAATCATTTAGCTTATCCCAGCTTTTGTCTCTTTGGTATTGCTATTTCTTTGTGCCTCAGTTTTCCCATCTGTGAATCAGGATACTTCAGACCTTTTGTGTCTGTGATGCAAGAACAGAGATTTACTCTTCAGGAGCCATGTATTAGCATTTGCATTTCCTTTAGTTCACTCTCTCAAAAGCAGTCTACTTATTTCTCACTTTACGGGAGACTGACTCATCTCCAAAATAATGGCAAAGAGCCATTTCAATTATTGTATTTAACTCTCTAATTCTTTAATGCATCGTATAATACAATTTATCTAGGCTTTCCATGACTTCTACTCTCTTACAACAGCTCCATTCCCCTCTTGAGCTTCAGAGTTGTCTTAAAGCTTTAGTGACAGCAAATAAATAACAGACATCAGATATGGCAATTATAAAAGTATCCCCCCCTCCCCCCACGAGCTCCACGTAAAGTTGACATTTGAGAGATTTAAATTACTGTCCATTATCCTTGCATCTAGGTACCTAAACATATGCAGAAAGCAATAAGAAGCCTTAGATGCTTAGGAAATAATCAGATTTCAGGTATATAAAACATAAAAGATTTACCTGGCCTGGAACAATTGTATGTGTGAAAAGCTTATTGAGTTCCACAAGCTTGTTTGGGGTGATGTTAAACTTTAATGCTATGCTGTTTATGGTGTCCTGATTTCCAGCCTGAAGAAAGAGTTGAAGCTTAAGATAAAGGTGGTTACAGTCCAACTGTTATTGCCATCTAAAACTGTTTGCAGGGAATAGATTTGATGATTGAACACACTCCCTTCTTAACAGATCATATCATAAGTCAAAGTCTTTTTTTGTATTAAAAAAAAAACAAAAACCCACTTCTCTCACACTATGCAATAGATAAAAAATGGAGATGCATTATAGATGCCCCTCTCATTTTGTCACAAAACTTTAAAACAGCAGTACCTTAATTAGAACTAGAATGGCAAATGGAGAAAGTGGACACACACTGGAAAGCTCATCACACCTTCAGCAGTCCCAGTAAGTCACACACTTGTTTTGTTCCCATCTAGGACATAAGCTTTCTATAGTCACGTTGGGTGTGGGAGGGTCGAGTGCAAGTGCTGTTCAGGGACCCTGGATGACACACAGGGACTTCCCGCACAGAGGCAGTTCTCTGAGCTGTGACAGTTCTTTCAGTGCTCCTCAGAGAAAGATCACAGTCATCTCAGGATCAAGCACATACTTGATGCCCCTGAGCAACACTGGAAGTATTTTTCAAAGTAACAAGACCAATTATCCAATTACAGGGTCACACTGCAGAAATAAAAACAGGACTGGCAGCTGTGAGAAAAGGCAGAGCACCTGGGCTGAACAGCAGTTCTGGATGCAAGCCCGGCTCTCCTCACACAACGGTAAGTGGAACAAATCCTACTGAGATATGTACAAACATATCATTTAGTATTCATTTCATGCTTTCTGCTTTATGTCACTGGCTCACTGTCAGCCTCAACAATTCCACTTTCAAAAAGCAGATATGAACAAACCACAGTGCAATACTTACAGTATATTCTACAGTACCATGGGGCTTCTGAGAAACCATCTTCTTCTCTTTCTTCTCATTGGTTTTGTTTTGATTGTCATCTAAAGAGGGGGAAAAAGATTATAATTGACTTTTAAGGTGTTTGTGTATCAGCATGTTTCAGAAGAGATTCACAGGATGTGCAAACTGTAGCTGCAAATGGAAACAGACACATCAAAAATATCTATTAATTAACAGGCACTGCAAAGCAGGCAACTCTTCATCAAGTGCAGCACAATTAGAGATCACTCAGGAACTCTGGAAGAATTCTGTACATGATAATGTATCGATGCCAAGCTGCTCCCATGCTTTTCCATGATTACTGCACAATTCTGTTAACGGATATAAGCAATTTGTGTGACAAGCTGCTATCGTGGCTGAGAGAGAAACCAGCTTATGAAGATACGCACTGATACTACACCGATACGATCACAACTGATACTGGTTAACCACCATTTCACCACCAGTACTTCATATTTAAATGCTATTTTCAGCTCTGAAGCTTGAAGTATTCCAACAGTCCCATAAAACAGGTGTGCATAAAGCAGTAAAAGAAAGTGTTAAGTAGTATAAGCATAAAGGTTGTTCAGGAGAAGTTTTCTGCCAGCAAACGCACAGAAAACTGAGTACACCTGCAAAACCCCTTGCAGGATCAGCAAGGCACACAGAGCACTTGGCAGTGCAAGCAGGGCTGCTCCTTTTCACTGTTACCACAGCAGAGGGACAGCAAAACTGAGGACCAGACAAGCCGCTCACCGCACACCCGGCCTAAACCCCGTGAGCTCCATCCTCATGGGCTCACTCTGAACCAACGACCCATGTCTGCCTACCTGGTGGTGGGGGTGAGGCTGGTACACAGCCCCAGCTCCAGGAGCGAGGCCGAGGGGTGGAGAGACTGTGCATGGCTGCCCTGCGTGCTCCCAAGCCCCTCAGTGTTGCAAGTTGGCCTGGGTGGGAGAGGGGAGAAGGCAGGGCCAGGCCCAGAAGACCAAGTGGCAGGGCCCCGGGGATGCTGCCCTCCTGGGGGATGCTCTGCTGTGCAAACCAGCAGCTCTGTGGAGAAGGACAGGGGAGGAAGGATGAGGAACAGCAAGGCAGGGCTCCTGGCTTGCACTCAGGCTGCGCTGCAACCTTTGCTATTTCCAAAGAGTGAGAGGCAGACAGTAGTAAAAAGGGAGAGGGCTCATATAACCAACTGTAATGTACACAGAAAGAAGGGAGGGGCCCACAAGTGGGTCACACCTGGCCCTTCTGCGGCCGATTTCCACCTTGAGACTGGTGCAGGGACTAACACAGTGCTTTCAAAACACTGAGGCCATACACTCTGGGACCCTCTCTTCAGCCTGCAGAGGCCCACACAAGCAATACTGAGCGTGCTCAGCTGAGCATACCTGCACGTAGTACTGCAGACACAACCAATGGTCTTTCCAGGACACTGACACGAGAAGTGCCATGGTTAACAATATTAGAGATAGCAATAGAAATCTTCCCATCAAGGAGGCAGAAAGCATTCAAGGACCAAATACACAGTTTAAATATGCATGGATAGCACACGTAGCCTGAAGGGCAGAGGTAGGATGAGGAACATTAGGACGATGCTGACTTTTTGCCGATAGTGTTTTGGAGCAGAACACTATTCAGTGATCTCAGCCATTTCATCTTTGAGACTGGAAACCCAAAGTGAACTTCTAGAATTAGCATTCTTATTGCCTTTTTCTGACCATTTGCATTTTCATCACTGCCATCAACTTACTCAGATCAAAGTCTATGGTGAAAGAAGGGAAAAAGAGGGTAGTGACAAGAGTTAGGGGTGCACAGTATTAAGCCATCAAAAACACAGTGCCAAAGATGGCCAAAAGTGGCAAACAGTAGATACTTCCCTAATCCGTTATATAAGTACAACTGCTGGTCACAATACTGTCAAAAGAAACTCTCCCAACTAACAGTGAGTTACAGAATCATAGATTCATCGCGGTTGGAAAAGACCTCCAAGATCATCTAGCCCAACCATCCACCTACCACCAATAACTCTCCACTAGACCATGTCCCTTAGTACCACATCTAAACGTTTCTTGAACACCACCAGGGATGGTGACAGGCATATTCCAGCACCTGACCACTCTTTTGGAGAAGAAATTTTTCCTAATACCCAACCTGAACCTCCCCTGCCACAACTTGAGGCCATTCCTTCTAGTCCTATCACTAGTTACCCAGGAGAAGAGGCTGACCGCCACCTTGCCACAACCAGGATGCCATTGGCCTTCCTGGCTACCTGGGCATAATGCTTGCTTATGTTTAGCCAAGCGTCAACCAACACCCACAGGTCTGTTTCTTCCACACAGTCTTCCAGCCACTCTGTTCTAAGCATTGCCTTGGACTGTTGCGGCCAAAATACAGGACCTGGCACATAGTCTTACTGAATTTATTACATTGGCCTCAACCCAGCGACCCAGACTCTCCAGATCCCTCTGAAGGGCCTTCCTACACCCAGGCAGATCAACACTTTGTCCCAACTTAGTGTTATCTGCAAATTTACTGAGAGTGCACTCAATGCCCTCTTCCAGGTCATCAGTAAAGATACTAAACAGGACAGGCCCCAATACTGACTCCTGGGAAACACCACTCATAACCAGTCACCAGCTGGATTTAACTCCATTCACCACCACTCTCTGAGCTCGGCCCTCCAGCCAGTTCTTTACCCAGCAAAGAGCACACGTGTCCAAGACATGAGCTGCCAACTTCTCCAGAAGAATACTGTGGGAGACAGTGTCAATGGCTTTGCTGAAGTCTAGGCAGACTACGTCAACAGCCTTTCCTTCATCTACCCCAGGTGGGTCACTCAATCATAGATCAGGTTGGTCACTCAAAATCTCACTCAAGATGCTCTGTTTCTTGAAACCCAGGTCAGGGTGACAGGCCTGTAGTTCTCCAGACCTTCCGTATGATCCTTCTTCTGCGCAGATGACACAATGGAAGGAAGGGATGGCATTCAGAAGGACCTCAACACACTCGAAAGGTGGGCCCAGGTGAATCTAATGAAGTTCAACACAGCAAAGTGCAAAAGTTTTGCACTTGAGTTGAAGGAATTCCAGGCATTTATACAGACTGAGAGGAACAATCCTTGAGAGTAGCCCTGCAGAGAAGGATCTGGGGGTCCTGGTGGATGAAAAACTTAACATGAGCCAGCAGTGTGTTCCTGCAGCTTGGAAAGCAAATGGTATCCTGGGCTCCATCAGAAGAGGGGTGGCCAGCAGGGACAGGGAGGTGATTGTCACTCTCCACTCTGCCCTTGTGAGGCCTCATCTAGAGTACTGCCTCCAGGTCTGGGGCCGCAATACAAGAAAGACAGGGAGCTGCTGGAGAGGGTCCAGATGAAGGCCACAAAGATGATTAGAGGGCTGGAGCACCTCTACTACAGGCAGGCTGAGGGAGCTGAGCTTGTTCAGCCTGGAGAAGGCGGCTGCAGGGTGACCCCAATGCAGCCTTCCAGTACCTAAAGGGAGCCTATAAACAGGAGGAGAGTCAACTCTTTACAAGGACAAGGGGAAATGGTTTTAAGTTGAGGGAGGGAAGATTTAGGTTGGATATCAGGGGGAAGTTCTTTACTATGAGAGTGGTGAGGTGCTGGAACAGGCTGCGCAGAGAGGTTGTGGATGCCCCGTCCCTGGAGCTGTTCAAGGTTGGAAGGGGCCATGGGCAGCCTGGTCTAGTTTTACATAGGGAGGTTGGTGGCCCTGCGTGTGGAAGGGGGGTTGGAGCTTGATGATCCTTGGAGTCTCTTCCAACCCAAGCGATTCTATGGTCCTATGATTGGCAAGCCTCCAATCCTCAGGGACCTTTCCGGTTGACCAGGAATACTTAGACAGTTGAAAGTGGCTTTGGAATCACCTCCGCCAGCTCCCTCAGCATCCCTAGGTGGGTCCCATCTGGCCCCATGGACTTATGACAGCCCAGGTGGAGTAGCAGGTCTCTGTTTCCACCTAAATTGTGATCACTGTTTTGTGCTATTCAGGAGATACTCTTCCAGTTACTTCAGGATAATTAAAACTGCGTAACACAAATATAAAGGCCTGTGATCTATCAACTAGAGATGAGAAAGGGTCTGTCAGAAAGACTAAATCTTCTATTGAATCATTTTGTCTAGCTGGAAAATGTAGACAAATTTTCAAATACATTAACTCTTCCTTAGCTTGAAACAACATACATGGATACTAACTAGATAGGCATCAACAAGACCTTAGAGGAAAGAAAAAATAATAAAGTAGTCCAGAGAGATGGAGGGAAAGAGGCAGAATTTATACCTGTTGAACATGAAGTTAAGTTTGTGTGTGAATGGGAAGAATAGTAATACAATTCCCAGTAGAGCCATTGCTGTTTGGAACTAAAACTGTTTAGTTGATACCAAGACTTCGTCTTTGGAAGACTGGAGAGATGACTGACAGCTGATCACATCAGCACAACCACTAAGTCATTGTGGCATAAGGAGACCACAAAACAGTATGCCAATACAGATAACTTTCTACTCTACAGCTTCTTACCTGAGAAAGGATGTTTCTCTCTTCCTCACCTCACTCCCTTGCAACACCTTATTTTTCAGGTACATTCAAGCGCATTAGCTACTTATGCTTGGAAATTATAAAGTATCATACAGTTAAAAGTTATAACCTACAATACTGCTGCAAGGAGACACATAATGCACTCCAGTTCTTGGCTGACAGAACTGTGGATCTGTTTGTTTAGTAGAGTTCCCAACAGAACTGTGGAGCACTACAGTAAAGTGAGCTAGATACTTACACATAATTGAACACCCAAAACAGTACAGACAAACAAAAGACAAAAGAGTTCAAAAGATGAGCTGAGCTTAGAACAAATATAATGCAGTGCTTCTTTCTCCAGTAAAGGTCAACATATCCTAAAGAACCCCAATCGTTAAATGGCTTGCTTTTTCTTTCAAGTCTACTACCTACGTGCATAAATATATGTTGAATTTTGCAGCTAAAACATTAACACCATATACAAATATAAACTTGGAATATACTCATGAAATTCTTGAAAAAACCTTTCCTTTGCACACTGGGAATGGTTATTTTCTAGGTATCTTTTTCAGAGTTTTATAGGCATCACTTAATTTAAGTAATTTTCCAAGAAGACAAGAGAATATTTCACACAGTATCTTCATTTACTTTAGCTCTGATGGATTAATTTGTATACGTGACAGATTCTGGTTCTTAAAATTAGATGTTCCTATAAAGTCTAAGAAGTGTCCATGCTGTTAGCTGAATTACAGATTAAAGAATTGTCGTGTCACCTCCTCCCATCTTCATAGTGTTGGAATTTCACTATTTTTCAGTGTCTATCGAAACAATTACCATTTCCTAAAACTGTTACTATATACAGTGGCTTTTCCTAGATGAAATAACACAAAGCTGACTTCTGTGCTGCCACAAGTTCACTTCCACTCTTCCTTGAAGGACACAAATCAGGAGACAGGTGCTCTGCACGCTTTGAAGAGGTAAGAAATGGGGTAAGCGAATGACTTCAATATCCACTTACACATCCCAGAAACAAGAGACTGATGCTACTGAGAGCCAAGTTTTGTCTCAAAAGTAATAGTAAGAGCTATTCCTTTCTGTCCTTCCTCTCTCACGAAAAGATATCTTACATGCCTAACCGCCTGAAGGCGAGATGCCTGCAGCTGCTGCTCTCTCACCTACAGACTCTTAACTGCATAGGCTAAAAGAAGCTATTATAATATGTGTACCCCTCTTCTCCAAAACCACAATTTGACACTTCTTTTTCAGATTCTTTTAAGTCCCACGCAACAATGGATTCTGGATACCATCCTTACATTGGCCGTAACCACCTAACCAAACAACATCATACCATTTTCCAAGGTGAAAAGTCTTCAGTACTCTATGCTTTTGATTTTTCATATAAAGCTTTAAATTATTAAAAAAAAACTTATCAGAAGAAATAATTCCAGTGAATCCACTAAGTCTGGCAAATACTGCCCTCTCTACTTAACTGTACACTTAGCTGGGCCAAGGTCACAAACTACACTCTGGATGAAGGATTATAAAGCAGAAAATAAAAACTGACAAAGAAAGTAGAAAAACAACATATTACTTTTCCAGTTCTCTTATTGTCTCTGGTTTCTTCTTCATGACACCAGTTTTTTTCTGACTGTTTGAAGGCAGTAGTCCCAAAGGCACCCAGGGCACACACAGGCATGATGGAGGCTAGTCAGGCTTACCCTCAGTAATCACATTTCTTTCAGGCAGATGTGAACGGAAGAGATGTACATCTTCACAGGCTCTAAAATACAAGCCACTGGCTACTTTCTGAATTTGGACATTTGGTTTGTGGTAAAATGACTCAGAGTTCTGCCTCGCAAGTTTTCCTGCATTACACATATACTGAACAAGGCACTGTACAAATATGATAGCTGACTAGGTGTGAATGCAAATGGAATCATACAGCATTTGAAGGAAAAGGGTGGAGTGGGTGGACTGTACCTCTCTATCTTTTTAGGAAACATGTAAAATAGGAATTATGCAAAAATAGTAAAATTGATCAGCAATGAGAAAAAGAATGCTAAGTAAGAACATGCAAGAAAATAACTGCCTATTAAAAACTGATAGGTTTGGAATGGAAATTTTTCTGCCCTTGATACATTTATACCTGATTCAGTTTCCTAGCAGTGTTCATATTTCATTTTGTAATCCTATAGGAAACCTTTAAAAAAAGAGTTACCTAGCAATAATTTGGAAAGCAACTACTGAAGGAGTAAGAGGTCAATCAGCTTATTATCCAGAACATCTTGACGCACGATAGGAGAATTACACCTCTGCAACTATGTAAATAGCTGTATAAAGAGATGAGAATAGGTCAAGAAGCATCAACAGAATCCTGGGCTGCTTATACCTGCATTTGATGTATCAGTGCAAGATACCATCTCCACTGTTGTTATGGACTAACCTGCAACTGGCTAGAATCAGCATAAGGAGCTTTCATACCAGCTATGACATCCGAACTGGCCTGATAGTTCAGCTGACGTCCAGTAAAGCTATCAGAAACGCAGAAGTAAACAAAGAGTTGAAGGACTGACCGCTTCCCACACTGGGTAAATAAACTCAATAGCCTAAGAGAATAGAGGCAATAGCTCAGTTGGACCAAAAGTCCATTTTACTTATTAATCTCCGTCTTAACAAAGACTTCAGCAGCATGCAAACAGAAATCTTTTCTCTGACCAATTTCCTAGGCTTCTAGAAACGATGGATTTCTCAAGGTAAAGGAGCAGCATCCACAAGTCTGCCCGGTCTCTCTGCACTCCAGAGACCCTCACGCTGATCCTATGACAGTGAACCCCACAATATACTATCGTGCACTACATAAACCAGTGCTTCCCCTTTTTCTACTTAAATTTTAAAATTATTTTCAATGAGCATCCTGATTAATATTATCTAAAGGATGAATAAACAATCTTAAGTCTCCTTCTGCATATCACATATTATGTCACAGATTTCTATACATCTTCCCTTTGTTATGCCATTTTTTGAGGTTGACTAATACTAGCATACTTCACACTCCTTCCTATTTCTCTCATCACAAAGGCTCTCTTTACTTTTTCTAATATGCCCTTCTTGAGATGGAAGAAGAAAAACTACATGCAGTTTTCAAGATGTAAAGGTGTCATTAATTTATGCAATAACATAACAAGAGTTTCCTTAAAACCGTACGATCCTAGATATTTTTCCACATCTCTGAGTGCTTCACTACCATTTTAGGTAGTACATCTCTATGAAGAAATAAATTTATACTAGTTACAGCCTAACTGAATACCAAGCACTAAGGAGTGAAAACTTGCAGGCAGCCCACAAGAATTTAAAAGGCAATAAACTCAGAGGAGGACAGTTATCACTTGGAGTAACCTAATCAGAACACCGCTTAAGAGATTAGGCAGACAAAGCTTCCTGTTATCAGTGAATGAGGCTCAATACCAACTATCTTGACAGAGACATGGTACAATAAGTATCACTTAAGTCATTACAGAGAGACGCAAAGAATTCAAGAATATGAAGGCCCTGCTTGGACTGGTTGAGGACGAAGAGGGGAGACAAATCAATTTATCTGAACCATTTTCTTCATCTCTATTTCTAAATCAACATTTTAATAGTACCCAGCAATGCTATATACACAGAGCAGCTGAATATAGGAGGATTTAACTTTGCCTCCCCAGGCAATTTTCTTCTCATTATCCTTGAACTATCCTGCTGAACAGCATTGATACTGAAATTACTACATGCAGCAAAGCCCTGCTTTCAGCTATTGTCAAGTGCAGGTGAACCTCACCTCCATAGGAGCTGAATGCCTATTATAGGATATCCTCCACCCAGTCTTAAGTCTCAGTGCTACCCAGAGATCACAACAGCATCTTTGGAGCAGATCCCATTCCAGCCCCATTCCCTCCTTTTAGCAAAAAGGATGCAGCTGCAGCAGCTAGGGTACTGGCCATAAAGAGATTTTTAATTATCTAGTCAGACCTATCCTCCCGAGGAAAAAAACAGCAAGGTAGATGGAAATATTTTCTGTTCAGATTTGGGTAGTGGACTGCTACCATACTACAAGGGGTAAAGAAGGAAAAAAAGCAAAGCAAACCATCATGCCAACACTATCTTAGGTATCTCTTCTTCAGTTCTACTTCCACTTTTCTGACAACCTCCCTCACCTTTACTTCTCTCTATTTTTCACTTTACTGAATCATATTATCATTTGGCTCCTCTTTTCTCTGCTGTTGAAATCACTGGAACAATAAATCTGTTGTCATTCACCATGATCACATCTGTGCTTTTCGGTCATTGAAACTTATGCCATAGGAAAATGGTAATTCCTAGACCAATAAAAATCCAGTCATGTTTATTTTGAAATATCCATGCCCTAATAATTTTTCTGTTTTCACTAAAGTTGATAGTAGTTCAACACTAGCTATTTTTCAGGTATATCTTTTAAAGAAATTAAGAGATCTCCAGAAAATAGAGGGCCCCAAAACAAAGTCACAATCTGTTCCAATGACTGACATAACAAAGGCAGTATTCTGTTATAAATGGAGTTAGTATCTTCAGCCACATTTAAGTAAGAATTCAGAAACTGAGATTCATGCAATATTCATATACTGCAGCTTCTACACGGAAAACTGAAAATATTTTCAAGGACCTTAAATTCCTCTTACAGTTATCTACTTCTTCCTTCACAAAGTGTGGGTTTAGCTGCTCCAGTTTAAACTGCAGGTGCACAAAGCACTGTCACGTATTACAGATTTTAACAGCTGATTACAATTTGAACATGCTGCGCTAAAATGCAAAGCAAAAGGAGATGCAGCACAGGGAGGCATCACTGCTCCTCTTTTGCTGGCACTTTCACATTAGGCAGAATGGAGGGGGACACAGCAGGACACACAAACCCTGCAGGGACAGCATGGAGGTACAAGAGCCTCACACAGCTTGCCAAGTGCCCAGCAACTAAGTGGCTCCCATGGCTAAGATGGCAAGATGCACACCACAGCATGCAAAGTTTCCTTTACGAGAATCTGTTAGAAAAGCAAGAGGAGGAGGAAAGATCTAGTGAAAAAGGTCACTGAAGTTTAGGGAAAAAAAAAAAAGGACTATTTCAGAGAGTTAGTTTATACTATACTGCAACAGCCAAGAGGGTTATTTAGCACATTATTGTAAAGAAACAGTGAGATGCAGCCAGCAGTCCAGTGCTTCAGCTCTAAATCTCATCTGAAAAACAACAGGGCAATAGCTGAAATGTGTTGAAGCTGAAAAGAAATGCTGAAGAGTAAAGACTGGATGAGTCTTTATACTGCACTATATTATATCGTCAGAAAGGAAACAAAGTTAAGACGATGCAGCTGCTATGAACAGCAAGTGTGTGCAGAGGGTGTCAAGCAAAGGCAGGGGTGGTGGAAAGCTCCTGGCACTGTAGGTGTTGTCTGAAGATACAGGAAAGATTCTGGTCAGATAACTTCATATCAGACAAAACCAACTTCTGTGGGCAGAGATCGCTACTTAAGAAATAGGTCATAGTGATGTTCACCAAAGTGCAGAAAGCCCACAGAGAAAGCAAGCTTGTGCCTTGATGGAGATGGCACAAGCACTCCCTGGCTAACAGTGGATCCTGATGGGTGGGGCAGATTCTGTATCCAGCTCCTGTGCAACTCATCCTGAAGAAGTGGAGAGGAGTGACTCCCAGGAATGCTCTCACCAAGCGTTTCCAGTTAAAAAGCAGCCCATTTGCAATGTGAGTATCAGGTGTCATGGAGAAGAAGGAAGGAGAGAACATAAGGAAAGGGTGGTGGGGTTCTTGTAGTAGCCATAATGATCAAAAATAGGCAAGACAAGGCTGTTGTAAGAAGTAATAGGTTTCTGACAGAACAATTAATATAGACAGAAAAAAGGAGAAGTCTTTGGGATCACAACTCCGCTTTTCAGGTCTGACAAACAGCAGGCTTCATTGCTAAGTACATGTTAAGAATAAGTTATGATATCTATCAGCTGGATAAGAAAAAAAATGTTTTCCCAGCCTCCCCGTGGCAATGATCCTGTCTATCTTCATCCATAAGTAAGCTGGATACGCAGGCCCTTCTCTGTGCAAGGGGAAACAGTCTTAAATACTGCAAATCTTCTGTGTCCTAAGTCTCTGAGATAGACTGGGTACACTAGCAAACTTCATTTGTCTGTGGATCAAATCAAAGATTGCAACCCCTCTCAGGTTTGAGACAGAGCTGTGGCTGCTTTTAAACAACTGTGTAGATTTCATAATAGTTTTGTATGACCGTAGGCAATGTAAAGAAACAATTATCATGAGCATCTCTGACAATAAGACAGGTAAGAGAAAACAAATCTCACTTCTGCCAATTACAGTTCATACCATTTTTAAATCAAATCCCCAAGCAAAAAGCTTCCATTAAAAAAGTTCTCGTAGACTCAAAAGAGTACCTCTTTATACAAGGCTGAAATACATACCAAGGCTAAGCAAAAACCTAACAGATGTGAGGTGCATTACTAAACCATTTTTAGTTTTACTCTTGGAGGAGATGTAACTGATGCTGCTTCATTTTGTGTAGGATTTCCATAAGAACAAAAAAGGACTGTTCAGTTGTCTAAAATTCAACACAAACCGTACACCTGTGATTCTCTGTGACTTGTGCAAGACTGAAGGCTGGTAATGGGACAAAAATTCTCTGCAGAGATGGTCCTACTTCACAGTGTAAACCAGGTTAATATTTTTAAATATTTTTAGGAGCTGAACAAATATAAATCTGGGAATAATATATTGCAACTATACATACAAAGTGCAGAATTAAAATAGTACAGGAATTAATAACCAAAATTGCGTGACTTTCCCTATACAAGAGAATACTTGAGACAAAAGGGGGAAAAATGCAAACAGCTCTTAAATTATATGGTATTTAGAGCATGTAAACTGCAAAAATTACTATACAAAAACTTGAACTCAAAAGCAAAGTCAATACGGCTTACATAGAGAACCAAAGAACTTCTTTAACATGTAAACTCCCCCATAAGCAAATATCTGAAAGAAAAGGAAAGAATCAGACATCAAGAACCATTTGAATTGGGTTTAGGGGTTAAAGAGAAACAAGCAGGTCAGGGGAGGTGATTCTGTCCCTCTACTCTACTCTTGTAAGACCCCACCTGGAGTACTATGCCCAGTTCTGTGGTCCCCAACACAAGAAGGACATGGGGCTGGTTTTAAACTGGATGAGGTTCAATTTAGACTAGATATTAGGAAGAAACTCTTTACTGTGAGGGTGGTGAAACACTGGAACAGGTTGCCCAGTGACGCTGTGGATGCCCCTCCCTGGGAGGGTTCAAGACCAGGCTGGATGAGACTTTGAACAATCTGGTCTAGTGGGAGGTGTCCCTGCCTATAGCAGGGGGTTGGAACTAGATGATCTTAAAGGTCCCTTCCAACCCAAATCATTCTATGATTCTATGAAAAACCACGCAGTTACTCAACTGATCTCAGCAATGATACAGTGGCCCAGGTGATCAGTTCAATACCTTACCTAACATGAAACAGAAAAAAGTTCTACCATAGAGATGCGTGCGACTTCTGCTCTGGACTCCATCAATCCCACATTATTTAGCAGTGACACTCAGCTCTTCTACAGGATAAACACAGGGGTTATGGTTTCATAAGCCAAATGAAAGGCTACTAAGGAGAGAAAAGCAGTTCTCTCCTTGATTTTATTTATTTATTTATTTACCTTGGACTCTGGCTGACATCTGATCCAAAAGAAAAAAAAAACAATTCAGCTACTTAAAACAAACAAGCAAAGCTTTTATTATTGCTGCAGGACAAGTGAATTGACTTCTTTACCTTCCAATCAGATAAATCAGAGTGACGGTTCAGAGAGAGAAGAAAATGTAGTTCAGAGCAGAGCTGGGAAGCAGAGGACCTCCCTTTTCAGTGGCAGTGAGGTATTAATCCACACTTGAAGACATCAGGTTGTTCACATCACTCAGTTGTACTTACGAAACCACCGTCTAAGAAAACTATAGTAACCAGGCATGTTGAGGTTATCTAAATCTATCCTGGGCCACTTTAAGGAAGAAGTTTTCAAAAAGAAAACCATTTTAGACATAGAAAGCTTGTTTATTACTCCTAAAGACTGAAGAAAGAAAGAATCAGATGTCATAAAATCAGTTTCAGCAGCAAATAGGATGGTTGACAAGAGAGTAGTAAGGAGAAACAGATGTTATGAGGGAAAGCAGCCCTCATTACTTTTAAAATAGAGCTTGACCAATTCAGTCTCTATAAGGAATTAAATGAGAATTACTTTCTCACAGAACTATATGATAGTTATTATAGCAAAGAATGAGCAGTTTCACTAATGCCATGCTAATGTAAGCACGATGGAATTGCATGTCCTAAAGGCATAACTTGTCTAATCTTGCTCTTATTATCTTTTCTTACACCTTATAGAGTGCTCTAACCCACAAACCCATTCATTGGCGAAGCTTTAGCCTGAGCAATGTTATATCAAAATGCAACACTGTACAAGTTGGAGATATCCTGACTATTGTATAAGTTTTAAGTTCCTCACTTTAGGGGAGCTTAATTTTTTGGACTATGATTTTAAAAGTAAATAGTTTCCTAGTGTTAGTTTCTGCTCATCCTACACTACATCCTATTAACTCTTACTCCGTCCCAACCTGTCTAATCCTTAAAGGGCAAGATGGCATTTAAACAAGCCTGGAGTCACCACTGAGGATGTGAGAGGGAAGAAAGTGAAACAGAGTGGGGGAGAACAAAGGGATGTGAATGGGAAGGACATGAATCTCTTGCAAAAATGACACTGCCTCTAAAGCATCTTGCTCACCTCTTGTAATGATGCTGAAAAAAGGTCCTCTTGGAAGCACTGATAAAGCTGGCTAAAGCTGCAGGAAAAACTGAATTTTGTGCTTTTCCCCATTTACCAGACAGCAGGGTATTAGCCATCCTACAGCACTGCAACAGGGACCACACACTTAAAAGAGAAGTCTGCACGCTGAAAACTAGTGAGATGAATCAGATGAGAGGGAATAAATAAATAAATAAAATAAAGCAAGCTACTTTTCCTCTGAAAAATATGCATCTCCTGCATAACTTTTTTCCTGATTTCAAAGAAGAAAACACTCTACATTTTCAGCTTAATAAAGACAGCAAAAAGATTCTGGTAAGTGATTCCATGGATAGCAAGCACCTTCGGATACCTTTTATTCCCCATTTTTCATGGGATGTGAAAGAGCTTTCCTGGCTAAATTGGTCACTTGAGGATGTACACTCCATGCAGGTCTCTGTGATTTCAACTCACAAACTAGACCAAACTGCACTGTACAGATGAAGTATGTCGATCTCTGAGTACACTACAGAAATATACGTTATTACTGAGAATTGCAAGAAGAAAGCTACACATATCATTAGATCAAATAAATAAGGTATATCTGATTTTCTGTCACTTGCATGACTAACTCCACAGACACTTGGTATACACAGACACCAGTTTTTACGTACATTCTAAACTCTGTTTTCATTTACTGAGGAAAATCCAGGTATGGGAAGAAAAAGAATTCCTACTGCTGTGTCAGGCTTCTGCTGGATGAACTCATTCAGGTTAAGTTAAGAAACAAAATGGTGTGAATGAGAAAAGGCAAAAATTTTCAATAGAAATCACTCAGCAAACATATCTCCCTCCAACAAAAAACACCAAAACCTAAAACTGAAGACCCACATACAATTTAAATTTCAAGTCACTACTTTTTTTTTTTTTAATTATTATTTCCAATACACTTGTCAGACAAAACAATGCTTAAAAATAAACCCTTTCACACAAAGAGACTTTACTTTCTTTACTGTATTTACCCTGGCAATGATAAAAACTTAATGCACATGACTGCGCAGCTCCTCCCTGAAGAAACCTAAGATTAGTCACTCTGGAACAGTAATGGATTTGGGCACAGCTCCACAGGCAGCATGAACTGATCTAAGATGAAGCTGCCAAAAGGGTGAATGCCCGGCCCTCTCCTTTCCCACATTCCCAATACTAGCCCTCAGCTTGTAGAACCTGCTGGATGCCAGGCCCAGCCAAAGCATCTCTGCTTGCCACCATCATGGCTGGTGACAGCAGGGAGCAGGGACTGCTCAGCTGGGCTCAGGAGCAGGAAGGGCAGCACAACCTCACACAGCCTTAGATGGGCTTCAGCTCTTTATGAAAACACACTCTAGGAGGGACACAGCGATGATCAGAGCTAATTCCTGTTTTCTCTTATACAATGGGAGGTGTAAAAAGGGTCAGCAATTATTTAAAGAAATTGGGGGATGCATAAAAAGAAGGTTCAGTGAACTTTTACTGTCTGATGCTGGCCACCACCACTTCATTATGCACGCTTCAGGATCTATATGAACCAAGGTGCATTCTTCTGTACCATACTGATACCAGCCTGATGAGTCATACTGCAGACCCCGACAGACTGACAAGAGGAAACATCAGCATGGAAAGCCAGGAGCAAAGGAATTACAAAATAAAGACGACCTGGCCAAACTCCATTTTGTTATTAAATGCAGGTCAAAGGAGTTCTACTTCTCAGAGTATTTAGGTAAACTTCCTACAGTGTGTTTCAAGCAAAATATGATTAAGTTGCTTAAGAGGAGAAACTAAACATCTACCTTGACACCAGGCTTAAGTTGGGCAGTTGCCAAGAATGACTCCCTCGCACCGGTCCAAAGACTACAAGATGAGCACCATTATAGTGCAGTTGAGCACACTCCCAGACTGGCCATGTAGAGACTAGGGGGAGCAGCCCTGCTGACACCATGTGGCCTGAAGGAACTCATGCACCAGGCTCTGTATACCAACACCTTCCATCAGTCAGAAACCTCTGTATCAAACATAGGCTTTGTACACCTCCTAGAGTTTCTGCTGTTCCAGGAAGAACTGAAGGAAGGACCTGGGAGCCCAGTTTTTCCCCCAGGACAAGACATACTGCCCACACAGCCCCACTTGCCACATGTCCCTGCAGACATATTCGGAGCTGCTCCCATGGCCAACGTCTTCACAAGCAACACAGCTGCAGGCAGCCGGGGCAGGCCCAGCGAGTTTGGGCAGCCGACACCTGCTATCCAACATGTACTAGAGGTAAAGGCCTCACTACCATGCAGAAGCATCCCCCTTCATTATCTCTGCCAGAAACACGACAACTCTGTTCATTCGTTCCCCCAACATACATCCCATGCCCCTCATGTGCACAGCTACCACAGTCCCACTGTGTGCTATCTGACCAGTTGCTGCACAGCACTCCCCTCCCATCCTCTAGGGGCCAATTTTCAGAGAAGTTAATTACATTTAAATGCAGATGTTTTTCAGAACATGTGCTCACTCTTTCTGAAAATTCAAGGTGCCAGGGAAATAGGCATGCTGCAGTGTGTTGATAGACAATACCCAAAGATTTCATTCATAACATCATCGCCCTTATGTGTCTTTTACTTAGTTTCACAACAAACAGGAACTTATTGATTAAGATGAGGATTAAAATAGGATTCTGTACATGGAGAACTCAAGAAAGTGTTAAGATGTTTCCACCTGACTTCAGAAATCAAGTTCTAGCAGCATTATTTCTGGTACCTACTTCTCAGACCAAATTCTGCTGCTCGTGGACAGGGCATTCCTCCTGTGTGTGTCAGTTTCTTGCAAACACATTGGTTGTACTCAGCTTGAACATAACTTCTTGGTCTTAACACTAATTCAGAGGGATTCAAGATCCTTTTTTCGTTATTACCAAACAAGTGATGTGAAACCTGTTGTCTCTCAGTCATTTGTCCACCTCATTCTTTTAAATAGTTTCAGCAAGTCATGCTACCATGCCAACTGTGTGAAGCTTCCCATCTAGCCCACTACTAGCTATACTCATTTACACTCATACGTTATTCCAGACTTCTCATTTTTCTACCCAGGCAATTATAACCAAATAATTTTTTTTTTCCTCTGCTGCTTCAATTTTGAGATCTCAGTTTTGGAAGAAATTAATTATTTTCCTTTCCACCCCTCTTTATATCATTTAGATTAAATACAACACAACACAGTTTACAACATAAACAGACTTGACCAATCAAGCCTCTAGTGATTAGTGCTACTCAAAGTTAGCAAATCATCAGTAAAAACTTCAATGCATTTTCTTTTATTTTTTTTATTTAAATACTACCTGTCTTTCTACAGTTATCACCTTAAATAAGTCCTCAGCTGTATCCTATTGTTGCATAATCACCGCAGGCACTAAAGACAAAAATCAGGCCTCATTATCATAAAGTGTCAAGCTCTAACTCACAATATACTGAAAATTCTACTTCAGATTAAGCCTATTTAACAAGTAGCCTAATGATTACAAACCACTGTGCAAAGTGGGTTCAGTAAGTGTTTCACCTTTTTAATAATTTAAACTGTAAAATGATTCTCACTGCATTGCATACTGCTTTCTCTGAAACTCTGAAAGTGACATTAAGCATAGCTGGTACCAGGGGAGCTGCTTCTGTTGATCTGGTACCAGTCAAAATAAATCTCATCACATTTATAAAGTGATGAAAATTGCTATATCCTCTCTGTTTTATTGACTAACATCTGCTCTTGGCCAGCTACCCAGAAGATTCAGAAGTTTTGTAACTGCACGTGTGCCATGCTGCTCCCATATCACCCCTGCCTGAGTCATGCCAGGGAGGACAAAGCATAAAAGAATCTATTGTATGCCTCTGGACACTGGGGACATACATTGGCACCTCCTGCTCAACATACACTATGCTGTCTCATTACATGGGCACATACCATTTTTCCCTCTTGGGACCCTTGTCAAGGCATTTAAGACTCCTCCTTGCTTTGGACAGAAATCAGAGATGCAATAGGATCAAGCTCTGTTCGAGTGATCTCCCACATGCTGCAGAAACTGAACTGTATGCAATGAATGAGACAGCATAGTGCATGAAAATAAAAGATGGCTTTACGATTAGAGGGCAGAATGATAAGCTAGTGAACTAGATTTTATTTTGCTGATAAAAATGTGTGACGTAGGGCAAGTAGTCTAAACCAAATTCTTCTTTATGATGCTTTCTTGAATGGTAACCAACCCCTCACATATGCCAACTGATTACAATTTCAAGCAAAAATCAATGGAACCTGGGAATACACAGCACAGCTGCTAGAAAGGCAAGTTATATTCTTATGGAGTAAATATATGAATGAAATTCAGAAGGGTGAACTCAGTCCTAATTTACATCACTGTCACACTGTCTGTTTTCACAGTCACTTCCTTCNAGCAGCCTTCAGTGACAAAGCACAAACACTCATCTTCATCTGCTTTTACAATTCCCAAAACAAACCCTGGTTTTCTAGTCTCACAGCAGTCCACCTGAGCACTCTCTGTTCCTGAGATGTAGATTCCACTTTAGAGACAAGGAATCAGTGCTTCCAAGCTGTTACTGTTGCAGCACTAGGTTCCTGAAATTCACCCTCATGCTTTGAAAGTGTTTTAGAACCTCTGACACATAGGGAAAATGAAACAAAAAGCAAAACAAATAAAAACCAATAGTTTATATCTTGAAGCTCAGGAAGTCAATATCTTCCAACAGAACTGGCTTCCCCCCAGAAATATGCATAACTAAGCAATTGCAGAAGCACATCACTGATGCTATCTCAAGAAGGGTAGAGCATCCTGGGCAGAAGGTACATCAGCCAGAGTGCCTAAGCAAACACTGCACTGTGCCAGACGAACACGTCCCTTAGAAGATTACTGCAGCATTAATATCCAAAGAGTAAAACAGAGTTAGGAAGCTGACTGTCAAGAGATGAAGCAGAAATAAGGAGAAAGTGTTGCTTCCATTGGTCCTCAGAAAAGAAAGAGGAGTAGTATTGGTGCCTCTGCTGTTTTAAGGCATGAAAACAAGGGCTATATCTACAAAGCAACATCTTATAGTGTGACATTTGTAGACTGAATGGTACAAATATGTTGTAAAATTATACAGCCATTGAAGAACAACACAAGTGCAAATAGAGAAGCAAAGTATAAGCTTACACAGGAGAATTCATCTCTTATTGGCACCTGTTCAGCCATTTAGCAATGTCTCAAGAGAAATGATCAATACTGCATACCATTAGCCTATCTGTAACGATACCACCACAATGCCAGAAGATGGAGAGAGATGCTGGAGGACTCACTTCTGCGGGATGATGCTCTTCCTCCTTGGCTCTGCGATGCCACCCACTGGCTACAGACAAAACCACACCACACCACTTCACCAGCTGTGTATCTCTTTGCTTCCGGGCATTAATCTTTTAAATGCCCTATTTCTACAAAGCGTGGCAGGGTGTACCACCACCTCCTGTTCTCTGCAGCCTTCAGAAACTGCACTACAGCTATCCTGCTGGAGAAAAGGGATTAATCTAATCAACAGAATCACATTTGAGTGAGGTTGCCATCATTAACATTTGCAAATTTATGAAGGCAAACATATTCACAAGCTTCTAAGGAAGGAGCATGGTATATGAGAAACAAATTACTATGAGATGTAATATTCTTTCCCTGTTGCACAGTCAAAAATAAAGAAAGAAACATCTGTAGTCATGCAAAATATGAAAGGGAGATCTATTTAGAGGAGAGAGGTCTTCAGTCACTTACACTAAGAAACACAACCCTGCTGGGCTCAAGGAAACTTCCAGTAGGACCTCCATTAAGCCACAAAATAAATTACATACGCCTTACCATATCAACCTGCAGATGAGAACCTATTAGAATGTTGCTACACCTAATGCATTCTGGTAAGGAAAGGATATAGAAAAAATAGTAAGTCCTAGATCAGATTTTCTTAAAAAGTTCTAGACTTTAAGTCAAAGCTAGATAATTGGAAAATAACAACTACCAAACAAAAACAACAAAAAAGCAAATCCAGAAAAATGGTTAACCACAGGTATGAGAGAGAGATTCCTTCATTCTGAAACACCAGGGAAGCGACAACTCAGAAGAAATCATTTGAAAGAACAAAAAACATATACCTCATATGTACCCATAACATTAAATAACGAAGACAGATGCATATGACATGATGGCCTCTCTTAGCCAGTTTCATACAGAAGTGTATCAACATTTCTAAACTAGTCTTTGCAGATTGGCACTACAAGAAAGACACTGAGGCTCTGGAGCATGTTCAGAGAAAGACAACACAGCTAGTGAGAGATCTGGAGCACAAGTCTTATGAGGAGTGGGGCTGAAGGAACTGGGATTGTTTAGTCTGGTGAAGAGGAGGCTCGGGGGAGAATTTATCACTGTCTCTACAGCTATCTGAAAGGAGGCTGTAGTGCACTGGGGGTCGGCCTCTTTTCCCACGTAACTATCAATAGAACTAAAGGGAATGGCCTCAAGTTACATCAGGGGAGATTCAGGTTGGATGTTAAGAGAAAATTCTTCTCTGAAAGAGTGATCAGGCACTGGAACGAGCTGCCCAGGGAGTGGTAGAGTCACAGTCCCTGGAGGTGTTCATTTACATTTAGAAACATTTAGGTGCTGTACTAAGGGATGTGGTTTAGTGGGAAATACTGGTGATAGGTGAATGGTTGGCATGGATGATCCTGGAGGTCTTTTCCAACCTTGGTGATCCTATGATTCTGACCACTACAGCTAAGATATTCCACCAGGAACCTGCTGAATTCATACTTCCTGCAGTGCTCAGCTCAGCCAGATGGACATTTTTTGTCATCTTTCACATGCAGGCAAAGGCTAACTACTTAAACAAGCCCAGTTCATAGAGGCTGCTGTGGGTTTCAGGAGAGCCCTCAGGAACTGCTCAGTCAGCACAGCAGGGCAGTAAAGGAGCAGCTGTTAGAGCTGTGGTGACAAGTGCCTGAGGACTGCAAACTCTTTAACAGGTACAGCTGCAGTGGAAGAAGGTAGGTGTAACACATGCAGACTAATTCCGTGGCAACCAATGTTTCAGGTGAAACTACTGCATTTTGAGATTTGAACAGGGAACACAGAGTTATTACACTCATTTCACAATCAACAATCTTCCACCTCTCTCTAAGGTTTCACTTCCACAATTTTGATGCTCCAGCTGGGGAAAAGTCTTTATTTAGGAACGACAAAGCAGGCACTGAAATAACAAAGCAGCCTCTTTGTGGGTTTTTGTCAGTCTGGTCTGTGCTCAGCTCAACAGCAGAATTAAATTCTTGCATTTCTCAAAGCACTGCAGAACTTTGCACATCTGCACAACAGCTAGTGGTGTGTTGAGTCACGATGTCAGTCCATGCAGAACATCAGAATGCTTACAAAACAAACATGAGTAAGACCTGAGCTTGTGCTGACTGCTGGATCACCAGCCAAGATCTGCAGAGCTTCCTGTTCTCCCTCGCCAGCTCAGAAGGACCCTTGCTAGAGGCATGCCATCCCCCATTGCTCCACAGCAAGCACCAACTGGAGCAAAAGGTTTTCACAGAAGTCCTGAAACACCAGAGAAATGAAATCCAGCTGCCTTACACAGATCTGTACAAACCAACAAGGAATTGCGGCTTTTAGATGAAGCACTTTGTTAGCAATGCAGCAGGACTTTATATGTTGCTGTGCCAGAGTTGTAAGCTTTGTTTTGTTTTTAAAACTAATGTACCAACAAAACAAATAGTTCACAGATTCATTCCTGAAAAATTCCTCCTAATTTGATTTCAAAAACAGTGTGGCTAGAATGTAAGACAAAAAGCAAAACAAGTGTTCTTTTAGTTTCCAAATTATTGATCTTACTAAATTCAAACCTACCAAAATTTATGGTCTGACTGATATATCACTGTAAACTCTTGTGCTTGCTAGGAAACGTTACTCCAAGACTTACCACCCTTTTGGGAAGGCCCAATTGCCTCACAAAAGACAAACACAGACTAGTTTGCACGTGCCAGTCAATGCATAACAGCATTTTTACTGCTGATTCATTTCCTTCTCCTAGAGAGAAATCCTCAGAAGCCAACTGCTCACTCATACTGCATGAGCAGGAAAGAAGTCTGCTTCTAGGATATCTACAATTTCCTGTTGTCTTCTTCCTCTAAGAGGCACAAACACAAAAAACACCTACTTCTCTTAACCTAAGGGCTCATTCAAAATACCGAGAATTTGAAAGGAGAAGTATTTCATAAATATAAAACTACTTAGAGCATTTAACAAATTACAATCTAGAAACACGAACATCTGTATATGATTCTTCTCACATATACTTATGCTTAGTTTTGACTAAATTACTTGCATGAATAAATGCTTTTTTTCTTAAAAAAAAAAAAGGTATAAATGATTAACTGAGGCACTGATTACACAGAGGGAGGGAAGGGGCGAACATGATAAATTTTCAAGCACACAGATCTTCTGACATTTTGTTTAAAATTATGTAGTTAATTTCCTTACTTGTTCACACTTCAGCAGATAAAATTGTAAGAATTAAGACTGAAGTCTTAAATAGTGTGCACCACTTATGAAACAAATAACTCTACCAAAAAATAAACTTCAATTCCATAAAGAAGAAAAATTCAGAAAAAGAACTGCAAAAAAGTTAACAGTTGCCTATAACACTGTATTTTAGAACAGAGAAACAAGAAATGTGTTTTTGATAATGTTGGGTTTGTTTGTTTTAAAGAAACTGAAGGATAAAGTTAGAGGATATACAGAACTAGATAATCTTACTTGTTTTTACAGAAAGGATATGCAGAGTCAATCACCCCTTAAAGGAAACCCTATAAGATATCAGAAAAGCACATTAACTAGCCATCAAAACAAACACTGAAAAAAACACTGTAACGTCAACATAACTCACCAGTACTATAGTATCTTTTAAGTTCTGTGCGCCTGATGTCTTTCAGTTGATTGTATTTTTTTTTTTTCTTTTCTTTGTCCGGAACAGTTTCCTTTTCCCCAGCAAATTTACAGTTGTCTTCAGAGGAACTGATTTGCTCCAAAATAACTTTACTTTCATCATCTTTCTCAGCTGGAGTTTTGGAAACAGGAGATCCGGGGGAATTGGCGGAGACAGTCTCAGTGTTTTGCTTGGCTTGCCTTTTCTTTTTCAAACTATATATAAAGAAAAAAAAGACAACATGAAGATGTTGCCAATATCTACAAACAAGTTAGTTCACTTTCTCTCTTGATTTTTAAAGCTAATTGAACATCAAAATTCTTTACAACTCTGTAAAAAACACGTTTCTCATCAGTACCTAACACTATCTTAAGGCATATTCCTCAACCATTGTATCATCCATCACCTTGAGATTATCTTCTCAAGAACAACAATAATAAAGTGTTTTTACTATTGTTTTCCTTGCTCCTCTTCCCCGTAAAAGAAACAGAAACATCCAAAAGTTGTTTTGTTTTTAAACCAGTATATAACAAATTTTGAAAACAGAACCATGTTTTCAAGATGAAACTTAGGATAAAATAAAAGCTTCGATCCTGATGTATTATCATACAACAGCTAACACAACATTTTCACAGTCAACTGCTCCTGCATAATAGAAAGCTATTTGTTTTGACATAAACTTGTTATTTATTTCCACTTTGTCCAACATTATCTACCCATGCTAACCTACATCTGCTCTTGCCCAGCCTGTGTCACCTTGTGCCCCAAGCATCACCCAGTGCTTGTTCAGCAAAGAGACTGATGTGGCTGCAAACTGTTTGTGCAGGAACACTTCCCAGATTTTTATGCTCTTCTGAGAAAAATGTTAATGGCCTGCCTATAAATCTGTCAGCTTATCACTATAACAACAAGAGCATTTTCTTTTTAGAAGCCTTAAAACAGCCCAAGTAAAAAAGATGCTTCAGGAATCCTAACACCATTTTCTGCTAAGTCACCATCTTTACCTTTCAAAACTCACTTTATGGCCTTAGGGGCAGAGTCACCAGAATAGCCCCCAAGTACCGCTAATTTAAGAATCATTCATATATCACACAGAACAAAAAATTGACCTAATGATACTTCTCTCTTCTACACTGATTTCTTGGTTACAAAGGTCAGTTTTTCAGACCACATGTAACCAACATTTTCCAGTGAAATATATTAACAGATTGACTCGCAAAAGCCTCGCATCTATTGTACTCATCTGTATAAATACAGATACATCTGTATACATACATTCTTAGATGCTTCCCAAAGTATCATAGCAGCAGATCTCCACTCTGCAGCCAACTCAGTAAGGATGAGTTCTGCTCCTGCAGTGGTCCCCCATTCACTCACAAGAATACTGACTCATAAAGCAATTATGGTAGTTCATGCTCTGCACAGCAAAATAGACTTTATACGTGTAAAGCTTTATAGACTAGGTCTTGATTACATATAAAAACAATCTACACATATTTCTAAAAGATAAAAGAAAATACATTTATATAACAAAAAGTGTTTTGTTTAGATTTCAGAAAGTTTGAGTATGCAAGGGAAGCTTATTTTTGACTAATAAGCCACAAACCTGATCAAAGGCTGCTGTAACAACTGCAAAACACTACAATCACACTGCATACACAATGTCTATATTTAGCCCCAGTAAGTATCTTTGTAAAGCAGCCTGCTCCACTAAAATGGCATATCCTTACTTTGTGGTTGAACTCGGTTCCAGACTTGTAAATGAGACATCCCTGACTTTCTACTCTAGTGACACAATGACCTTCCTGCATATGTGCCTATCACAGGCTATCCAAAGCATCTGCTTCAACAGGCTGGAACTGGTAAGCCACCAGCAGCTCCATTTCTATCCACATTGCATCAGAGCCTTCAGTTTCACATTTCTAATGCGTTTTGATCACCAGTCTCATTAAGTAAGTTTCATGCAGTATGGATACATTATCTCAAACAACCAATCAACCAGCAGAAAAGCAGCTATAATGGAAACATGTAACCCTTTTTTGAAAGGAAAATACCCACAACCCTCTCTAGAGGTCAACAGTCCTCATGATGACTCCAACAGCTTCCATCAGTACTTCTCTCAAAGCACACTTGAACTAGAGTTTTCAAAGTTGCAATAGGCAACTCGAAGAAAAAAGAGCTATGAAAGACCTGGTCCATTAGTGACAGGGAGGAGGAAGGCAGAAAAAAGACAAGACTGACCAATGGTAACATCATCAACTAATGCTCCTCATTGCAGCATTTAACCTTGCCTAACTCCCAGGCTGTGCAGCTCACCAAGAGCTTATCACAAAACCTACAGTAGCTGCGAATAGGCAAAGCCACCAGCACACTCCTCAGTTAACAATCTGGGTGCTCCCTAATTCCTACTCTGTCCTCAAGACACACATCACATTTTCCAATAATGCCTAGACTACTCCTGCCCAATTCTCTGTTTCGAGGTAACCACTGAGCTTTCAAAGTGCTAACCTTGGCAGTAGAAAAAACACCATATGAGGACTAAGCACCCACAATGCTCATCTCAGGAGCTGGAGTTGCAGCAACTCCACTTGAGGAAATGCTCTGTACTTAGAGGATGCTGCTTTTAAAGGTCTCTAAAGTCAGGCCAAAATTAGTCCTCCACACACTTACCTCATTCTTGAAAGATGTTGACTAAAATATCCCAATGAACCAAAACTAGCTTGCAATACCATTTAACGCTATAAGAACATCCTCAAACTCACTATGCTTTTTAACTTTACTATGTGCACTCTCTCAGAATAGCAAATACAAAGCCTTGCATATACACATGGTAATTCATTATTAACATGCACTGGTAGAGCGCTGCAGAGACAAGGCAGTAAACGGCATAGCTGGAGAGCTTGCTCCACATTTAGCCAAACTGCATCCCCTTGTGGCACCATGTTCAGCCTCCACCCATTCATCACTCACACTGAGCTGCACCACCCAGCAAGGCTGCTGAACACTTATTCAACTGAAGTGCCCAACAAACAGCTGAATGGGAACTCCTTTGGTATTAGTCAATAACCAACTACAAAGAGCAACAGGGCCACAACACAGCAAGGCTTCAGATAACACTGAAGGTCTTATCTGCTCCTTCCAGCTCTGTTATCTCCCACCCTTCCTGGCAAGATGGAAAAATCAATTTAAGAACATCATTTGTCAAGCTATTTCCTTTTTCCACCGCCTTGAAACTTTTCTAGTGGCCTTTTTCCACTTTGAAGGACAGTTCTCTGAATCCAACTAAAATTCACTGTCCTGTGAGGAGAGGCTGAGAACACTTAGGCAGCCCAGTATGGAGAAGAGTAGGCCAAGAGGCAACCTCTCTGCTCCCTGCAGCTCCCTGAAGAGGGGAAGCAGAGGGAGGTGCTGGGCTTTGGTTCTGGTCACCTATGGCAGGGCAGAAACAACACAGAGTGCTCCAGAGGAGGGCTGAATGGACAGTGGAAATACTTCCTTACCATGAGGTTGGTCTAACACTGGAACAGGCTTCCTAGAGATTTGGTTGATGCCTCGTGCCTGTCAGTGCTCAAGAGGGATTTGGACAATGCCCTCAATAACACAGTGTAACTTTTGGTTAGCCCTAAAGAGGTCAAACAGTTGGACTTGATCTCTGAAGGTCCCTTCCATCTGAATATTTTATTCTACGTTATGAGAATAAAAATTGAGCTGAAGGCCAAATATTTAATTAAAATCATTAAGTTTGATCACAATGTCAGGTTTGGCAGTTAAAACATCTTTACAAACAAAACTATATGCATATTTTTCAGTAAGCAGATAGATACTACTGCAGAAGATATCCGTTTTTCAGTGTCCCTGTCAAGGGATATATTGTGTTTTACCACGAAAATTGTAAAGGGAAGGAAGAGAAAAAGGGAGGCTTGGAGACACGAACAACTTATCTGCAAAAACACACACCTGTTTCTTCAGAAAGTCTTACACATTTGTAACGTAATTTAGATACCAGATAAAGTTTCCCAAGCAAATTGGTTTTGACAGGCAAAACATGTCTTCTGGATTTACACAGCCATCTTTTTACTGCTCTCAAAGCATTTTCTGAGTTTGTCCAAACACTAAGTTTTCCAGTAAGAGTTTTAAGTCTGTTAATGTGAACAACAGATGGCATGGGAGATTTACTATGAAATCCCACGAAAATCAGTTCTGAAGACCCTGAGAGCTGGCTGCAGAGATTTCTGGCATCATTTAATAGGGACTAGTGATGTGAAAGGAGTGTAATTTCAGAGTGTAGAGGTTAAAATACAATGTCAGCAGTGCTTCCTTAAATTAACTGGCAATGAGGGAGGGGAGAATCTGGGCACTGACTTATAGGAAAAGAGCCAGGAAATATTTCAAGAAATAACCTAGTTAAACTTCCAGATTCAAGTCTATTTGACTGCCTACAAATAGAAAATACATATACATTTTTAGAATAAAGCAGCTAGATTTTCCCATAACACTAACAAAATAGGTGGTTAGTGTAAAAAGAAAACAGTCCAGACAAAGGAAAGGTGATGCTACATGTAAAACTTTCATTAGAAGAATATGAGCATCAAGAAAGCAATACATCCCTGATACCAAGAAAATAAAGAAACAGAAATCTGACTGTAACAATTTTTTTTTTCCCCTAGAAAATGCATTTGGTTTCAATTAACACTTATTTAACTGGAGGGCCTAACAAATAATTGGATTGGAACTTATTTTGTGTGTACTTGATAAGTAATCACAAAGAGCACTAGGTTCATATTATGTTCTAAAAATGTCCCAGGATAACAAGACCAAGCTTGATTTTTAAGAAGTATTAGATTGCTAAAGATCATAGAGCACAAGTAACTCCATTTAGAAATGAAAGGATTTATCAAAGTGGCCCTCAAACAAATACATATTTTTTTTTAAAAGGCGGGGGGGGGAAGGGGAAAGGTAGAAGAAATCTTCATGACTTCTTAAAGCTGACAGTTTTCCCTTTGGGAAACTTTCTACAATGTGCATCCTCTAAAATACGCCTTGGTATCTGATATATAATCAGCACAACATCCTGCAGAACACAAACAGCTACATAAATCAAATTCATTGTGTTGAAATTCAGAAACCTTACAGCACGGCTGTGCTTTCATCCAACTTGATGTAACATGATGAATAAATGATCTCAGGCATAGCAAATCATGACTTCTTTCAGAGCCAAGAAAGGCCTGTGCGCCACACCATAATGCCTTCACTTGACTTCTTCACTGCAGCTTCTTTCACTTCACAACTACAATGAAGCTGGTTCACCCTCAGTGAGCAACCTCAGTAAGTAGTGACCACCCTGCAAGAAAGCGCACTCTATCAGCGGTGTGCTGTTTCAGGCTGGTATGCATCCTGTTCTGGAAATAAGCAAGCCACAATTCTGTATATGTTTACTATTAAAACAGATTATGGAAGCAAAAGTAAGCAATGGCACGCATTTTAATATTAGATTTCAAAAATTAACTGAAGGGGGAAAAAAACGAGAAAATTAACTCCTTCTGAAAAAGCTATCAAGAACAACAGGTACGGGTGAAACACACCAAGAAGTGCCCACACTGGTTATACTCTGCCAGTTCTCCAAAACAACAACATAAACTGCAACCACAGAAACCTCTGATATTAGTAGCACAGGTCAAAGCTGGAAATTTCCACTTTCATTAAAATTGCAGTTACTAATTTACCACAAACACCAGCTCTATGTTTCACACATGGTCAGCCAGCAGCAATGATCAAGAAAGGCACTATGCTCCAAAGAGTAAAGTGCTGAACTGACAATGGGGGTATGCCTATTTCCTTCCTGATACTGCCATTAACATATAATAGTAATAAAGTATCTCAACCTTTCTTTCATTATCTGTAATGCAGATCTGCAGCAATGCTGTTCTGGAATTTAAAAAGGCTGCACCTTTTGATAAAAAACAGTTCTTGGATTAAATGAAAAAATTACTTCTTCCCAAGTCTTCTGTTGGATACCAGAGAATTTTAAATAACCTATTTAAGCTCCCTTATTTTAATTTTTGGGGGAGGATATCACAGTTTCCCAGGATAAAACTTGAGAGACTTCTGAGCTCTCAGAAAGTTTCTATTTTTTTTTTTTTTAATTTAGGAATAAAATGTTCCCACACAGCTTAATAAACTCTACTTTCAAAGGCATAAAGTATCCCCATCTTTCTGCTTACTTAGCAAAAGAGTTTACCATGTATTCAGCACTCCATTACCATGACAACAATTTAATGAAATCCTTTCCATAGGGAAAGAATTTTTGAAAGCTGTTTTAGTTTGATTTAAACATCTATTTAATTCCTTCTTTTATAACCTCAGTTAATGCAGGCTCTGGTAGGACAGCTTTAGGCAGAAGGTAAAAATCAAGAAGTCTCTCCCTTAAGAGTTACTCTTAAGTTTGCCTTAAATGCATTAAACTGGCTCGCTCAATTAAATCCACACCACAAATCTATCTTGTCACAAATACCAACTTGACTCTTACCATAACCCCATCCTGTTCCTACTCTTCTTCCTTTCTAACTGTGCTAGATACTTGTCTTACCATGGTGCTCATCCCCAACCGCTCCTACACATGCAACAGATTCCTCCCAGACTGACTCAGCAAGACACTTTCTCTTCACTCAAGCTCCTTGCAAGGGAGGAATAGCCAACTTGTGCCCTCCAGCTGGTGCTCACAGCTCCAGCCCCTCCTTACATTCACTGCCAGCTTGCTAAGCTACTGCTTCCACTGACACGCCTGTTGGAACTGCAAAAAACAAACAAACAAAAAAACCCAACACATGTAGTTACATGGCTAAAGCAGTATATTCTTTCAACATCCAAAGGGGAGCTACAGGCTCTGGGCAGCCTGGTCTAGTGGTTGGCAACCCTGTCCGTGGCAGGGGGGTTGAAACTAGATGATGTTTGAGGTCCTTTTCAACCCAGGCCATTCTATGATTCTATGAAAGAAGGGGACAGACTTTAGCAGGGTCTGTGGCGATAGAACAAGGGGTAACAGTTACAAGCTTAAAGAGGATAGATTTAGGTTGGATATAAGGAAAAGCCCTCTACAGTGAGGGTGGTGAGGCACTGGAACAGGTTGTCCAGAGATGTGGTTGATGCTCCATCCCAGGAGCCTTTCAAGGTGAGGCTGGATAAGGCTCTGATCTAGCTGTAGGTGTCCCTGTTCTTTACAGGACAGTTGGACTACATGGCCTTCACAGGTCCCTTCTAACTCTAAGGATTCTATGATTCTATGATATTACAAGATTATTTGATGCGTACAACAAACGTGTGGCAATAAGGTTGGCTGAAATACATTTCAATTTCTCTTCAAAACTTTGATAAACTCCTCCCTCCCCACTTCAGTTAAACACTTGAATAAACTCAACATCACGAGACAAAAAGGAAGTCCCTTTGAAAGTAATAATTAACTAAAATAGGGAAATAAAGGACAAGAACTGAGAATGTCACAAAACAAGAAAGAGGAAGACAGGATACAAGAGAACTTATCAGGATGTGCAGTGCTCAATATAATCATCACTAATCATCCATTTTATCAGATCAAGTGCTAAACTTTCCTGAACATATAAAGCTAATTTAGTTTTGGTTAAATGGACTGAAAAGTCAGAAGGAAATTTAAAGCCCAGTGACTACAATAGTAATAGACATTTACAATGAAGCAATAAAACAGCAAATGAAAATCAACGATCACTTAAAGCGAAATCCATGGGAAAGAACTCTAATGCAAGACATATAATGTCACAATAACATAACTAGAACCCAACTCAGGAAGAAAAACTCAGAGAATGTTATTTTAGCATTTTATATATACAACAAGCATTGAGAGCATCAAGTAATGCTGCCATGTAAAGTGAAAAGCAGCTAAAAATAAATAGTTTAGACATGCTGAGTTTGCTTGAGAAATATACAAGTACAAAAAGCAATTGTGAAAATTCATCATGGCAGGGTCTATGAGGGGATAAGAACACAGTAACAGGGACACACAGCCTTTTCCTCAGCATGCACCTATTACTGCAAACTGTTAGAAGCCTGTATACCTGTCAGCACATTTGTGAAGAATCCCTGCATGCAGACAGCACTGAGATTTTTTGCCCTCTAAATGTTCTTTTTTAAGTATCTGCAACCAGGCACTGACAGCAATAATGCACAGCAAGTGTACTGATACACAGTAAAAAGCACAGCAAGCCCCTGGGCTTCAGGACGGGCTCCATACAATTCAAGGAAAAGGAGATTCAGCTCAAGAAAGATTTCAAGCTACTTCTCCCAGCCAAAGAAGGAGCCTCTCTCTCTGTCCATCATTATTCCTGTCCCTAAGAGCTGTCATTATTCTCACACACAAGTGTTTGTTGCAGCCTCATGGGGGCTAGATCTGGGAAATTACCTAAGTAAAAATAAATAAATAATAACATTCCAGAAATGCCAATATGTAACTAACTTCTCCAAAATCAGATCAATCCCCCCATTATATCCGGCATGATTGTGCTAACATCTGTATCAACACGAAGGAAAAGGCCAAAAGAGGAGACAAGGCTGCCCCTTGAAGCAGCAGTGCCAGTTTACAGGCACTCTGCCCAGACTGTAGGGCTCGTCAAATGAGAGCCTTGATTTTGCAGTATCAGCCTGAGATCAGCAAAGAGAAGCCACCAGAAACTAAACCAAACATAGGCTACATGATGCCCAACCAACATCTGGACAGGAACACTGACATAGCTGTGGTAACTTCTTCCCACTTATCCAGAAAAAGCACTTTGATGATGAGAAATTTTCATTTGAGTTGTGAGAGCTGAGAGAAGTGTAGCTTTCACTGCAGCAGGACACAAGAAAACTGTGACACTGCTTTTACAGTACCAGTGGGGAAGAAAACACTTTTCTTCCTAGAGTGGATCTTACTGTTGAGTAATCAACTCAACTCGCTAAATGAATTCACCTGATTGACACTGCCAGCAAGGTAAGCAAAATTAAAGTAACCACGGCCAAAAAGTCAGTGACCAAAGTAGTACAGGCAAAAGTCTTATTTCTTCATTTAAATCACCCTATGAGGGATGTTCCAAAGAGGGAGTAAACTGAGATTTAAAGCACCTGTCTTTGCATTAGCTTTTGCTTTTATTTCATAAGTTACTTTGAAAATTACCATTTAAATGTCAAGGCTTTCTGTATGGCATAACTGCCATGACTGGAATTATATAAGTGCCAGCATATATTCCTTAGGAATTCTGTTAAACAAATCCGGAGCTCATAAAAGATGCTGTGCACATACTTACAAACAGGTTGCAAAATTCCCCTCTTCAGGAATAAATTTACAGCAAGAAGCACTGTGACACAAATGGAGAAAAGTTCTACTTAAAGTATTTCAGATTAGATATTAAAAACACATCTCAGCTAACCCACTGTGTGTCTCAGTTCTATGTTTGCAATCATTGCTCCCAAACAACCTGCAACCTATTTAACAAGTTGAAGTTCAATTGGCTTCCTGAAAAGAGTTCCAATCAACACTCAGCACAGGAGAGGAAATGTGAGAGTATATGGTAGATCCTGGCACATGGATTAAAGTTCAGAAAAATACTCAGCAATGCTGACATTAAGTTGGGAAAAAAGAGGAATCTACAGCGTTAGTAATATTGTTTCTTACAATGGATTGTTATAAATGAAAATGATAACCACACACACCCAGGCCACAGTGAAACCATTGGGTGGGTAAGGCACAGAGTCAAGTGTCACCACCTCCCCAGAGAGCAAGCAGGCCAGCTACCTTCATCCCGCTGCCTTCAAGGACAATGGCCTCATAGAAGAAAGGGCTGGCAGGAACCAGGTACAGTGGGTGCTTTGTAACATTCCCTGTTCCATCCCCACTTTGCCCCATCCCTTCTCAGCTGGGAGCAGAAGCTTCCTGGAAGGACAGACTCCCAACCACCCTGCCTTCAGCTCTGTTCCTACAAGTGACTTCCACTGTCCTGTAAACCTGACAGTATGACTCTTCATATGCATAAAATGGCTCAAATGCAACACTTCATGTGATCAGGGTCATCTTCTACAGTTTAAGAACACTCAAGATTGAAAAAACCACAACAAAACAGAACACAAAAAAAAAACAACCCAAAGAAACAAAAAACCCAAGGGGTTTGGCAGCATGTCTAACATGAATGCGTTTACAACATCAAAAACCCTTTTCTCAGTCTGGGGGAAGCAGTTCTCACAGCAACCATTGTGCTCCAGGGGGAACCAGGGCCCTTGTCTTTCCAACGCAGATCCTGGGCACATAGAAATCTTGTTTCAAGAGATTTGATTTTTGAAGATCTGATGCTTGAGATGCGTGATGAATGCCTTGAGACTATGTATTTTTAAAAGTGTCATTAAGAGAAAAAGACTCTTTAGTGGACAGACACACAACGTTATGTGAAGAAATCACATTTAATTTAAACTGAGTTTACCTGCAATTGGCCATATGCTAAATTTAATCCTACTGAAGAAAAAAAACTGGTGGTAAAAACTCAATTATCAGTAGATTAAGTGGTATGCAAGACACATTCTCCACTCCAAAGAGACTGCTTTCTGACAGGAAAAAGCTCAGCACATGAAGACACCCCGGGAGCTAGCTAGCTGATTTATGGCTCATTTGCATTACAAAAGTTTTCTAGCATTAGGGCAATTCTCTCCCTCCCATCAAATTCCTAACCAATTCTGTTGCTCTCCATGAGATTTTCTCCCACACAAATGGAATAAAAAAAATCCCATAGACCCCAGTGGTAGAACATTCGAGACTTAGAACACAGTTAACACAAATGCTTAAATTTCAAATGGAAACAGTCCCTGCCTAGAAAAGAATGTAAGACAGAAAAAAACCCACAAAGCTACACTGACAACCTTGCCTCTCACAATCCCTTCTGAATTCAGTCTGCAAGCTGGCTTAATGCTGAGGGCATGGGAGCATACCAGCCTGGAACCACTGAGAACCTCGTGCCACCAGGAACCTGCCTCTGTCGAAATGCAGACCCCTGCAGGCATCATTCACTAAAAACACACAATCCAAGGAAATTCTGACATATCTCAAGATGCTGACTCTAATCCTTCTCAAAACACTCCACATCCCACCTGCCACCTGGTACCAAGCATGAGAACTCATCAAGGCTGCCTTCACAAGGCAGTAGGACAGCTGGGATTTCCTTCAGCACAAGCAAGAGATGACTAAGAGCACCACCAAGAAAAATCTGTACCACCAGGCATCTCCTTAGGTGTGTGCCTCTTTGCCATGGAAGTGTCTATGTGCCAGGAACAGCGTGGCTGCTCCTGGAAGGGACACTCACTCCCCAGCAGCTCCCACCTGGTGCACGGAAACCTGGCAAAACCAGAAGGTTGTACAGGATCACTTCTTCTGGTGGCAGCTTGAGCTCAGCATGGGTTTATGGTGACTGTGGAACTAAAGATCTGCCAGGTAATACTGCTAGATTTCCACCAGCTTTCAGATAGGCTTAGTCACTGGGATTATGCAGAATTGTACACAGTGGGTCCTAAGAGCAGAAGAGAATATCCTTCTCAGAGACTGACAGGACAAGATTGTATATGTAGACACTACAGAAACACAGCACAGTGCAGACAGGTAATTATATCAGTTTCTTACAGACACCAGTAAAAAGCCTAGATCTCAGCTACCTAGACCTAATGGTACCTTTTGAAGGTCCCATGTTTTTATAGCCTTTAGGATGCTACCTCCTTAAATCTCTCCTTGTTAAAGAGCAAAGAAGGAAGTTGCCTGAGGCCTCCTGCATGCCCTCCATGGACTGCAGACCAGGCTGCAGACAGTTAGGGAAGGGGAGGAGAGAAAGACAAAATATGCTGGCTAGATGAATAGCAACTCTTATCAAAACTGCACAGACTCCTACATCAAAAGGTCTATCACATAACTACTTATGTTTTGTTTGTTTGTTTATTTTTTTTTTAAAAAAAGAGGCTAAATCAGTTTCTTTTTTTAAATAGTTTTTTTTTATTATTATTATTGTTTCTTTTTAAAGGCTGGTAAGAGACACCCAAAGGTCCCCTTGGAAAAAGCAAATACAAGGACATTGTATATTTGCTGCCTAACAAACTAACTTTGTACAGATCACACAGCAACAATTTTAGAATTTTCACAAGAAAGCATGTCTTAAGATAAAATAAGCACAACGTCTTTTATTCTGCAATATAGGTCTCAAGGAAATAAGTACATCACAAATACTTCCCTTTCTTCTCTTTCCTAAAAGAAAAAAACAAACAGAACAACAACAAAAAAACCCACAAAGTCTTTATGCAGAACACACACTATTCCCCAGTTTCAAATCCCATGCAGAGGGAAATAAATGAATGGGTAAGAGATAAGCTACGCAAGTCTTACATAAGTTTGCATCTCTATAAATAGCATTTCTGGCATTGGAAAGTTTTGAAAAACCCCACAGAAACATTTCAGAGTCACGTTAGATACTTTCTCTAACCTCTGCTAGCCAAAAACAAAACCCTTCTTTGATCATAGATGACTCCACTACTCTTGAGGACAAAAGCATTGCCAGGAACCAAGACTGCATAAACCATCCTGTTGTTTAAACTTCCCAGAGGAGGAACTCAAATAGAGAATAGTTCTGTGATTCACAGGCTAAGTAGAGGGCAATAATTAAGGCTGTTTTTCCAGTGACTCTCATCCTGCATCATAGAATTACAAGATTGCTGATATAAAAACCTCAAAGTTCGGAAAACAACAGCAACATGAAGTGAGGAAACATTTCCCAAGCTAAGCAGCTATCCAACACATTCTTCCCCTGCCAACAATCACGTTCCACAATGTACTTCAGAAAAGGTACAATTTTCTCCCCAGTTCTCCTTTTTTTCAGGTTTGTACCTATGATAAAAGACTTCCATGTATTTTTATATATGCAATAATAAGTGTATGAGCAGCAAATGTCTCTCAAGCATCAAAAGGATCTCACCAACCTCCCAGAAAACCTGTATTCAAAATCTTTTCATGCTGCTGTCTGTGGAATTCTAGACGTTCGCTAACATTTGAAAACTACAGTGGTTGCAAAAGACTGCTGAAATGCTAACCTGGACAGCAGCAGGCAGAAAGTTTGCTAAAAACATTGAAACCTCTCCATTTTAAGCAAGGGAAGACAATGCAATAGTGTATGTTTCAGAAAATTATTTTTATGGCTTCTCTCAGCAGCCACCACAGCAATTCAACTATCCCACACATACACCTCTAAATAACAGAGCAAATAATACACTTGCACCTACAAATCTCAAGGAGGGGTATCTTCAGCTTTTCTTCAAAAACACATTTCTTCAAATATACATGCCCCAGGCACGTATACTACTGGACAAAACAATGGATGTAAAATGCAATACCATTTCTAATTTCAGTAAAAGAATTATGAAGAAACATTTGTATGTCTGGAAGCAGAGCTAAGAAATTTCCACTAGACAGATGAGCTGAAATGAAGCATTGTTTCCTCAAGTAATTAAAAAAAAATTATGTATCTCCAGGATCTTGGCTTGAATATTCTTCACACCCAAGATAAACCTCCACAATGTTTTGTTTTAAGAACAATGTGTGGAAGCTTTTCCTTCTAGAAGCAAAAAATAAATTACGGGTGCTACAGGAAACCTGAATAAACAGCACGACTTTGGTTCAAGAGAGCAAGTATTGCAAGGAGACAATTGCAGGCAAAATAGTAATCCAAGGAGCACCCAGCATTTAAAGAATGCCATGTGGACATAATGAGTCAGGCCAAGAAGAAAAGGATATACATATGCAATTTCTTCTTCAGGTCATCCTTCCAGACTCAAGCTGTTTAAAACTCAGCAGCTATGTATTAATGATTCCTACTGTAATGAACTATGAATGTTTATAAGTTAAGTTCAGGTTAGGTTGTAAACATGACATTTATAATCTTTGTAAATCTTGGTTTTAGTGTACAAATCTTAACTTGCAAGATTGAAATTTAGGTACCTAAACCAAGAATATAAATGAAATTAAAGTGTTGTGAATTTTCTTATTTTCCTCAAATATTCACACATCATAAGGCAACATGAGGTGAATATCAAGTGTATGACTACTTTCAGGCTCTGACTGAGTATTAGCAATCTGGGGATAAATGGATTCTCTCCCTGCTCTGATGGGCTTTGGGGAACGTCTCAGATATTTACACAGTTGATTTTCTGTTTGTTTGTTTGGGCTTTTGTTTGTTTGTTTTTACAGAAGAATGATGCTAACGAGACAAATGTAAACGCAAACATAAAAGCACACAATTTCCAGCGAGAATATTTTCCCTAAAAGAAGTGCTTCATCTTTGACTTTGGGAAACTGGCTCTCGGTGTTCACCAAGAAATTGGGAACTTAAATTATTAATTCCACTGGAAATGACATAAAAATAAAATAATTCAATGTAAATATCAGTTTTAAGGTACCTCTCTAGACAGCATTCCAGATAAAGGTCATCATAAACTGTAGAGGTAGCTTTTAATAAAATTGACATGAGCAACTTGTCTACTTGTTTAAAAGCTACTTTTTTTTTTTTTTTTTCTTTTTTTTTTTTGCAAATAACCCATTTATTTGTTGCTGTCTGATAAGGAAATAGTTGAGAGCTCCTTGACATAGTGATGACATATCATACAAAGTACAGAAAATGCTAATTCACAGCAAGAAAGGCTAAGAACTTTAGAAAACTTAAAACTAAAAAAGCCCATTCTGTTACATGTTTAGAAACAATCTCAAATGCTTTCCTTGTGATTTCTCATCTCCTGGAACTTCTTATCCAAATACATGCAGTAACACCAAGCAGCAAGTGCAAAGCAACTCTAGCCTCAAACTGCACATTCAGTCTTCCAGTTTATTAACTTATACTCACGGTAATTCTGCCCATATGATGTGCCACTCAGGTCAAACTGCTTTAGCTGAGAGGTAGGACTAGAGGATCTCCAAAGGTTCCTTCCAATTCCTATAATTCTGTGATTTCAGTAATTTCTTTCTAAAATTAAGTTGCATTTTTAAAACTTATTCATTTTAAATTTGTCTTAAAAAATTGTTCCTGACAGGAATGGAACAAGATTTCTATAGGCAACAGTGATAATGACTATATCAAAGGATACTAAGTTGGTGGGAGGGGGAGGAGGGGAGGGAAGTCTGCTCTGTTTTTCGTACTGATAAAAATATTGCCTTCAGAAGGTATGACAGGATAGCCCTTCTAGCGTTGCTACTGTAACAGCTACTTTGTTAAATGTAGTGCTTTCAGACTGTACCTCACCACAACAAAATCCGTATTACCCAAAGTTTAAGCATTCAAACCACTGCCAGCTTCTAACTTACATACTTTTTAAACTGTTATATAACATCATTTCTAAATCACCTATGTGCACATGCCATAGACGAAGTGAAATACCTCTGACCTTGACCCTACACAGCAGGCAGAGAAAAACAGAGAGGTTCTCCATTCCCTAAGAGCAGAGAAGAGACAAGAGATGCAGGGACAGAAGGGAACTGCGAACAGTATCAAGGTTCAAAAGCACATAACTACAGTTAAAAGAACCAAGTGTCACAGGCAGGCAACAGCAGAGCAGGGACTTAATACATACAAATGCGCCATTGTAGACCCATATTACATTGTACCATTTATTTTCCTACTGGCTGGATACCAGGACAGCCTCTGGAGTAAGAGGAGACAGAGTTCTTTGCAAGAGCTAGAAAAAACATTGGTACGTTTAGGAGCTGATGGCACAGAAGTAAACAGAAGAGCCTAGAAACAAGTTTGAATAAATAAGCAAGACGACTTAACTACAGAGAATGGTCTTTAAGTAGGAGTAGCAGTCTCAAATAAGGACCTCTTACATAAGAGAAATTTATGCTTGCATGTTACTCTCATACTTCAACTTCTTGCCTGTTAAACTCCCACAAGCTGTAACATCTTATCTGCATAGTGAATCTAAATTGGTCTTTAAAAATCAGAGAGGCTTCTGTTTGAAAAGTTACTTGTTTCATTTCTTGCCAAAAATATGGCCAAAAAGTAAGGCCTTTACCACAACAAACAGCAGGTAAAGGAGTACTTGGTAAGCAGAAAGAAACGCTGAGGGCTTTATTTCAGTTTCATTTCCCTGGAGGAGGGGTGGAGACCTCTGGAAACTGTTGTTTGGCTACAGGGAAGTACTGAGGCACTGACAGCATGAAGATCTGTAGAGAAAAGGTAGAATGGCTGCATAGGTATCTTCTATAGAGGAAGGTCAACTACTTTCAAGGACTGATGTTTAAACAAACTTAATTGAAACACTGAAGTGAGGGGAGAGGGATGCAGACGGTTACTTCATGTTAATCTCGCTTCCCCTCTAGCAGTCTAGGAGGTGGTTTGTCAAGCACATCACCACCACTATTCTAACCACATCAAATACTTCGGGGTTCTCTAGTTGGACCTCTCCAACGCTTTTTAGTGTAATCCATCAAGACACTGACCAGCACCCCCATCAAAAACTTTCTTGGAAGGGCCGAAGCTACACCAGCTTGAAGACCAAAAGCTGCCTTCTGATGGGAAGTTGGGCCCTTTGAGATGCTGGCAGGGCAGAGAGACTAGTGCCTGTTCTGCTGTTCAGACTCACACACTGCCTTGCTCTGCCAACAGAGAAGCCAGATTTCAGGTAGCTGAGGCTTAAGAGAAATATTTATATCAGTTTAAAGTATAATTCCAGAAGATGCAATCATCTCCCATTGTTTAGCTAATGCTTTTGTCCTTGTTGATATCATGTTCCCTCCCATACTGGTGAGTGAAGCTTCCTACTTAAATCTGTATATCTTCATGAACATAGCCCACAAGCTTACTGTAAAATATTTTATTTCAGCAGCACTGCATATGAGTTTTCTAAGCAGTATAAAAGAAGAATCCCTCTCCTCAACCCATGATGGAGCAGAGCCTCACCCTCCTGACACAGAACACACTTATTCCTTTCGACAACAAAAGGTATAACGTGTTTTCCATTCTCTGTTGGCCTATTCTTCCATGAAGAACTGTTTTTAGGCAAATGTAATGGGATCAAGATCAAAGGGTGGCAGACCTCCCCATAAGAATGTTTGCTGTACGTATATTTAGATTTTGAAAGTATTATTATTTTCCTAGGCTCACAAAACAAGTTAAAAGAGGTAAAGGAAGAAAAATTAAGAACAGTAATGGAAGTAGGGGGATGCATGAGTTCGGTATCCTCTAAGGTTGCTCTTGGCTTAATAAACATGAGTTCAAGCTGGCAGTAAAAGCAGGATATTTCAAGTAGCACACAAAACAACCTGAACCTAGGGTAAGAACTATTAAACTCATGCTCAAACACAAGGACAGAGCAGATGTCCACAGATTCTAAGCTAATGAGCTACCAAAACTGACAACGACACTGAAGTACACGCCTGATGAAATTATCTAGGTGTGCCAATATTGGGCACCTAAGTTTGGAACTTTTGTCTACATTAAGTCAAAACCAAAGCTTAAAAAACAAAACAACAACAATAAAAAAAAACAATTACTGGCTTGTTAGAGCTGCCTTTGTACTAAAAACAGTAGTAACCACCTATTATTCAGGTACTCCCATGACATTTACATGGGTCATTGTGTAAAGCAAGATGTTTTACATGACACCTGCTTGCTAGAGGAAACATGCTAGATTAAAATCAGTGACATGCAAATTCCGTTCCGCTTCTGCTCCTGACTGCACATGTGGACAACGTATGCAAACGTAAGCATATATATATATATATTTGTGTTAGCAGTCTTGTAGAAATCACGCACAGGTTGGCTTAGAGCAGAACCTTCATTTAAGGGCAGGTATAACCTACGTAAAGGACAAAGACGCAAAACAGGAGGGAAAAAGATGATTTCCCCAGAGTTACATTGCAGGTAAGTGGCAGAACTCAAAACCGATTTCAGGTGTTAAGCAAGGATCAAAAACATCCTGCAACCCATTTAGAACCCCAAGAAAATTTAGAAGAGACTAGCCACAGGAAAGAGAGTAACATAGGAAAGCTACAGAACTAAATAAAATGTCAAGGAGGACTTTGCAGAAAGCCTCCAGTGGCAGTTCAAGTTTGTTTAGCAGACAGAAAGGACTCAAAACTCAAAAGGACTCAAAACATTCTCTTCAATACTAAAGCACCTTAGTCAGACTCTTCTTGAAAAATCACATCCTCTTTAGCAAGAAATTACTTGTTTGGTTATGCAATCTCTTCAGATATGTTTTACCTTACTTCATATATCTCTACTGTAGCTGACATTGTTTATTTTCATTTCTCAACATCATAAATCAAAATATTTATTTCAACATCAACATAATTGCACTTCTCCAAATGGAAAGCAAGTTACCTGACATTAACAGATGTTCTTTACTGCAATCCTTCAGTCTTTAGCCACCATTACACACCACCTGAAGAGCAGTTAATCAGAGCTGCAACTTTTCCCCACGCTACTACTTCAAGCAGGTGTGACAAACATGTCTCTAGGCATCTGAAATTCACTTAGGCTGGTGGTTTAGAGCAGTTTTAGTAACAGTTATTTATTACAGAGTAGAGAGAGTACATGGCTTTCCATTTCAATGGTGCAGAAAGTATGTCTCAGTCAAAGATGTTTTTATCCCCCCTCCTATTCCTACAGAAGTAAACAAGCATTAGTTCTTCTTGTACATTAAAGCTCAGAGATTAATATATATATATATACACACACACACACACATATATATATACATACACACACACACACACACTAAATTAACAAAGAAAAGTTTTCAGGAAATCATAATCACTTATTTCTTTAAAAAAAAAAACTCAGCCACCACCAATAATTAATTCCAAATGACAAAAAAAAATATTGACTGAATAAGTATTGCATGTACTTATATAGATGATAAAGTCTAAGCAGCATCATATAGTATATAGTGACCCTTTCTTAGCTCATCTTTTCCTATGAGGCAATACCAAATCTATGCTTTATCTTCAGTCAGATAAGCTTTAGTTTTAGACATTTGGTTTTAGATGCATTTATGTTTATAAGTACTCTCCAAAACTGGATGTTGGAAGGTCAAATTGTACGCACATTGCAATTGAATACCCAGGGATAGTTCTCTGTTATAAACCTGAACTGTAATTGTTCTTTATCTCCACTGCCTCAAGGGAACAAATCATTACTCCAACGCTGGGGATGGGCGATAAAAGCACTCTTTAGATACATAATGCAGCACTGGTTTATTTTAAAGTATAATTTAAAAATTGTTAAGCCTTGTGAAAAAGCAGAGTGAAGAGTTTCATATTTTAATCAGCGTTGGAATAAAACCTGTAAGCTTACCGAGCAAAATAGCCTTGTCTTCTTTCCTTTTTCTCTTCCTTGGTCTCCATTATGTACAGTCAAATGGGCAAGGTGAGCAGCCAGGCGTGATGCTCTTCTTCCCCTCAGTACCTCATATCCAGGCAGAGTTCTCTGTATATAAAATTTAAAAACAGGAAGCTCATAAATCTGTGTGTCAACAATACCTACAAAACCAGCAGTGTTGTGGAAATGCAATTGACTCACTGGCAAAGCAAAGTTTAACCAGTCAGTGCTTGACACAAGGTATTCATTTAGCATACAGTAAGACAAACCAATAAATGCACTCAGGCCAATTTCTCCAGCAGAGAAAGAGGCATACTGCAAAGCAGGTAATCCAAAGAGCAGTAGCAAGTTATAAAACCCTGGAAGGATTAAAACATTTGGCAGCAGTTAAGTAGATTATACCAAAACAACTTCCTGGTGTTTTACAGATAAGAAGATCGAGACTCTTCAGAAACATCCCATACAAACAGTAAAACCAGAAAGATACGTAATGTTGACTTTATAAAAAAATCTGTAAAATAGTGAGAAGTAGTTTAAGAATAATGAAAAGGGGAAAAAAAAAAGAAAAAAGTAATCTGCATTCTTCAAACAGCTTTTACTGTTGTGAACAATACACAAGTTCAAACAAGTATGCTAGGAGAAGAAACAGGATCGATCTCCTCCTCTCCAGATAAACTGTAGAAGTACTCAGGCCCTTGTAAATCAGAGGTGGGAATTTCAGAACTGCTTGGCACTTACTGCAATGAATCATGTGCCACATCAATTCCTTTCAGAGAATCTTGTCATGTATTTTATCCTCTTCCCCTCTCCAGTATACATTCAGCCTACCCTCAAGGCTTGTGCACACACACACACACACACACAATCAATTTCTTGATAATTCTTTACCAGATTAAAGTTTAAATCAGAAGTTACTACTAAACATTTTAGTCTAATGGACAATACAACAAATAAATGAAAAACACATAAGTTATGATTTGTAGAAGAAGAAAAGTTACTCCAGGACATAATCAGCTCCTACTACTTTTTTCCTGCATTAAAAGATCATAAGATACAAACTGCCAGATGTCAACAAAAGAAGTCATGCAGAAAAAGCAGACAAATCTACTTGAAAAGACAAAGAGCATATCATGCTGCATTCTATCAGAAATACTTGCCATAATTTTTTTCCATATTTATGAAGCCTCAGTCCCTGGCAACTAAAGTCCACTGCTTCAAAATGCACTTTCCTTACTCATTAATTTGGTATATATCCAGCGCTTCATAAATAATGGAGTTTCTTTGATCTCTATGCATCAGGAAGAGACTTATAATGGTCAGTATGTGACAGCACTCTTTAAACGGCAAATTTGACTGTGACATCTTTGGTTTATAAATAGAATACTATTTTATCCCTGCAAATTATTGTGTGCTGCAGTCTTCAGGAGAACACAGAAACTGACATTACAGCAGCCTGCTCAGCTGCACAGCCTGTATGAGGATAGAAAGAATTCCAGTATAACCTTATCTCCTCTATTGAGGTAGGTCTTTTAAGGCTTTCTGAGGATTAAAAATGTTGTCTCTGTTACAACTGCACTGAGAATTACAACAAGTCTTTCAAAAGCACACAGTCACCACCTACATAGCAAACTACACAGAGCTCAAAGACAGAGGAACTAGCTTTTCCCCTTTGCCTACTTTCCCTTTATTTACAGGCTGTGGTGTGTGCGTAAGAGCACTGACTGGTCACGGCCGAACCTCGTGTTGATGTCAAGAACTACCAAATAACCAAAGCACTGAGATAACATTAAACTCACAAACACAAAGACAGTGGGACTCATGAAAATGAGAAAAGAGAAGTGTCAAGAGTCCTCTCATATGACAGTTAGAACGCACAGGATGAACAGAAGGAAGGAAGATCTCTCCTTGGGATCTCATCCTGTGCAAGAGATGGAAGCATGCTCCTTGCATTCACTCTCTTCCATGATTTGCTGATCCCACCCAGTGGAAAGAAGATCTGCTGGCAGATGAGGGGAGGAGCACCACTGACCAGGGAGCCAAGAGGAGAAGTACTGTCCTGCCAGTGCTGGAGCAGCAACACCTGGGCTCTGCAAGGAGGTGAGAAGAAAGGCAGATGCTGGTAGGGCTTCAGCCTAGAGCTGCATGTGCGACAGAAAGCATCAGCACAAAACAACTGTGGCATTGCTTAATTTGACAAATGTGAGGTTTATTGTGTTCAGAATAGATGGCGCTTCACAAACTGAAGTGTTGCCCATAGACTAGAGGTAACACAAAGGCAATCTGGTGAAAAATGGCTTAATTTTTTTCCTTTGGAAATAAAATACACAGGAATCTTGTATCCAGTAAATGAGTACTAGAAATTTTCACAACAAAATAATTTAACAAGTCTCACTTGAATTAACATTTATTTGGCTCACCTTCTTAAAAGAAACAAAAAGCATTATCCCAGGAAGGTCTACTTACAGTTGAAAAACTGTACTCTGTCTGAAAACGTTTTCTTTCAGCAGTACTACGGAAAAAGAAATGGATTAGGAGTGCAGTCTTTATGACCTCCGAGTTTACTTTTGTTTTTTTGCAATTTGTCACGTACTAATTACCTTTAAGGAACAAAAGCCTAAAAGCTAGAAGGATAGAGGTAACCTGCAATAATTGCTACTAAGACTAGTATTTCTGAAAGGCCCTTTTCGGTTTTCAGTTAAATACCAGTAAAAAGCAACATTTACTTTATAGGTTTTCAGTAACACTTCAAAGTTACATCAGAAAAGGGAAACTAACTCCACACTTCTCCCCTATCTGTCCTTCAACAACTGCCAGTAAAGAAATAACAGGTATTCTTTATTAACTGCTGAAAATGTTATTATGGATACACAATTAAAATGAATTTTGGTTTCCTGGCACTCTTCTCTGATAAAGATGAAGATTGAATCAGGCAGGCTATTAAAAATGCATATATTTAGGGGATATTTATATGCTGGGAGGCACACGTTACTCATATACCATGAGAACAGTCCAAGCCCAAATGAAGAAAAAACTGATTTACAGCAATTTCAAGCTCCCTTTAACCCTTTCTACACTAAAGCTGAAATACACAATGATAATCTTGTAGTTACGTGTCTACTGCAATGCTAATTGTTCTACAAGATAACTTCAAAAGAAGAGATAATCCTGATGCACAAATAACGCATTTATGTAATGACCCTGTTAAAAATGTACTGCTCTCCAAATTCAGCCAATGTCAGGTAACATCTCACCCAGTAATCACAGGAAGAAAAGAGCAAAATACAAAAATTTACCCTAATTCTTGCTGTTAGTCTTGATACTTTAAACTTTTTCATTTATATTAGCGTATTTTTTTTATACTTGATCCTTTGTCTGTTTAGGTATGGTGCCAGGGAGCTACCGGAGTATTCATAGCAAGGGCAGGAATGCTCCAGTAAAGCCACACAAGTCCACACAGACTGAACTCCTGACCACCACTACTCCTTCCGTCTCTTCTCAAGCATGAAGAATGATATACCTTGCCACTCTCGGTGTAAGTAGTCTGCAGTTTTTAAGAGACGACAGCGGATCTGCTTGCTGTGCTCAATGATAAGAACTCAGAATTCCTGTTTGCTGGCATCAGTTATCAGTCCTCCAATTACTTTCCAAAACCATGCACTTGAACAATAGCACGTTCAACAGCACTAACTATGCAGAAGCCAATAAAATATCCGAACACTTTTTGAATATTCAGTGGACTTGATAGCTTGTGTCTGGCCACCTGTGCTCATTACAAGTCCAAAGGAAAAAAAAAGAGAGCATAAAATTAGCAGAGAGCTTCTAAAGGAGAGTTAGAAAGATGGTGAAGAGTCTAGAGAGCAAGATGTGCGAGGAGAGACTGAAGTCCCTTGGTTTGCTCAGCCCAGAGCAGAGGATGATAAAGGGAGGCCTCATGGCAGCTGCAGCTCCTCATGAGGGAAGCAGAGGAGCAGCGCTGAGTTCTGCTCTCTGGTGACAGCGACAGGACCCAAGAGAACGGCATGAAGCTGTGTCAGGGGAGAGGCAGCTGGGGGTTAGGGAAGGGTTCTTCATCAGAGGGTGGTGGGCATGGAGCAGGCTGCCCAGGGCAGTGGTCATGGCACCAATCTGCCAGAGTTCAAATTGTGTTTGGAGAACACTCTCAGAAACAAAGTTTGGATTTTGGGTGGTCCTGTGTGGAGCCAGGAGTTCAACTCCATGATTCTCGTGGGTTGCTTCCAACTTAGGATATTCTATTGTTCTATGATTTAAAATCATGCAGTTCTTTACATCCCTCTCTACATTGTTGAGTCAATATATCTTTCAACCTTTTATCTGGTAGGAAAATAATGTAATTCCCCCCCTAGCAAATGAAGAACTGAGCTCTAAGTACCTTCCGCATGCTCACATAAGAGCACAGGAGCAACGTGCACAAATATCCTCCCACTAGAGAGAGCAGGTGCAGGCTATAGCATCTCACACAACTACAGCTCTTTACTTCTGCTTCTCTATTCTACCTCTGCCCCAAGATTACAGATAAACAGTGTACAGCAGCTCACACCACTACACATTTCCTTAATATTATCTGCTGCAGTACAAACATTCCAGTGTTGCCACTCACAGGTTTGGGGCGTGAAGCATTACTGATGATTCTACTCAGATCTGCAGCAGAGCACCTTCTTATGGCTAATAAGGCTTCTGCGTATACGTGCCCCTTTTGCACTAAAGAGCATACCATGAGAGGTGACAAGGATTACATCAACAAGTCAGTATTAAGACCAAAAAATGAAATATGTAGTACCTTAAGTGCAATATTACAAATTTCCACCAAGTTACCAGAGTAGGAAGTTGTATGACAACAGAGGGAAAGTACTTTTAGCACATTAGTTCTGAAATTGAACACCTGGGGTTGCTGTCTGTGTCTCTGGTCAGCCCAAATTAGTTATCAGGCACTACACATATGCAAACAGCTGCACACTAACATGGCTGTAGCACAGGATCACACAGAACATGCTTGAGTGAAAAGCAACAGAGCAGGCAAGACATTCTCATTTGCTTCTCACTGCCTGGACTAACTTGGTTTAGTTTTACTGCTTTATATTCTTTTAGGCTATTTCATTTGGTGTTACTGAAAAGTTAAAGGTCTCAGAAAAAACATTATAGCTCTTTAAGATGAAAGGGTAATATATAAATATATAGCCAGAAAAAAATGAGAGTAAGTCAACTATTTTTTTTTTTTTTTGTCTTCTTCAAGCAGAGTGACTTAGATAAAATTAGATTGGAAGCTTTCAGGAAAGCACAAGTACATGCCAATAAAACACAGCAGAGACTAATTACATTAAATTAGATTCAGTAATTCAAACCAAAAATTGAGAGTTCATTCTAAAGCTATCTTAAGATAAATATAAGATTATTTTACTATAATTATATAGTCACAATGTAATTAGCACATAAAGTACAATGCAATGTTAAAACATTAATAAGCTCTATCTTTATAAAGAAGTACCAGTCTATTATACTTAGGTGAAGGGTACTAAACAAAACTAGGAGAGCTTCCCCACTTCAGTGAAGTTGGGGCTGATCACTCAGCTGTTGCTAAGTAGAGCAACCCTCATTTATGCATATAACTCCACTGACCTTAAAGTGTTTAGTCTGTCATGTTTTGTGCAACAGGGCTTCACTCCTAAAAGCCCCAAATGCAAAAATTAAAAAACTGAAAGTGAATTTGTACACAGAAATGATTTCTAGACTTCCTGTTCAGACTAAATACGCAGACCAGTATCACAATTTCTCCATCTTAAACACAGCGCTTGAAAGCAGCGTGTTCTGCCCGCTCCATCATGTGGACTTGCAACAGCACGTTCAGAAGCCAAGGATAGGAAAGATAAAATACGTAAAGGAAAAACATATCTTTTGTTAAGGAACTGGCTGCAATGGTTTATGAGGTTGTTATGCCTGCTGTAGAGGTGTAGCAAGCTAACAGTCATTTTCATTCTTCATTAACGCAATAGAAGCAGGATAAGCTTAGATCACCTTCAACTCGCCAACTAAATACGCAAGAGCCAAACAGAGTTCAAATAAAATAAACTCAGTGATTAAACGAAACAGACATTTCTGATTCAGAAACAGAACTCCTATGGACTCTCCAGCTGAATCATTCCTAGCTTACTTGGGAGGAAAATTTTACCACTAACTCAGGCTATCGTATTTCACACAGAACAAAGTGAAGCAAAAGAGCTGCCAGAAAGTCGAGGCCACAAGTGAGAGCTGTCAAGAGAAAAGCATCCAGATTTAGTCTTCCCAATCAGGCAGCTGAACATCACCAGATATATTTTCCATTAAGATCAATGCATTTTACTGCATAACTCAGCAGTGGTTGTTAGAAATTAGTTACAAAACTGTAAACTGATAAGCAGAGTGCCACGTCATACTGAATGAGAAAGTGTAGTACTGTTTGAAATAGAGCCACATTGGAAGATTTTCATTTTTAAATCAGCAGTTAAGATTCTATATAATTTGCTGCCCCCTGAAGTTTTAGAAGAATTAATCCCTTCATTTTCTTGCATCCCCTGCGTCAACTCATCCCAGTTCAAGTAAAATATCAAAGCTAAGCTCTCTGAACCCAACACCTTTCACATTCACTGTGTACAGGTGTACATGATATGGTGAGTCAGTATGCCAAATCCTGCATGCTTTACGGACTGCTGAGAGAAAGCACTGGTTTCTTCCTACAAAATGTTGTAACAGAAGATACAAGGAAGCAGAAAAACATCAACATTTGGATAAGGAGAACAAACTGTGTAGCCGCCAAAATATAGACAACCTCGTACGTGTAAACAATGAAAGCGCCCAGGAATGTGCAGGGTACTGGCTCCAGTTATTTGTGAGACTCTAGTAAACGTTAGCAACTTTATTAAATAAACTATGCCTCCAGAAATTCCTTGTCAAAAACATTTGCTCTCATTTCAAAGACAGCAGGCTGAGACCCAGAAGGACGTTGTTGTCATTCAGCAAAGTTGCTACAAAACCACAGCTCTTCTAACTGCAAGCTGAATGGTTTGCCCATTGTGCCTTTCTTTCTCAAGATACTTTGTCAGTGAAACCAAGCCTCTGCTTATGAGAGATACTGAGGTATCTCTACCACTCTTTATAAGGTATTTCTGAGACAGATCCTAGACTGATGTACAGCATCACGATTTCAGCACCACTGAACAAGAGAAGGATGCAGTTTACCATATCCAGAGAGGATAAAACAAACAGCTGTCTCTTACCTTACTATTCAGTGATTTTCTGAAAAATCAGCTGACTGCCAGGTACAACTTTCATGCCAGCTGAAGTGCCAGAAGAACTGTCCTATATCACGTATGTAGGACATTGTTAAGTGGCACTGGATCCCAGTGTCACATATCCCAGACCTGGTCACACCTCAGAGGCTTTCCTATGAATCAGCTCCTGCAAGATTTGCACTGGCAAAAAAAAAGCAGAGCTTCTCACACAGCAGCATCATCACTAACAGATGTACAGTAAACACCCTTTGCAAATTGAGTAGTCCTTGGTCAGCACAAGTACCAATCCAAAGAAAGTAGGCTTTTTGAAGGTGCTAAAACATGCCCATGCAGCAAGCAGCTGCCATGGTTTGAAGTGCTGCTGCTCTTCGTCTTTCTCCTTTTCACCTGCTACAGTTGTATGTTATCACTACTCCACCAAAAACTGCCAGACAAATTACCTGTGAGTAGCAGAGTCCACAGAGAGACGCCATACCTGCAGCCCAGTTTATCTCCTGCCATGTCAGCTCACGCCCACTTCCACCCAGCTGATCTACTGAAAGCAGCACAGGCCTTTGTGCCGCACAGATAAACTGCACACACACATTTATTATGGCAGAGTTGACAGAAAAAGACAGACCTGCAGATGTAGGCTTAACTCCTCATGTAGTCACCCAGCATGGCGGGCCTCAGCAACTGCACAGTTTGACAACTGGCAAGAGAAGCCAGCAAGTGCCAGGCACAGACTACAAAAGAGAAACGGACACTCTCAGGGTCACAGACTTGGTTAGCATGTTCTCCGTGCTCTACAGAATAAGGCCAAGCAAATGATAAAGTATTAAAATACACATAAATCTGTCAATTTAATGGGAAGTATTGGAAGCAGTCAAGTATATTTCCAATAAAATTCATACTGTAAAAATTACTATAAATTTTTATTTAAGAAGTAACTATCATTTTCAAGTTGACAGGGAAAAAAAGACTAAGTTAACAGCCTACTGACATTACAGTGTGAAAGATTAACATTTATAAATACTTCCTCTCTTATAAAAGCAACTAAAGATAGAAGAGGTAGTTGAAGGGAAAATGATCATTTTCCTATCCCACTCAACATCCCTTTCCAACCCACCTTGCCTGCAAGGACCGATGCAAATCCAGGGGCATGACTGCACCTCTCTCACCTGCCTCTCAAGAAGCAGTGGAGCTGAGAGGAGGAGTGGCGCAAAAAAAGGGAGTCTCACAATAACACAATGCAAATGTTTTCTGATTTGAAACACCCTTAACAGTACCAGAATGCCAGGTTTCCATAGCAACCTCAATTCTGCCACAAATACACTGTATATTAAGTAACACGTTGAACAGTTTAATTGTAACAGAAAATCGTGTCTGCTCCTAACACAGGAGATAAACACTGGAGACCTTCCCTGGCTACTTCTGAGCTGCGCAGGCTGCAACACTTAGTGCATCACAGCACTTTGGCGCTGCAGGGAATGACACCAGTGCAGGCCGCAAGTGCCCAGATGCTGCAGGCCATGGTGCAGCACTGCCACAGCACTCCAACAGCCGGCCGTGCTCTTACTGCTGCATGGCCTGAGGCCTGTCTCAATAGCAGCAATGTTTCTAATTGTTTCCTTCCTTCTTGCATAATTCCTTTCGGTATTGTGTAATGAAGAATGATTTAGTCCCCGTGCTCCCCTGAAACATCCTCAAAGCCTTTATTCTCTTTCTGTTCTTCCTTTCTCCAGCCAAGGACTCCTATAAAAGATGACATGCAGTTTCTGGCCCTGTACCAACAGTCAGCTTGCACCATTTACAAGGCAAAAACTCATACGTGAAACCAAATTTACCTTGCTATATAACATAGCAGTGTCACATTTACCTACCTCTAATTAGACAGCCTCTCTGAAGAGCTACTTGCTTCTGTCCAGAAGCAGAGAAACAGCTTTTCTGTGTTATTTATATTCATGCACAGCTGAGTGTCTGCCTGAAAATATTCAGGTAAATAAGATTAGCAGTGTATTTCTATATATGTTAAAGAGACACAGCTCGTACAAACCACTTGTAGGCTATTTATTTATTTTACAGTGTACCTAATCTGGCCTTCATTTGCTCAATGACAGATGTATTCAGCCAGTGAGACGATTCAAAGAACAACTTAAAAATAAGATTGAATTAAGGTTGAACAGCTGCATAAAAACAGAAGCATGGAAATTTGGTATTATTGCTTCACCAAAAATTTTGCCTTCAGATTGAGGGTTTTAAACACTGTTATTGAACTGAGGTGCTTTTGTTGATCAGAGCAAGATGATTTTGGAACTGAAAGTATCATGCATTGAGTGTAGCAACAAAGTATCTCAGCATTTCCAAAGCTAAACATTCCTTTTTTGCTAGGAAAAATAAAAAAATAAAAAAAAAAGCCTTCACAAAGTTTGACCTGATTTTACAAATAGCTTCAATCAATTGCTCCAGTACTGCACTTTCATGGAAGCCATTTCAGCCTCATAGCAGGTACTGCAACATCGCTGAGCCCTGCACTCACACAGATTTATGTCTGCATCAAGTGTCTTCAGAGGGACTACTTGCTTATTGTACTTCCAGTACCTAAGTACAGTTCTGCAGAATTAGAGCCTAAAGATGAAACTGTGGACTTTTCTTTCACTTTAAGTTAGTCCTAACATAGCTGGTAATGGTGTTTCAGATTACCCACATATTCCAAGCAAAGCCTCATCTTCTCTTGTTTACAGCTACATCAAAGTTGAAGTCATCCAAAATAGTTAATATATTAACAGCATTTTTTTTTTTTGTCCATGTTAGAGCCTTTGTTTTTAAACCAGCTTGTGTGTCTAAGACTTAAGATTTGGTTAAGAGCAATTCAGACCTTTTCACAGTCCCTCTGGAAATCTGTCTCCAAACTGGGTAAAAATATACAATTAAAAAAAAAAAAAAAAAAAAGGAGAAAAAAATCTAGCTTACACCTACCATGCCTGGGTATGTAATTAAACTGTAGTTAAAAAATACTGCACATTATTTATAGGAAGTATATTATTCTAGAGCTAAAAATACATTCTGATCAATAACTACTACAAGACTCAGAAGTAAATCTACACTTCAAATCCAGAACGCACTGCTGGGCTAACCTAATGAACAGACAGCATGTGGCATGAGCACAGGTCAACATGGCTTTTCTGAGCTTTCTGCCTGCTGAACTCAGTGAGGCAGAATGATAAAAAGCGAAGGGAAACAGGAAGATACATTTCAAGGCCAGATAAATTAAATTTCAATTTATAACACAGTCTGCTGTCATCCTAGAGCCTTTCACTGAGAAAATAATCATCTGCAGCTCTTTCATTGCAGAATTTAGAACAAATAGTATGTGGAATGAAAAAGACATCAGAAATTAAATGACCATTGTAAAACACAGTATCAGGTAAAACTTTTAAACACAATATAATGTTGACTGCAAAGTAGTTAAGAGTTGAAAACTGTATCAGCGCTGAAAGCAAAGCCCTGATTTCAATGACATCTGCAGAAATTAAATCATTTATTAAGTTCCTAGATAGACAGGAGAGAGGGGAAAAAAAGGCAAAAACAAAGGCAGAAGAGATATTTTTAAAGGCCTGTTACCATTTACTGAGGGATGGCAATCATTTTGCGTAAGAAATACATTTTGAAAGTTGAAGCCCTTACAGAAAGTACACAAAAACAGCACTGCACTCCTAAAAGACATAGGCTGGATTCTACAAGAAGCAGGTACTTCTGCTCTGCAGAGTTTGAGTATTTCCTTCCCAGAGGGAAAACAAGGAACAGAACATTCCTTCCTTGCTTTTCTCATAAACCTAATCTGAAATGGGCTTCAGAGATGAACAGCAGGACTAAGACTAGCTCTCTTAGGTAATGTATTTTCTTCATTGCTCACTACTCATTGAGCCTAGAGGCAGCTCACCAATGTCCATCATGGCATCAGGCCTAGTTGTTTCCATGTTCCCCCCCATTCATGCTGAAGGCAACTCTGCATTTTTTGAATTTATCATCCCAGTAAGCTTCTAGGGAGGAGCACCCACTGGTAGCTATGAGTTGTAAAAGCTGTCTGTTATCTTCCAGGTTCAGCTTGAGATTGACAGCCACCAAGGCAGTGTTCAGGAAAGGACACAACCAGTTGACAAAACACTGGAACTTACCACTTGCACAACAGTGTCAAGTGCACAGTGTCAACTGAGTGGGAGAAGAGAAAACTCCTTTCATGACAATGTGCTACTTGTACTAACAGAAACCATGCCTTACAATGTGAAATCCAATTTTCAAAACAAATAATCCACTTTTAAATTTGCTGACTGATCAGCTAGCAGAAGGCTCTGTTTTAAGGCATTAGGAATTCTTGTATTAAAGGAAACAGTTCTGCTCCCATCAACAACTATGTCAACATGAGCTCCACACCAGAGATTTTGCTTTCAGTCCTGTGTGACTGCAGCAGAACAAGAATAGATGACACTGCAAGTTCCTGCCTAGCCTCTGCACAGCAATGTAATGATGCCAGCCATCTCTCGCTACCTATTCACCTCCCAGCAATAAAGCACACCTAACAAACAGAGCTCAGCATCATACCCCCCCTGTAAATCAAAGGAAATTTCCTCAGCTGATATGCAAGCACAAGGGCTGGAGAACAACAGACTGCGCTGAGTGAAAGCCATGCTTGTCACTCCTTTGAGTTCATAATTAATCTCCTAGCCACCCTGATGACCACTCCAACTGCTTGTTACTTAACCCTTCACATGTGGGTGGCAATAGTTCCACCCATGTCCATCAACTGTTACATAGCTGTTGAACATTAGGCCCATATCTGTGCAGGTGACTGGCTTATGTCAGGCAAAGTCAGTCTTTCACCACACACCTGTATGTGTTTCAGCACATAGGATATGCTACTTCATAACAAAGTGGAAATCAAAGACTTTCCTATTTGCTTCACCACCCATTGTCACCACAATGTCATCACTCACACCACACATCCACTGGACAACATCTGCAGGCTGGAAGCTCTTGGAGATGGGATAGAAAGAACTCTGGATTTTATGCTGAAAGTTATCACAGTTGCTACCATTAATCTTGAGCAGCCTCACTGCAGAAGGCTCAATGAGTGACAGGAAAAAAAAGTTTGAAAAGTCAAACACTGCTTGCAGATTACAAAAAAAGTTGTTCGTTCTTTAATAGATATTCTAAATATCATACAAAATAGTTTGCACACTGACAAGTGACTTAACATGGAAGTACTGCTGAGCCACTGACGATAGTGAATTGTTCCTTACAACATCCCAAGTAAGAACCTAGGCAGATTCCAATCAGTTTCTGATATCACAGCATCACCTGAGCCGGCAGGAAGCCATCCGCACATCTTCCTCCAAGAGTGAAGGTGGCAGCAATGGTTCATAAAAATTCATACTTCTTTTTCTATCTTCTGCATCAGTTTTAGAGTATTTAAAAAGAAAACAAACCAGAAAATAAGACAGATGGCATGTGGGACAGAGAGGAGGAAAAAAAAAAAAAGGTAAGTGTAGCTGCAGAGAGAAAGCACTGCTAGAAAAGATTTACATTTACTTGGAAAATGACATAAGTTACCTTTTCTTCAGACAAAGTTCCTCCTACTTTGAGTTCAAGGTAGTAGTAGCTCCCACTGTGAATTGCCGCAGAACAAAGTTGTGATTTCTTGACACACTCTTTGTCTTAGATTTGGGGAAATGGCTTTCAGATATCTACAGAAACTCCGTGGGGAAGATCCCCAAATCAGTCAGAAAGGGTGAAGCTAGGAAAGTTTTCTGTCTGAAAATTAGTAGCTGTTAACAAAAAGGCTTATAAATCCTGCTGAAGTGGAAAGGGAAAGAGACAAACACTCTTAATTTGACACTTTAAGCAAAAGATAAACACAAATCTTGCCTGAACAAACAGGTACAGAATCCTTGCTCAGCTCTGATGTTTTCTGTTCCTGTAAACCTGGTCAACATTACCATCACTTAAACATGATAGGCAGTCAGAGAGCCTAGATTTTTAAGAAGGATGCTGCAAGAAGAAACGAGGCCCAGTCCCCCCCCACCCCACCCCCCAAAAAAAACACAAAAAACCAAAACAAACAAAAAAACCCTAAAGCATACTATGAGAAGCCGTGACAAAGTACAGTTAGTTACCAAACAGGAGGCCTGGTGCTCAATTACATATTTTACAGGAGACAGAACAACTGAAGGTAAGGAACAGCTTGATCTAGCTAATAAGGATGCTGGACCTCAAGCAACATGGAATCTGAGGCATGCAACTGAAAGTTCAGCATATGTTTTAAAAGTAAGATTAAGTAACGATCAGAAAGGCCCATTAAGATTACGATGAATACTGTATCCATTGAAAGCTTCAAGTCTAAGCCAGAAGTCTTCCTAGAAGAGAAAAATTTGCCATGAAATTGCAGCTTAAGTCTTGAGTACAGGCTCATCTCTGGCATGCTATGTGGTAGCAAGTTGAAATACTGATGCAAGCTCTCCAAGTTTACTCAGAGTCTGGGAGCAGCCCAGCTGTGACAGCAAAGCACTGCATAAGCAGTAACTAGCACTTCCTAGTGCTTACTTCTAGCTTCTGTGCTGCACCCCATGGTGAAGTCCTTACAGACCTTACAAAGCCTGTCCATGCATCCTCCTTCTGCAGTCAAAAAGAACAGAAATTGCAAATTCATAACGAAGGGCCCCGGGATTGCAGCAGTGCACTGTGGACTTCAAAACGGAATAAACAATAGATGTCTTATGGCTGCAGCTCACAGCTGCTTACACCTGCTTGATGTTTTCATGTGGCTTTCCACCCACAATCAGAAGGGTTTGAAAAGAAAAGGAGGAAAAATATTCCCATAATGTGTTTGATGTGTCAAACTGAAACAACATGTTTATAGTGGGAATATAATCCCTCTGGTTTGCTTACAATTGTCTCAGGAATAAAGCTAGGGAGAAATGTCTTCGGAATAAGGAAATCAGACCTCAATAAATAAATCTAAAAACTCAATTCTCCTACCTTTATTTTCCTCCTTACCAAAGGAGGCCCCTAAGTGAGCCCTCTTGGTGCTGACTTCACTCCTCAGCTGTGGTTACATTTCCTCTTTTGGGGAAAGTGATACTAACCCACATGAAGGCCCTGAAGCAGCAGCGTGATCTGTGTGTCACACACACAGACAGAGCAGACCTTGAGACTGAGCGTCCTCACAGCAGGGAGCAAGAAATAAGGAGCACAGAGGCCAGTACACACCCCCAGCCTTGGTGCTGTACCAGCCGGCAGGTGCTTCACCAAAACAAGAGCTGAGCCCACAAAACCTTGGACATGTACAGATTATTGACTGTGGGAAGGAAGAGATTTGTCACTCTGTCACTCCTTGGATGGTCACAGCAGATTCACTCAAAGCAAAGGGAAAATTAGTCCCTTCATCTTCCATTTGCATCATAATTATTTTCTGCAGAAATTTCCAGCTGCCTGAAGCAGCAGGTCCTTGCATCAGATCACGCTCCAGAGGACTGCGCTAATTTCCACCACTGACACCCAGATGGGTAGCTGCAGGTAACCCCTGCAGATGTAGTACGTATCTAGAGCATTTTACACAGTTTTATTAATAACCTTTTAAAGAAATTTTATTCTCAAACACAAATCACTTTTCAACGAATCTATCTTTATTTAAATGAATAGACCTACATGTAAGCTGTCCACTGAAGAGAAGTCAGATCCATAAACTAGCCAAATATTTACAGAAGCAACCCCTGGCCAACCTCAGTCTTCTCTTTCAAAACCCTGGATACACAAAACAACAAAACAGTATTCCTACCCAACAAGACAAGAACTTTTCCAATCAATTCTATGTCACTTCATCTCCAAAGGGAATCATTTATCATTTCAGCGATAGACAAGCAAATAAAAATCAGAACGTGGCCATTGACACAGTGAAAACATAAGAGAACAGCCCACTGGGCAAAGGCAAGAGCTGTGACTCAGAGACCTGACTCTGCAACTTAAATAAGACACACTTCCAGAAAACCCGATTTTTTAAATGACATAATAAACAACAACAGTGCTGAATTTAACCAAAGTACAGAATTTCCATCAAACTCAAGATTTTGATTCATTAAAAAAAAAAAAAAGAAAATGAAAAAGAAAAAAGGGAAGTCATTGTAAAGTATGTTATGTCTACAAGCAGTCCCAACAACTCCATTAAAGCTCTTCACAGAANGAAAAAAGGCCGAAATTGGGCAAATTTGGGGCGATTCGGGGCGTTCCGGGGCTTGAAAGAGGAGGTTGGACTTTTGGGGTGAATTCGGGAGAAACTGGGCAAATTGGAGGGGGGGGAACGGTTGTTTTTGGGACCCCTGTGGTGTCCTCGAGGATTGGAGGCGATTTTGGGGCAATTCGAGGCTTTTAGAGACTTTTTGGGGGGGTGAATCCATAGGGAGAGTTTTGGGGTAAAATTGCCCAAATTTGGGCAAATTCTGTGGAGAAAATGGACGTTTTTGGGATCCTCGCTGTGTCACCACATTGACACCAAAATTTGGGGCCATTCTGGGGCATTTTGGGGGTATTTTGAGCGCTTTTAGAGCCTCAAACCACAGGGTCAAGTTTTGGGGTAAATTCCGGGGAATTTGGGCAAATTCTGTGGAGAAAATGGACATTTTTGGGACCCCTGTGGTGCCCTCAGGGATTTGGGGTGATTTTGGGGTGATTTGGGGCTTTTTAGAGACTTTGGGGGGCTTTAAAGTGTGGGAAAGATTTGGGGGTGAAATTGCCCGAATTTGGGTAAATTTTATGGGGAAAATGGGCATTTTTGGGATCTCCATTTTGAACCCAAATTAACACCAAATTTTGGGTCCATTTTGGGGCATTTTGGGTTTTTTTTTTTGTGCTCTTTCAGAGCCTCAAACCATGGGGTCAAGTTTTGGGGTAAATTTGGGGGAATTTGGGCAAATTTGGGTGAAAAATGAACGTTTTTGGGACCCTCATTTTATCCCCAAATGAACACCAAATTTTGGGTCCGTTTTGGGTCAATTTTGGGGCATTTTGGGGGATTTTGAGCCCTTTTAGTGCCTCAAACTATAGGGTCAATTTTTGGGGTAAATTCGGGGGAATTTGGGCAAATTTGGGGCAAAAAAAGCCATTTTGGGGGGTTCTTAACAATGGGGTCACCCTCAGAGGCCCCAAAAACCCCAATGGGGTCAAAGAGATCCAATTTCGGGGCCAAATTTTGGGTCAAATTCCTGCCATTTTGGGACAATTTGGGCCCAATTTGGGATATTTTGGGTCAAATTTGGGACATTTTGGGTCAAATCTGAGGCATTTTTGGTTAAATTTGGGCCATTTGGGGTCAAATTTGGGACATTTTGGGGTCCTCCACCCCCACTATCCCATTGGGGCCCCCCAAATCCCATTGGGGTCACCACAAGAAGATCCAATTTTGGGGTCCAATTTTGGGTCAAATTCCTGCCATTTTGGGTCAATTCGGGTCCAATTTGGGGTCACTCAGGTCCCAGATTCCCACATTTCCACCCCACCCCCCAAAAAAAACACAAAAAACCAAAACAAACAAAAAAACCCTAAAGCATACTATGAGAAGCCGTGACAAAGTACAGTTAGTTACCAAACAGGAGGCCTGGTGCTCAATTACATATTTTACAGGAGACAGAACAACTGAAGGTAAGGAACAGCTTGATCTAGCTAATAAGGATGCTGGACCTCAAGCAACATGGAATCTGAGGCATGCAACTGAAAGTTCAGCATATGTTTTAAAAGTAAGATTAAGTAACGATCAGAAAGGCCCATTAAGATTACGATGAATACTGTATCCATTGAAAGCTTCAAGTCTAAGCCAGAAGTCTTCCTAGAAGAGAAAAATTTGCCATGAAATTGCAGCTTAAGTCTTGAGTACAGGCTCATCTCTGGCATGCTATGTGGTAGCAAGTTGAAATACTGATGCAAGCTCTCCAAGTTTACTCAGAGTCTGGGAGCAGCCCAGCTGTGACAGCAAAGCACTGCATAAGCAGTAACTAGCACTTCCTAGTGCTTACTTCTAGCTTCTGTGCTGCACCCCATGGTGAAGTCCTTACAGACCTTACAAAGCCTGTCCATGCATCCTCCTTCTGCAGTCAAAAAGAACAGAAATTGCAAATTCATAACGAAGGGCCCCGGGATTGCAGCAGTGCACTGTGGACTTCAAAACGGAATAAACAATAGATGTCTTATGGCTGCAGCTCACAGCTGCTTACACCTGCTTGATGTTTTCATGTGGCTTTCCACCCACAATCAGAAGGGTTTGAAAAGAAAAGGAGGAAAAATATTCCCATAATGTGTTTGATGTGTCAAACTGAAACAACATGTTTATAGTGGGAATATAATCCCTCTGGTTTGCTTACAATTGTCTCAGGAATAAAGCTAGGGAGAAATGTCTTCGGAATAAGGAAATCAGACCTCAATAAATAAATCTAAAAACTCAATTCTCCTACCTTTATTTTCCTCCTTACCAAAGGAGGCCCCTAAGTGAGCCCTCTTGGTGCTGACTTCACTCCTCAGCTGTGGTTACATTTCCTCTTTTGGGGAAAGTGATACTAACCCACATGAAGGCCCTGAAGCAGCAGCGTGATCTGTGTGTCACACACACAGACAGAGCAGACCTTGAGACTGAGCGTCCTCACAGCAGGGAGCAAGAAATAAGGAGCACAGAGGCCAGTACACACCCCCAGCCTTGGTGCTGTACCAGCCGGCAGGTGCTTCACCAAAACAAGAGCTGAGCCCACAAAACCTTGGACATGTACAGATTATTGACTGTGGGAAGGAAGAGATTTGTCACTCTGTCACTCCTTGGATGGTCACAGCAGATTCACTCAAAGCAAAGGGAAAATTAGTCCCTTCATCTTCCATTTGCATCATAATTATTTTCTGCAGAAATTTCCAGCTGCCTGAAGCAGCAGGTCCTTGCATCAGATCACGCTCCAGAGGACTGCGCTAATTTCCACCACTGACACCCAGATGGGTAGCTGCAGGTAACCCCTGCAGATGTAGTACGTATCTAGAGCATTTTACACAGTTTTATTAATAACCTTTTAAAGAAATTTTATTCTCAAACACAAATCACTTTTCAACGAATCTATCTTTATTTAAATGAATAGACCTACATGTAAGCTGTCCACTGAAGAGAAGTCAGATCCATAAACTAGCCAAATATTTACAGAAGCAACCCCTGGCCAACCTCAGTCTTCTCTTTCAAAACCCTGGATACACAAAACAACAAAACAGTATTCCTACCCAACAAGACAAGAACTTTTCCAATCAATTCTATGTCACTTCATCTCCAAAGGGAATCATTTATCATTTCAGCGATAGACAAGCAAATAAAAATCAGAAAGTGGCCATTGACACAGTGAAAACATAAGAGAACAGCCCACTGGGCAAAGGCAAGAGCTGTGACTCAGAGACCTGACTCTGCAACTTAAATAAGACACACTTCCAGAAAACCCGATTTTTTAAATGACATAATAAACAACAACAGTGCTGAATTTAACCAAAGTACAGAATTTCCATCAAACTCAAGATTTTGATTCATTAAAAAAAAAAAAAAGAAAATGAAAAAGAAAAAAGGGAAGTCATTGTAAAGTATGTTATGTCTACAAGCAGTCCCAACAACTCCATTAAAGCTCTTCACAGAACCCAAGTTACTTAAGGGTTTTGATCCTTAAAATAGTTTGCTTATATTTATGAATGTTATCCTGAATGTAAAGGACAAAGGTGCAAGGACAAGAGAGAATGCAGCCACTCGACCTACATATCTTCTACCATGCCTTACATCTGTTGCTGATAATGTGGCTTCCATTCAGAAACTATATAAGCATGTACACTTTTCTTTCTATTTTCTGTTGTGTTCTCCATTAATTTCCTGAAGTCTAAGTATGTACACACAAACTTACATATAGGCACATCCAAAACCCAATATAAACATAATGTAATTTCCACACCACGGAAATACTTGCTTATACAACAGCCTGGAAGAGCTCTCCAATATGCATTTTAAGCATCATCTGACTACAGGCGCTTAGTCAGAGGCACAGCATCCTGCAGCAAGCCATAATCAATTAACGAGCACCTACCCATCCTTCAAGTCCATTACTACGCATTAGCACAAGACATGCACGGTGATTTAATGGGCGAACGGTAATAGTGGCGTGTAAAGTAAACACATAGTAGAAGGCTGCCGCTGAGCATAAGCATTCATCACCCGATTCCATCACCTGGAGGCCGCATCGGTCGGTACCACACACTGCCAGCAGCCCGCAGCTCAGCCCCAGGAGCCGGGCATCAACGCGGATGCCGAGGGAGAGGTTAGCTGCGCACACACAGATGGACGGACGGACGGACAGACAGCAGTCACCGCCGCACCTCCAGCTGTGCTTCCTAGTCACGGTCATCAAAGACTATAAGTTAACAGGGAGAGCTCGGAACATTCCAGTAAATCACGCGAGGTCTAGGGAAAAAATCCGATCGGAAGGCTGAAGGCCATCAGCAGAACGACTCATTCCGCTCCGCTCCGCCAGCCGCCAAACTACGGCGGCGTAAGGGTTCGCAGAGAGAGCCCCGCAGGCAGCGTCTCTCAGCCCGGCAGGCACACGGCCACCGCAGCACCGCAAGCACACACACAGCCCCTCACCCCCCACACCCAAAACAAGGACACGCAGAGCGGAGGGCGGCGCAGCCCTCACCTCCCCGCGCCGCGGCTCTGGGTAACATCCGCACGGCAGCTGAGCGGCCGCCCCTGCTCCCTCCCGCCCCGCAGCGCCGCTGGGCCCCGGCCGCCGCCCCCGCCCCGCGCCTCCTCCGCACGCCGGGCAGCGACCCCGCGGCTTAACGGCGGATGCGTCCCGGCCTCTCCTCCCCGCGGCCCAGCGCACCTGCAGGGAGGGCAAGCGGCGGCGGCGGCATGGCGGACACGGAGACTGCACCACTCCCCTCTCGGCCAGAACAGCTCAAGCCCCACCGCTCCCGAGCGGCCCGCCTAGGCTCGGCCTGCCCCACGGCTCCGCCCTACCGCGCCGACCCGCCCCCAGCCCGCCCCGCCTGCCGGCCCCGGGCCCGTGGGAAGGGGCGCGGCCCACGCCGTGGGTTGTGTGGGGCTGCGTCCGGGCGCGGGGCGGAAGGTGGGCGTCGGGAGCTGGCCAGGGACTCCTGGTACCTCAGGCACGGTGTTGGGAAAGGGTCTTCCTCGGGGTGAGGGAAAAGCTTCACTCCTGTTTAGGAGTTTTTAAGGGCAATACTAAAGCACCACTTTTGGAAATCCAGGTTTGCAGATGCTTTTATATCCACAGGAAACTGAAATGCCTGTAAGCTTCCTCTGTTGTTTGCACATCCACCGCATGCAGGCTTCCTCACGAGCACACAGCGAACCCCCCAAAAACCCATCCAAGTTATCAGAAACTCTGTTCCCTTACCTTAGGTAGCTCTGGGTAACCCTACCAGACCTTAGCGGCAGCCTAAACGAGACCTCACTTTCTGTTCCCTCCTCTAGTTAGTAATCAGCTGCAAGAGACAGGAACTCCAGGGGAAAGGCCTTCATATCGCAGCACCACTAAATCCCAAAGTCTGCAAGACAGAAGTCTGAAGACAGACAGATGCCTGCATAAACAGCAACTTAACGCAATACAAACTGTACGTGTGCATGCAGATGGTAAAAGACGGTGCAAAAATAAAACAAGTGGTGTGCGGGTACATCCAGATAAGAATCATTTTTCTTAGCAGTTATGTTGTTAGTCAACATCAAAGCTTGTCGGATTTAAAGGGAAGTATTTGGCATAGGCTCTCTCTTTTTTTTTTTTTTAATCTAACAACTGCTTAAAGATCCCTTTCAAAATCACCTATGTTGATTATGGAGCTTATAAATAAGAGGGAAAAACACTTTTTATATGGTCTGACAGTGATAGGACAAAGGGGAATGGTTTTAAACTAAAAAAGGAGAGATTTCTCATTGAGAGAGTGGTGGGCACAGGCTGCCCAGAGAAGCTGTGGTGCCCCATCCCTGGAGGCGCTAAAGGCCAGGTTGGATGTGGCCCTGGGCAGCCTGAGCTGGTGGGGGGCAGCATTGCCCACGGTGGGGGGTTGGGGCTGGATGGTCTTTTAGGTCCCTTCCAACCCAAGCCATTCTGTGACTCTAGGCTTCTATGATTCCAAGTGTGAATGCAGCTCTTATATGGACATGCAGCCATCTCCCACCACTACAGTCACTGCTCACAGCATATGTTTTCTACTGCTCAGTGTCAATAGTGGGACAAAACCACTAAGTTTACCACTGTGTTTTCAGCTAAAACTGAAGTTTCCACCTGTTGTAGTTGTTTTTTTTTTTTTTCCTTAATATTTTTTTAAAATACAGGTTTTCTTTAGAACACAGTCTCCTCCTTGGAGGACACATTTTGACAGCATACTGAAATTAACACGTCTTATACCTGTATTATCACCCAGGCAAAAGGTGGGCAAACCCAAAGTTACACTGGCTAAAAACTCAAACCTGAGTGGCACAAGGACTGACTAACACAACACAGAGGAATAGGGCTATGCTGCCAGTTGCCCCTCTAGCACCGCTCAGATAACAAAACTGAGGGGGTGGGAGGTGGGGAGGGAAGGGGAGAAGAGGGGGAAAGAAGAGAAAGAAAACAGCAGTCTTAAAATAGTACCCCTTACATGACTTCTTTGGGGTTTGCTGAATTGCAATGGAAGAGACGGAGCCCTGTCCACTGAAGTGGAAAACATACTTATCTCCCAGCTGAAATTAAATGTCAGTGACAGAGACAAACACCCTATTCTAACTCCAGGAAAAGTTGTCTCTGTTGAGATGTAGGAGTCTACTCTCTGTCCAAGCACATCGCCTGTTTGTCTTGTGCACAAAACTCTATGAGGACAATGCACAGATTCCATATATCAGACAAAGTAACTACACGTTCCTCTTCAGTATTTACATAGCCCTGAGCATTTCAAATGTCTATTCCAGCTACTGTCATTAGAAAGAAATCATTCCAGTTCCAGTCACAGCAGCAGAATAAGCACACAAAGGCTGGAACAGAAGCACAGCATAAGTTCTGGTTACAGAGCTGTGAGATATCGCTTGGAAGCCACAGAGTTTGTGACATTGGAAGAAACTGCGTGACTGGATCTAATAAACCATTTTATTTTTACTGAGTCTGGAAGCAAGAGATAGTGCCTATCTGCTACAGTCATGAACATGATATACAGAGATAGGTATAGATACAGATACGCATCATCTTTGAAAGAAAACCTTTGCAACAAAATTTAGTTTTGATCTCTGTCTAGCATAGGCGATAGAAACAGTCAGGATAGTCTGCTCTTTCCTGTGGCAATACATTCCTGTGGAAAACATTTTAAATGCAAATAATTTAACACTGTTTAAATCACGGTCTTTGTGATATTAATGCTTAGAGTATCTTTACCAGACATTCGTGTCCGTTACTGATTTCAGGATCAGACAAACTTGTTTTACCACTGATCGCACTGTACTGAAGGAGATAAAAATGCAAGTTTGTTTTGAATCACTTTCAAATCATCAATTTTTACTCTTGAAAAAAAATCTCTTACACAAACTCACATGCATAATAGCATATGGAAGAACAGACTTCAGATACTTAAGTACAACATTTGAATGGAGTTTGATCTCCCACTGAATATCCACTGCAGTGTATATTAATAGAACTGCATACATTGCAGAGAATAGAATTGTCAGAGGTACTGACAGTGAATTTCTGGCCTGCGCTCAGATCAGCTTCCACAAATATAAGAAGAAAAAAAGAAACAAAGAAAAAAAGAAATCAATTGCTCAGGTACGGCTCACATCATTTTTTTCCCAAACATCTGCATCTGTTACCTTACTGCTCATTTATTTAAGGAAGGTAACACACAATAAAGAATTACTAAAGTAAAGAATATCCTAACAGACCAATTTTGAAAAGGTATAAAAATAAACATGAGATGGATGTTTTCTATTCCTATTAGCAGTCACTCTGTTGTTGGTTCCCCCCCAAGAATTTTTACAATCTTTCACTACGAAACAGTCACAAAATAGGTTTGATACAGACAGACTTTTATTCCTAGCTGAGTCTCTGCTTGATCCCACTATGCACCAGGGGCTGACTTCCGTTACAACACATCACTATTTTTAGCCTGGTTTCTGCAGTTTAGGCAAAGAGGAATTTCACAAATCTTCCTGACTAACCCTGTAGTTTTGAATTAATTGCCTAGATTTAAATCGATTTAGCAGGAAGGGATACGGAGAATTGCTACAAATTTCCCAAAAATGAAACACAGAGAGAGCAGAGCTTTAAAAATTTGTAAGAAGTTCTCCCCTCATAACTGATGTTGTTCTCCAGTTTCTACTGTCAAGTGGATCAAACCGGAAGGTGCTTCCAAAATGCTCTGCAGAGGAGACTGAGAAATGAAAGGGATTTACTCAGATACAGAAGGAGATAATCACAAAGCCATATTTCTTTCAAATAAGGTTTTCTTCTCAGTTCAGTGGACACTCGATGTAGCACCCACTGCCATGCCTTATCCCAGACCCCAGTATCACGTATTAACCGAGGCAAGAGGAGAAGCTGACCTAGGTATCCCTGGGTCAAACACAGTGTCAGGGGAAGAACAAGGGAAGCAGTAATAGAACTTGCAAGATTATTTATAACAATACTGCTGGTGAATTACTCTCCTATTTCTCTTCAGAATCTTTAAAATATTTTCCATAAACAGTTTTACTAACTGGTTTACAAAGTATGAAAACATGACATTGCAAATTCTCACATACTGCCCCCTAGCACTGCTGAAATTAAACTACAAGAAGACAGAGCAATTCACCTTACTGCTTCTAAAATGATCTTGGAGCTAGGAGTACCAGAACTGCTGTAAAAATTGGGAAACACCTTTTGGGATTTTCCTTAGATTCTTTCCATAAAACACTACCACGAAGAAAACAGCTTTAAGAAATCTAAACTGCAATAGCGTGCTGTTTTTCTTTCAACGCCTCCCCTCCCCCCCAAATATTATTATAATCTAACAGTTAGGTAACCGTTCTGACTAAACATGGAAATCAAGCATAAAACAGCAGAAGACTGTGCAGAATCTTTTCTTTTCCTTTCATTTCCACCTCCCTAACACTGGGATGATGCACGCTTTAAAGCAGGCTAATTTAAATAAGAAAAGCTGATGCCAAGACTTTCCAGCTCAAATAAACAGCTGGGGAAAGAGAGAAGTGATAAATGCACATATTGCACATAATTATAAATAATGTTTACAGTGTCTGCTCAGATACAGGATTTTCCCTACTACCGGAGTGAGTACTCCAGGTACTAAAGACAATTTGTACTTACCATTATGTAGCGGAAACATAACCAAATAAAAGACTTGAGTAAATTAACAGATCGCTTTGATGTTATTCTTACTCATTTTTATGCAGTAAACCAGCTGTCACACATTAATTAACCTGGCAAATGAAAGTAATAATAACATGTAATATATTCATATGGAACAGACAAGTTAATTGTGTGCTGCTTTACAGCTTGCAGTTAAAGTGAGTGCCTTGATTTTTCAGGTTCCAGAATTCAGCTTTAATTACTCATCTCTAAAAGCTGGGGTACAGTACCCCTGATACTGAGTGCTACTCACTTGGCCTAACTGACAAAGCTATCCCACCATGTCAGGTGACGAGGAGCACCAGGGGCATCCCTCCCCTGGTGCTCTCGGATGATCATTCCTCTCCAGCTGGCATCACGGGGATGCAGGCATAGCTGCGGCTACGTCTGCATGGGCAGGAGGATGAACTGCTGACAGCTCCACGGAGGGGTTTCTCTGTCGGACACAGGAATCCAGAGAAGAGGTGTCATCTTTTGTCAAGGCACATGACTTACGGGGAAGTGAAAGTCTTTTCCAAAAATAGCTAGACAACCTCTGACTCCCAGTGCCACTTTCCTGGCGGTCACGGAGCCTGCCCCCTGCCGCTGCAGCCTGGATTCACACCCAGGAAAAAAAATTTCAGCAAAGCTTCCCCAGTACATACATTTGAGTTTTCACCACCCTTACAGCTGCAATCAAGGACCCTTTCACCAAGAAATAGAAACTTAATCATATTACTTCGCAGTCCTGTGCACCTCTTCTAGTTTTGAAGGAGCTGCCTTTACTGCTAGCATCATAGCCACAGCAGCACAGAACTCAGCTGCCCTCCAAAAGCCACTTTTGGGGTGACAGTAAGCATTCGAGATGGGGGAGCCTTGCTGCTAACTGTGATGCCATGGAGTTGGCTAAGCACACAAATGCACTTGAACCAGCAGCTGGCCTGGTACAGAACTACCTTATCTTAAGTTGATGTTCCGGGCAGACTCTAGGGTCAAAATGACCACTACATTTACACTGGCTCAAACTGGCAGGACACCAGGTCCCACACAGCCTTTCTCTTCAACAAGGGGCACTGGTGACCTGCTGGGACCAGGTGATTTTCACTTGACCGTGTCCCCATCTTTGCATAGATCTCAGGCCATGGTGGCTCCTCAGTCTGGGCTGCTCCCTGTCCAGCAGCCCTCAGCTTTGGCCCCTCAAGAGGAAAATGCCTTGGCCTTACCAAAGAAGATGTTATTGACATATGTGTGTGAACTGAAATTCTTGTAGGGTATGAGATAACTGACTGTATCCAACAGGGCCTGATTCTTACTTTACAATTTTATAAATTGACTGCATCAATGTGCACTGAAATTAATCAGTCTGGACAAAAGCAAGATCCATTTCAATCCAAATATGCATTGTATTCAAGCTTGCTAACTGTGAAAGGCTTTGGCTGAAAGGAACCATTGGCTCAGACGAGAGGCTGGTAGGCTGAAACCAAACACCTTGAGCTCCTGAGCATATCCCTGAGGAAAAAGGAGTCCTTTACGTTTGCTTTCTGACTCTGAAGCTGATTAAGATAAGCTAAGGCATATTTGCAGAATTCACAAACGCAAATTTGAAGCATATCTATCTTAATGTGGAAAAGGTTTACTCTATAACAAATTTCAGTGACATAAGGTTTGAGAACTAGACATTTGCTTGTTTAGAGCAAACCCTCTTACATTACGGATACTGCTTCCATAGGGAAAAAATTTTGCTAGTCATAGAGTCGATAGAGTTGGAAGGGACCCTTAAAAGCCATCTAGTCCAACTGCCCTGCAATGAAGAGGGACACCTACAGCTAGATCAGGGTGCTCAGTGCCCCATCCAGCCTGACTTAGAATGTATCCTGGGATGGGGCATCCACTCCCTCTTTGGGCAACAAAGTACTGCTGCCTGCAAATCTGCTTTGCTTGTGAAACAACGGTGCCAGAGGGAAAAACACTTAGGCAGATATGGTCTGCACCTACAGTAGTAACGGATTCCTACCTGCCAACACAGGGCAGTGAACTGTCCACCTGGTTCCCATTTTGGAGCTGCAGATTTCACCCAGTGTGCCTTTGGATCGGCATTTTCCTACAGACCAAACACCGGGGAACGTTCTGCCTCCTCGAGCTTCTCCCAGAACACATGATGCAGCTGGAATGTCCTCTCTCCCAGGTGTCTCACTTTCAATCTGTGTTCCTGGCACTTCACTGACAAGGCCTTCTCTCCTCTTTTAAGGAAGGGCATAAACATTCGTGCAACGTTTTCCTCTGGACAGAAGAAACCCCTTCAGGTGCTGGCCTGCTGCCACTGGGGGAATGCTGCACACACAACAGACGGTACAACACAAAGTGCTTTAAAGATTTTTAATCCCAGGTGCCAGCCCTCCACTGTCTCTCGGCCCAGCTCCAGAGCCTCTGCCTCTAGCCAGCTTGAGGCCTGGCACGGCTCGGGGTCCCTTCCGCCCAGCCCGGCCTCGAAAGGAGCCCCCCGGAACGAGGAGGCCCGGCGCCCCCGGCTCCTCCCTCCCGCAGACGCTGACGGCGGTCGCTGGGGCTGCCAAGCTGCCCGCCTGGAGCGAGGGCTCGCCACGGCACTCTTCTCGGGGCCAAACGGGCGCCGCTTGCCTTCCCGCCGCCCCCCTTCCGTAGGATGGAATGGAAGGTCCCTTCCCCATGCGCACCTGCTTCCGAAGCATGGTAGTGTCCAGAAGAGGGAGAGCAAAGGGAAAATGCAGCAGGGCAGAGTTGGCGAGCTGATAAGCTCTTGATAAACAAATAAGAAAGCGATTACATGGATCCCTGGTGGTCTAGTGGTTAGGATTCGGCGCTCTCACCGCCGCGGCCCGGGTTCGATTCCCGGTCAGGGAAGCTACTATTTTTTAACTTCGTTTCTAGGATATTTTGTTTTTTAAAATTCTCTTTGTTCCTTTTCTTTAGTTTTATAGCCGAACGAGCATCCGGACGGCCTCTGTGCCGAGCCTAAGGTGTTGGTGCTCCTGCTAAGAAGGAAGTTTCAGGCACGCTTTGCAATCTGCAAGACTGAAGCAGGAGGGAGTTGTGCAAAGTCTTATGCTGTGCCCAGGTGCCTGCAGGCAGGCGAGGCATCTGCCTGGAAGTCTGCCCTCACAGAAACGTCTCTGCAATATGATACCGTATTTCCCCCTGCAGGGCCTATAGGAGCCAGCTGAACAACACCTGCCAGGCAGGCAGCATGGTTGGTCAGCATGTAGAAATTCCCCTTTTTTGACTGGTCTGACATCTAAGGGTGTTCCCGCAACTTTCTCCACAGATGAGCAGTCACTTGGTGCCATGACAGGCAATGAGGACCCCGCTGAAACATGATGTGCTGATTGCCATGGCAGACCTCATTGCTCACAGCCTCCATCACTGGAGCATCCTATAGAGAAGGTTCAATCCCCAGCTGTCTTCCAGCAGGAGGAGGGCTGCTGTTCTCCCTGGGGCCTGAGGAGCAGGCTGCCATTTAGGGGCTGTGGGAGAGGACCTCCTTATTCATATTAGAGTGGTGCCTGCTGGCACGTAAGACAAAAAATACCCATAATAAATGAATATCATGGAGTTAGCTTAGTTAGCATGACTGGCAGGATCCTCCCCACTGCCAGGAATATGCCACAAGCCTAGCATCATCCACAGGTAACTCCTTCAAATTGTCAGGCTGCACTGTGTGCTGGAAGACTTTGATGTGAGGGCACCCCGGGAAATAATACCTTCTTCTGTCTTTGTCTGGGTGTGCCAGATGAGTGCTGTGCTCTGAGCCACTCTCCAGTACAGATGAGAGTGTCTCATGAGACGCCAGAGGTCCTCCACTCTTTTGTTTTTTGGGTTTTTTTTTTGTTTGTTTGTTTGTTTGTTTGTTTGGTTTGGTTTTTTTTTGTGTGTATGAAAAAAGGAACTTCCAAGGGGTGCAAAAGGAGAGGCCTTCCTTTGCTTTAAGGCATAAAGCATAAATTCAGTTTTTGTAGTGATATCTTTGCATGCTCTTAGCACCACGAGCCCAGCTTTAAAGTCATCTGAGAAAGGTTGATCATATGCAAGATTTCAGAAACTTCGGAAAAAAACCCCACAAAACAGCTCATACAGGTTGTAATATTGTACTAGGAATGGAAGCATTACCATTCCAAAGCCTTTTCGGTCTAGTGCCAGACCTGAAATTTGCCACTGAAGCTCAGATAATGAATACCCACTTTGCAATGAATGGAAAACTATCCTTGTGCTAGTTTCCTGATACTTCAGGTTCTGCTGTAGTTACTCTTTGAACTGGAAAAACTCCAGGAAAAGTGTTCATTTTCAGCATGGGTCAAATTGCTGTGGTAGTGAAATCAGTGATTTTGAAAATTTGAGAGGTCAGGCTAAGAAGTTAGCCCTGACAAAGAGAACATTCCTTTCAGCCGTGGGCTGACAGCCTGTGATTATTTCCAGCCCCCACTTCTGAGCTGAGCCAGCACCTGACTCATTCCTCCGAGAGCCATCTCACCGTGCCATCACATTGTCACTGCTTGATGCCTTCTTAGAACTGTGGCATTTGACTCCTAGGGATGGGTACTAGGCCTTGTTAACATTGGAATGGTTATTTCTCCACAATTTTTTTTTTATTTTATTTTTTCTGTATAGATGGAGTCTCTGCAATCCATAGATAAAAGGAGAGCAGAGAGGGAGATGTTGTCTAAATGTACTCTCACTATGGTCATAGACAGTTGGACTAGATGATCTTGTAGGTCCTTTCCACCCTTGTGATTCTATGATTCTATGATTCTATTACAGTTCATAAAGCTTCTCTATAACCTGTCTTAATTGCACTTTCATTGTTGCAGTCTTGGTTTGCCAATATTCTTTGACACAGTTTTGGATATTTAAAGATTGGCTTCCTGTTACCTGGGCCTCAGGTCAGCATGATGGAGGGAAGGTACTCATTTATAAGAGATGGAAGAAGAATCTGTCCTGGAGTCTTTGTTGTTGTTATTGTTGTTTTAAATAATAGGTAACTCACGACACTGGAATGCAGAAGCACCTGACCAGCTGGCTGAATTTGCTTCCAACTATGATACATTTTGAGATAAAAATCTCAAGTATTTTTACTTTCACTTATGTTCTTCCTCAAAAGTGTGACCAATAACTTTCCATCTCACAGCAAAGGTTGATGGGAATACAGTGCAGTAGAAATAAGGAAGGTAAAGAAATTAACACCTTAGGTATAGATCAGTTTAACCAGCAGTTGAGTATCCAGTTAAAACTCTGAACTCATACTCTGTATACCCTTTCTGAAATTTTGGAAAACAGGAGCTTTCAGATCCAGACTTGATCTTATGTCTTTCAGGCAACCTCTTTGAAGGTACAGAACTATTTTAATTCAGCTTTTAAAGTTCTTCCAGTCTTGTATGCCTGTGATAGGCATAAAACTTTGCATGACTGGCAATCAATAGACTATGTAGAAAATGAAAGCTCCTTTTTTTTCTTTTTTTTTTTTTTTTCCTAAAGACTTATTTTCTACTTGTTCTCATATTGCTCTCTTGTCTGAAGGACACGCACTCATCAGTTGCCGTGACATTTAGGTAGCAGCTTATTCCATTATTTTTCTTTTTTTTTATTATTATTGTGAAAATAAACTGCAGAAAAACTCCATGCTGCCTTCTAAAAGGGAAACAGTTCTCTGCTTACGGATAAAAACCTGCTATCAATAGGCCACGAGGTGGCATCCCAGCCGCATGTCTGCCCCTATCTTGCGCTCAGCCTCCCAACCAATTGCAGATACCGATTTCAATTTAATTTTGTAAGGTAATGTTATGCCCATTCAATTGTGATAAGCTCTGAAGTAATGAAGGTTTTGTATTGCTGATAGAGAAACTTCATGTACAGATGAAACCATTATTAGGCCAAATCGTAAGCAACATTTTTCTTTCTCTTCCATCTTCTTTCCATCTCTCTTTTCTAACTAGAGGTTTGAAACAAAAGGTCATGCAGAAATTTGTGCCAAGGCAGAGGAGGCAGCCAGCATTTCTGCATCCCAGGTGGGCGGGTATCACGACTGGCTGGCAGGGAGACACGAAGCTCTGCTTGGGTTCCCTGCTGCACTGGTTGGCGAGACCATGGAAGCCGGCTGTGCTGTGACACGAGTGCCGCTGTCACCATGGCAGTGAGCAGACACAAACAAGACAAAGTGCGTATTAGATAAACTGTTGGAGATGGAAGGAAAAGAAAAAAGAAAAAAAAAAAAAGAAGTGTCAGGCACATAACCCCTTATTCTGGCTACTGTTTTTTTTCTCCCCAACAACTTCTCTGTAAAATGGTACCGTCTGAAGTGTAAATCTCTCCTAGACAGAGATTTGATATGCAACATTTCCTGGACAGTAAGATAAACTAAAAAAGCATAGCAATCTCATTGCAAATCCCACCATAACAGTCACTTCAGAACAACAGTTAGAAATTTTAGAAGCAATTATTTAATCTGAAATAAAGCATCTTATTTAAGGTGATGATAACAAAAGTTCAGTGGAGATTTAATTACTGCACATAGCTCTATCCAAGGGCTGCTTTCCAAAAGGTTTTTTTATAGGAGCAATCACCACGTCCTTTTAAGAAGTGTTCTGATATAATGAAACTGTGAAAGTTCCGACCCTTTTAAACATCTGAACTTTTTCAGACATTTTAAAGATCTGCTTCTAGACCTGTTTTATTACTGCCTTGTGGCTACAGTCCATCATTATTTTCTGCTTTTTTTTTGCTTTGTTTCCCATGTGCGCTTTGATTAATCACACTTTAGTAAACTACATTGACAATGCATTGTGCTGTGCCTAATCTTTGCCTAGCTGGCAGGAAAACAGAGCTGGGAGGTGCCAGCTTCCCCTGAAAGCAGGAAAACAGTAACGGACGATAAATTGATACTGCAACACATGCTCTGACTGACAGTGCTCCCTGCTGCGTGTGACAGGGAGTAGCAGTGACTCAGGTGAGGCCGGCAGGGCTGGTGAGCCTTCTGCAGCTCTGCTACTGCCCTGAACAGCCCGCATCTTGTGCAAGGAGGTTTTTGACATACATGACAGCTCTCCTATGCGTAAACTGCATGAACTGTATTGCCTAAGGTGCAGTTGTGCATAAGTGGTCCAGCAAAATGAATGAAAGAAACGGGGTGATCTGATTCATTCCCATCACCCTGGCATGCTTGCCGCTAGTCAGCTATTACATTTTGCTGATCTTACTTTACAGTAAATATAAATATATATGTATAAACATATACATACAATGGTTAAAAATAATGTAATAAATTCTGCTTCTCCTCTGGTCATACTGAAAGGAATTTTTCCTCCATATTATCTCATTATCATCAGAAATTTGCATCCCTCACAACTTGGTTTTAGGGCAGCTAAAACTGGAGGCTTACAGTGAGGGCCAGAAACTTCAGTGAGGTGTGCTGATGAGATTGCATTGGAGGAAAACACTTCCTCAGTGTCTGGCATCTAATTTGACAAGACCAAGGACAAGAAACTAAATAACTTTATCCCTGCTTGTGCAGCTGGGCAGCCAGGAAGCAGACAAACTGTTGCATTTCTGACATGTTTAAACATTCAGAAGGAGCTTGGCACCTAAATATTTTTACAAATCAGACAAATGAGAATGCATCCTCTGAAGTTTTGGTCCTGCAAGGGCTTAAAAGCATGACTAACTTTATTTATGTGAATAGTCCCAGTGAAGTGGAATAGTTCCTCTGAGTAGGGCTGCTTACATACTTACTGGCTCTACAGGATCAGTCCTTAAGCACATATCAGTTCTGAATATCAGACTGCTTTTGGAAAGCAACAGGAAATACCCCTTAACTGAAGAAGTCATGCACAGTTGTAGCTAAAAGATGTATCTCTGATGTGTCCAGCTTTTCTTTCGGTAGAGGGTTATACATAGAAAAAACAAAAGGTGTGTAGGGGATTTATTTCTTCTTTTATTTTTATTTATTTATTTATTTATTTGGCACAGAAATACCCCACTGCAAAAGCTGGACATATGGAGAAGCCAGTTTTACATATTTATATTGAATTATTACTTTTCTGTTGTTTTGTTTGCGGCTACTGCTACTGGGCATCCTTGGGTCTTGACGGTCACATCAAAGAGGCTGCTCTGGCGTGAGAACCGGTCAAAGTGAGCCAGATAATTCATGGATTTATTACTGAGGTCGGTTCCCATGATTGTCAGTGGGCAGCAGGCACGGCTGTGTCGTAATCCTCATTCTCTCAGTAAAGCACATACTGCCTTAAAAAGGTTTAATGATCCAACAGTGATTTACTAATGGGAATCTTTCTTGTAGGTTTAGCAGGACTTAGAGGAGGACAGGGCAGCATATACAGGTCATTTTTTAGCACTATCATTGGGCAGAAATGTTGGTATTTGTTTTGCTTTTTTTCAGATTCATGTTTAGAGCATTTTTATCTGCTAACTGTGAAGGGAAATAAATAGAAGAGGAAAAGCCATTGTGGCTGAGCAGGTATCAGATGCATCATAATGAGGGGAGGGAAGGAAGCAGGCATTCAGGATGGCAGATCAGGACTGAAAATCCAAGTAACTAAGAAAAAGCATGTATTTTGAGATCAGTGAAATAAAAGCGAGTGGAGACAGAGATGCGAGGCAGCCCAGTGCAGCCGCTGCTGTGCTGCTGGTGCTTACCTCCAGCTGTTAGCTGGGAAAATGCTTGGCAGGGCCATTTTTATTGCTGTTTCACCCCATTTGCCTTTCCTTTTGTTGGGAGGGGTGGGAGGGGGCTGCCGGGTGAGAGAGCTGCCCAGCATGGGGCAGGGGAGGGGGAGAAAGAGAGGAAGTGACTCTGCCTTGTCCCGCTGAGGCGATGCTCCCAGCGCAGTGCCGCTGGCCTGGTGCCTCTGCAGAACAACAAACCCAGAAAACCCAAACAAAACACACTGCTCTCTTCTCCCTCACCAAAATACTTCTAAAAGAGGGAGACAGAGTGGAGGGAAGCAATGTTATTTTATTTTAAGGCTTGCAGATTAAACCAAAGTATTATGCTGGGAAGTGTCATTAAAAACTACTTGAGCTATCCACACACAATACCTATCATCTTGTTAATCCTGGTGCGTACCTGAAATGTGTAAAATTTTGTTTGAAAGTCCCCAAAAGAGAGTCTTCTCCTAAAGCAAAGTGAAGTTACTTGTGTCTTTCTGGTATATGAAAAAAATCCCCCAGAGCATTCAGAGTTAAATCAAAACTAAGAAAAAAGAAAAAGCGTGGGCCCTTTAGTAATTGTAGCTTTTGCTCCTTAGGTTTATGGATTGCCTTGTAGTCATTTATGAGATTTTCACATACCGCACAGTAATATAGAATACTATTTATGGGTATTTGCAGGTAAAACCCTTTTTTTACAATTACCATTGACGTGCTGCTTCCTGGATCAGGGTGCTGGTTTAATAGAAGGAGGGCTTGGAGTGTAACTTGCATGAAGACGTGGGCAGAGTTACAAATTTCCGAACTGATGGTGATCGCAATCATAATTTCAATGTTGCATCAGAGGACATTTTTTTTTCTGAAGACTTCCCTTTGTAGAAGAGAAAAATGCTGAATACAGACTATGTGGAAAGTAGAATGAAATCAAAAGCCCAGAAGGACTTTCATGTAGAATAAGTTATAGCACTGTTCGGATAAGCATTGTCTAAGACATTTAGCTTTCCTTGAATTCAGTATTGGCAGCTGTAGCTGTAAAAAGCAGTCCACCTCTCCAGATCATCAAACTCATTTAAACAGACTCATTTCTTTTTATTTCCCGCATTCATTTCCTTTCTTATTCTGATCTTTGAGCTTCTAGGGTACAACACTAGTTCACGTTGCCCAGCTTTGCACTGCGATCATGAATGCAGGAAAATATCCCATGAAAAGAAATCGTATTAAGATCCTGCTGCTACTGCTGCAGCCAGAGGGTTGAGAGAAATTCAGGCGTTAGCGTTGAATTAGATCATTGCAAGCATTAACTGGTTGTAATTTTACAAGTTCAGTAGATGATAATCTCACATTATCTTCAGATTGTTTTGAAAAACTGTTATATTCTCAACAGGGGAGGAGATGTCTGATTCTGTGGAAAAAAAATAGATTGCATTTGAAAATATCATTAAGATTCAAATCCCATCTTTTCACAGATGATGCAAGATAGAAAAGGAAAAATTCAGTTCCCTGGGTGTAAGCATTTAGTGTCACTTCAAGCAGCAGCTGCATGGACTGGCAGAGATGTTGGAGTACGTGAGGGAGATGTGCCTGCCAGGGGGCAGGATGGATCCCTGCTGGGGACACCATAGATATTTAGGCAACTGAATACAGACTAAATATGCATTAATACAGCAGTGGCACTTTACCACTCCCAGTAGTAGCAGTTGCCAGAGGCAAAAAAAAATAACAATAAACAACAAAAAGCCCCAAACTAACAACAAACAAACAAACAAAACAAAAACACAAATCTCACCTCTTTTCAGTTAATTACCTGTCAAACATTTGTTTAATCTGTAAATCAGGAAAGGTTGGGCTTAGGATCTTGCTGAGATTGTGGCATTTCTGGCACCTGCCTGGTGTTGTCTGCTTATCATGTATTGTCACGGGCAGGTGGGCTCCTGCTGTCACTCCTTCTGAGACCTTCACACATCAGTTTCGAAAACAGTGGTCTTTGCCAGTGTGAAATGGTGAAGCAGGGGAAAAAACACATATAAACTTTCAGCTTTGAGTAAAACTACACCCGGGTTCAGGCACAGGAAGCCTGCAAAGAAAGATACACCTTCATCTTTTCTTGAAGTCAGACGAAACCATCTGTAACTACTGAATCCCTTAAATCCTCATTTGTGTGATCTCAGGCTATCTATGCCCACAGAAGCAAATGGCCAAGGATCCTAGTGACTACAGAGCCAATAGGAGCCCAGTTTAAGATTCACTAGTAATTTCTTATGTAAGATCTTCTGGTGAAAAGACGCTTGTGAACTTTTTCTATTAATGTGAAGAATTTTATCACTGATAGTAGTCCTAAGAATTTGCCAACACCCGTGTGCTGAGCGTTGGCCAATGCCCTTTACTTGCCTTGAGACTGCCTGACTGAGGGCCCATCTTTCAGAGTCGCTGCAAACAAACATGTTGAAGGATGGCACCAAAGAGGCAGCAGCATGACCTGGCCCCCCAGCTGCTGCCAGAGTACAACTCCTGAAATTTAAGGTTCTAACCCACACATGGAAAAGTTACTCAAAGCTAGAAGTTAGTCAAATACACTGCTGAGCGAACAGTCTGATTCGCTTTTTTGGGCTACGTGCTATGGCACAGATCCCAAGTTCTCCTCTTCCTCCTTCAGAACCTCTGCTCAACTGAATGCAGAATAGACAGAAAAAGGCTGAAGTAAATGTGTGCATAGCCACATCCTGCCTTTTGGCACTCAGTTACACCAAGCGGACATCTTTCCCTTGCTCTGTTCTAATACTTATATGGATTTCTTCAGCTCTGACCTACCCAAAGCCTTCTGATGTCTTTCCAAGGGCACATGTATGATAAGCTGCTTCTCCTCTCATTTCTCACTCAGGAAATCTTCATCTGCCATCACAGAGGTGACATCCTTGAAAAATAGTTCTGTCTAATCAGTTTCTGAAAAATATTTTTTCAAGCTACCTTACTTTATGGCAAGGCAGAGTGTTGCCTTCAGGGTGACAGATTGTAATGATTTGGAGCACACCAAATAGTTTGAAGCCCTTAGCTGGAACCAAGTCAGTGGTTGCCTGTTCTTACTACAGTACAATGTAGGGAGACCTCCTACCAGGCTCTTAGATGGCAGGTTAATAGTTAACAGCTTAAAGTCAAGTAGAGTTGAAATCTGCTTTTTCATGCAAATAAACCCCACTTTTTTTCACTCATGTGACCTTTCTTCTTGAAACTGTCCAGAGAGAAAATGAATGATACCTTAACTGGCTGCTGCTGAACATACCAGCAGAGCCATTGGGCATTTATGTCTGGAGACAAAGAAATATCTGAACCTCCCACAAACAACAAAACTTCACAGAATACCATGTATGATTTATGGCACAGGAGTAGAGAACCTTCCTCCTATTTTTTTTTTTTTTTTGCCTGTTTTATCCATGGGACAGGGTGCTGTTCATGCAAATCAAAGCCCCTCATTGCCTGACCACTGAGGTCCAGTTTATGCAGGTGTGGATCAGCTACATTTCTAACACTTGGGAGGCAGGGGTGATGGGAGCGAGTCATTGAGCTGAGGCTGCACTTTGGCAATGGACGCTGTCTCTGGGAGGCTGCAGGGTTGTCACCTCATTTCTGTGCCTCAGTCTTGTCACCTGTTAGGTGCGCCTAAGATCTTCCAGCACCTTTCAGACTTGCAAGACTTTGTGCTTATCCTATGGCTAGAGAATTACACACCTCCTACTAACGTTCTCTGCAGACCTAACATGAAACAAACTCTTGCCTCAGTGAGAACTGAAGTTAGGAAACCAGAACCAGAGGTTAAAACTGCCCTCTCCCATTCTCAATGTTGAATGTAATTTGGTTAAAATTTTCTCCTTCTACACACAGACTTCTTAGTGAGGGTGAATGAATGCTGGATCAAGAAACCCCAATGCTTTAGGGTGCTCTCTGGGATGGACAGATGGATCTGTTTCATTAAGTGCCTGACCATTGCAGAACCAAAAAACAATGCTATTTTACTGTTCATTTTCCTGCCTGTTTAAATGCATCCTGGAGGAGACAGGCTTCTGACCGAACAGGAGCAGGAGAGAGGCTGATGGGTGTGTTTCTGGCCACAGAGTCCACGAGTATTTCTCAAGACCAAATAAAAACTGCAACAAATCATCCATAAAACGCAGTCAAAAAGGACTTCGTTTAATTAGTGATATGTAAAGACTTTTGCATAGAAAAAAGGTTAACAAAGTAATGCATAAAAGACCAACTAGGTACAGTATTTTTAAAACAAATATTTTAAAGTATATTTTGCGTAATGTTTAACATTCTCATTGCTTACTGCTTTCTCCACACAGCAGAGAAATCAAGTGCATAATAATACATGCTGTGTTTTATTTTTACTTTTTTTTTTTTTTACATAAAATCTCTAGTTTTTGACTTGATGTATTAAAATACTTAGGTTATTTTAAGTCACTGTAATAAAAAACGAAAGCAAAACATTTTATGCAGCACTAGTTGTCTGGGTATTGACAAAATAACTTACTGCCATCCCCTTTAATACATTCATTTTGGTTTGGAATCAAACCCACATTACAATGTTGGCATGCTAACAGCCAATTTAAAATTGTCCCTACCATCACTTCATTCATACCCAGAGCGATTGTTATCCCAGAAGTTGATAGCGAAAAGAACAGGGATTTTGCACAGAGTTGGCTAAAAGTAAACGTCCAAACGCAGCTAAATAAGTTAAATGGAACTCTCACAACACCAGGTCTCTTGTATTGGCATGAGCCAACCCCATGGAAGCGTGCATGCTGTCAGCAGGTGGTTACTTCTGGGTGCATGACAACCTACTGTTTGTGCAGATACAAGCTAGCACCATAGTTAAGCCATAAAAAAGGGTGCCTCAAGGCTCACAGGCACTGCTGAAACGTTCATTAATCCAAGCACTGATAAGATAATTGCTTTTACCAGGGCTGTGCTAGATGTCACAATTTGGCAAGTCTGTACAAAGGAAGGAGACTAAGTAAGCGAGTTCCAGGCCTGTCAAATCAGACATTGTTTCTCAGCAGCCTTTTGGCTAAATGAACCTGTCTGCTTAAAGAGTACATTCTTTTCTGGAAGAGTATCACTGTCCTGAAGCTGCATGCAGGACTGCCTCTCTCTCCCAGATCACTCCCATACCTGTGCAGTGTTATTGGTTTTAGCAGAACACACGTATATATAAGTTTTATTTCTTTTATTATTATTATTATTATTATTATCGTTTAAATGTCAGGCACTTAGGAAAGTCAAATTCTTTTTTGAGCCCCAGGAGACCTGATGGGGATGATCCCTCGCCTCTCCGCCAAGTGTGGATACACAGCCAGAGAACTGTTAGCCCTAGTGCCTATGTATCTCCTGGGGAACATCCACATGCCAATGCAGTGGCGACGCTTCTGAAAGCCACTGCCTCAAGGTGCCCTCAGCACATCTGCCAAGCGGAGCAGGCTGCCCATGTCCCCTCTAGTGCCTGCAGCAAGGGCAGCGCCTGGGCTGGCTGCCAGGCCCTGGGTGACAGTGGCCCTTGGCCCTCAGCGAGGTCACAGGAGCTGTGCGTGTGTGTGTGTGTGTGTGTGTGTGTGTGTGTGTATGTATGTGTGTGTGTATGTGTGTGTGTGTGGAGGGAGAAGAGGAGCTGGGTAGGGAAGAAGAGGGGGCACTTAGAAGGCTCCGACCTCCGTCCCCCAGGGCCGGTAGGGCTTGCCGCTTGCCCCACTGCCAGCCTGCTGGGGGCTGGATGAGGCTGACACGGCCAATGGTGGGGTGATGGCTGTAGCTGCCGCCACCGCAGCAGCAGCTGCACTTGGAGGGAGCATGGGGAAGGTGCTGGTGAAGGAGAGGGGGAAGCTCTGGGCGGCTGCTGTGGCGGCAGCAGCTGCGGCATGAACGGTGGCTGAGAGGGAGAGGAGAGAGGTAGAGAGCGGGGGGACGCAGGGAGCAACGCTGCCCGCTGAGGGGACCCTGAGGGCGGCGTCAGTGTGGGCGAAGGTAGCGGTGAGCAGTGCGGAGCCGTGGGGAGGCACTTCTGAGGAGAGTCTGCATGGGGCGGCCTCAGGGGCGTGGAGTCCATTGGGCTGCAGCAGGGCAGCCGGAAGGTGGTGGAAGGCGGCTGCCCAGTGGTGCGGGTGCAGTGGGTGGTGGTGGTGGGCCATGGAGGAGGTCATGGCAGCCGCTTCCCGCTGAGAGGCGCAGGTGCTGAGATGGGACACCAGTCTGACACGCAGTGGGTCAGAGGTGTCGAGGCCTTCCACAGATGTCAGGTACCTCGCAACTTCAGTCAAGCACTCCCGGAAGCCAATGCTCATGAAATCCATGGCCAGTGAGTGAGCATCAAAATAACCTGCAAGAGGTGGACAAAAGGCATGCTGAGTGCTAGCCAACCTCCCGGCCAACATCAGGCAACACGGCCAACCCCACCCTCCCTCAGCCACTGGTCTGCCACTTACGGGTTAAGATTTGCAACGAGAAAAGTGTGTTCTCTGGTCTGTAAGTGATTTGTGTGACCATCCCTGTAACGCAATAGGCTACAGTTGTTTTTGCACACTATATAAATGAAAAGAATTAAGACCATAAGTACTCGTGACTCTTGAAAAGATAAACGATGCTGCTCCTGCAGTACCTCAGGAAGCCTCTGCAGTGTGGTGTTATGGTGTTACCCCTGCGCGTGTGTGAGGGACACATTTCTACGCACAAAGAGACGGCGGGGGACCAGGCAGCTTGCACGCACTCTGCTGCCTCTGCTTTCCCCATGCTAGCATTCACAGCAACGCACTCAAGCTATTGCTTGACACTGTGAGACAGTTGTAACTGCTGCTGAGGGCTCATCTCCTTCCCAGAGTCATTAGGACGATGTGGCATACGGTGCTATTTAACTACAAACTAAAAACATCTTGTCATGACTCTGCACACACACAATAAAAAGCTTTACTGAGAAAACGTTTTATGCAATGCCATTGCTAATTTGGAGATGGAAGACTGACAGTCACATAGCCCATGAGGCATTTCAGCAAACAGCAACTGGAGCTCCATAGGCTTGGGACAAAAAACATTTGGAAAAAAAAAAACAGTTTTATTAAATGCACATGAAAAGATATTCCCTTTCTAAAAGGTTTTAGTATCGAATCTAGTGGTTAAGTTGCTGCTCTTCAGCTACAAAAATCAATTCCATTTTAGTTTAGAGGTAGTCTTGGGAGAAAAATGTCCTGTTACTCTCGAGTTGGCATAGTGGTTTTTCTTTTGCTTTCTGCAAAACTTTGTTTATGGTATTTATGACTATGATGTGCATTAGTATAGATGGATCAAGTGCCCTTATTATGGCGGATTTTGGCAGCAATATCTACAGCAGACCTTGCACAGTTTAGCATGAAATAATTGAGGTCTTCTTGAAGAAATCAAGCAGCTTAGAAGGCTGCTTTCACTTTCCATTGCTGTGCATCCACATCGTAGAATGAACTCAGGCACAATTAAACACATCTCCCCAAATCCCCTGCCTGCTATATACCACCTCTTGCCAATTTATAACAGTGCTTGTCATGCACGCCACCTTGCCCACCTGACGCTGTACAAGACCCCAGAGAAACCCTCTCCAGCTAGCAGCTTGGTGAGTACAACACGTTGGAGAGTTCTGCCAGGAAGCACAGACCTCTCTGCCGCATCCGAACTATCTGTGAAATCATATTGTTTTGATGGAACTTTTGACTAAAACCAAGCAGGCAGGCAGGCAGTGGTGAGAGAGCTGTGTGCCTGACTGGTGGCCAGCAGCTTGGCTTAAGGACTGTCTTCACATCAGAAGCCTCAAGGTTTCCCTTCCATGTCTCTTGCAGATGTGGAGGACATCATGTGCATCCGTGGCTCCCTCTGAGCCTGAGTTGGCTCTGGGATGAGCAGTCCAAAAGCCCTGTCTGCGCTGGCTCCCTGTCAATCTCCTATGAGGTGGCCAAGAAACAGAAATGAGGACACCAGCCCACGTGGGAACTGAGCTCCAGGTGCTTGGGTGACAGGGCATGGCCACTAACAGCTCTGTCTACACCGACCCAGGTGTCAGTCACCCGAGCTCAATTTGCACTGAAGCTGCAATAAAACCACACCAAAGTCCCAGCCAGCTACTTGCTGCTGGCTAACAGCTCTTTCCCTTTGCTTGCTTGCCCTGTCAGCAAAAAGCGCTGGCCCCAGGCCAGATTATAACTTCACACGACAATGAGACCATTGCCCACACCTGCATCAGGAAATATGGAGTATACGCAGGGCTGGAAAAGCAGTAGCCTCCCTGCTTTGCCTTCTTCCCTGCCTGCTTCCCTATCTGCCAGAGTGGCTCCAAAAACCTGAAGCCATGTCAGCCTTTTTCCTGCTGTGCCCACATTGGATTTATCGCACCACTAAATCCAAGAAGCCACCAACGTCACCCTGGCCTTTCCAACCCCATGTGTCCTCAGTTGGTGGGCCACAAGGAGAAAAACAAGCCATCCCCAGCTCTCAACATAGGGCACAACACAGTGTGAGGGTTCTAGGACACATTTTTCTGTCCTCCAATAACAACATCGGTCCACAGATGAAATGATGGGACAAATCTTTTTGCTGACGAACAAAGTTTCTGGCTCCAAAAATGAGTTATGAAGTGGGAATAACTACACTTGCAAATAAAACAAATATCAGCTTTTAAAATACCTTAGGAAATTATATTTAAAGCTGTTACTTACGTTGCAAAGTAAAACATTAAGCAAGCAGGAAATGCAGGCTTAAACTTTGCCCAGCACTAACTTGTAGACCTCTTTTCTTAAAGTTTGTTAATCCATCCAGTGAGATTACTCTTATCTCTGGGTCAGAAGGAGAAGAGTAAGCTGCAGCGTTTGTGAAATAGCTGGGCATTATACTGATGCACCACAAACCTCTGGCCCTGGATTAGCAAGGAGGGCTCCTAAGGGCTGCAAAGGTGGCTCTGGTTGACCATTGGTGGCTGCGGGCTTGAGCAGGCATCACCTCCCCACACCCTGACACTCCTTGCTCTGTGCCTGCCAGATCCTCTCCCCAGCACCTTGTCCCTGTCCGATCAGCCAGCCACTCGATCTGACCCACTTAAAAAATAATCCCCAACAACATTTGTTTGAGGATGGGGAGGCAGGGGAAGGAGGATTCCTGTTACATCTTCCTAAAGAGTGGCCATACTGCTATTGGTACAGATTTTGGAGAGGTGGGAGCTGCTGCAGCTTTTATGAGGAATTCTGCAGCACGCTGTGGGAGACAGGCTGGGATAGCTGGGCTACGCGTTGTACAGGGAGGATGCAATGAAGCAGCAACCACTGCCCTTGGCTTCTTAGCCTTGCTTACTCTGAGCACCAAGCGAAACAGACTTTGTGGAAAACCAGTAGGCAACTATGCAATTAAAGACTGCACCACCACGCAAACACATGAGATGATCTGAATTCAAGTTGCACAAGCACAAAAATTCGGGCGTTTCATAACTTTCAAGAGCACTACTTTCCCAGCTAAATACAGGTCTTTACAGAACATTTTTTCCTGCATAGAGTGATATAAAATTAACATTTTATTAGATAAAATTTTGTACATTTGCTCAGGATACCAAGAGGCATGTCTGTTACATGAAAGGTGATAAAATCCCTTTCACTTCTCACAAAATGAGCTACCAGTAAATCTTAAGCTTAGAGGTACTACTAACAAAAGCCTCTTAACACCTATAAAATATGTATGTCAGCTCAGTGTGAATTTTAACGAATAACAGAACACCAGCCTCCAGCAGGCTTTCCCATAGCCATTTGTTGTTACGCACGCGCTGACTTTAAGTTGAGCTCTGTAATCACTGCAAGGTACAGAGAGCTGCAGCAATTCTCTCACGGGCTAAAAACTTTCGAGTTTAATAAAAAGAAAGAAAGTGATTACACTTCCAGTAGCAGTCTCTTTTCTAGCCTGTACCTTTATATCACAATGGGTCAATGAAAAATGGGCTGGTCTACATTACAGCAGTTTCAACAATAATCACGGTTAAGGGCACAGGACGTGGGACAGTGCTTATGGAAGGCAAGCAAGTTCTTTGCTCCAAATAAGCTGCAACCTCGTGACTCTAGAGAACAGCTCGTGGGTGGCTGACATCGTTTGGCCTCCAGCCTCAGGGCTGTCAGCTCACACAAGCAGGGCACGCTTGGCTCACGGCAGCGAGCGATCGAACGGTCGACCGCACTGCCTCTGTGTCATGCAGGCTCTGGATGTGAGGAACTACCCTGACCTCTGACAAACACATACAGCATGTAAATAGAAGCTCAGATAGTGCTGCTATCAGTCTGCAGTCTTATCTGATACCTAGAGCTGCCTATAGCAGGCTGGATTTTGTTCTGGCGGATGAGGCAGTCTAACCTCTCATTTATGAGTCTTTCCAGAACAAAGAAAATACATCCACAATAATGAAAGCTCCTCTCCATCCGCTTCCTTTGGTATAGCTGCTGTATAATGAGTTTTAACATTGGTTTTGTGCTACACAATCGTTGCCGCAAACCTCCTGTTTATGTTTGGTGTTTGCGTATTTGTTTTGTCTCCCTGTGCCGATTTCAGTGCTCTCTGGAAACCCCAAACAAGTCTCTGACTGGGCTGCCTGTGAATGAAGCCTTTACTCCCACAGTGTTATGAAAGCAAACACAAGCCCAGGGTCAAGTGCTTCTTTTGTCCCAGTAGTTCTTTCCCACGAGTTCAATCCTGCCATTAGCATTGATTTCCACTCCTTTAATCTGGAAACGCCTATCACAGCCCGTCAAAGCACTTTCTGCTGAGATTTCCCCAAGTAGCAGAAAAGAAACCATCCTCTCCTTACCTTTACCTCCAGTCGCTTGAAGCATCTTCAGATGATCCACTGTCATTTGCAGTATTTCCGCTTTTTCTAATTTGGCAGATCCCTTTGAGATAAGAGATTCATGTAAATAAAACTGAGCCCAGCTTTACGGTTTCAGTTTCTCCTATCATTGGAACATTCTCAGCTTAAGTCTTTTGTGAGCATCTGCATCCCAGACACTGCCTGATGACTACCGCCGTCTCCCTCTTAGTGACACAAGCACCAGCAGCACAACCTGGCTTTATTAAGACTATGGCTCAGCGTAGCTCTGGCTTTGAGCTTGGTGCAGAGATGACGCCTTCATGAAATAAAAGAAGGGTCTCACTTTCAGCACATCCTTTTCAAGCAACCGACCCAAAAAATAACTGAAAACCCACTGGGACAGGTCTGCAGAGCTAGTGATGCTACAGCCTTTTTTGCTGCTTTTACCAGTAGGTGTCCCTATGGACACACACCGAAAAGTATCCCTCTTCCCTAGAAGCCTATTAATTTTTGACATGTCATTTGGCTGCTGAATATTCTATTCTCATTCTCCGCTGCAAAAACAATCACACAGCCCACAGTTTTTCAAGTTACTGCGAGGCTGGGTTTGCAAGGACACGCAGCCAAACACTGTGAAAAAGAAAGAGCTCCTCCAGCAGTGACACTCTTTCCTGTCACTGAGGATGGCTCATGGTGCTACAGGATGCAAGACCAAAGGCAGTATTAATACATTAATCTCTAAATAAAACCATTTCCCTCAAACACACGTGAAACATACCCAGACAGTTGAGTTTTCCATGCGAACATTATCCCAGGCTACCCCCTCAGCATCAACTAAAATCAGAGCTGCACAACCTTTGGCTGCTGGCAGACAGCATCCTGCAAGCCAAATCTGCCCTCTGTTCCCACCCATGCCGCCTGCTGACACCAGACTCTCTGCAGCCCCTGCTGCTTCATTTGGGCTGCAGGTGAGCAGAGAAGACCCAGGGGGCACCCCAACACTCAGCCCCAGGGGGAAGCTCCCTGCCACAGGGGCTCAGCGTGTGGCCAGGAGCGGGTGGAAGGGCAGCGGGGGAGAACAGCCCTGCTCAGACACTTCAGTGAGTGGAATGCCAAGGAGCTGGGAAAGGACGGGTGACTTTGGCTTTGGCATCTTTACAGGAAAGTGGCAGGGAGGCTGAACAAAACACATCGCACGCTTATTTTTGCCCCGATCTTTTTTTTTTTTTTTTTTAAATTTAATTCAATTATTGCTTTCAGCATTCCTTAGTATGAATTTTGGTGTGCGGGTGATTTTTTTATTAAATTCTACATTTTACATGCAACTGCATCCTGTGTTTTGCTCAGACTTCATCTTTTCCGTAGAAACAGCACAGGCCGTCTCCGGGCGAGTGACTAATAGCTAAAAACTGCATGCTGCTGGGTCCCTTCCAAAGGCTCTGTAGGACTTGTTTTATAATGTTTGTGGGTTTCGAGAAGTAAACAATAAAATGGGACAAACAACTGTTGTCTCTTGCCCCTATTTATCTAGCTGAAAATACCTCTGCCGCTCCACTGCGCCTATGGAACAGCTCAGCTACAGCCAGCAGGTACTGAAGTATCCCGCAGGTGATACAAGTGATGCTCTTACTGTGACTGCAATACTTAAAATTTCTTTTTCATCGGCCTCTTGTTCATGTACTGAGCCTTGTACAGTGGGGTGTTGGCCAATCCCAGCTGCCCCAGCAGTTCGGCACCCACAGGCTGCTCTCAGGTTTACTTTCTATATTTTATTTTCAGTTACAAGGAAGTCAGGAGCTGTATGCTCAGTTGGTGCCCCTGAGTGAGACCCAGTGCCATCTGCGCGTACCCATGCATCTTCAAATACACTTGATAAAACAGAAATGCTGTTAAATATCAAATCAAGAGACAAAAAAACAAAAAAAACAAAAAAAACATGATTTGGAAAAGTAACTAAATAATTTGAGCAGCAGAAACAAAACACACTTTTTGCAGCACTGACGGTACTTGAAGCTTTCGCTGTGCAATTTCCCAGGCAGGAGCTGAACCCAGGTTCCCTGGACCCTCACAGCCTTCCCATCGAGCACTGCTCACTGAAAGCCTTTGAAAGGACCACTGCCTTACCCGGATCTCAACACTGGGCCTGTTCCCAGCCCCAGTGCACTGCTTTTACACAGCCACTTTAAAACCTGACTGATCCGGGCAGCTTGCTTGCTTCTTAGGAAACCATATTGATTATCTTGCAACTGTAATTACAGATTAAAACGAAAGTTTCCTTAAAGAAAGGGCAAAAGAGATCCAAGATTTATACCGATGACTAACCGACACACAGGTCTGGGGGGTTGTTTTGTTGTTTTTTCTGTTTTGTTTTTTAACTACAGAGTAAAGCACATTTTTAACAAAACCACCACTGGAATTCATCGAAAGAACAGAGGCAACACAAACACTGTTACCCTTAAGGGAAAAACAAGCCAAAGAATGGAAATGTTTTTCAGCTTTATGATGGATTATGTTCCTAATAGTTTTGCCACAACAAAGCGCTTCACTGAGATGCCAGCTCTGTGCCAGATCAGGACACATACAGGATTATTTTAATAAGCTCTACAAGGGAACCGACATTGCCAGATGAGATACAGGATGAAAAAAAAAGGGCTTACTTGTTTTTCAAAAGCAGTTGGCACCAGCCGCCTCAGCTCAGATAAACTGTTATTTATACGATCCCGGCGCCTTTTCTCTATAATCTATTCCCAAAAACAAAACACAGTAAGTTTACACAATTGTTGAAGGGCGAAATCACAGCACGCACGCAAATTGTCACATGGGAAAAGAACGAAAGGACACGTACCCCTCTTCTTTTCTTTCTGGCCATAATCTGAGATGTTGTGGTTGGGGAATTTGGTCGAAGCACAGAACTATGGCTTTGCCTGGGAAATGACAAAAGTACATCAGGTGTTGCACAACGTGACACTGCTCTCTGAAGACACCTTAGGTCACCGTATTGAGTACTCATAGTGCCCTCTCATGTTGCTTACAACGTACTGGGTTTTCAAAGAGACATTTTGTTTTGGATTGCTCCAGCCAAGCGGACTGCTGTGCATTGCCAGAACCCCCTGAAAGGTCCTCTCTGAAGACGGTTCACTGTCCAGCACAGGTTTCATTTTCACTGCATCTATAATCATGCCTACAAATACAGTCTATAGAACTGCGTCCAAAGGAAAGAACATGGACCACCTATACATGATAGCTGGAATAGATGGTCTTAGAGGCCTTTTCCAACCATGATGATTCCATGCCTCAGTGCTAGCAGCAGCACATGTATGCCATGTTACAGGCCCGGCCAGGTTTTGCCATTCCTCAGTGGTCAATGGGCACTCATGCAGGAGGTCAGTGCCCTGCCGACAGCTGCTGCCTCCTCCAGCACGACCAGCACAGTGCTTTTACCATCTGCTTTTAAAACTTAATTGCCCACAGCTACGGAAGGATCTCAACCTCATCACGAACAGGCAAAACATGCGCTTGCTGTTTGACAGGCATTTACCCAGTGATGGCGACAGGCCGGGGCTCGGTGCCCATACCACTGTGTTGCTCACATTGGCCCTTAGACTCGAGTTGTCCCTGCAGAGTTCCCCCCGACACTCCCCCTTCCCCTCCCTCCCCCCCCCACGAGCCCATCTCCATCGGCTCACAGCGGGGTTTGCTGCGGTTCCCATCCAACCACCGGACCCACTGGTCATTTCCTACTGGCGCCGATTCATTTCGGTTGTTCGGCGCCGATCGGGAGTGACTTCGCGAACAGATCCGACTGCACACAGTGCATCACGCGGGGCTGCCGGGCGGCTCCCCCACCTCCCGGGCCAGCACTGTCCCGAGCCCCAGGCGGTGCGGGGGTTCCCAAAGAGCTGCGGGCTCCGAGTGGTGCCGGTCATCCCGGGGCAGCCCACACTCCCGAGTTTCGGGATGCTGGCGTTTTGGAGTGCAGGGTTTTGGTGCCTGGGTTTTTGGCCCTCGGCGCCCGCGCGGGTGGGATTGCGGGGGTTGGGGGGAGATGGGTCCCGCTTACCCGCAGTAGTTGTTCTCGCTGCCCACATCGATGGTCTCGTCCATGTCGCTGTCTGAGGTAGTTTCCTCGCAAGGTCGCTTCATCGCGGCTCAGCCCGCAGCCGGCGGGGTGCAGAGGGAAATAAATCCGGACGGGGGCTCCGGCACGGCACAGCACCGCCAGCAGAGCGAACCCTCTCTGAGGCGCTTTCCCACGCCGCGGCACAGCCTCAAGCGCGCCGGCCCGCCCCCGGCCAGGCCCGCCCCGTCGGGAGGACGGGAGGGAGGGAGGCAGGGCGGGGGCCGCCCACCCGGGAGACGGAAAAAAGTCTCGGCCGAAGGTGCCGGGATCCGCGAGGAGAGGTAATGAGGCTCCCAGCCTTGGGAGGGGGCGAGGGGATGACCCTCAGACTGTACCTCCGCCCCGTCCCGCGGGGCCCGGCGGTGCCGGCCGGGAGCGGGTAGAGTGGGCGCCGGGGGGGCCGGAGCCGCGGTGCCGGCGGGCGGCGGCACTTTGCCCCGTGCCCCCTGTGGAGCGTCGCTGGGCCGGGGGGTAGAGGGGTGACGCAGCGCTCGGGTGCAGGTGGCTCTGCGCGTCTGGGGCAGCACGGTGCTGGAGGAGAAGCCAGCGGCAGCCCTGCTTCCCTCCGTGGAGGCAGCGATATCGGTGGCACGCCGGGCGCAGGTTCTTCACGTGGCTGTCGCTGCTGTATCGCCCTTCGCACGCCCGCGGTACCGTCAGCAGGAGATGCACGGTGGCTGGGACGCAACCGAAGCGGAGCGGCCGCGGGAAGGGCCGAGGCGGCTTCGGGGACTCGGAACGCGTTCCCCACAATGGCCCCTTTGATGGTATCTGAGCAAAAAAAATCAAACAAAAATAAGGACGGGGACCTCTCGGGAAAAAACGATCCGCAGCGGGAACAGCCTGCGGCGGCCGGCTGCAGAACCCGTGCCCACCCATGGGGCTGCGACTGCCGCAGAGGATCGTGAGGCGCTCCCGGGACGGGGCGGGGGGCGGGCGCGTAGTGCCCGCTATGGCGCTGCCATCAGTCGCCCCGCGGTGCGGCACGGTGCGCGCTCTCGGGGCTTCGCACGTGTATCTGCAGATCAAGCGTCAGTGCCGCTACAGCTGTGTGATGTGTGCTCACTCTGGACATAGTTCCGGCTGCCTTACGACTTTTCTTTTTTTTTTTTTCCTGGGGCACAGTTCTGCCGTGCTTTTCTCTTACAGAAACCCGAGCTGTCCCGTGCTTACTTCCCTGAGCCAGGCTGATGTCAGGGCTGTGCGTCGTGGAGCCGGCTGCGAAATCCTCCTGACAGCCCTGCTGGGGTCTCTCCTCCTGGAAACTCCCAACGCTAACAGGCCCCTGCTGCGCCCAGCTTAGGCAGGTTCATTTCGTTCTCTTTTTCTTCTCTTTCTCTCTTTTCTTTCATTTTTCCCCCTTTCTTTTCCTTTCTTTTATTCTTTTATTCTTTTCTTTTTTCTTTTTTCCTTTTTTTTTTTCTTTTTTTTTTCCTTTTTCTTTTGTTCTTCTTCTCTTTTCTCTCTTTTTTTTTTNCTTTTTTTTTTCCTTCTCCTTTTTTCTTCCTCCCCATCCCCAACCCACCCACTCCCCGGGGGCCATTTTGGGCTCTCCCGTGCCGCGCTCCTTGCCAGTCCCCACCCGGGGCCGACAGCAGGTGCGCGGTGGGGGCCGTGCAGGAGCTGTGGGCTGCAGCCGCTGTCTGCGTTTTCCGTCATTGCCGGGCGGAGAGAGTTGGCTGTGAGGCGCTTCCCTCCACTGCAGAAAAGCGGGGCTTCTCTGGGTGTCTGCTTGCAGAGAAATTACTGCTCCTGAGCAAGTAGGGCTCACAGGCTCGCGTTAATGTATCCCTCCCCGTTCTCCAGCGCTTTTCCCCCGGTGGTAACAGCCGCAACGCACCGCTCTGCTCGGAGCGGCGGAGCCCCCGGGCTGCCTCAGGGGGGAGCGGGGCGGAGACTGCGCACAGGTCCGGCGTCGCTACGTGCCGCTGCCCGCCCGGGGAACGGTGCTCCGCGACGCCGGCTTTTTTTTCTTCTTTTCTTTTTTTTCTCCCCAGTTTTCCCTCTTCAGAAGTGCGGTGCGATTGAAGGCTGGGGCGGGGGCGGCTGCCGCGGGACCACGGATCCCGCTGGCCGGGCGGCGGCCGACAGCACTGGAACGGGCGTCGGAAACCACCGGGACGTGGGGACGTCAGCACGGCCCACGGGGAAGAGACGCTTCTCCGCTCCCAGTCCCCAGCAGATAAATCTGCCGCGTGCCCGAGATTTCGGGATTGCTCCTTTCAGACAGTGGGGAACGTGTAAGGTGCAGTAGTTGGGGCATGGTGTCCCGACAGAGCAGCAGCTGTCACCCAGCAGCTCTATCCCACGGCGCTCAAGATTGTTCTGAGCTTCCTTATGGCACTTAAACCTTCAGTCTTAGAGTTGTTTCTTGTATTTTACCATCTCACTTCTAAACAAACGCATCTCATTTCCTGCACCCCATGAGCAGCCCCATGTGAGTAACTGTTCTGCAGCTTTTATTTTCTCTTACTGGGAAGCTTTCAGAGCAGTAGAGGAAGACAATCGGCCGTGGCTGAGAACAACGAAGCTGTATTTTCTTCCTGATGGACTCATCAGTAACTGCTGGGGAAAGCCGAAAAACAAGAAAAAATACTGTTTTGGTTTTTTTTTTTCCCCACCTGATTTGATTGTAACTAAAAGTTTGAGGTGATTTCTAGCCAAAGTCACACCAAGGTGGTTCTGACAGATTGAGGAAAGAGCAGAGAACCGAGGAAGGCATGTGTTGCCAATCTAAGGGAAATAAAAGTGGAGACGCGCGGCGTTGCCGGGACTGTGGCTGCGCAGTGGGCGTGCAGCGTTCGTCCCGGTTCGCAGCGAGCATCCTGGCAGTGAGCTGCCTGCGGGGCTCCTGCCAACAGGTCGCAGTGGGGCTGAGCCTTCGGTAGCTACTGTGGGGCTGCAGCCGTGAGTGTGCAGTGATAGAGCTGCGCTGCCCCGGCGGGCTGTGCTCACACCCGCAGATTGTTTCATTTTACTTCAGTTCTGGGAAGTATAAAAATTGCACGGAGACTTGCTGTAAGAAAACACGATGTCAAGCTGATGATGAGTTAAAAAAAAAAAATCCAGGAGGGGAAATATAGTGAGTATTTACAGATCCTTCGCAGTGACATCTTTCAGTGGTAACCACTGAGTCGCACCTCCGCAGATGTGTTCTCGGTGAAGCCGGCTATTGGGTTTTCAGGCTGCCGACCGAAGGCACAGCTCCACGTGCCCTGCAGTTTGCATTCCCCACCTTTTGGTGCCTGCAGAGATCAATGAATGCACTCTCCCGGGTCGAGTGCTGCCTCCTGGCCCCAGTCAGTAGGTGCCGCTTGTTCGTCCGGTCCTCTCGTTAAACGCTTGAAATGCTCGAGCTGCCACTGCTTCCTAGGTGATGGGGAAGGGCGGAATGTCCTCTGGCTCAGGGCTGTGCAGGATGATGACGGCCAGGATGGCGGGCCGGCACCCCTGGGCTGCGGGGGCACAAACCCTCCAGGCGAGAGCCTCATCCTTCCCTCGTCGCACCTTTGCATGCTTCCTCTGTGAGCTCGGGCACTCAGACCAATTAATTCCGTTAACAAAGGGTGTAAATTAGAAGTGTTTGTGAACTGTATTGAACCTCAATTTGCACGGTCTTATTCACAACAAAAGTGGCTGCAATTTGATTTAAATTAATTCACTTTCAGAATAAAATAACACTGAATAGAATAAAAGCAGCTTTAGTTTTGAATGGTTGTCTGCATAGAATTGTTTGTGGTTTAACTAATCCACTTTAAAAATTAACTCTATTAATTTTCGTGGGCTTTTCCATCTAGGTTAGCTTGCTTTGTCTCTTTCTTTCAGTCTCCTATCAGTAAAATGGAGATAGGAATAGCCTGCTAACATTTGAAAATCTCTGTGTTGAATACTCTTGGTAACTGCAGCACTTTGCCTTCCACTCGGTGTGTATGTTCCACAAAAGCCAGGACTTGATTTTCTACACATGTGCAGAGTTCTTGCCTGGCAGTGTTTTACAGGCTCTGTACGCAGCTGTACATGGCCACACAAGACAGATAGCAGTGGGGAATTAAGGCTTTGCTGCGCGTTTTGAACTCTGACCAGACATCTCCTTGGCTTTGGTTCCGTGTTTTCTTCAAAGCCTGTGGACCAAGACTTAGGAACTGTCTAACTTTCGTCATCTTAATGAACGGTTTCAGTGGTGTTAACGGGAACTAGGGCATTTTCTTTATTAATGGAAATCAGGTCACTTAATTACCTAACAAAAATGCACGGAACCTTGTCTCGCTGTTTTCTGCACTTCATGAATTATGAACTTCACTCTGTTTTAGAGAGAGCTCTGCTAAAATGGATGAAGCAGTAGCAGGTATAAAATTATCTTTTTTGTAATGGAAATACTTCTTGTAAAAACGAACACACTAGCATAATTTTCTTATTGGAAGTCACTGCTATTTAAATCTTTGCAGCGGTGTAGCATGGTTTGACTAACCCGTGGTACGTAACTACTGAAAGGCCAGATGAACACATCAGCGCATCTTCTGTCAAAAATGGGAACACTGAAATATTATTTTTTTAAATTAAAGCTTGGTGGGACTTTGGACTAGAGGGATTCTTTTATTTCTTCCCATCCCTCCCCCCATCCTACTGTCTGCTTCAACATTTTCTTTTCTTTCTTGGGTGGTTTCACTCCAAGTGGGACTTCTTTTGTGCCTTTCAGTTGCCAAAAACTGGAGAATTGTTATTATTTGAATTTTGCTGTTGGTTGTTCTTTTAAAATAAAAACCAAGATGCTTTCCAGAGAGTTAAGAAGGAACCAGTTCTCGGGAAGTGCTGAGGAAACAGTAGTGGCTTTAGCTGAGTTTTTCTATGCGAGAGAAAAGTATAAATCATCTTCAGGTTTCAAATCTAGCTGTTAATAACAAAGCACATCACCTCATGCTCTAAAAATACCCCTGTATATAGACTATACGTATGACAAAAATAAGCAACCCTGATACTCTGGCAAGATCTGTGGTATTATTTCACTTCCTCAGTAACAGTAGTCATTGTTGGCACCTGGAAGTGACTGTGAAAATACAGATCCCTGTAAAGCTGGGTAAATAAAGGGACGCGCTCCACTTCTGTTTGTCAGTAGAAGAAACTGTGACATCTGACAAAATTATTAATGCAAATATTTTCTCAATCTCTGCCATAAAAAATGCAGGGGCAAAATAAATCCTCAGTAAAATCTGTTCCCAAAATAAGCAGGCATAAATACAGTACAGAGCCAGAGACTTCCACCACCACCATAGAATTTAGTTAAGGATCTTAAGACAAAAAGGTAACCTGTTTTTCCATGAACTCAAAGTTACAAATGCTGGCATGAATGGTGTCCATGAAGAGAACAGCCATCTTAAACAGCAGAAAGTTCCCTTTTGTCTTATCACTCTTTTTCCGAGGGAAAAAAACGGCTGTTGTCTTGGTTGTCCTCAGCATTAGAACTGCCTGCTTCGAAGCAGGACTTTCTCTGATCCTATAGTTAACATCGCATCTGATCCTGCTGAGCTTAACTGGGAAATCTTGTGTTGACTGAATATGGCTTTTGCTTGAATAAAGAAATTGAAGAGCTCTCTGGAAGAGCTGGGCCTAATTCCAATTTTCTTCTCAATTCTAAAATAGAAGGATGCTGTCAAGGTATTTGTGATTTATGGGAGCAAACGTGTTTCTCTCCTTTAAAATCTTACATTGCTTTGGCAGCAGTTTAGTTTAACATCTTTTCTGATTGATTTTATTCTATGTACCTTTTCTGTTTATGCAGGATTGAAAATAAATGTGTCCTTTATATTAGAGGAAAAGAGATAAGACTTTCTCTTTGGGAGGAAAGTACGATCTCACTGGGGTTCTGAGGACACGTCAGGCTAATTGTTGGTGACTTTAAAACTGCTCTTTGTGGTGCAAGAGACGAAAAATTCTGTGTAGACTGTAGGCTTTCCAAAACGCTAAAAGCTTTCTTTTGCTTGGTAAGTTGTTTTTTCATGTGTTTTATTTCCATGGCAGATGTTAACCAGGGGATGTGAAACTCCTGCCAGAGAATACACTGCTTTTGGTGCTCACGGGGCTGCTGGTGCTCATCTTTGAGAGAAAATGAGGCTCTGTGCTGGGACCTGGGCCACGCCAGCTGTGAGGCTCAGGGTCCCTTGGAGCCCTGATGCTTCCTCAGCCCCACTGCCGGTCAGCACTCCTGCTGCCACCACGCTGCTGAGGCCTGTTGCTGGGGGTGTCATAGACACTCTATTCCACGTTTCCTCTGTTTCTTTGTTTGTCACCATGGAATGTATTTTTACTGAAGATTCTTAGCTTCCTTTTTTGAAGCTTTTTTTTTTTTCTTCTTCCAAACCATCGCTTCTGTGTGGAAAACTGGCCTCCCTGACTGTCTGCAGGCCCTGCTCCTCAGCCTTTTTCTCTGCTTCTGATTGTCCCTTAGTTTTCTGCTACTCTTGGAGGGGCATGCTCCAGCTTTGCTCCCTTCTTTCTTCCTGCACCCATCTCTGGGTCAGGCCCGACGACATCCTGAGGACAGCAGCTCACAGAACTTGCTTTCAAGCAATAACTTCTCCCCAGCCATGCAGAGGTCTTTTACATCTTGTTTTGGTAGGCTCTCACACTTCCGCCACTCCCTCTCTTGTCTTTGGCCTTTACACAGTCAGTGGATCTTTTCTTCCACCTCCCTAAAGCTTTTGGCTCACCTGCTTCCTCAGAGTTGGCTGATAGCATCAGTTCTTCCAGAGTTGATGGTTTTTAATGCAGGTGTCCTCTCTGCCTTCTTGTTTGCATAGTTGGGAAGACTGCATCCAAGTATGGCTAGCAGGTCTTCCTACTAGAGCAATGAATACTTTGACTCTCCTGCTAGATAGACAAGACTTTGTGGAGGCTTCCCTCCAGCTTCCCATACACGTTCTCCTGTCTCTGCCTCTGGGCTGTTTGGCTCACCTTTCTGGTTAACAGCTCTGACCACATCACTGCCAGCTCCCTCGTTCCCTCCCAAAACACCGTCTTCCCTCCTTGGCCCTTCCTAGCCCTCCCCTTCCGTCATCCCTGCCTTCTGCCTTACTGTGCTCTCTCCTCCCTTCTCCTGCTGGTCCACTGAAGCCAGATGTGTCTGCCCTCCCTCTCTCCCTGCTAGTGCCTCTCCTGTAATGCCTTCATATTTCTGGGGGGCCTAACTGCAAACCAGGGTATTTACTAGATATGCCCATGTCCATAAGCTCCTAAAAATTTCACCTCATCCTTGGACCTCCTGGTAGCTGAGACCCCCACACTGAGGTACTTCACACGTGGTTTTATTGCAAGGTGGCCTTTCGGAGTAGCGGCACTTGGACTTGATCAGGTGTCCACCTCAGTAGGTGACTCGGGTTGACACAATCAGTGGGGATTTTTCGCTCCTGATTGGGGAATTCCAAGCACCAGCTGCAGCCCTGAGGTCTGTCAGGGAGGAAAGAGGTGAGAGGGATGAGCTCCAGAGACCTCCCTGCCTTGGGTGGCAATGAAGAGAGTGAGCAGAAGTAGAAAGTTTCCTACGTGGAGTCTTTGTTGAGGAAATGGGCTGGCAAACTTTCCTGCTCTGAGAGGCAGCCCCATAGTAGTAAGGACAAAGAAAAATCTTGCTGCTATTCACTATGGAGATGGGATTATCACTCGAGCTAAGTGCATTGCCAACCTGAAGTAAGTCAGTGCTTGCACAGTGGGTACTAACCACTCGGATGCCCCCCTTCCGAAGACAGGTCCCCAGCAGGGCTCAGATGCTCAGAGTATGGTTCCATCCAGTGTCCTGCTTTTCCTGTGGTTTCAAAACTGCCAGAGCACATGTGCTTCGTGTGTTCACCTAGAGTAGCCCACCCAAAGATCATTACTTTTGTTGTTAACAGACCTATGCTTCATTTGTTCATATACCAGAAAATAAAGTAGCATAAATTATTTGGATATAATGTCTTAGTTTCAGCTGGGATTGAATTGTTTTCTTCAGAGTGTCTGGTATGATGCTATGTTTTGATTCCAGGAGAAAAACAATGTTGATAACTCACCGATGTTTATAGCTGCTGCTAAGCAGTGTTATGCAGACCCAAGGCCATTCTCAGTGAAGGGCCCGAGGAGCTGAAAGGGAACAGAATTAGGACAGCTGACTTAAACTGGCTAAAGGGATATTCTGTATCATGTGATATCAAGTGGAAGGAGTTATGAAGGGGGAGGAGTTCATCTCTGGCCCCCACTGCTGCCTGGGGGGCTAGCTGGGCAAGGGTGGTGAGCAACTGCTTGTGCATCACTTGTTACATACATTCATACGTATATATACATATATATATATACATGTACACACACACATTTATATAATCTTTTTCTCTATCTTAGTAAATAATAGTTCTAGCTCAATCCATGAGTTCTACTTTGTTAGTGAATTTCTCCCCCATCTCACTGGGAAGAGTGGGAGTTAGAAAATGGCTCATGGTGGTGCTGAGCCACCTGCCAGGTTAAACCACAACACTTAGATTTTCAGTATCACTCTTCCAAATAGGAGTTCTCCAAGAATCTTAACTTTCTGCTAGATAAAATGATCTCAGAAGAGAGAAACAGCTAACAGACCAGATACAAAAAGGAAATGCTAGCAGTGCATTACAATCAAAAGAAAAAATGACAGAGCTGGTTGGGCCATTGATTTCTTCTGTATTGATCTTAAATGGTAAGTAAGCAGACTACTGTAGAGATGCTAAACAGAGCATGTAAGATTATTTAAAATTTAGAAGACCTGTAATAGCAATGAGGACATGAATGCGACAGAAAGGAACCCTGAAAGGTCAGCAAGCGGATTAAATGTGGAAACAGTACAGACCAGTTCATCTGGTAAAAGGTAGACCAAAGCATAAAGTGAAACATGGGAAGTGGGAGCACATTCTGGCAAACAGATGATCACAGTGTATTTCTCATGCAGAAAACCTATGAAGTGGCTGATACAGCTCAGTTGATCAGATGGCCCTGTACCTCGGGGCAGGCCTGCACAGATACCACAGGAGTAAATCCTCACAGTACCTGCAGTCATTACTACGTCAAGAAGACGACAGTGCAGATTGCCTTCTGCTGTGTGTTTCATACTGCTCTCCCTTTCTCCTTGAAATCACAATTTTTTGATTTAAGGCACAATTTTTTTTACAGGGATAAGATTCAAAATGAGAGATATTTTGATGTGATAACTCTGTAGAAAGAAAGTGGAGTTTCACTGCTGTGAGCAGTTGTAGAACAAAGGGGGTGTGTCCACATACCATTTTATTACCTGCTTCTTGGTTTTTCCTTCCCAGTGGGCACAGAGAGCATTTGCTTTCACATGTGTGCCCATACAGATTCAGAATCTGTAGCTGAGGGAGAATTTAAGCCCTTCAAAATCACTGGAAGAACCTGCTGAGTTAATTTTTAGTGTAATCAGTTTTGCAGTTTGGGGTTGGCTGGACTTCTGATGTTTGGCTGGGGTTTCATGGTTACTGGCAAAATGACCAGATAAGTATTTCACAGAGTCATCTAAAGGAGAAAAGAAAACATCCTAACAGAAGGCATTCCAGCAGATGACTAACTTTTAAAAATCCATTTTAAAATTTGTGTATATAACTCTATATTGTACATAAAATCGTAGCAGAAAACATGCTTCTGATATCTCTTTTCCTACATCAGTAAGTATATTGCCCAATATGTTCAACTATATTTCGTAGGAGATACTATAAGCCTAAGAGCATAAGGAGTGACAAACACTTGTTCTCAAAAAATGGTGTAATGGATTTGATGCTGTTTCATAGTTTAGTGTCTGACTAGTCCATGTGATAACTCATTCAAAGCCTTATGATGTTTTACTAATAGGATTCTTTTCATTGAGTTCTGTATAAGTTCACCTATATAACCTTGTTATTAGTCACTTCATTAACCATTAATTAAATTAATACATAGTGTTTAAAATCTGCATCTTGTTAATATACAATAGGACAGCTTTTGAATATAACAGCAATTTATGTTGAAATATTTTGCTAGCATTTTTTAAGAGCGTGAGCCCACTTCCTAGACTCAAAATACTCAGACTTAGTGGCTCCCACATAAAAAAAAAAAAAAAAGAATAAAATTATTCAAATGGCAAAGCTGCAAAACTACAGTTCAAAGGGTGAAACTTTTGCAAAGTGATCCAGTAAAAATAAATGTAAATTTTGCAACGGCCACTTGGTGTCATCTAGTCAGAGCTAGTTTGTTAGCTTCTTGTTCTAGGCTTGGTTTTAGTGTTAAGAAAATGACATTTAATCTTGATTATCTGAGACCTCAGGGCCCAACGTTAGCTCCTATTCTCTCTAGGTGAGATCCTCATAGGCGATATTGCGGAGTCATTGGAAGACCACCAACCTGAACAATTGCAGTCTCTCTTAGAAAGGCTGCTTTGGGGGCAGACCATAGTGTACTACTTGAGTCTTTTTTGCCCTGATTGTACAGTTATTTTGCTGCCAGCACCACTAGCGAGCAGAAAAGGTGACTACACCTTGCTCAGTCTATCTGAGGTCAAAAGCTAGGGTTCAGTATGTGGTAGACAGAACTATCAGGTGGCAACAGAGGAACCCTAAGGAGCTCCTATGAAAATCTGGCGTCAGCTTAGAGCAGCTCCACTCACTCGCTGCATGAGCAGGCAACTGCTTTGCCAGTTTGCCAGTGAGAGGAAAACACTCAGCCCTTGAATGAGACAAACAACTCCAGGTCTCCTGGGGGGAAGCACATTTTTCAAGAACTCCTTGTGAGGTGAAACACTTGGAATATTTTTTCCTTTGTGAAGGGCCTCCTCTGTTCTGCTCCCCAGTTGGGCGACCCCGCAGAGAGTTACACCCAGCAAATGGGTAATTGCTTGGAACTTGGAACTGAGGCTTGGAAAATCTTTTTGTGTTTAAATCTGTACCTAATCAAACATCTACCCGCTCTGTGAGGAGAGAGCATAGAGCAGAGCAGGAGAATATTTCACATTGGTAGAAATGAAAGATAAGGTTTTGATCTGATGGCTTTGCTGCCACTTGCACTCAGTTTGCCAGGAGACTTGTGTAGGGAGAGGATGCTTTTGAAAGGGTTTTAGTTGTTTCATATATTATTTTGCTGTATTAAATATTTATGATGATTACCTTTGCTGCTTATAGGCTAAAGAATCTGATTGTGTTTGGTGCTGTTTACCACAAAAAGTATACTGCTGGGAGCATAACGGAACTGTGAAAAAAACAGAGGTAGAAATAAGGACAATTAGTAAAATGCAACAAATAAGTAGTCGGTTACTTACCAAAAGGAAAATAGTCATACCTTGTCAGCACTGTGATGATCTCGTTATTCAAAGATCAGAGTATTGCAAATTGATGTTGACAAACTGGGGGGAATTCACATAAAAGAGCTCAAACCACTGTTGGACTTTAAGGACTGGTTAATGGGACAGATTAAAACAGCTAGATAAAGCCTGTCTGTCTAGGTACTTGCATAACAGTAATGAATGTGATGCATTGTGCTGCGTGGTGAAGGAGTTGGTGGAAGCCCAGGGAATCCAGTAACCACTTACAAAGTTGTAGGCTGCAAGCACGAAGAAAGGAAAAAAAGTGGGTGAGGATTGCTGAAGGAGCACAAGTGCTAAGATGAAAAGGAGGAAAGCTCATGCCAAACACTAGGAAATATTACCTCCTGTGAGAACTGTTAGTCTGTGGTCAGAAGTTATACAAAACCCCTCAGTTGAGTCATTTAAACTGAATTGTAAAAAACACTCTAGAAACTATGCTGTATTGGCACAGGGTGAGCCTAGATCGGGAACAACATGCCTACCCCCTGGTTTCCTTTTTCCCAAGGGCCATTTACAGCTAGCATGGTAGATGTTACTTGACTTAGCAAGAAGCAGAATGAATATGGCTGGAGGCAAAGAAGAAAAATTCAGTGCACGGATTTTATGCATCGTGAGAGCTCAGTGGCTGCTCTGTGCAGATGCAGTAGCCCCATGGGCACGGTACGTGGCACAGACAGGCAGGAACTAAGCTTGATACAAGCTTTGTATCAACTCCGATGTGATCTGCCCTGTATCCCTGTTCAGTCTTCATGGAGAGGAGCTGCTAGAAGACACAATGAAGCCAGAGGGCTGCCCAGCCACTCCTATTGGTCCCGTGTTCACGTTTCATGATCAGTTGTGTCTGTGCAAGGGAAGAGAGAGGCAGGAGGCTCGCCAAGATGTGGCCCCTCACTGCTCTGATGTGTATCACCTCTCTCTTCTGTCACCACAGGTTTCCCACATTTTTGGCCAAGAAGAAAAACAGTTGAGCCTGTCCCTGTGAGCATTTTATGTTTCCTTCCTTTCTTGTGTTGATAAGGCAGGAGTTACAGGGATTTGGGGTGAAGCTCTAGAGCAGCTGGAGAGTCTGGAAAAAAGAAGCATTGCTTGTTGGGAGCCTCAGGACAAAGGTACAAAGTGAAAAAATTGTCTGCTATGTGGAAAATTCTAGGTCTACTTACTCACCCTGCTGAGGTCAGGGGCTTGGTGGTGCTGAGCTGTAACCATCATGCACACTCCATTGCTCCTGTTTTCTTCTCCTGGAGACTTCTTCCTGTGGCTTTACCCCAGCATGGTCACCATAGCGTTGACCTGGCCAAAGAAATTTAAAAACAGTTTCTATAATAAGTGCCATCTTTATTGTGAGGGAAAATGTTATTTTATTGTGAGGGAAAATGTTATTAAGACTCAATCCTCAATCCATATTTGTTGGAGAATTTTATTTTTCATTTCGTTTACAAAGGCCACTTCAGAGTATGCTTTGAAGGGAATGAGCATGGGTACTCATTTCCCGATAGTACTTATTGCTCCACCACAGCAAAATGACCCCAAAGGCATAAATAATTAATTCTTTAAGCACTTCATGGGTTTCAATGTGTTTTTTATTCACAGTATTCCTTTGAGCTGCAGAAATGCTTTATCTGATTAAAGATGTTATTTGTATTGTTCAGATGGGCATGGGATGGGCTAAGCCTGGTCTGAAGTGAAGAGTGGAGGGACTGGAGTTGTCCTGGAGAGAGAAAGGGGAGAAGGAGAAGGTAAACTTGAGGAAGAGAGATAGGGGAGAGCTGAGCCTTCTGCTCACGCTAGTGGGTGCTCACCTGGTGAAAAAAGGGAGAATCCCACCAGCAGCAGCTGGTCAAGTAAGGTCAGGCCAGCTTCTCAAGTCTGTGCCACCAGTGGAGCAGACCACAGGGCTCCTATTGACAACAGTTGACATCCAATCCCAGCCCTGTGCTAAGCCAGGCCTTTGAAAAAATAGCCAGACTTATCTCTTTCTTTCAAAATCTACCTAGAGACGCGCTGCTTGTTTATTACATGCCTCAAAAATATGATGGATATGAACTGATTCTGTTGAATTCATGGTCTTTTGGGATGACAATAAGAAAAAAAAAAAAAAGAGCGAACCTGCAGTTTCTTATCTTAATACTCTTTTCATGGCCAGTACCCTGAACAAGACCTACTGCCAGCCCCTGACATCCTGATGTGGTGGTAAAAAGATTTTTGGATTAATGACATACAACCTCATGCCCAGTGAATGCAGCCAGCCTTCTCCAAGTATTTAGAGAGTGATTCTAACAATTCTACTTACAATACTTAATACTTCTCAAATACTTAGATTCTTGGGCATTCCGACCTAGTGATGTCTGTTCATGTGATGTATTACAGCAGGGGAAGCCAGACTCAGCTGGAGACTTTCTGCTCATACGAGTGTACGGGTTGCAGAACAGCAGGACGCTCTTCAAAGGATGTCCTCCAGCAGAGCCTTTGGTCCATACCTGAAGCATGTTAAATTTTGGCTGAATTGCAAAGCATAATTGCAAAGCATCTTCCTTTCTCTGTCAGTCTTAAAGTCCTGGTAGCAGAAAGTGGACTTGGCTACTTTTAAACTGCAGTGGGGTCTACAATCTGTTTGATAAAGCATATTTAGTGGAATAAGATAGGTATTCTTTTCTGGGGGAAAAGTGGAGTAAAAGCTCCAGTGAATAAATAAGTTGTTTTCAACACTCTCCTCCTGGACTCCTGCTGTTGAGTGACTGCAAAATTCAGAGAGATTATTTTGGCAGTTCCAAAAATCTGTCACACAGATCTGAGTTTTTTTTTTCCTTGTATTTGTCAATGTGTGACTAAGCACAAGTATTACAGGAAGCATGGAAATGTTTGGGCTTTAAAGAATGGTTGTGGAAAAAGACCTCCTACTGATTAACAACTGCTGTTTAATAAAATAATTTTCGGATGTCCAAATGGCTGATTGTTCCACTGAGGGTTACGTTCTGACCAGAAGGGATCCCACCAGTCCCATGTCATCAGCCCAGGCACTTTGTGAAGAGTCTTTTCTGCAGCCATTTCCTGCTTCAAAACAATGAAGGATGAGAGATGCCCATCGTTACTCCCTATGGTGCAGGGATGTGTTCATCTCAGTCTCTAGGGTGGTGTCAAAACCTGAGAAGGAGCCAGTCTCACTGAGGTACAAGGAAGCATCTTTGCTTGGGAGATGCAACCCTTTGCTTGATTAGGAAGGCCCAGCTAGACGGGAAAACCAGAATGTGTCTCACTAAAACACTGAGAGTCATTGTGGGTGTGCTGGGAGGAATTTCCCTCTTCTGAAGTTCTCTTTCCATGGCAGGACCCTGGCCCAGATGGCTGCTTGCAGGCTGCTCTCGTGCTTCCTTCAGTAGGGCTTGCACTCACATTGCTCATTGCACCCTAAACTCCTGGCACTTGGACTGTTTTGTTGTAGTAGCATGCTGTGCCAAATCAATTTCTCACACATGCAATCACTCATACCTGTTTCATTTTAAGCTCTTTCCTGCTGTGCTGCAAGGCTTGAGTCTTATTCACTCTCTTGTGAGGTGCTTGCAGAGTGCTGCTGGATGGTCTTCTACAGGTGGTGTGCACAATGCTACAGGCAAATGCTGCAGCTTAAAGCAAGGCCTTGTTCGTGGCTGGTCTGACATGCTCTTTGCAATGTGTTTCCTCTCCCATTATTTTTGGGATAATACACAGCTTCAGCTCTCCATGCAATTGTGCATTCTTAGTCTACATGTGGCTGCAGACAGCAAAGTGATGATACCACCACATTTTTGTTGTTTTTTTTTTTTTTCACAGGCAGCCAGCAGATGCCAGGAAGTGTTGCTTATTGACATTAATCATTACTCTGTTGATAGCCCTAAGCATGCTGCTGTAATTGACCAGAACCAAATCCAGTAATCATATCATGGAAAATATACATCACGTTTATTTCACATCTGAATTACAGTAATATGAATTCATGGCAAAATTCTCAGTGACTACGTCAGAAGCAGGAGGAGAGCCTTTGTCTGCTAGCACAGATGTAACTGAGCTGTTAAGCACAGTATGATGTGCTTAGGCAGGATGATGCTGAGGCTACATCAAGAAGTCATAAAATTATCCTCCAGGATCTTGTAGCCCACATCCTATTCAGATAAATAAAGAGAAGTCTCTGTATACTGTTTGTAGAACTGTGTTTTCCAATTGTGTTTTCCATTGTTTTCTTTGAGCATTACCCTTCAATAGATGGGACTGCCATGATCTCTTCAAAGAATATAAGTTCTCCAATAAGAATGTGTAAAAAGGCCTTCCTATAAGACAGTTGCAGAAGCATTTCTTTTTACCAAATTATCTACAGAAAATCATTAGAATGAACAAACAACAGCTGAACAGTAAAGCGGCAAGAAGAAACACATCTGAGGTTTAATTCGATCACTTTATGCCTGGGAAACAGAATGAGGAGTTAGTTATTGAACAATATTTGTATCACATTGACTATTGTGTTAATGAATTCAATTTTTATTAAATAGCATCAACATGTTAGATGTTACATTGGAAAGAAATAAAGATGAATAGCTAGCCAAAGTAGTCAATTGATTTTCTTTCTATGGTGAACATAAAATCTATGACGTTTGTTCAACAAAACAGTTCTTAAAGAGATGAAGCTTGAGAATACATTAAGTTGCCATGAACAGCAGGGTCCAGGGGGAACAGAAAAGATTTGATGTCAAAACTTGACTGCAGATATTCCTTTTGACCATTTCTTAGTATCTTCCCTTACTTGGCTTACTTAGTAAGGAAGACAGCCTCTTCATAATGTTAAGGAAACAGAGAGGTTGGTGCACACAACTGCCTTACCTTCACAAATACATCTGCTTTGGAGATCTTTAAAATTCTCTGTTTCTTTCATGTTTTCATCTTTCTTTTTAGTCATTGTGGTACTGCATAACATTAAAAAGCTAAACAAAACCCAGAGTGTAGCCTTTTTGTTTCAGTTCTCCAGAAATAGAAATATTGCAGTTAACTAAAACCTCAAAAGCTACAAATTTAAGTTGACTGCTGCCTCTTATCCAGCCACATACTACTTCAGTTTGGAAAGCATTTTAGCAGTGATTCTCAGTTTTCAAACCTAATTATTAGTAGCCAGAGAGAAATGGTTGAGACATTTCTGTTTTAGTCTAACTTGATCCACATGGGATCTCCTTAGAAAAACTTGTTGCTATAAATTAGGCAAACCGTTAGGTGATTTGTTGTCTCAGAACTTCTGAGCCCAGGTTTAATGTACTGTACAATCATATTATTTCTTTGTTGAAACCTGTACACCTTTGGTAATGAAATCAGAACACAGTGAAGTTGGAATCCATCCTACCATGACTTTGTCCACAACTTTCTGCTCTGTACAGACCTGCACTTTAAAGAACTGGTGAAAAAATTCACAGTCTTGCTGCCTTCCCTGCATCCAGCTTCTCCTAGAAAATGGCATTCAGGTCAGTTAGGTATGTCTCAAGAGGAAAAATTAAAAGACCAAAGCTATCAAGATTGAATTGCATATTGCTGTACCTCCAGAAAGGTTTGAGTTACGTTGATGATGATTTTGCGGTTGAATTTCTTGGCCAGGGTTATAAGGGCAACAAGCGAAGGACTTCCTGGTAGTGAGATGCTCACTACTGGACTTCCAGTCCAGTAGTGGCTGGACTTCCAAATTTTCCTCTTAGTATTCAGCAAACCTGTAGACTGTTTAAAATTCACCTTTTCCCATGTATATTCTTGGCCCCAGCTGCTTTTCCAAGTGCCAAAACTTCGCTAGGAAAAAATGAAGACCCGTAAGAATGCATACTCTGATTTTACTTCATGGAAGAGAAATCTTTTTTTTTGCTGGCATTAAACTCTTGAAGGTGAACAAAGAGGGAGACATGCCTAGAAGTGCACAAAGAAGCTGGGTTAATTAAGAGAGCTCCCACTGCCCCCCTTCATGAAAGCCGTTATGCTTTTGAAACGCTGGAGATGGTTTCACTGTGAATTTGTGAGGTTAGGAATACAGCTGGGATGCTGAGACTGTGGGCTGGGTGGTATGTATAGAATGTGTTTGATCAGTTTCCCCAGTTGTATTAGAAAGAGATGGCATAAAAGAAATAGGGTGGAAATAAGCAGAAAGGATGAGCAGCTCCCTCTGGGATAAGTCTGAACTGATTTAGATTGCAGGAAATCATTTTTTATGTTGAGTGTATTTTCCTAGAGATTTCAGGGGGGAGATTTTTTTTCTGGTCTGTATCTATGTCACAGAAAATATTTTTTAGCCTTCAGAAGCACATGACTCAAACTTTGTCATTCATTTCACCAGACGTTAGCAAAGCAAGCTACAGCCCAGCTTTCTGTGTATTGACATTCAAATAACATACCAATCTCACCTCACCCTCATTATTTTACACAATTAATGTTAGTCAGTTTTCAGTGATTTTCACTATTCAAAAAAAATGCTTTTCTTGCCTGAAACGTACCTGCTGTGGGTGTACTTGAACACTGCTACCGCTAGTCTAAATACATGTAATTGCAGCATGTTGGACAAACAACATGGGTGATGGAAAACATGGTGCTGCTCTTTGTAAGTCACTGAAAGTGAACAATAAATCTTCATTGCACCCTGTTAAACCTACCAAAATTAAGGTAGTCCAGGAAATCATAACACTTTCATAAAAAGGAAATACTTACGACACTGAGTCTTTTAAGTCGCATTTGGAGGCAAAAGCACCTTCAGTTCTCAGTGAGAAGAGTATAAAGAATGGTGCTGACATGCATCAGAATCATTGTGTCTCCTCTTCCCTGGTGAGCCGGGCTCTGATCATCTGATTGCTGTACCAGCAAGGAGGGATTTCCTTTGATGACAGGACCGTGGATAAACTTGGCAGAAAGTAAAGAGCATTAATAATAACAGATGTTGTAGTGTTTTTCTGTGTTTACAAGACCCCTCTGTGCTCTGTGTATAATTTGAATTATATGTAAATGATTGATTCTCATTTAATTAATATAAGATGAAATGAGCAGCTCAAAGCCTCCTGAAGATTCAAATAAAGAACTCAGTGTCTGAGAAACTGTGTGATTGGACCTGACTTCAGTCATTAAAAAATGGTCCTCAATTAAATGGGGACCTATAACTTTTGTCTTGCAAACCACTACTTAGCTCTCTTTCCTTCCTATGTAAATATGAGGGCTGCACTGAGATTATATTGGGGAAGTAATACCAATTAAGAAAAGTTAAGGTATCAGAATTAAAGGGAAAATAATTTTAAAGTTTTTTTGATTGCTATATGCAATCATTATGTGCAAGAGATGTTACACTCACAGGCTCTAATCCCATTGTGGTATCACACTCTCATCCCACTCAGGTATCTGCTGGGAAAACAAAATGATGAGCTGTAAGCAGTCCAGGAGCCTTCTGGAGTCCATTGACGACAACTTTCTGGTTCAGGTATTGGACAGACCCACCAGAAGTGAAGCATTGCTGGACCTGCTGCTCACCAACATGGAAGAGATCATAAAAGAGGTTAAGATTGGAGGCAGTCTGGGCTGCAGTGATCATGCTCTGGTCTAGCTCATGATCTCGAGGAACACAGGCTTGGCAAAGGATGGAGTCAAGACCTTGAACTTCAGGAGAGCAAACTTCAGGCTGTTTAATGAACTGTTGGATGAGACACCCTGGGAAACTTTCTTTAGGGACAAAGGAACAGATCAGAGCGGCAGTACTTTAAGGATGCCTTTCCGAGAGCACAAGAGCTCTCCATCCCCCAGAATAAGCAATCAGGCAGACAAGGCAGGAAACCAGCACGACTGTCCAAGGATCTCCTGGTCAGGCTGAAGGAAAAAAGCGAAGAAGTATAAGCAGTGGAAGCAGGGATAGATGGCCTGGGAAGAATATAGGGATATTATCTGGATGTGCAGGGATGGAGTCAGGAAAGCCAAGATGCAAGTGGAATTGAACCTGACAAGGGATGTGAAAAACTACAAGAAGGGATTCTTTATATACACTGGGCAGAAGAGACAGGCAAAGGAGAGTGTACCCCCTCTGATAAATGAAAAGGGAATGCTGGCAAGGCCAAGGGCAAATTATTGCACTTGGATGGAGACAGTCCCAGGTATGAGTACAGACTGGGAAAACAACTCATTGAGAGCAGCCCTGCAGAGGAGGACTTGTGAGTTCTAATGGATGAAAAGCTGGACATGAGCCAGCAGTGTGCTCTTGCAGCCCAGAATGGTAATGGTATCCTGGGCTGCATCAAAAGAGGATGGTCAGCAGGATGAGGGAGGTGATTGTTCTCCTCTACACTGCCCTTGTGAGGCCCCAGCTGGAGTAGCGTGTCCAAGCCTGGGACCCCTCAGTATAGGAAAGATGTGGAGCTGTTGGAGCAGGTCCAGAGGAGGACCGCGAAGATGATCAGAGGGCTGGAGACCCTCTTCTATGAAGAAAGGTTGAAGGACCTGGGCTTATTCAGATTGGAGAAGGGAAGGCTCCAGGAAGACCTCACTGTGGCCTTCCAGTACTTGAAGGGAGCTTACAAGCAGGAGGGGAACCAACTTTTTACATGGTCTAACATTGATAGGAGAAGGGGGAATGGTTTTAAACTAGAAGAGGAGAGATTTAGGTTAAATGTTAGGAAAAAATATTTTACTCAGAAGGTGGTGAGGCACCGGTGCAGGCTGTCCAGAGAGGTTGTGGATGCCCCATTTCTGGAAGTGATCAAGGCCAGGTTGAACGGGGCCCTGGGCAGCCTGATCTAGTGGATGGCAACCTTGCCCATGGCAGGGGGATTGGTGCTAGATGAGCTTTATCATTCGCTACAACCTAAGCCATTCTGTGATTCTATGTGTGCCTAAACTTTTTTTCAATGTCTCTTCCCTTTGGCTTTTATTCAGCAAGCAAGCAAGCTTTAAACAGCCAGAAGATTAAATCCCTTGTTGAAATGGAGCAGTCACAGTTATACGTTAGTTCAGCTCAAAATGATAAATATTTGCTTGTATTAGTGTTGTGCAAATCTTAAACTTCATGAAAACTCTGTGACACCAGCAAAAGACTGGGAGTCCTGCCTAAGCCTCTCAAAGAGAAGTTCCCCATGTACACTGCATGAAGAGCACCTTTGTTCGGAAGCAGCTGTAGATCTATACGTATCTGATGATTCACTGAGTGATTTCTGGTGATCCTGGAAACCTGAGTTTCCTGATGCAGTGGCAGTAGCACTGACACATTTGACAAAAGAAATGGGCTAGCTTTGCTTGTTATGCCCCTGGGGGACATTGTGTTCTCCGTCAGTGTCAAGGAAGAGACTGTCAGTCATCCTCTGAATATAGGTTTTTTTTCTGCTTTCCCATGTGAGGAGGCATGATGGACAGCACTGAGGCAAGTCACATCCACCACAAATAAAGTTGGTTGAGTTTGCCATTTTCATGGAGTGTTTACTCATTTCATCCTAAACTGTGATGGAAAGTTGAGGCGTGCTGAAACAATGCAGTTTGCAGATCCACTGAAAGAGCTGGCTAAGCCAACCCAGAGCTCTTAACACATTTTTAGTCTGAATGCTTCACAGAACACAGAATGGAGAAAGGAAAAAAGACAGCAGACAGCTTGCTTGCCAATAACCAGCACTCTCTGAAGCAGATAGTCCCTGTGTAGAAGCTTTCAGTAAGTGAAAGTAGATAAACCCTTTCACCTGTCCGGATTTACTGGGTGCACATGAACACGGCACCACCTTGACCACCTTGTTCACAGACAGGCTGATTAAAAGGCCTCTGAGGGGACAGGAAAAGAGTGTGACACATCTCCAGACCATGCATGTTCAAACATTCCCATTGTCATTCTTCCTGAGTTTGGGTCACGCTGTGAGTCCCTCCAGGCTGTAATGCCATGTGCTCACATGTCCACGCAGAACTTCCTGAAAATAGGGCTACTACGCCAGGCAGATGCTCAGCAGATGGCCATGGGCATTTCTAGTCCCCAGCAATGCCACAGAGCTTGTCCAGGTCTGTCACTGAGGTTATTACTTAAAGCATTTACTACTAAAGGGCTTTATAAGGGAGATTGGCCATTATGTCTCTCCTACAAAAACTGCCAGGAGTTGCTCTGTTTTAAAGCATTTCTGTAAGAAGCCACGAGCTGTGTGGGGCTCAAAAGGCTGCCCCGAATGAGCACTGAGTGCCATATCCACATCCTTCTGAGTGCCATGTCACAGTGCTAGCAGCTGAGGCAGTCTGTGGAGGAGCTCCAACACCAAGTCTATGGACAGGTCAGTACTCAAAACTGCCGTGAGAAGGAGGGCCAACCAGACTTCTCTGGCTGTAAAACACTGAAATAATGGTACAAAAATAACAGCCAGCCAAATTGCAGTGCTCAGAAGTTCTCCATGGCATTGCCTGTCTCACAGACATGGCCTTGGTGAGCTGTTCCTGAAGATGGGAGAGCCTGTCTACCAAAGCCATGCATTTATTGTCCTCCCCATCCTGAACCCATTCTGCCATCATTTCCAGAACTGCATTTTCCTTACACTGCCGAGAAGGTGTGAGCTGCCTTTATGTATGTGAAAAAGTTTTGAAGTCGGATGAATACTCAGGAATGTGGAAGCTGAGGAGAATTTGAGTCATAAGCGACTGTATTATTTGCATAAGACTCTTTGTCTGACTCAGAAAGAAATACTGTGAAATTTTTGATCTGGGATAGTTTTAAAAGGTTGTTTTTTTTCTTTCTTAGTGTTTACTCCCTAGGTGAATAGGGCAGTGTGTCTCCCTGGCCATGGAAGCAGCATAGAGGTGAAGCTCTGCTGGCAGATTTTAGGGTCTGTTGAATCGCTACTCTGAGCTTTGCGGGAATCCGAGACACAATTGTGGTATTTTGGAGTAAACATTTTAAACAGGAGAAGCAATTTTCAGTAAACCATAGGGAGGGTGGGAGAGAGGCTTTGCCGTTGGAAGAGGAAGCTGGAAATAAAGGCTTTTGTTTCTTCCTGCCTGGAGAGGTCACCCAGTGTCTCTGAACTTCCAGTTACCTCCTATAAAAAATATTACAGCCGTTAATGCACACCATTGTAGTGCCCAAGCACACAACCAGACAAGCTGAATGGCAGAGCTGGTCATTGTTGTTCTTCTGGAAAGAAGAAAAAACGAAGCAGAATGAAATGAGTGCAAATTGTAAAGTCTTTTCACTCTATTCTGAATTGCTGTAATAAAAAGGGCCAGCACATAACAGCCACATGGAGAGTAACACAGGCATGATAAGGTATCCTTGTGTCTGGGGAAGCAGAGCTCATTGCCTCCTAGTCAGCCATACTCTGATGCCCGCAGAGAAGCTGGCTGTGCCATGGCATTTGCTGACAGACATCTGCATCCAACTTGGAATACAGCCTGATGAGACCTGGTAGGAGAACTCTGTAGAAAAAAACAAACTGATAATTGGGTTTATTTCATAAGATATATATACAAAGGTCTCACATTAACATTATGCATGGAACCTTATTTTTACATTTCCTAAATTTTAAGTGCCTGACTTTGCACCTTATCAATATCCATAGGGGTTTTTCTTCCTTTACGTTTTGTTATTGTTGCGAGAAGCTCTGACCACACTCCAAGTACTACGAGCAGTCCCAAAGAAACCTGCAGGTTATTGGGAAATATATTAATTTGTTCCAGATCTCACTTCACTTATCACCACTGGTTTTGGAAAGCAGCAACTTTAAAGCAGGGTTGCAAATTGTTTCAGCATGTTAAAACCCACAGTGTTGTGTAAGTTCATCCGTGTATGCCATGTGTCTTAAACAGAGATGTGCATTTTATGTCAAACATTCAGAATGACCACTTAAGAACATGGAATTTTATTTAAATTTTGGCTGCCCGGTAAGTGTTCGACTGCATTTCCACTAAATAATAATGACATCAAGAGCTTTGTTAAATTAACCACAAGACCAGTATGTATTTCCTATGGCTTTCTCAGGGGACGTCCAGCACACTAATCCTGCCAAAAGGCAACATATGAAAATATTGCAGGGACTCAGTGTGTGTGGAGTAAGGCTGTAGATGACAAATGACTGTCAGGCACTAGTGTCCAGCATAGACCTGTGTAACAGTATTATTGCTGCTATTCTGGAATGTGAAATAAATACACACCAGTTTGATGTCAGTCCCTCTGGAGTGGGCTGACCACCGGGATATGTTGACAACGATGCTCTGCTGATGCAGGGAACTTCACAGCACATCTGTTTTCCTATCTCTTTTATACCATTTGGTTTCAGTACTGAAAATTGCTGCCCCAGGCTGTGTACACAAGCAAACATTGGCTCCCTTTTTGTGGATATACGCATAAGTCTGTCTTTGCTCAAAGATCCAACTAGAAGTGACTGTTTTATTTCCAGTACCTACTGATGAAATGTTTCAGGGAGCTGATCTGATGACAGAAATAATGTCAGGTGAAATAGGTGCAACACAAAAAGCATATATTTTAGTAAAGAGTTACAGTGAATTTCTTACAAGAAAAACAAATAGATACAGTGCAGAGCTCAAAAAAAATTTATGAATGGAAGAAGGGACTGGATTTGCTGTGTTGTTGGCTACAGATATGTATACAATTGTGTATGTATGATTACATACAAATGTGTCTACAAACCTATACAAACAGGTAGGCTATTGCATCGCATCTGCTTAGTGTATCAATTAGCTTCTTAGGATTGACTTTTTTGGCAAATTCTTTTATGGGCATATGTCTTTTATCTTCATAATAACCACTAAAGTTCAACTAAGTTCTGTGGTATTACTTAAAACAAAATTGAAATGACTATGCATCCAACAAGTCATTCCTTCAGCATAGTAAGAAACATTTTTCAGCAGTACAGCAACAAAACTGTGGTGAATTCCTAGCTGACGAAATGGAAAAGTCATGTCTTGCACTCAAATAGCAGTATTTTAAAAGATGGCTTTGGCAGGCAAAGAAGCAGGTTGTCACGGTGATGTTGCCAAGTGTGCTTTTTGATACAAGAGCATTCTGGATGTTGTATGCTTAGTAACATGGCCATTAAGAAAAAATTGAAGGTCACTCTTAAAGAAGAACATTATTTTCTATCATGTACAAATATATCAGAAAAATAACAATCCTTTAGCAAAGCCTTTTGCAGCCACGGATTGCCTGGGTACCACCACAGCTGATGCTAAAAGAGGTAAATACTGCTATGGCAACAACTTCTGGTTCCATTGCTGATGTGCAGAGAAAAAGATCTGTATACCCGATTGATTCCATGTGATATGATACTCAGTGGTAGCAAAATGTGCTCATTCCTAAGGTATTTGGCAGATGCACTGTACTAAAAGCCTATGATAAATAATTTTGTGAAATATTTTTTACATATTGCTTAGTTTGGACAATAAAATATCCAGTTCTCAGAAAGTGAACTGCAAGTAAAAAAACGCATTTTTACTGACTAGTGACTGATTCTTGTATTTGCCCACTAGATGGCTGTAATTGTTGAAGGTAAGTATCTTAGACTCTTGGAAGGGGCTTCAAATAACAAAATCTACTTTCCATTCACCTCTGAGCTCTTGGCCTTGCTTCTGTTACTTAGAGATCATCAAGAATTGGGAGGCAATAGAGGGATGGAATTTCTCAAGTCAAAGGTGCAAAATGTATCTTGATATCTCATCTTTGACAAGGAGGAACTTGCAAAAATGGTTTCTGTCATAGTCTAATGAGTAATTATGTCAAACAAGAACTTATGAACCGAATTTATAGACTACAAGGAATAGAGAAAGGATTTATCAACAAATAAACCATACCAGATATTAAAAAACATACGGAGAAAGTGAGAATTTCCAAAGTCAAATCCTTAACCAAAAAAAAAATAAAAATAAAAAGAGATTACAACAAATAACAGCAGGTAAAGTAAATTATGTCAAGGAAGAGAAAAAGCATAAGTGTACCTGCTGTGTCATAATGGTATTACAGGGTATAATCCATGTATTTGTATTAAAGATAAACAATCTTTTTGCCTCAGCTTTCACAAGTCATGATGACAAAAATCATCAAGTGCTGGCTCTGAGGTAAAAAGCAGGAAAATAAATGACAGTCGTAGGGATGTTATCATGTGTAAGATGGAAATAAGACTCAGATGTATTGCTCAAACAAGATATGGAAAAAAAAAAAAAAAAGAAAAAAAAATATGTAAGCATCAATTAACTGTGCTGGACCAAAAGACCATCTCACTATGCTTCCCACTCAGGTCTGGTTTCCAAGCCTACAGCAGTATGTGGCCCAGAGATTTCCACAACCAAAGTTAAGGGTGGAGAAGGTTGTAGTCTTCACTTCCTTCCTCTTTCAAGTCCCCCAGTCTGTTTTTGACTTCAATCATGCACAGCATCTCAAGAAAAGAAAGTCCAGAGGTTGTCTGCAGCTGGATTGAAGAATTCCTCCTTTTGTTTGTTTTGAACATGTCTCCTCTCCTGCTTCTTAGGTTGGAAGAGACAGTGGGGAACATGTGAACATGTGCTCCTTGTGCCCTCTCCATGCACTCCAGCTGTGGCATTGGGTAATCTCCATTTGTCACACCAGCCAGGAAAGCATATTTCAGGCACTAAGGTGTTTTAGCACAGCTCAGGGCTGAGGTATATACAAAATAATTAAGGAAATGGAGGTGAGTAGAAAGGAGGCAAAACATTGCCTTTGTTACATAAACAATCCAGATTGACATGAAATCTCTTTGAGAAGAATAAGTGATCTTCTTGCCAAAGGAAGTACAGTATGCCCAATATTCTTAGTGTCTAGTGAAATATTCAATGCTGTGCCTCTAGAGAAACAGTCAGGTTGGAGAAGGGGGGTAATATGAGATCCATCAGCTACACATAATAGGGAGCAGACAATATGTCATGCTGAAAGGAAACCTCCAGGCTGGAAGGAGGTGCCTTGAGACCCTGTCTTGGTGCTGCTTACACCCAATGTGTTTGTTTCATGAGCATGGCATAGAATGCTGGAATCAGCTGAAGAAAACCATCACTGATAAATAGAAAGAATACAGATGAAGATCAGATGATCACATAAAGAGTTGCTGACTTTGAAAATAACTGCAGCAGAAAAGGGGCACAATGAAACAGGTTGCCCAGAGAAGTTATGGATTCCACATGCCCAGAGGTGTTCAAGGCCAGGTTGGATGGGGCCCTGGACATCCTGATCTGGTATCTGATGCAGTGGGTGGCAGCCCTGCCTGTGGCAGAGGTATGGGAACTAGATGATCCTTGAGGTCCATTCCAACTCAAGCCATTCTATGATTCTATGATTCTGTGATTCTATGGTATAATAGTGCAACTTATTGCATTTAGGAGGTGATTGAAACATCTGTTATAAACTGGGGCTCTGTAAAAGGTAATAAGGACTTAGAAAATCTAGCGCGATTTGGAAATGAAAAAGACTTATTTACCCTCAAATATTTTATCAGGTCTGGCATCTTAGAGTAGAGAGGTACTGTTTTGCCAGGTGCTGGTGAGCTTGTATTTGAACTTTTTTCCGCACTCCAAGAAAAACTAGTTTGGACCAGAGTACAGCAGAGGTGGGAAAGGAGAGTGTTCGAGAAATCAAAGATGCAGTTTACAATGTAAAATAGCAGAGTTTGGCACGTTAGTTTGGGAGGGGGGGAGGGGATATGATTACTCTCTATAAACATATGGGGGGAGAAGATAAGCTAACTAAATCTAATTTAGAAAGAAACAAAATGCCAATGCCAGCACTAGAACAAATGGCTATAAACTGACTGAGTAGGTAGAAGAAAATATTTTTGATGGAGTTATATCAGTTCATCAAACTTTGAGTCCTTCAGTTCATCTGACAATAAGGGAGAGTCCAGGAAGATCTCCATTTTCTCATTTTCTATCACTGACTGATGAGCTGTTTGCCTCTGGCCCCTCAGGATCTTGTACTGGCAATGCATGTCCCTGCCAAGGGCACTGCCTACTTGGTGACACCTTTCCTGGTATGAATTACGTGCCAGCCTTGAGCAGCTGCCAACAAAATGTACAAGAGCCTTGGCACGTTTGCCTGCGGTTGGTTGCACCAGTTTCCAGAACACAGTGTCCTTCCCACTCTCTTTGGAGAGCCCTGTCTCATGCTGCCTATTTTTAGATTCTTTTTTTGCCCACTCTGTGTGGTGGGGGTTTTGCCTCCAACCTCTTAAAATGCTCTTCGTGTTCTACTTCCATTTCCGTCATTTCTTTTTTTTCACAATCCTCTCTTTTCCACACTAATTGTGAAGCCTGCACAAGGCTGTCTTTGAGGTATTTCAAAGGGACACAACACTCCCTAAATATAAGGTTTTCAAATCCCTTCCTCTCTTCTGTCCAGGGCCATACTCTCTGGTTAGTCTACATTTTGTCACATCAGCTTTGTTGTTTCACAGTCCCTCTGTTAAGATTCTGAAACAGCTGTGTTAACCTCATATGCTTGTAGTGTAAGACACTCCTGGGAAGATGAGTATTAATTACTTGGAAAATACTGCTCCCACTAAGCTTAAATTACGTGAGTTTGCAGAGCCTTCTTTGCATATTATTGTGGGGCTGTTTTTGTGGTTTCTTTTACATTGCTGTTGAAGAGAGAGAAGCCTGACTACAAAGTCATCTTCCTCCCCTCACTGCCCTATTTCTTCAGTCTTGGGATCTGTTGGATAACACTGGAGCTGCCTCCGGCATGCACATCTGTTTTCCTTCCCTCAGGACAGAGGGCAGGAAGAAGCAAAGCTGTGTGTCTGGGTCATGTCTTGTCTTTTCTGCTGGTGAGTGAGGAGTATGGATGTGCCCCAGGCACAGAGCTGTACCAAGGAGCTGGTCCCACAGCAGGCTCATAGCCTTGTCCTATCTCACCTGGGAGCAGTACTGATCCATCTTGTGGTAGTTTAGGCTTGCAAAATTAATTTCAAGGGAAAAACCTCAAAAGCATGGAGAAAACAATTGTTTTGTCCAAAACTGGGACAGGCCTGGTAGTAGAGTTTAGAAAACTTTATGCGTAGATCCCAAAATAAAGTCAGATAGCAAAGAACTCATCAACCTCCTGTTTGATGCCAGTATTTTTTTCCTGTTGTGTGACCAAGCATAAGGTCTCCTCTTTCTTCATAAATATGTACTACATACGACAAGATGAAAATCTACTCCTGAATTTCAGAAATGGAAAGGCTTACCATGATTACAGGGGCACAGGAAGAGTTGCCCTGGGTTACAGTGCTGTTTCTCGTTATGCCACATAGACTAACTAATGTGATGCTTCAGCAGTAAAGGTAATGAAGAGCATGTGTATAAAGAAATACAGGACAAGCTCATATAGGTCACAGTTTTGTCACACTTCTGTGACTTTCTTTTCAGATCACACTTTAAACGACAGTGAAAAATGGTGGTTCTGTGACAATTTATTTCATTTCCTATGCAAGATAGACAAGGACAATTCGGTGTTTTGAGGAAGCTAACTCTTACTGTCTGCTTTTCTTGCCATAAGAAACCTGTTTCAAGTGTCTTTGGGTTATCAGTTCCAATATCAATACACCACAGTAAAAATACATTACACAGGTAATGCTTGATTTGAAATCCACATCGATTTCTGAGACAAGAGTGTGTCTATCATTTCTGTCTTAATCCATCTTAAGCTCTGGTCCCATCTAACATTTTCTAAACTGCTCTCTTCCTTCTCTTATATCTCCAAAATGCATAGAGACCTGGTAAATATCTCTTTAATTATTTAAAATAACGTTCAAAATTTTGAACGCATGCCACCAATTTTTGCTCAACAGATGATCACAGTGACCATGTTAACATCAGAGAAACCATTAAGGAGCACTGTGCTGCTTAGAGATAGCTTAGGCTTTTTACCCCTCACAAGAAGATTAACTTGAACAACCTTTGTATTGATACTTGATACTCTACAAAACAGGATGAAGGCTTTTCTACGATTGGTTTCCTGGACTGAACATCCTGCACAGCTTCTCTCAGCAAAGCTCCCCCCAGTGACTCAGAGTGCTGGCTAGTGCAATCCTGGGCTCACGGCAAGGAAAATACCACTCCCTTTTTGGGACTGAGTCCTCTCAGGCTCCCCTTAGTGCATCTCCTGGCAATGATTAGGAACATCTACTTATTATTTTAAAGGCTACTCCCCCTCCCATAGACTCCAGTCCTGTGAAGTCCTTAGGAAACATACCAAGATCTGAAAAGCTATTGTTTGGAGTTTCAAATCCTGGTCCCTTTATGTCCAGCTGGTGGGAAAAAAAGGAGAGAGAGACAGAAACAAAATAGAAAGGCGGTGCTGGGGAATGGGGGGAGGGTTGGAAGTTTAGCGCAAAATGGGCAGAAACAGGCATAAATGCATCCAAAGGATGGAGAAAAGTGGGACGAAAGTATGCCAAGGTGTGCTTCATCCTGGTCCTACTGTATGTTTCAGTAGGGACTTTGTGCAGGCGGGGGAAAGTTCCCTCATATGGCATAGCCTGCAGGGAGGAGTAATTAAAAATACATGTACCTCAATAAACAAGAAAAGAGAAAAAAAATCAAACAGAATACCAGCAAGAATGAGAAAGAAAAAATATCTGAGTATCTAGAATATAAAGGCGGGAGAAAAACAAACAAATGCAAGTATTCTGCAAGTGGCTTCCTGCCAAGACAGTTGATATTATCTCTCTGTGCTGCAGCAGTTCCCACTGCAGAGTGGAGCCATGGGTGCTCTTCCAATTTTTCAGAAATATTTGAGTTGTTTGGATTGCCATTAACAGTGGATAATGTGGAGTGAGAAAGAAGCTTGCTGCAGAGTTGGAGTCATCTTGGGGATATCAAGACAAAGACAACTATATAATAGCCATCAATATGCAACAGCACTACTGAGACTTTGAGGGATAAGACAAGGACATTTTTAATGAAGATGAAAAAAGCATTAACAACAATGTTTTAAAAGCACCAGCAATGTTAGTTTGCAAGAATTTCACCTGACACTTAGTAACTTTAGTGTTTTCCCCTACTACAGTTCAGGAAAGCTATTACTGTTTGAAGTTTAGCCAACATTTTTTTTTGGTGGGAGTTTACCTCTTCCATTCCCATCTTTAAGCAGTAGGTCATTGATTTGCTTACTGTCAGTGATTGAAAAATCTTCAGAATACAGCCTAATCTTTGGCTGACTGGGACAACATGCAGCATATTTGAACAGTCTGGTGTTCTGCAGCAAGTGCAGTTATGGTCTGCCTGATAATCTGATGTTGTTCTGAAAGACGTGTAAATATACAGGCTACATGGGAACATTTGGATGGGGTTATTTGGTACGTTTTTGGGTCCCTTCCTTGGCTGAAATGAGTTTGTGAAATGGCTTGCACTAGTAACAGCTGAAAATTATAATAATCTCTTTCATCTTTGACATCACTGAAAAACATGTGGCAATTCTCAGCTACAAAATTCTGATGGTCTTTGTCAGTTGTTTGAAACTTTGGCTATGGATGTATCTTCCTTACCCATCCCTGCAGTATGTAATTTAATCTCTATCTCATGTGCAATTATGTAATGCGAGCATGTGGATAACGCTTTATTGTTGTTCAGCACCACTATGTCTTGAACTTCACTTGAGTCATGCCAAATTTGGGCCATGCTCAGATAAACAATATCAGAACAAATTTGGATGGACTTCAGCACTCCCATATTTCAAATGGTATCGTAAGAGAATTGCTGTATGTGTGAGTGAGCAGTGAGGCAATGAAACATTTGTTTTATTACCAGGAATGCAGATGTGGATCTCTGTCTCACAGATAAGGATGTGCAGAACATTCAGCCATAGTTAAGGGTGGAATCTATTCTGAGCTCCATTTGTATGGCTGCATGGGCAGACTTGCTGGTAATTTCTTTTAATGAGGATAGCCCCACCGAGTTTCTGTCTTCAAAATTATGTGCCTGAGAAATAATGTGAAAGATATGAATACTGAGGAAGCTAACTTTTTTCTTATTCCACTGATTTAGAAACCGTGTGCAGACTACTTGGCTTCCGGAGCTGTCCTATGAAAAGATTTCTCCAGTATAATATTTTGAATTAGGAATTTGGTGACAAAGGTTCCTGATGTTCTGCAAGCAGGTGTCTCTGGCTGCCTGGATTTGGGGTCCACTCACTCATCGGCTGACATAGATTTTTGCATGTTACTCATGGTTGGAAACACCCACATGTCTTCTAGTGATGCATTAGGTGTGGCTATACAACTGCAACATGCAGTTAAGATTTTCTCTCGTGCTACATCTTACTAGGGCTAAATACAGAATGGAATGTATTTCTGGTGGATAAGGACAGGAATTAAGTTCTCTTTTAGTCTGGAAGTTGCAGTGATTCTTCTTTCTGTAGGCTCTCAACATAGCTGCTAAGTGCTTTTAAATATCACTGCCACTATCATAGAGAAATTAGATCATTCTCCATGAGCTACTTTATGGAAGGTTGAGACAACCCAACTGCTTCTATGAACCTTGAATTCCTTCTACAGTGATATAGGTTTTAGTCCTGGTTTTGTGATCCTTACGACTGCTGAAATATTACGGCTCACAACCAAGCCAGGAATGAGAGGATTGCCACAGTGTATAGTGTAAGGTAACCATTACAGGTTTGAGAGGAACTTCAGCACCCATTCTTAGAATATGGGATCAGAGATTGCTATAATGTTCCTGTCAGTGACTTATCTGACACCCCATGGCCAGAATCTTTATCAGTTGATAAATGGGTAAATTTATTTGGAGCTTCATTTGCAAAAGTCATTTACCCACAGTTACCCTGGAGATTTTCAGCATTTATTTTGTCATGGTGGCAACCTGCTCTTTGTGAGTTTAATAGGAGCCTTGTAGCAAAGACTTCATTTCCATGCTTTCAAGACTTTCTGTTCAAGGCTGCTGCAGAAGTCCTGTTCCTGGGGTCTCTGCTGCAAGGGATAGAGTGCTAGAGTGATGGAAGGGTGGGCCCTGCAGAGGGAGGTGGCACATGGGACAGCAGTACCTTTCTCTCATTTCTGCCCTCATGGAGGCCAGGACAGTGAGAGATGGTGCTGCTGCCACTGTATGCTGAGCAAGATGGACTCCAAGGCTGCAGATGCAGCTGTCAAGAGAAACCTGGGCTCTGTGTTGATGTATTCTGTCAGGGGCAGTAGATGTAGTATGGCTGTAGGACAGTCATTGCAACTAAGGAGAAGGGAACTGTAGAAATCCTGCTAGAGAAATGTGAAATGTGAATGAGAAATCTGATTAGCTTATATGTTGTACTTCAGTCTTTGTCATTTTTGTAGTTTTGTTTTGTTGTTTTTACCTAAGTTCATAATTGCATTCCCCATCCTCTCCTACAGATTTGTTTCGATAGAAGATGGGGAATGTTTGTAGAGGAGGAACACTGAATTTCCTCACATTTCTGCATTGATCTTGAATCAATCCTGGTATGTTTCACAAAAACAAAACAAAACAAAACCTCAACATACATATTCTAGGTTCTAAGAACTGAATGGGACCCCACTGGCCACCTGCTACTGGTGACGGGGAAGACTGGGGATGCTCAGGCAGCGCTGACCCTTCCCAGTCTGGTCACTACCTTGTGTTTCCAGGATGACTGCCCACAGTTTATCTCAGGCACTGGCAACACCAGCCTCAGGGCAGACTTTTGTCTTTCTGAATCGTTGTCTTCTAATTACAAACTTCACAAAGTAGCTAAAGACCAACAGAGAAAAGAGAAGGCATTTCAGAAAATGCACAGATGCTGTTTCCCCCCCCCCTTTCCACCTCCTTGCTCAGCTCAGGGACCAGCTGACTGCTTCCTGGAGCCTCCCTGGGCTGAGTGCTTGCCGAACCACTGTAAATTTTGTCTCTGTTAAATCAACCCTAGAGGCTTAAAATACACTCCTAAAGGCCCTTTTGTCTGGCTAGTGCAATGTTCTGTATCCCTGTTGCCAGTCACATTATGTCAGTTCTATTTGTCACTTCTGGCCACCCTTATAGCATGGCATTTCTGTAGCGCTCTGCCAATGATGCAGATGCACTTCTACTTCTATGTCAGGACCTCACCACAGATGAAAAAAACACGCTTAAAAACATTTATTCATCTCTGTTTAAATTCACGAGTTCGAGCAGTTCTTTGAAGAGTGGGAGACATCAGTGAACTGGGAAGATCTAGTCGTTTTGGAACAGATTTCACCAGAGGTTCTGGTGGGGGAGAAGCACAGCACGGAGGATACAAACATGTTACCTTTATAAGCACTGGGTTTCTCTGTCAAAGTTCAAGAGAAAATGCTGGGAGAGCTTTTCTGGAATGTAAAACTACAGAGTGCTTCCCAGTGACAGCACAGTGCTAAAGTGTAGCTTCTCTTAAATTAAGTATAATTTATATAAATGGACAATTATACATACACACGTCTATATTTTGTTCACTTGAACGCTTTCTGGGAAAGAAATGGAAAGCTCAATTTCTGCTACACAAAACTCACAGCTAAAGGAAAAAAATTATCCTTCCCATTCTTCAGTGTATAATGAGATGCAACTATGCTTCCCCTCCACCTTTACATTTACAAAAACTTCTTTGTTTCTCTAACCATGTGGGAAAACTCTGCTGGCTGTGTACCTAACAACTGCAGAAGTTAATGCTGCATTTCACTGCCCCCTTCCCTGCTCATTCCTGTATCCATTGCAATTATCTCTTCTTTGAAGTTCAGTGTGTCACACATTTTAGATGAATGCTGGAGCTATAGCTGTAGGTCGGGGTGTGCTGTTCATGGTTTAATTGTAATCTATGCCCTGGTTTCTCCAGGGAATGTTTGACCTGATGCTGTACTGAATGTTGAGAGTGAAAACCCTTCACAAAGGCAAGTGATGATAATTTATTACATCTGTTTCACCTTGTGGGAAAATTATTTAGTTTATGGAGTATCTAAAGAAATGGAATAAAACCACACAACATCCCACACAGGTCTCTTCTGTTGTACTTCAGGTGTTTTCTTCTGGCACCTTGCAAACTGCAGAGTAGCATGACGTGCCAAAATATATCCCAGTGGCTGAAAATGCAGGAAACCAGAAAACACTTGTAAAAGGGATAAAAGGGCAGCTTAGATGCAAACTTAGTGCTGGAAATAAGACCATCAAACAAAACCATGCACTTGTTTAATGTATCAGTGCAATTTCAATACATCCAGGACCTTGTAAGCAAGTCATCACTATATTTACATCCCCTGTGTGAGCATCAAGGATCTCACAGAGCACGGTATTTTGGTATTTATTTGTATTTAGACATCTCTATAAAACTTGCAATATCTATTTCCTCCTTAATATTATTTGGTCAAACCTTAACATGGACGAGTGGAGCTGGAAAACCTTGCTTAACCTGAGAGTATCTGACCAGATGCTTCAGTAAATGGCAGCATGATCCTGCAGTATGAAATGACTGATCCAGTGTTTGTTGCAATATTCCAACATTGCCACTATCGTTTCCAATGCATTGAAGCTGATACTCAGCTTTGTACACAGTTCCCTGGTTGCAATATACCAATTTGAGCTGCTGAGCTGATCGAGACACTCTTCATTTCATGATGTGACAGCTGTGCATGGCCGTCTGGAATGTGGCTTTTCTTTCATGTTGCTGTCACCACTGCTGAAACGCACCACCCACTGCCTCACTGTGCTCACATTCACTGTTTGGTCTCCATAAGCATTCAGCAAGTGCAGGTGAATGTCAGTGGATTCAGTTTTTTCTGCATGGAGGAATTCAATTCCACACCTTTGCTTCATGGCACTTCCATGTCAGACACCATTCCATCAGACTGCCCCTCTGCTGCCACCTGTCACACGGCATCAACATGTAACGGAATATTGGTGGGAAAGTTAAATCTCTACTGCCACACCACCAACATCCACCTCTGATGTTGTGGGACAATATAATAAAATAGGAGGCGTGACTTTTGGTGCAGCCCTTGTGTATGTATAAGTGTACTTAATTATCACTGTTGTTATTTCTTTCTTCTTTTTCTGTTTCAGTAAGTAGTTTTAATCTCAAGCTACAAGTTCTACCTTTTTTCCTTATTCTTTCCCCATCCCATTGGGAGAAATGGGGGTTGGAGATGGGAGATAAAGGTTGAGAGGTGTTCACCTGCTTGCTGGGTTAAGCCACAACAGTTATCCTGTATGTTCTTTCTCAGTATTTGCTATTCTTTAATAAGTGACACTTTTAAAGCCAGAGGCTGAGGTAGAATTCACCTTCTGGGAACTGAAACACCCAAGCTGGATCTACAGAGCCAGTGCCACGTCTGAGCATCATAGTTACAGAGACTCTGAGTGCAGAGGATCCAAATTCTAACTGGTCCAGACCTGTGCCCACGTGGTCAATTCAGTACTATTAAGAGTTACTTGAAAATAATTATTTTCACATTTCCAGTAATCAATCACTATATAAATTACTGTCTCTAAACCTATTCATAGTAGACAGGATGGAACTGCCTTGCTGTTCTGAGGACACACCATGCTGGCTGGGCTCTTGCACTGGGTGTTGTGCTGTGCTCTGCTGCAGAGCAAAGAAATGCCCCTCAGTCATCACAGCAAGAGCTGTGGCACAGGGACACAACGGCACAGAAATCAAAGTCAGGCAGCCTGAGAAAATGTCATTTACAGTAATTGTGCTGAAAATGCACCAGAGATCAGACAACCAGCTGATCTCAGACAGGCAAGGATCTACTCTATACTTACATTTCTTTTGTTAATATGTTATTCTAAATGGGATGAGCAGCAATGTGACATTATGTTAAAGCACAGATATCTGTAGGTACTTACTGTATTTCCACCACATCTGTTTATACGTAATTTTATACTTGGGTTTGAAACACTCACAATGTTATCCTTATGTTATTCTTATCATGTGTGTGACATCTAAGTAAAGACATCCGCTTGCAATGTAGGTGCACAGAGCTCCTATGCACAGGATGCTGAAGTCCAAAAAAACCCCTGCATTCCCCAGAAATCTGCATTTCCACCGGCAAAATTCCCCAAATGCCTGCAGCTCTGCCAGGCTCTGGGCACAAACAGCTGTGTGTGACCTCACTGCCCAGGGCAGATGTGCTCCATGCCTCACTCACCCGCCCTGCTGAAAGGCGGAGATGGGTCATGAGCAGAGGGACAGCTGCTCGACAAGAGGTAGCTTTGATGGGTACCACATCAAAGGGCTTGGAAAAAGAGAATAATTATGGGCATTCCCTGCAAGCTCTTGCTCAGGGAAGGTCTGAATAAGAGATAGTATGCTTGCTGAATAAAAACATTTTTCATCCAACACCGTGTTCATACCCTTTCCTGGAAGGAGCATCGCTCTTTTCTCTCCCCATGATGTCTACCATTACGCTGCAGCACTCAGCAGCCTTGCTCCAACCGCTGCTGTTCCTGAGATACTTCTCACAGTAGCTGAGCAGTGAGTTAAGTTTCTGTAACCAAAGCCCATGACAGGAGTGAAGCAGAGCTCACTCCTTCATCTGCACAGTTATTTGAGAGAAGGAGTTACAGCAGCACTGGTGGTGGGATGGGCACTATCCTCTTCTGGACTGGTCACTGCTCTTGCTGCCCCTTGCCTTTGGTGTGTGACACTGCAGGGACGTGAGAGATCACCAGGCTTGGAAGGATCCCTGGGATGGCTGCAGCGATCCTTTCATGAAATGCTCCCTCGCCAGGGCACAGAATCCTAGAAAATCCCAAGTTGGAAGGGACCCATCAGGATCTTCAAGTCCAACTCTGGTCTCAGGATCATCCAAAAATTAGACTGTATGTCTGAGGGCATTGTGCAAATGCTCCTTGAACTCTGGCAGTTTGGTGTCATGCTCGCTGCCCTGGGGAGCCTGTTCCATGCCCACTGACCTCTGGTGAAAAACCTTTTCCTAACTCTCAACCTGACCCTCCCCTGACACAGCTCCATGCCATTCCCTCAGGCCCTGTGACTGCCACCAGGGAGCAGAGTTCAGCGCTGCCCCTCCACTCCCTGTGAGGAGCTGTATGCCACCATGAGGCCTCCCCTCATCCTCCTCTGCTCTGGGCTGAGTAAACCAAGGGACCTCAGATGCTCCTCATATGTCTTCCCCTCTAGACCTTTCACTGTATTTGGAGCCCTTTTTTGGACACTCTCTAATTGTTTTGTGTCCTTTCTGTACTGTGGCACCCCAAACTGTCGGTAGAGTTTCTTAGCCTCTTAATTTATATAGTGTGAATTACCAGGACGGGCTGAGAAAACCAACATCAGTCCATACCCAGTAGCCATGCTACTGTCCAGAAAGGCTGGGAATGCAGAACAACAAATCCAAATTGACTGTACTCCTTTCCTTGCTACCTTGCAGCAACTCAGAAAGAATTTATCTGATTCTTCATTCTACTAATTTTTCCCCCTTAGAGACAACATGACTGCCCTACAACTTCATTTTCTGAAGGTACGAGTGTGATTCGGCTTTCATGTCATGAGATGTCCAATTTAAGCTCCCAAGTTTTCTTCCATAATTTTAAGAGTGTTGGTGCTTCAAGAGAGGCATTTTAGGAACCATTGTAGGATGAGAAAATTATCTGCTGGGGAAGATGCTTGTCTTCCCCTAATGACAAGGTGGCTTGTTCACCTACCCTCAGTGTGTGATGCTCAGATGATCCTAGTTGGCTAGCATGTGTTTACCCATCTGAGTCCTGCAAACCCTCAAGATGGTAACCCCGAGAAGAAAATTAATGAGGAAATCCAATTAGGAAAAATAATAAAACCCTGCAATTAACTTTTCTACATGTTCTTTATCCCTGTCTTAACCTGAGAGCTGAATTCTGATGCAAGTTGTCTTGTTCCAGATGTTATTGTAGTGAAGGCTGATACAAAGACTTAATATTTGCTATTTACCCTCCTCTGTGCACTCAAGTTCCTCTTAGATTACATGGCAGTCCAGCTCTTTTCTCATGCTCCTCTTGCTACTGACATAATCAGAGTACGTTTCTTTGTTGCCCTTTATGGGTATGTATGTATATGTTGTAGAATTGAAATTTCAGCCACACACTAATCATTCAAAACGCAATTACAGTTTCAGCTGTGCAGTAATCCATCTTGAATGATTACTGCATGGCTGCCTTTTAAATTCTGACATGTTGAATGTTTTAAGAACACAGACAGGGATTAGTTCACATCATGGACTAATCTGCTGCAAATGTCCATTTAAAAAGACTTTTTGCATCACTTCTCTAAGGAGACATCAAATAACAGAAGAACAAAAAGAGCAGCCAAGCAAAAATAAGATGAGATGAGATTTCACTTAATTTTAAATGGTGCTAACTGATTTTTTTGTTTGTTTGTTCATGTTTCTAGATTGGTACTGTTTGGAACATATGTTCCAGAACAAATTTCTGCTATAATCAGTCAAGCAGGTTGCTTTGAGCTGAAGATTTAAGGCAGATTTTTTTTTTTTTTTTTACTGCAATATGGTGATAGTTAACAAAGTGATTTTAAAAAGCACGAATGTCCTGGTACAAGATCTACCATAAATACAGCGAAACTGCATAAAGGCGGCTGACAGCATTATATCCTAGCCACGCAGGAAAGAGCTGTGCTGCCAAAAATCTGTCCCTGGCTGCTACAGCTGCACCTGGGTGCTAGGAGTTTTGCTGCACTACAGTGCATTGCAGCTCCTGTGTGGTTAGAGCACTGTGTGCTCCTCGTGCCCTCTGTACCCCTGCATTCCCACCAAGTGTTGCTCCATGCAGCTGCTGTGTGCTTGCTGGAGACGAAGGGTGCAGATGTTGGTGTGAGGCAGAGCACATGGCTGAGAATGAAGCATAGCTTGCTATCTGTTTTTAAGTGCTGGTGAAGAAGTGGCACAGGGTGGATTTTAGAAATAAATGCTAAGGATTAAGTGTCCTAAATGGAATAGCAAAAACAATGACAAATAGCATGGTGACATTTTCTAGACTGCCCTTTCCCTACAGTCATGACAACCAGGCTGCAAACAATGTGTGGCTTTGGGGAAGGACACCTTGCAGGAAAACTGAATTCTGTACAAGAAATAATACTCTCCTGGCAGTTCCACTGAGGACATGGTCATTTGTCCCCGGGAGTAGGGAATGAATCAGTGTCCTGACATGAAGCAAAGGGGCTCCAGACCTCCAGTAAGGGTTTTTGTAACACTCAGCGTCTCCTCTAAGTTTCAAGCTGAGAAATTATGTTCTGGTCGTCTGTTTTCCTGCAGCGGTTTATTTGGGCATGATATACTCATTGTCTGCAACTGTTACAGTGTCGCTGTTTTTTCTCATGGCACACAAAATGTTCCACCTTAGAAGCAACCGCCTTTATGGATGAATAATGGCAGCATATGCAGCACATACAGTACTTCAAGATTCCACACAATGAAACGTCCTATATTATGAAAGATTGTGTTCTTGGCTTTTTTTAGGCCTCAAATAGGAAATATTTAAGTACATTTTCAATTAAGTTGCATTGAAGTTAGTATAATTGAAGTCCATATTTTTAACATGTGCTTCTAATTAAACACATCCATAAATGCTTTCCTGATCAGAGGTCTTCAAGCCTGCAAGAGCACAGGAACTGAAGCATTCTTTTTCTGCTACTCTGGGTGTGTGTGTGAGCGCATACGTTTGCAAGCAGCCATAGTGTTTCCTCCCTCCTCAGTGCCATGTCTCAGGGCACTGAGTTGGGAACTGCAGCCATACCCCTCGAGTTCCAGCCCCAAGGGCTATGGGTTGCTTACAGCAGTGCCAGGAAGCATGGTGCCTACATCTGTATGCTGCAGAGAAAGCAGTCAAACACACACGTAGCCAGCAGAAGTAAAGAAGCACTGAAGGTGAAGGTGGCCCAGAGCTCCAGTCTCAAAGATGAATTTAATCTTCTTTGCAGGGTGGTTTAAAAGGATACAGGGGAGTTGGAAACAGATGATCTTTGAGGTTCCTTTCAATCCAAGCCATTCTATGATTCAGTAATACACCAACTTCTAGTCCTCTTTAGAGCAAAAATGGAGAGCCTGGCTTTACCATCAGCACTTTGCTCTGCTAGTAACAGAGAAAAAGTTGCACAGGAAAAGATTTATAAGAGTTGACCAGTGTTCTGCAGTGTGCAAAACATGGATGTTTTGAGCTAACCCTCCTACTCTGCAGGTGTAAAGCAACACGTTCATGCATGAGGCTCTGCTGTCAGCTGTCTGATCATTGCAGCACTGGGGTGTGAATGTAGTCCTATGGCTTGCAGAAAACATTTGGTCTTTTGTACCTTGAGACTGCTGAAAGGAAAATTGAATGAAGGACTGGATCTTTCTCCATCACCTTGATTCAAGAGAAATTTTCCTGTGTGTTTTTAATTCTGAGCTTTAAGACAATGGCATGCTATGTTCTACATTTTCTTTCCAGAGGCTTGGGGTGTTGGTACCTGAGTTCTCTTGCTGTTTAGGAGGATCATGAGCTGCAGCAGGAGGCATGTACAGCCCCTGCCAGCCAGGCACAATGGCTGAGTGCCTGGATCCCAATAGCTCTGTTGTTCCGAGGAGCTGATCAGTCTTGGGAGGCTGTGGTCCTCTGCGCTTGTCCTACAAGTAAATCTGATAGGCCTTACAGGGGATTTTGACACAGAGGACAAAAACTGGGGTCCATTGAATGATCAGCCCATAAAGCATCCAAGAACAAACTATAAAATGTGATAAATAACACTACTGAGGACATGAAGTTAAATGTTTGCACAGTGATTGAGAAAATCAAACACTAATCCACTTATTTCATCTCAACAAAATAGAATACGATGCTCATCGCCTTCTTTGTTGCAGTATGAGTGCACTGCTGGATCCAAGGCATTTCAGCTTCTGCTCATCCAGACCATGTCACATTATCCTCACGAAAGACATCGTGCTGGTTTCTCAGGGTGGTAACAGCCTGGTCTTATGTATCTGCTCCAGTTCCAGGCACATCCCTGTCAGAGTTCCCATTACATGCTTTCCCAGAGCAGGGCTCAGTCGACAAACAGCCCTTTGCTGGCACTTGACACTTTCTTCTGCCACCCTTGAGCACATTTCACCTTTCACACTCAGCTCCCTGCAGACCAATTCTGTGATTTTAACCTCTCATTTTCTTTGCTCTCAGCTGCAGACATCAGCTCTTCTTCCACTTCATCATGGCTCCAGATAGCTAAGCTAAAGCAACATGTAGATAGCTAACTGTAAATGAGCTCTTGGTAATACTCCAGTACTTGTGATCTTGTTTGAAGCAGGAGGAATATATTTGTTATGCCTCCATTTCAGAAAAGCTGCTCAGTTTCTTGTGATTACTATATGGCTTTAAGCCTTGCAGTGGTTATTTAATATTATATTTTCCTTGCTAAAACACATGCCACAGTGTTGTACTTACTTAAAGCTTTTCAGCAAAAAAGCCATTGTTCATGAATTAATTTGATAAGACTTGTATAAATACAGAGATGAAACTTGGTGTGAATTTAGACTTTTTCACAATAAATAATTCCTAGTTTTAAAGGCTTCTGCCTGCTCCACAAATCATTTTTTTTTCCCCGGTAATTCCTTCTCAGGGAAGGTGCCCCAGGGAAAATTTGCTTGTTGGCTGCAGTCTTCCCAAGTATTTGTACTTCCTGTACACATGAGATGATGAATCTTCAACTAGCAGAGATACTATTGCTTATTTTTGCCCTCATCCTCCTTCCCCAAAAGCTTGGGATGTTAGTCCCTGTCTGCAAGCCTTGTATTATCTACTAAAATGTTGTATAAGTGCTCTTCATGTGGTTTTACACCTCTAAAAGGTGGTATTTACTGCGCTTGCTCCTGGGCCATGGGAAACCCTGGAGGAGGCTGGCTGGGGACAGTGAGGCCTGTGGGTGTCCTCAGGGCTATGACAGGTAAGGGCACTGCTGCCACTGCTGCCAATGGCATTACTTGTGGTTTTCTTTTATTTAGTAGCTGGTTTCACCTGGAAATAAGGCTTACGCATGCCACTCAGTGTGGTATGCTTGTATGTGTTCATATCCACATCTTTCCCTGTATTTTGAATTGCCTGTCCAGTTTCAGCTACAGTAAGGTAGCTGGTAGCTCAGTAAGGTCACCAAGGTTTCAATGATAATTCCCACAAGCTTCATGAAATCACACAGGCCTATTGTATCGCCCCAGCTGAGAAAAGCACTGTTGGGGGAGTGCAACCTTAGTAGACACCTAAGAATCCACTGGCGACAGAGATTTGCAAAGGAGAAACTTTACTCCTCTCTGGACACCAGTTTTGAAACACAAGTCTGTGGGAAACCACGTGCCCTTTGAGCTGGCACTTGGAGTGACGCATTTGGCGGTCACTTCAGTTTTCCCCCTTGCACCTCGTTTGGCAGCAGCTCACTGTGAGCCGCCAGCTGGTCCGATCAGCCCACATTGTTCTTGCTTTTTCCTCCAAACTAAAGGTACATTCACTAAAGCTCTGTGTTTGTAATTCGTACTTTTTGTACATTTACTTGTACAGAAAGGAATAGTGGCAGCAGTTGCCAAAGGTTTTACTGAATTATTGGGAGCAAAAAGCCATCTACAAAAGCAACATAGGACTCCAAAGGAGCAGCTACAGACCTTCATGTTTCAACTTATATTTAGCAAAGAAAGGAGTTCTTAACCAGTGCAGTTCTTGAAGTGGGCACAGAATACTCTGCTGCCTGCCACAGGAAGTTAGGCAGCATTAACGATAGTTCAAAAAAATCTATAAGGGATCAGGATGCAGAAAGACATGTAAGCAGTAGCAATAACCCTATGTGTAGCAGGAGAGAAGAAGAACTGTTGCTCTCTTTTCCACGGGCTCCCGTGAGGCTGGGTTTGTATCGCAGAGAAGAACAACCTGTTTGGTGTCCAGCTGGAATCTCAAATAACCATCTCATTTTTTATTTTCCAGAAATGAGGACAGCCTTGTGCAAAGAAGTAGACATGGAGGCCTGGAGACAGCAGAACCCATGTGTAAGTGCAGTTGTAGTTGGCAAAAACAAAATGAGGCTTCTGGAACTAGTAAGATACTTGGAAATAGAAGCTGTAGGCTGAAGGTGTTTCACTGGGCACCCGTCTACCTCCTGCCCACTGGTATCATTATGTTTTACTGTCTCATAGTGGAGAAATATGGCGTTTGAAGAGTGCAGCAAAATATTTTGCAAATGTACTAAAAAAGCCAGTGAATGATGTGATACACTTTGACTTGTCCTCAAAATGAGGTTTTATGCACTTTGTCATCAGCAGAAAATGGAGACGATTTGTGCCTGTGAGGACAACTTTCCTATAGTATTTAATACCCAACATGCTAAAAATCAACACTAGTGCTAGTATCGTGCCCTTTCTTACTCCTTGTCACTCATCCACTGAGCGTGGGGAAACTTGCCAAGTCCCTGAAAGCAGCTTCTTCTCATGGGATCAGAGCTGCAGAGCACAATTTGATCCAGGAAAAGAGACAGGGTTTTTGTATTTTATTCTGATGTCAGCAGCAGAAACCTTCAAAGTGGAGGAATAGTCTCCAGCTGTGAACTGGGTTGCTCAGGAGGTACCACTCCTGTCACTTTGTCAAGCTGATTGGGGCAGGAAAGAGCTCTTTTTCTAGGCTGGGTGCACTGAAGAGGCGCCAGGGCCTCCCACCCACAGTCCTTATGAAAGAGAAATAGCAACAGCACAAAGTCCAAGGGTTGTTTACTTATTTGTAGTATCTCAGCAACGGCTACTCTCTATCATCTGGTTCTGCTTTGGTGATTTCTTTTTTTTATTAAGAAGAAATGCCACATGCAGCCACACAAGTAGCTAACCTCCTGCTGCCGGACAGAGGCTGCCCCTGATGCCCAGAGAGGACACAGCAAGGGCTCTGCTCCCAGCTGTTGGACCTGGCCTACAAGAACAGGACACAGATCAGAACTTTGCAATTGTTCTTTTTTTTCTTCCAATTAAATCAAGTGATCACCCCCAAAAAGTTCAGGCTTGTGACACTAGGTCAAGCAGCGTCTGATATGTAAAGAAACTAAAGTTCTGGAAATGTCCAGCTGACTGATTTCAACATTTCCAGAAGGAAACATCAAATTTTGGAAGTCTTAAGTCATGAGTTGGCTTAGTGGCTTTCACAATGCAGAGAAGAAAGAGATGGCTGCATGTCCCTTCCCTATATCCATCCCTATATTTTGGTGGCTACAGCATTTGTCTGAGTGGGTATTTAATGACTTTAATTACTTTCTATAAATTAGGATGGAACTTCAATTAGACATAATGGGAGAGCCACACTCCAAATAACTCGTTCAGAGTGTTGCGACAGTCTCTAAGTGTGTTCTCTGCAGCAGAGAGCTTAGGAAGAGGGTTGAATTTGTGTCTCCTGTAACAAATGAACCTTCTGGCTAAGGATGCAGGATCAGGGCACACCACCTTCTCAAGGTTTTTAAAGTCACTTGCTAAATTTGGTGTTTAATTTCCAAACCCCTTTTTGCTAAAGGAATCCGCAGTTGCATCTCAGTTCAGAAAAAATCACTCTGAGTCAAACACTGAGTATAACAGCACATTAGCATAAGTAAGGGCTCATTTGTAGAGTTAGCTAGATAGCAGGTTCTTTGATGTAGGAATCATATTATTGTATTTCTTTCCAGGACGGATAACATCTCATTGATGTTATCGGGAGTACTAGACAACTCCTTTGTGATTACATGTTGTTTGTAAAATCTTACTTACAAGGTAAAATCAAACTTAAAGGGTTTTCTGACCTGTGGACCAGTGTAAGTGCTCCTGCCTGTAACTGAGAGACTCCCAGAACCCAGTGGAGGAAGCTGCAGGCATCAAAAAGAGGCAGGAGGTCACCTTCTTACCCTAAGAAAGGTTATCTGGTGAGTACAGTAGTGTGGAGTGATGAGGCTGATCTTGGCAGCAGCTGTTGTTATAAGATAAAGAGGGGAAATGGTATGCAGACATCTATATATCTGGTTATCTTTTGGGGCTACCACACAGGAGCTGTGTGGCGCTGGAACCCAGGTGTGGCTAGCATTGCATGAGCACAGGGACAGTCAGTCCTGGCCTGAGGCCTCACAGCCCAGGCAGAGACGAGGTGGGAGAACAGGGGGACCGCCATGCCTTCACATAAGGCTTCTTGTCTCATCTGATGCTGCTATTCATGTCTAGCTGAGGCTACAACTCCTGCACATCAGCAGTCTAACTGTGCAGCCATGTGCCAGTACAGCACAGGGAAGCATCAGAAGAGCAAGAATGACTGAATCGAATCCCAGCCACTCCACAGGCAACCTCTGTCCCAGCCGGTGGGCAGAGAGGATCACTCCTTCCCCTCCCACACCCTGCCACACAGCGTGCTTACAGGCCCCTTTGTCCTTTGTGCCTGCTCCCTTTGGTTAAGAGACTGCCCTGATCTAGTCATCAGGACAAGCTCTGCATGTAGTTGTTTAATTGAAGATGGTGAGGAGCACAGCAGGAATTGTTCCTGAGTACTGGAAACAATACTTATAAAATCACTTTGTAGCAGCCAGCACTGCAACTGGCTGGAATACAAACAGCTTTGAAGACAATGGATAGTCAAAAACTACTCTGAAAAGAAGCGCTTATGCTCTTCCACCTTCCCATCCACCTGCACTTCTGATCCTACAGCCAAACAGTGTGTTACTATAGGGGTGAAGAAATCTTTGGAGTGGAACAAACAAGGGGAGCTTTTAAAAGAATGGGAAGAGATCAGTGCTCTCCACATGGAAATATGTGAGTCCTTCCTGCAGAGCATGTGAATTTACACAACAACATTGCAGTGATTTTCCATTATCAGATCTAAAAGCTGGTGCCTACTTTAAGAAGCATCATGGCTTAAGGTGATACAGGAACCCCCTGTATTCTGGTTTGTGCATGTGATATAGGTATGCAAGCTAAGTACACAAGCTCAGGTGGCCTCCAAGGCTGAAAATCCTCAAGCTGACCATGCCCTTCCTTACATACTAGCAGGCTGGAAATGATGCTAACAGTCCACTGCTTTTCTGCATTTTCCAGGCAGATTTGGACAAAAACAAAACTAAACCATTTGGTGCCCTTGTAGCCCCAAGTGTTGAACTTGTCTTTTTGAAATGCTATGTCAACAGCTCTTCACTAGCAGGCCCTTTGTTTTTATTGGCTTCAGTTCTCTGGCTAGTGTTGACAGGTTAACTTACAGTAACAGTGAGAGTCACCTTTACTTGCTATACTAGGAAGTGCAACCCACTCTGTTCTTGAATGCCACGCTCTCAAGAGCAGGAATATGGATGGCAAGTGAGTGCTGCCTTGCAGTCTTGTGCAGGCACTCAGGGACTTGTACAAAAGAGTGCTCTTTTGGTGAAATAATTTTTACCAGCATATACGACTGGAGCAGGAATGGTTGCAATTATTTCTTACCGTGCTTGTTAGAGAGGACATATGGGAAGATTAGCCTCAAGAATGTCACTCTTGGACATAGTCTTCCTATGAGTACTACACCACAGGTTTTTTTCTTTTTTCTTTTTTCTTTTTTCTTTTTTCTTTTTTCTTTTTTCTTTTTTCTTTTTTCTTTTTTCTTTTTTCTTTTTTTTCCCTTCTTTTCAATACATCAAAGCTTACTGCAAGAAATTCCCCTTGGTAACATGTATATAGTTAGTGTTAAGTAGGTACCAGAAAATAAGTTTTGTGGGATGTACTTAGACCGTTTCCCTTTTTGTTTTTCTCTCCTCTCCTCTCCTCTCCTCTCCTCTCCTCTCCTCCTCTTTTCCTTCTAAGAGTAATCCTAGAAAGCAGAATGGGAAGGGAAATTCGAAGTTGAGAGAAAATATATTTCTCTCTAGGCCATAGTTATGCAGTTGAAGGTCTTTCTTAGGGTAGGCTGATGTGGTATGGATGGTGAAGAAGCCACGAGAGAGAAGAAATATTTGGGGCAGTTAAGGGAGGCAGATCAGCACTGTCAAGAGGGAACTTACGATAGCTAGAGTGCAGACCAACAGGAAAACTAATTGGGTTCATCACAGGAAAACTGATAAAATCACAGTGTGTTTCTGAGTTCTATTTATTTCTATAGTACTGGAGGTTTTGTTTTGTTTTGTTTTTTTTTTTGTTTTTCCAGAGGATTACCATATAAAACAAGTGAATAAATGGTATTTTAAACATAGAAGTGTCATATATAAAAACTTTTGGATTCTTGCAGTTATGTCCCTGTATAAATTGGCCACACTCTAGCACTGTTTTCCCATCAGGAGGAAGCACCAAGGCTGGATCATATTGAAGGACTTTCTGTCCTTTCTCCATTAGTGGACATCATGCCACCTCTTGGACTTAGGTATTCTATTTTGTCTTCATGGTCATTACAGATACAGAAGATATACTTTTGGTACTGTGACCATATTGAAGTTCTCATTGGTTACACTGTTGAAATGCTCCTAGAAGTTTGCAGTACATTCTTTTTCCAGTCTAGTGTTCACTTTTGCTTTTACTCACTCCTGACATAGCAACAGAAACCTTGGAAAAAGCTTTTTGAAAAGCTTTGGGATCTTTCTGCTGCACAAATTTAACATCTCTGTCTGTCACCAATCTGTTCTCATCAGCCAGCCCTTTGAAAGCCATTATGGCACCTCTCCATCCTGCTGGCTCAGCTGTGGATCAAGATCCCAGAATCTGTTAGAAGTTCCCACCAGCCTGGAGAGTCAAAGCAAATCAGAAAGAAAGCAGATGGGAGGAAGGAATGTAAAATCATTTGGAGATACATTAGGGAAAGTGAATCCGAGTTTTCTCTGGTTTCACACAGATTTTTGTGAACATACATATGTAGATATGCAGTCACAAAGGAGTACTGTTTCTTTGTAATTGAAACATACTGCTTCTCAGTCATCAAAATAATCATCTCTACAACACACTTGTTCAGAATATATGTATTTCATTTACAGGAAAAGATCATTTTAATGATTAGGATGCCCAGCAAAGCATGAAGGTGTCATGTTCAACTAACATTATATAACACCTGTTTTCTCTTTTAGTTTAATTTTATTTTCCTCTTTTCACCTTCATATAAATATCTGACTTCCAGGGTGATTTTGAGGATAAATATATTGAGATAGAAGGTATTCAGATGCAAATACAGCAATGATGACCAGGAAAATGCTATACTCAGCCAACCTCCTGTTATTATTATATGACATATATACGTGTCATGTATGAATGATCTACTGAAAATCAGGACTTCATTTTGCCCAGAGGTGAAAATCAGTGCAGCAAAACAGAGCTTACTGAAATGAGTATTGCAGAATTCAGCTACTTTTTGCTGTGTCTGAAGCATAGGTAATGAGATTTCCCCCAGTTCATTATCCCAGTTTAGTAAGCTGCTCCTGAACCATGTGTTAGCCCCTACGGGCAGTATCTCGTAGCGTCAAAATCACAGTAGGTAGCTTTCCAGTTTACACCTGAAATATTAAAGAACACCACACAAGCACTGCTCTTCTTTTCTTCAAAATTACATGCTTTTGAATTTCAAAATCTTGCTGACTTTTGCATGGTATCTATAGGCTTTGTAGAAGGACTGGGGGAACACCTCGCTGTTGCTGAGCAAGAGCTTTGCATTAGCTGAGGATATTAATTTTGAATTTTATGGGGAGAAATGAAGAAGAGCTGATTTAGAGAAGGTTTCAAGCACCTTCTCCTTGAAAATCAAGCGTTTTTAATATATTTTAACACAGACACTGGCAAACTGAGAGCCGTTTTAAGCTATGACACCTATGAAAGTAATATGCAGGAAAACAGATTTAGGAGAAAAAGATGGTATGCAGTAGTATCATGAAATCAGGGAGGCTGAGAGCAATGATGTGCCATGTAGAAGAGCCACCACAGAGCCTGCATGGGCTTGTAAAGGCAGAAGTCTCCTGTGCTGCCCTACTTTGCTGCTGCAGCCCAAGCCAGGGGCCTCTCTGTTTCTGCTGCCAATGGATGGAGACGTTCCCACAGCCTCCCTTGCACTGCTGTAATCCAATCCTTGTGTGATAGCCACAGACAAAGGCAGGGACAGAGACACAGAATTGGAAAACCTCTTCTCCTTTCAACCACAGTCTGTTCTCATGCTGCATCTTGCTTGCAGAACAGCCGAATGAATGGCAGAGAGACCAAGTTAAGAACACACCAGTACAAGAGGATGCCCCTTGCCATTGAAACCATATGCACTGAGGGCTAAGGCAATTACAGAGCTGCCTTATGCAAAGCCATTGTAGATTAAGGATGAACAAAGTTTCCAGCAATTACTCCACATCTCTCATCCAAGGCCTACTGGAGCACAGGGTGTGATATAAATAGACAAGCACTGTCAGCTCTCAGAGCAGCACTGAGATGAGCAGGCCCGGTCGTTGCTGTCACCACTGCTTCCATGAGCAGATGTGGCCTGAGCAGAGCAGAACAGTCTATCACGCAATTTGGATATATGTTCAAATGTTATGTTCACAGACAGACCAGGAGAATGACAGGGTTGAAAATTAAAACCTGTTACACTCCTGCTGAAGGCTATGTCCTCCTTATGCCCCTATCCAGCAGAGAGGAGAAGCAGGCTGGGTAGTGTTAGACTAATGTAGTTAAATTATTTCTATGAGCTGAAAAATGGACTTCATAGCCAAGTCCCTAGTTAAGCAATCTATAACATCTGTGACAGATTTTTAGAGTGAATATCTCTGCCCTGTTGGCTTCCAAGCAGCAGAAATGTGGCACATTTTTCCTTTCTTGATGGAACATGGTATCTGTAGCTGTTGCCCAGTGAAGAAATGAAAAAGTGATCAAAATCCCTTGCTCAGAATATAGTTGGTGCTCTTCCACAGGAGCAGTTCCTTCTCCAGCCGAAGTGAGATCCACTGTTTTGTTACAGGGACAAGGTGGAAGGTGCTTCAGGAACTTCCTAGTGCCTGCTCTGAAGCCTCTTCTTCCCTCAGCCAACAAGACCAAACAGTTAAAAGAGTGTTTTCCATCAGCCAGAGACCTGGTAATACTTACTTCTCTTCTCACTAACACTGTGGTGCTTGAGAGCAGTGCCTCAGTTCCAGCTTCAGTAATTCCATGCTTTTCTTGCTGGTGGAAAAGTGCAGGTTCTGATCTCTTGCACCTCACTTCCATGTCCATTCCACCTCATGGTGTCCCAGGCAGCAAGTGGGGGGGTCACAGCTCTGCTTGCTCCACTCTTAAAAGTTTTGAATCTGCATTCCTGTCTTGAAAGCATCAGCTGAAGTATGATATTACTCCTTTCAGATATTCATACTCTTTATTAGACCTCTTATTTTGGTGGGAGCTTCAGATGAAGGTGAGCAGCATGATGGAAAATGTAACAGTCTTCATTTAGATAAGCACTCCAGCCAGTGTAGCTGGTCTAACTAACCCACACCAGAAAGACACAAGTTCCTACTCAGCAGAAAAGATTCACTGGACGAGGGCAGCTGGGCAGGGTGCATGGATGTGACCTCTTGAGCACAGCAGCATCGCCACCACTCTCTCTGCCTGTGGCTCCCCATGTAAGCCCTGGCTGGGAGGGTCAGAGCTGCAGCTCTGCTAGTCTCCCTTTGCTCCCAGCAGGGTCAGCAGACGCAGTGCCACAGTCACTGTGAGTTATGCTCACACTTAATTGGTGGAGAGTTTCAAATGTCAATGGCAATCCATGTCCTCTTCTCAAATGCTGTTAGATTCCTTTATTACACAAGAAACGTGTAATAAAATGTACATAAAACAAAAACAAAAACTCTCGTATTTTTTCAAGACAGCATTGTTACAGTCATATATTTCACGTGTCTTTGCTCTTAACACAATTATTTTAAGTGATACTTAGTTTATTAGGAACACGAAGGAAAAAGTGCCATGTATGACATAGCCTCTTCAAAAGTAGCTATAAACAACTATACTAATTGTTTTGTTCTTTTAATAGCTGTAGGTCATGGCAACACAGCTGTTTTTGCTGTGACTTGTTGCCTTAGCCTTGGACTAATGTCATGAGGGAAGTTGTTCAAGCCCACTATGAGCAGCTCGTGAGTGGTTATTCAAATATTTTATCTGCCCGCCATGATCTGCTCAGAGATTGGAAATATGGGAATTTATTTGTGCTTTAAAACACACCTTCTCTCCTTCTCATAAGCAACCCATGACACATTTCTCCTTGATCGTACCTGCCACATGTGGGACAGGACAAATTTGTTCATTAAAAGCAGGATTCCTCTGAAACCTCTCTAAAAAGCCTTCTGTCCTGAATTGCCAGCCATGAGTGACTCACAAATAGTTGCCTGTCAAAGGCATTCATAAAGAAGGAAAAGCCAACTTAGTATATTAGCACTTCAGTATTACTTAACAAAGAATATATTTTTAAGTATTTAATGCAAAAATTCTCTAACCAATACTCTCCTGTAGGACACCAGACCATGCTTTCATTAGCATGAGTTGTCCTCACGCTGCCAGGGGGCTGTTGAAGAAGCATGTGGTCTACATTTGGCCTTGTGTCACGCCTTGGCCTGTTAAACTGTAGAGACAAGGGCAGGTTTTCCAAAACCATGCACTGGGAATCAGAAGAATATCAGCATTCACTGGCAGACCTAGCAGGGGAAATCAAAGGAATTTGTACGTGGTGCATTAGGCCGCAGCAGCCAGGCAACACTCAGGCATTCACAGACATCGTGGTTGCAATATCTGTGGGAGTGCTTATGCTGAAGGTGCTACAGACTTTCCTCTATGGGGCTCTGCACTCATGGGGTTGGGCCCAGATTGGGAAAAGCCTCCTATGGCTGGTGAGGTAGCAAGACACTGTTGCTAAAACCCAGAGCCAGGACTAGAGTGCTGAAATGCAGCAGCTGAGACTTAAAGCACAGCTTATAAAAAAATATGTCAATGAATGGAATCGAATAGTGGTCAGGGCTTGTAGATGCTGGCCTTAAGTTGCACCAGTGGAAGTTCAGGTTGGATATTAGGAATAATTTCTTCTCAGAAAGAATGGTGAGGCATTGGAACAGACTGCTCAGGGAGGTGGTGTAGTCACCATTCCTGAAGGTGTTCAAGGAATGTGTAGATGTGGCACTGAGGGACATGGTTAGTGGACACAGCAGGGATGAGTTGGTGGTTGGACTAGATGATCTTTGTGAACCTTAATGATTCTATGATTCTATGTTTCTGCACCAGGCATGATGGTGAAAACAGAAGAGATGCTACCATGAGGCTGATTTCGTAACAGTTAAAAAGAAACATCTTTGTTCTCATATCGGACCAGTATCCTGTAATCCAGTTCAGTATGTACCTTAAAAAACAGCCCTCTTGAGTAAGTCACTGCGAAAACCTTGCCTCACAAAGGCAGGCAGATTTGTGTTTCTCTCCAGGACATTTCTTCCTTACTACTAATACATAGAGCCATCTAAATACCAAGGCGACGTCTCCTCTGGTTTTTTGTTTGTTTGTTGGTTGGTTGGTTTTGAGGTTTTTTTTTTGCATTATCTTTTATAATTCCATATATTTTTATTCTTCATATAATTGTCTGCTCTCTCTTACAAATGTTAACTCTCCCCGAAGCACTAATGACTGACAGAGTTTTCCAGCTCACAGGTACACTGAGCAGGTTTTTTATCTTACTGAGGCCTTCCAGAAGGTATCCCAGGCTTCTTCCCGACAATTCCAATAACTGCAGCATTTCTTGGATGCTATCTAAAAATTACAACTTGCTGTGCTTTACCTCTGTCACTGCTTATCCTCCAAAAAACATCAAGCTCACTGATTTAAGAAGAGAGAATTTTGGAGAACCCTTCGCTAAAATCACCACACTGAAAAATGACCCTTTATCAATCCTAGTTTTTCCTTACTCTGCTGTTTTTGATTTGTAACAGTATTTTGTGTGATGCCAGGAGAAAAGTCTTATGCAAGATTGTTCTGTTTGTTTCTATCTTTCAGTTAAAATTATGTCAGTTTTGGAATAGACTTCATCTGCTGCCCTGGAGGGAGATGCATGTGTCCATCTGATATGCAGAGTTCATTGCCCCACATCTTGGCATCCAGTTGCTGCAATTGATTGATATGTTGGATATTTCCTCTTTTAATTCTCCTACTGATCTTCTGAAAGAGCCTATATTTCTAATGCCTATATTTCTATATTTAGGCCCTTTGAAAGGGCCTATATTTCTAATAATTTCTAGTGACAGGAAGTGTGCCATGGTACTCACAAAAGGGAGTCCTGCAATTAGAATTTGGCGAGACAAAGCCCAGCAAAGGACCTAGAACACTGCTGCCTTCATTGCATCATTCCAGAGCCAAGAGGAGGGACAATCGGCATTACCCATGAACAGTAGGGACAAAGGCAGCCCAAACGAGAATGATAACCCGTGGCATGTTTCGCTCTCCAGAAGCAAGTGATGAATGCATTCAAAAGAGGAGTAAAATAAACTGGGACAGATCTTGGGACTACTTTTAATGTGCATCCACCTATACACTGAATTTTGTTACCTGAAAAAACTGAGGGATCTCCATCATTTGGGATCTTACCTTTAAGATTCCATAAATGTGCTTGGAATCATATAAATACAGTGGGTCTCCCCTGGGGATGTGTCAGAAGACCTTCAAATCCTATAATCTGTCTGTCATTCAAAGGCATGCTCATGATGTTCTTGCTATGCTACAACAGTGACTTGTTTGGAAACTGCTTATTTTGAAACTGTTAACGGTACGACAAGAAACTCTTGTAGTGCTCTTTCCTAACATGGAACACTTACAAAACTTGTTGCTATAAAATTATTTTTTGTGTAATGGGGTACAATAACACCAACTCTGTGATTCCTCTGATTATCTATCAATTTCTGATATTTCGAGAGCTGGCTTACTGCTCTCTACTCTCCAGAAAATCTGGCTAACTTTGTGCACCAGTATATTGGCCTTTGTAAATTGGCTTACAGTTAGCAGACAGAAGCAGGGTCAGAATTAGTTCAAAACAAATTAATAGTCAGAAGTTCTAACTTGCTAAGCTGTATGCAATCCACTCTTCAAAGGATATTCACCAATTGCTGTAATTGCTGTCTTCAAGGTCTTCCAAAAAATCCTTGGACATGCTGATTAATGCTGTTGTAGATATATGTGAAGGTATTTGACCTGAGAGTTTAATTGTACAGTTTAATTCCATAATGATTGTAAATGGTAGGACTGCTGCATATTTAAAAGAACGCTAGTGTGAATTTAGCTAGCTGTTGGCAGTTTAATAGTGACTAACAGATATTAAATAAGCATGAAATTCTAGTGGTGAATAACATTTTTATAGGGGCAAGGGCAGGAAGCTGAGGGCGAGAGAAAATACTGCAGCCATCCATGGTGACCTTCCTTTTCCCCAGCATTTTACAGAACGTTTGTACAACTTTCCCAGCACCAGAGCAAGTCGGGATTGGTAGAAGGGTCTTGTTCTTGCAAGTGTAGATGGCACACAGTGAGCTCAGTGGAACTGGAATGCCTTGATTTGCTGAAGTCATTGACACCTCCCTTGCTGACATCACTGGCACCAGGATTTCCCCAAACATCTGAATTCTTCAGCTGCTCAGTTAATCATATCCTCCAGAAGCTGTAGTATGAAGGCAGAGGTGTGTGTATTCCACCCCTTCCCTTGCCAGATATTTCTTAAAAAAAAAAAAAAAGGATGTCAAAAGGAATCAAATGTCTAAAGAAAAGAAAAGAAAACATGTTGATCCTTTCATTGTTACCATTCAAAATCATCTCTTTGTTTTCAGAACAAAAATGGTGGCAAGTGACTTTTTTTTCCACCCGGCGGTGGCTATATAAATTTCTGCTACTAATAGGCAAACATCATTGATTTGGCCGACTTATTCAAAACAGGTCACAAAGCTGCAGTTTGTTGTGTCAATTCTCATCGTATACTGATGTGACAAGTTTTATGAATAAAATATGGGCAGTTGTTGCTGTCTGAGAGGATGCCACATCTTAGCTACCCCAAGCCCCTCTGTCCTTGAAGAGGGAAGCTTTGAAAAATTAGGACCATGTTTCAATCCAAGCTGCACAATATGCTTTTCAACAAAGTGTAATATATTGTGTTTAGCTGAATAACTTTCTTCTCTTCTCCCCTTCCCCTGTCCCTCCCCTAATTCGCAAAAAAAAAAAAAAAAAAAAAAAAGAGAGAGAAGAAAACCAACAAAAACCCCAAAACCCCAAACAACAAAACCCGTGGCATCTTAAACTAAAGCACACTCAGTCGGTCTCCCTGGGTGCGCTCTGTGCCAGCAGCCACAGTGTTTCTTTCATCTTGGCTTCAAAGTGGTGCTGAGAGGGGGAGGGGGCATCTAATGAAAGAAGGGAAAACAAACAAACAAACAAACAAACACAAAATGAGGGAGGAAATGAAAAATAGCAGACTACCTTTCAAATCTGAGTGCCGCCTGCAGGCACACTCTGCAGTGGATGTTACACTCAGCTTCAGCCCCTTGTACATTTTTTTTGTTATTGCTTCTTCCCATGCTGGGAAGATTCTTGTCATCCCTCACATATTTTATCCACAGAAAAGGCTGCCCTGCCCTGTGCTTGGTGATTGAGGCTGTGCCCCTGGTGTGCCACACTATCAGTGGTTCCCAAGGCTGCCTAGCCTGGGAAAAGCTGCGTGGAAATGGTCCAAAATCAGCATTACATGCATTATTGTTCTTACTCTCTCTGATTAGAGTGCACACAATGAAAACAACAGCAACAGCCTCATTTTCTAGCCCTCCTCCCAACACAAGGCTGTTCTTAGACTGTTTTTCTTTCTCGGAGTCTTTACAGAAATTAACTGCTTCTGTGCTGGTAGATCCCAGGCACCCCAGCTGCTTCTTGGGAAGCCTCAGAGCATAGCCTGAGTGAGGGCAACATTTTCAAATGCATACAGTTGGCTTGGGAACTAAAATCCTTTATTTTAAAAGTGATCTACACATTCTTATGTAGGCTGCTTCATGCAGAGCTGGAAATGTATCACTCAAATGCTGTGGTGATACGCACAGCACAACAATTCCAATAGAATGAAACAGAATAAATATATTGAGGCATTTTTCCATTGGATGCAGAATGCCTATGCATGCATTGCATTAATATATTGAGGAATTTTTTGATTGGATGCAGAATGCCTATGCATGCATGCATTGCATTAAATGCTGGATGCAACATACACAATGTCCCAGCAGTGAATCACAGCACCTGTGTTGTCCGAAGTCTGAAACACCATCACTTTTTGACTTACTCCCTGGTCAGACAGCCCTTGGTCTCCTGGCTGAAAAGCACCAAAATTGATGGAAGACACCAACACCTGAACTACACTCCTGCTGTAGAGGCTCTGCAGTCATTTGGCAGGTAATAGTCTACATTTCCTAAGGCTGCTATTTGGGTATTCCATGTCTTGGGGTAACCACTTTGGGGTGGGTCAAAACTCGGTGTCCTTCTTATCCCAAACACACAAAAATATTTCTGTAGAAGCACTGGGTGAGGTGCCGAATTTCAAATTTACTCTTTTGTAAAATGCAGGTTTTACAGATCCTGAAATATATGAGGTGGCACAGCAAATAAAGGAGGAAATATATTTTCTTTCTGCTTAACAGATTGGATCATGTCCTGAAATGCCAGGTGCCTGTACTTTGGATGTACTCAAGTATTTCTTAGAAGATGGACTTTTAAAGCTGTTTCAAAAGAGAACATTAGATAGCCCAAGGCTCTAAATACAATGAAGGCAAATGATAGCAAAGACTGAATGCATTTTTACAGTATATTTTTTCATTCAGCTATAGCAGATGCTACACTCTCCTTTTTTTTATTTAAACAAATATATATATCTTTTTTCAGCAAACCAGTGGGAACACATATGGAAGCAGGCATATACCATATGAGATGTTTTGTTTTAGGACCCGCTTCCGATGTTTTTCCTGTCTTACAACTTCACTGCAGAAAATCACTTAATGCCTATTGTGTTCTTCACAGGGAGATGTAGAACTGCACTGGATCCCTCCCCACCTTAAGGACCTGTGAGACTTCCAAGCATTGCTTGCTCCCTGTGACCCAGAATCTGCAGAGGTACCTGGGGGGTTAATGACAGATTTTCTTTAATTGCCATCTAGCAGATGAAAGACAGATGTTTACTTTTAAACCACTTTCATATCAGAGTAAAAACCACTTTGACATTTGTATTTCTGTGACCTGAAGTAAAAGAAACAGCCCTTTAGTCAATGTTAAATCTATTCTTCTATTTTTAGGAGGGATTGACATGAACAAAAGAAAATAAAATTGTAGAGTTACATAGCTCTTTTCTGTTGCTCCTTGCAGGGTCAGAGTTGTTAAATATGCAAGTTTTCTGAACTTTAGCAAGTTCAACTTGTATATCAGATTCTCTTCAGAAGATTTTTTCTGATAAAAATGTGAGAACAAAGTCATTTCCTGCACAATGCAAGAAAAGATTTCACTTATTCTTCAAGAACCCTACTGGCATCACACCCCTCAGAAAAATAGGCTTGTCTCTTTTCATGTTAACCAAGTCCTTATGATCCAGAAATAAAGCTGGACAAAATTTTGCTCTCGTCTTAACCGACTGCTATGTGTTTGGGCAGAATTGACCCTTTGGTTGCCTTTGATGTTTTAATTCCACTAACTGTTGGGGGGCTGCATAAAGAAAAAAGGTGACTAGAGGAGTATAAGAAATCATTTTAATAATCTTTTCTGAACTTTTCTGTGCTTCAAATACAAATTTTGTCACTTAGTGTGTGAACTTACCCCAGCTAGGATGGGATTTGCTTATCAAAAACATTTCCTCTAACAAAAGCGTGGAAATTAGCTGTCGTTACTCTTGCTTCTCCTCCTTCCCAGTTCAAATAGTTGTGCCAGCTGCTTGTTTTGTTTAGCACTCTCAGTCTGAGAGATATCATAAGTAATCACAGTATTATTTTCTAACATTCACTGGAAGGAAATCTCAAATTGTTCTTGAGAACTTAAATATCAGACTTATTATAAACAGGGGCACCGGTTCCTGAAGTACAGATAAATAGAGAACCTAGAGCATGGTAAGAAGGAACACTATCCAAATATCACTAAGCTACTCTGTTCAGAGATATTTTAGGAGCCTGTGGTCTCCCTGATGATGTTGCTTTTCCCTGCTCTCATTGTTTCATTTTTCTATCAATTTCTTTCTTTATAAAGTTCAACATTTAAAGGAAACTGGCAAAACCTATCTCTGCACTCTTTGCTATCATGCCTAGAATGAACTGAAACAGTTGTTTTCACCTGTGCACTGGGCAGAGTCGTGCTGTACCCTGAATGGGGCACATAACTGCATGTTCATGTCTGTGTTGCCACATGTCAAAGAGGAATGTCCAATCTGGGGGATGATATCTATGAATTAAAAAGTTTCTGGCCCTATGTTACATGAAGTGCTGTAATTGCCAGCTTAGACAGCCCACTAGCCTGGCTCTAGAGTCACTTTGAACAATTGTATTCAGCTCATAATTCAGGCAGGTTTTTTAAAAGGTTGTCCCTTACGTCTACATGGCTCAGTGGGAGTGCTGGCATTAGTCAGGGACTGGGTGTGCTGCATCCCTTGTGGCACCTGTTGCCACCCCACTGCTGGAGCAAGAGGGGCCAAGAAGATGCTGGCTCCCTGCTGCATGTGCGGCTGTGGGTTTGGGTGACAGCAGAGCAGCGACGATGCTCTGATGTATGCCTGCATGTCAGCTTTGGCCTGCCGTCTCCCTTACTGCAGAGCAGGCACTTCATCTGGTTCCTCCTCTTGGTCCCAAGTACAGTGATGTGATTCAACTTATTCACAGTAACTTTTCACTTCCACAACAGCCATGGAGTTTCTCATAGTTACTCCACTCAAGCACAATAGCACAAGATGAATTCTGACAGTAAACAGACTGGAAGGCAGTTTTCTTTCTTTCTTAGTATTTTATTTATGGGGAGGAGGCCACACGAATAATTGAAGATGCCTGTTTGCACCCACTGCAATCTGTGAATGGTTTGAAATGTAAACATGTCAGCTCGCAACTGAAGCTTGAGAAACACATGTGCTGAAGAGCCGCTGGCTGTTTGTCTGCTGTCACACTTACCTTCCCAGCAGTCCCTCTCTCGTCTCATGCACGGACAGCCTGGGAGCAGGGAGGTATATGACGCTGGTGTGAGTTTCCATGGAAAATTTGATGTAGAGGATGGAAACACGCACATGATGTGAGGGGAACTGATGGTGCCTTTTAAATAGTAAAAAACAAATGGCATTTCAGACTGTTCTCTTTTTTTTTTTCTTTCTTGTATGACATACAAATTGAGATCAGCTGAGGCTTCAGTAGTGATATACTCAAAGAAACTGAAAAGCTGTGCAGAAATACATGACAGAAAAAGCAGGAAAAAGTTCATCAGGGAGAAGGAAAGAGATGGAGAGGCCAGGAGTGCCGGAGTGGGCTGCTGGACAGCTATGCTTAAATAAATATGGTAAGGTGTAAGAGGAGATTGAAGTGTTGTTTAATAAGATTTTATTTCTGTGGAAATAAATAAGAGGCATTACTTTCGAAGTGACCTATATTAATTTAGTGTTCACATGTCATACACTGAAGATTCAGATCCTCAACACAGTTCTTGATCTGGCACAATTTCTGAAGGCAAATGTAACCTCTGTAATTAGAATATACTGTAATGAATCAATTCCTATAAATAGTAAAGAAAGATTAATATTCAAAACCTCTAGAATCGTAGACTGCATGGGAGAAAACATTTCATCCCCTCCAACTCTGCTATCAGTGGGAGTGGATGTGCTGTGCTGTTATTTAAATGCACTGGATTGAAAATGAATAACGTCAGGTGAACCATTTTTCATAGCAATGACTGTAAGTTAGAAAAACAGATAGGTAATACCAAACCCTAGAAGAGATATTCAGAATGCACAGAAGGAAGTTTGGGGAGGTCTCTGGGACAGAGAGAAATGTTCATAATCATCAGTATTATAGTCTCTTTGATCAGAATAGAATGAATCAGTAGGATTTTGTAGAAATTTCTATTAAAGTCTACTGAGTTTAATCAAATCAACACTCTCAATAATGTCCATTTGTTTTAAAAAAAAGAGGTGGCACATGACCAATAATATTGTGTAATGAATAAAGTTGATGCAAAAAGAAGAGGTCTGGTGTGGACCTACCACCAACTTTATATTAATGTCACATTTCTGGCTACAGTGGACACAGCCCTGATTAATTGTCCTTGTCGGTCGGATCATGGGAAAGAGTCTTGAAGACAAACTGATACTCCAAGCGTGTGAGCTTATTTGATTAGGGCCTTAGCTGGGAGGGGATCCACAATATTTTAAGTTGCTGGGCTATACAGTGGCAGCAAAAGTTAAGAACTGTCATGCATACAGTTTCTGTCCCCTGTTTCTCTGTGTGACTCCCTCTGAAATTTGTGCATATCTTCTGAAATTACGTGGAAGTATCTGAAGACAATGAGATCATGGCACACTTTGGTTTTCATCATTTGTGAGAACTGTCTCACTGCACTGTTCCAGGGTTTCACCTTCTAAGAACAGTTTTCTGTTTTATTAATGATAATAATGACAAAGATCTTTTTCTTGAGCTTTTCTGAATGTATCTAAATTTAGTCTGGGTATGACTACTCTGATATACTCTGATATTTTCTCTTATTTCACATTATTCTTCTATTTTCTGTCTGCTGTCTTCGGCTCAGACAAAGAAAGTCAATATTTTCTCTGAAAGATATTTCATTTTGTTAGTCTATGATATCATAGCAAATGTCAGCTGATCTTAATACAGAGTTGAAAACAGTCTGTTGTCCTTCCTTTTACAAATAAATAGAACTAAATAACATAGATCCATGGTCAAATTAAGTATTTTTAGAGCTATTACAGCAGTTAAAGCAGTCCTTGGCTGATGAGAAAGTCTGCCTCTTTTCCAGGTGGTCTCTTGTTTCTAGTCCACTTGCATTCGAGCTCCCTAATGCTGGCCATTTTCTGGTAACAAAGTTATAATTCACTCATTCCTTAACAAGTTTGAGCACATTTTATGGCTGATAGCTGGATTGCCAGCGTGATCCCAAATTAGCTCCTTTCTGCTTGTTCTTGTTTCGCCTGTAGGGCCAAGGCAGCACAGGACGGAACACATGGCAGGAAGCAGCAAACAACAGCCACTGTGTTTCCTTACACCAGCGGGACATTGGTGCTGCTTTGACTTCAGATGAATCTGTTGACACCAGGTGAGAGTTTGGTGCAGTAACATCAAGTACCACACTGTTTCTTTAGTCAGTGATTTTCTCAGGAGCTGGCTATTTCTGGTTTTACAACTGCAAAGCAGCTTTACACGTGTGTAACAGTGTCATGTCTGTGCAGGCAGTAGAAATTAGGGGCTATCTGGGATTTGCACTTGCATAGGAGCAGCTAGGGAAGTGCACTTGGGTTCTCCCTCCCAGCATAATGAATTAACTTCTGCTGCTGCCAAAAGGGCAGTAGGAGTGTGTTTTAAATTCCCTTCCTGCACGTAATCTCAAGAAAAGGAACACAAGGCGATAGCTGCTGAACAAAGGGCAGACAAGCACTCCCAGCCGCTCAGCCTCCTCTTCCATCACTCACACTGCCACTGGCTTTCAAGACCCGCCTAGGTCATATTATGACTCCTTTATTAGTGTTTAAGGTCACTGGGAGACATGCAAGTGCATCCTATATCAGGAAGCGCAGTGTGTCTCCAGAGTGAAATATTTGGCTGTTAGCAGGAGCTGTGGTCGCGACTCGGAAATCCCGGGGAGCGATCTGGGGGCAGACAGCTCCAGGCGCCGCACGGCCTCGCGGCCTGCAATAACAGAGACCTTCCTGCCATTCTCTGCGGCGCTGTGTGGCTGCCAGGCATCCCTGCAGAGCTGCTGGAGGCCGCATTCCCTCCTGTGAGGCCAGCCGCCAGCTGTGGCTCGCTCGGCAGGCGAGGCTGCAGGCCTCCACGGAGTCAGTGGGCCTGAAGCCAACATCAGGAGCATTAGGATGTGGTGGAGAGGCTTGTGGCTTTCTGTGCTCCACGTACTTTTGATCTTGCTTTAATGCCACTTGGAGTACAAGCATTTTTTTTGAGCAATGTCCCCCCAAATAGCTTTTCACAAATTCGGGTATAAAGACCAGAGCAGAAAGTGGATCACTTTTCTTTATCTACAAGATAAAATTCAAAATATTTATGTTGTAACAGTATGTGCAAGAGTAATATTCCTTTCTTTACTTTGTCCTCATGCAGAAGAGATAGGAGCAGATAACGGTGTGTAAACGTTAACAAAAATCTTAGCATTGAAAGGCTTGCCATGTTTTTAAGCTCTGGACTCATAGTAGGATAGAGAATCCGCTCTAAAACACATCCAACTGCACAGTAAAAATATAAATATGTTCTCTAACAGCTGAAATAAGGCTGTCAAGGAGTCATCACCTCAGCCTAACATTTTACAGCTACCACAGCTCTGAGCCCTCCAGAATGCTAAGCGCAAATAAATGGGGTGAGGAAAATGAAGTAGCACTGATGCCTACTGCAGCTACAGAGTAATTCCCCATCAGAGTTCTCCATCTTCAGACTTTCACCACTTTTTTTTCACCTCAAAACAGCCCTGACAACTGGTGTGTATATATGCATGCATATTTACATGTATTTTTACACAAGTGTGTGTGTGTGCGTGCATACACACCAAATCCACCTATTTTACTGTTTGCTTTTTCAGATTCAGTGAAAATAAAGATTCAGTTAAAACTGGGGGGTACAGCCTAGAAAACATGGAGGTTGATTTGTGTTTGTAAGGTCTCCTTTCAGATCCATTTTACTTTTTTGAAAATCATATTTGATATTTTAATGAAGTTTCACTAAAACTCCCACTTGGAACACAACTTACAAGGAAACAAACTAATATCTATTAAAAGAAAAAAATTAGTAAGGAAAAAACTTGGCAAATAATTTAAGTGTTAATAATGCTTGAATTAAAAGTTTGGGGTTAAAAGAAAAATACCAATAAAATCACCAATGTGTAACCAATAGTCATCTTCTAAACATGCCAGGTTTTTATGAAACATTTTTGTGTGCTATGGTCAGCTGCAGATTATTTCCTTTTTTTTCTTTCCTTAATGAAATGAAAGGAGGGGGAAAGTCACATTTTGTAAATGCTCAAGGCTCTGAGCTAAGGCTATATCTTTAACTTCCTGGCTCTGAGTAAATTTTCACACAACTGGAGAGATTCTATTAATGCAGTTAACATAAGTAAAAAGCAGTGCACGTATGTACATGAAAAAGTTTTCACTGAAGAGTCAGCTTTCCCCAAAGTATTCTATCCTATCTGAGAAAATAAATAAAATAAAATAAAATAAAATAAAATAAAATAAAATAAAATAAAATAAGAATACAGTGTTCTTTTGCACTTACGGCACATCTGCACGTGTGGTAGAAATTAAGTACTGACTTTCATACTTCTCTGCTGTTCTCTTGTTCTCTGGGGAATTTCTGATCAACATCCTTGTTCTGTCTAGCTGACATGGACATGCATAACATGCCCCCCCAAACACCTTGGGCAGTCAGCTCACAGATGGAGATTTGCTTCTGTGTACTGACTTTAAAAGTCGGATCAGATTAGTAGGTCTAACTTCACATCAGTTGTTTTCGACATTTTACGTTGCATTTGATTATTGATTGTTGTACTGCAATAAGGTCCATCTATAACTCATATTGCTGTCTTTAGAAGATCATCTACAACCTACACTTTTGTTAGCACCCAGAAGGTCTGCTGGGGATGCTTGGGAAATGTTACTTGCAACAGATCTCATGTGTGGTTTTCCTGTTTATTCCTCGTCTCTCCCTTCAAGGAAGTATCTCTTGCCCTGCTGAAAACAGCATGAGTGTATGAGGAGATGGAGGGAATGGGCTGAGAGTTTCCTCCTTTCCTATTTCCAGAGAAGAACATTGTTCTTCAGCATAGGCCACGCAAGCCTTCACAGGCCTAGAGAAGCTGAGAAGGATTGTATGCAATCTGTTTTTCTCACGCAGATCTGAGATCAACAGCATGACAAACCTGGCTGTGTCAGACATACATGGCAGGCTCCGAGCATTAATAAGCACTTTTTTTAGCTGTCACTGAAAGACAAATCTCTGCTCTGTGGATGTCTTGGAAGATATTTACTGCTTGGGTATAAAGCAAAGCAACTGTTAGACAGATGAAATTAATTAAAGGTTTCACTTCACTAACTACAATTTCGTATTTCCCTCCGCATAGGCTTTATAGGTTGCACGATGACCAACCTAAACATTATCACATGACATGCTGTAATTTTATATAAGTAATATAAGGATTGCTGTAATCCTGCATAAACCCAACTTTGGATGCTGAGAAATATGCAAGTGTCCAACATGAAAAGAATCGTGTTTCTTATTCCACCGCTCTGGCCAAATATGTTGTCTTTACTGGAAAACTGGTGTTCATCAAACAAGTTTAAAGCTAAGATCAAGAGAGGGTGGGACATTGCATTCTTGGGAAATGACATTATAAATAGTACGGTACTGCTTTGTCTTTGTGCAGTTAGTAAATCTGGGATATTATAGGCTAAGCAGGGAAAGCACACCATACAGTGTTTGCGCTCCAGCTTCCTCTTCATGGTAGTTTTTTCTTCAAACACACGGACTAAATAAGTTGATCTGGACTCCTCAGGGCTTTCAGTTGCTTTCTGTTTCATCCTCTTAAACTGAAAGCTCTAGATCAAGAAGTATCAAATATTCTTAATTTTGTAGCCTACAATCTCCTTCCTCTCAACCTGCCAAAAAAAAAATAAAAAAAAAAATAGGGAGGGTGACAGTGGCACGGATAGCAAAGAAAGCCAGTATGGCTTTGTCTTTCTTTCTGTACATAAAAATAGATATCATTAGAAGTCTTAGGGGAAGGACAGAAGAAAAGGAGAGGCAAAGAGGTTGAATTTGAGAGACTGTGTCACAGAAGTGCTGAGCTATAAGCATTTCTTTATGCAAATATCAGTGTGTGAATGTTAGTGGCTTTCTGGAGATTATAGGTCCTCAGATCACAAGCAATGAAAAAATATATCTTAGAGATATCATTTTTTTATTTAGGACTTTTGATTTTCCCTTCTATAGTATTTCACAAATTGAAATAGAGAGGTTTTTTGGTGTTTTTTTTTTTTTTTTAAATAGGATCAGGCCTTTTCTCTTGACTTAAAACAGTATTGTGACGTACGCTTACTGTTCAAGATGTGAGAAATAACTCTCACTCAATAGGCTTGGAGGTGTTCCCTATCAGCTCATGGTGCTCTGTGCCTGTCCTGGGGGTTTAGTGAATACAACAATCTTGCGCGGACGTGCTGCTGCTGCGCACTCTCATACGCAGGAACTGGGTGGAAGCTGTTTAGCTGAAAAATGCTAATGAATTCTTTTATCAAAGGAAACAAACAGCATACCAGCAAGTGTTTTATTAATTTCTCATACGTACTTCTATGGTTCTCTGGAAAGTGCAATGCAGTTGGAAATCTTGGAAATAAGTATACGTAACAACAAATAGCAAGAATGAAAACAGATTTTTTAGAAGTCCCTTTCTTGTGGGAGCATTTTCTGAAGGGCCCAGCAAGACATGGAAGCTTGCAACCATAAAAAACGTGACTTGGCTGTAACAAGCCCTAAAGTTATGCAAGGCTCTTCTCTCCTTTCCCTGTTTTCCTTCTCACATTTATTTATCTATTTCCTCTTTTCCATCATATCACAGGTTCTGGAAAGGAAGGAGGCACTACACATAAGACAGCAATGAGAACAAGCTTCTCTCTGCTCAGCAGGAGTCTTTAAAATGTTGCTGTCGTGCTGCAACATCAACACCTCAAAATCTGGTAGGTTATGGAAACTGAGGAACTGAGTGGGTTAGCTGGAGATAGGGGACTTGGTAAAGGAGAATCAAAGTGCTCTCACTCCAGTGCCAGCTGGCGGAGGGTGCACCCTGGTCCTACAGAGGGAGGGATGTGTGCAAGGCACAGTGCTAGCCCCAGCTCCACCTTTTTTCTTGATAGCTCTGTAATTATTGTTAACATTTTATATAAGTTTGGATAAGTGTGAAGAGCTTTAAGACTAGAGTACAGATAAAGCTTTTGCATTTTTCTGTACAGAAAAGTCCTGGCAACATTTACCAGAAGGAAACAGAGGGAGGTGTCTGGGACAGATCACTGAATGTGCTTGGAAGCAAGGAAGTCATTTGCCTACAAATATCCCTTTATTACATACATAATATAGATGTATAAATGAGAATAGGCTGTGGTTTATATGCCATGAGAAGAGCAAGTTAGAATACTCATACTCATCTAAGTACTTGTTACGTTCATATAAGCCAGTGAAAAAATATATCTTGAATAATAAATACCTGATAATGAACTCTCCCCTAAAATATCCTCCTTGTGAATCTCAAAAGCTCAAGTCAGCTTTTCTGCACTGACTCACCCATAGCTCAGAGCTCAGAACACTTTTGGAGTCCTTAGCTGAACATGAAAACTGATACGTAGCTTTTCACTGAATTTTCATTGAATACTGTCAAGCTGCTTCCCAGAGTCAGCTCCAGCCCCGTAGTGACGTGGGGGTTATTCCATCCCAGATGCAAGGCACTTCACTTGCTTTTTTTTGGACTTAATGAGGTATCTGTCGACCTATTTCTTCAGCCTCTTCATGTCATTTAATATAGATCGCTATGGTGGGATCATTCCCACAGACTGCCAGAAGACTTAGAGACCTGTGAGGCCTGAGGACAAGTGATTAGAGGCAAAAAAAGGCCCAGAGGTGCAGGACACTTTTTTTTGCTGGTAGGTCCCCAGCCCTCATGAGCAGTGGGCTCACACTCTTGGGCTTTCTCTTGGTGCCACTGTACCCACGGAGGAATTCCTCCTTGTCCTCCCCCTCCCTTATTAAGTTCAGCTCCAGCTGAGCTTTGACTTTCCCGATTCCATCCACATTCACAAGCAAAGTTTCTATCCTCTCAAGTATCCTGTCCCTGCTCCTGATTCTGTGCCCTTCCTTTTGTGTTTCAGATCAGACAGGACTGTCATATTCATCCAGACAGGCCTTCTGTCATGCTACTGCTCAACACTCTTCATGTTGCCTTGGATCATTCTTGTGCTTTGAGTAGACTGCCCTTGATCATCTCATCATCTCAAAACAATTTAGCTGGGTCTGAAGCTCCAGCATGGTGCTTTAACCATTGCTGAGTGCATTTCCTTAGCAGCCATAGCATCTGTGGGCACCCTCATTACTCTGTGCTGATTTTTTATGGCATTCCAAAAACAGTGGATGGGTTGGAGGTTTCTTTTGAGGTCTAAGATGAGATTGATCCAGGAAAAAGTTAAAGCTGCAAGATAAAGCCTCTGACACAATAGAACAGTTTGCATAAATATAAAAAAAATAATGTTTCTGAGACAAAAACCCATTTCTTTGGGATCAGATCAAAGGATGCTATTTAATTTCCTGAAATCTAAACATCATCATGCATGTCATCATTTTTTTTTTTTTGCTTCAAATGCATGTCTGTTCTGACATCTCTTACGCACACCACCATGAATGCATTAAAAGAAAAAGATAACTTCTTCCACATTACCAAGCTAATTGAAAGCAATACTTCCCTGTAGATTCTTGTTTCTTCAGGGAAAAGATAAGAAAATAAACAGTCCAGGATGGCTGACATTAAATGCACTATTCAGAGGTGTTAATATGGCAGTGATGAGTATGGAATAAGAACCTATATGCAATGGTATAAGACATCGTGCTTCAGCTTTATGCTTTTCACAGTCCCAGTGTACTAGAAGGGATATCCAGCTGGTACCTTCTGAATTAAACCGGCTTGGGGAACATCACAGGAAAAATGGTTTTCATCTTAAGTTCTGAAGTAAGTTCCTGTAGCTTCTCATGTAAAAGAAAGCTTTAAGAAAGCATGAGGATGAATATCTAAAGGGCCTAAAAAAGATACATTAAATGCACCAGGAAAGACCCTACAATTAGTCGCAAGATGGTGTGTATGCAAGTGTCCAGATTATAACTGAGGGTTCTTTTACAAGCAGTTGTCTTCAAAGCACCCTTGGAACAAGAAATCTCATTTTTTGGATTACCCAAAACATGATGCATTGACAGAGTCAGAATTAGAAAAGAGCAGTAAGAACAAAAATCTAGAGTGCCCAAACATGACAAGGCACTAAGTTAGGGAGCACTGCAAGTCATCTGGTGTTGGATGGGATGATGTTTGTCCTGGATCAGAGTGAACTAAGAGATCAGCATAATAACACCCATAGTAAAGAAGCAGTTGTGACAAACAAGCAAAAACTTAGCACATCTGTAAAGTGCCAACATGGAAAATTTGGGTAGATACAGATGTGGACATCGAAGCCTGTTCCAATGGAGAAATGCCAGCGAGACCTGAGAGTGTTAGAGAACTTACCATGGAGACAAGGACTAAGAAGTGAAATTTCAAACATTTTGCTTTTATTATCATTATTTATTTTTTCTTTATTAGCATTGAGTTGATGCCTTTATTTGAGGTTCTGAAAGGGAATAGCAATTATGTAGAGTATGTGATGTGGTACTGACTGGGATAGGAGAACCTCCCTCTTATGAAAATTGCTTTAATTTTCAAGTGTTCTGCGGTCCAGACGGACAAAGCTGCATATATGAGGATATGTAACTGGCAACTGCTTTCCAAAAGTCCTAGTACAATTCAGGATAAAAAAACTGTAGGACAACACAGAAGTTTAGGAATGCAAACATAATTAAGAGTAAAGATATTTTCCAGACCTGTGAAGGAAAAGGGTGCTATCTGAGAATAAATAACTTTTAAGCTTGGGGGAATTATTTTGATTTATTTAATCTCATATGACCTTAAATGTACTGATTTTTGTTCAATTCCTGATACTTAGCATAGGCATTGGAGTAAACTTTGTAATGGAAATCTAACCTTAGATTCAAAAATAGAAGGACACAGCCACTTTTGACAGCTGCTAGTGAACAGAAGCATTTTATATATACAAGAATCAATAGGTAAAATGTTCTGGCACGGTTTCCAAACTTCGTTTTTTAGAATCTGCACTGAATAAAAGTATTTTGGTTGCACTGTCTTTCTGAAATCCTTCTCACCTTCCCATGTGGGGATCCTATAGGGAAAGTCTTCAGGGCATTTTTCAATACTCTTGGGTCACTGTGGCAAATCAGGAAAAGAACAAAGTCGACTCACTTTAATTTTCACACCCATGCTGACACAGAATAACTTAGAGAAAAATCTTCCTAAAGGTTTTCTAATACTTTACCAGTGTTTTGCACAGTAATAGATATAAATGTATGCTTTTGAAAACAAACAAACAAACCAACAAAAAAACCCAGGTAGCTAAAAGGGGCAATGCAGGACTAGGTATGAATCTTCATGAAGTAATTTGTTTCCTTGCTCAGTGGTAGTTCTTAATGCATTTTATTTATTTCTATAACAGATGTTTGCAACTTCTACTGTTGGTAAATTTGTAAACAACACAGCATAGCTACTTAATTAAGGCTATAGTTGTGGTTTAGACTGCTTTATATTTAGGATAAATCCTTCTGCTTTCCAAGTCACAGGCAGAATAAGCAGCTTTTGGTCTGACTTTTCTGTTTTGCTTTGTATTAGGGGGCTTGTGTTCTCCGAAGTGCCTCTGTGTCGGTTTACATGAAGAGGATAGATGCAGAGATTTTTAGAAGAACTCTGGAAAAAATAAGTAGAGCAATATATGAATTGCACTATGAATATTTTCTATTCTCCAGAGCAATTATTGATTAAGCTGCTAACGAACCAAGTAATGAGGAGTGTTATGCAAAAATAGTCAAATGCCCATTTCTCTTTTGCTTCTGCTTCTGCTCGTGTAACTTTAGCAAAATGTTTCTTTAAAGCACATGAGGCATCCTGAAGGAGAGAATCAGTTCCAGAAAAAATCACATTATATGGTTAGCTCTCTCTAACTTATGGACCATAGAAAATATCTGTGACCGTTTGTATTTTTCATCTCCATGCAAATTTAAAATTCATTGCAGAGATAAAGTACTAAGCATGCTGGGAAGTAAAAACTGCCACACATCATGCTGCTAGTAATGACAGTGGAAGTAACTAATTCAGTACGTCATCTGAGGTGGACTCAGATTAAGTGCAAAGAAAAGCTGTACCGTGATTTTATCAGAATTTGTTCTTCACCCTGGAGTCAGGATCAGGACTGCCACTAGCTAAATACTATTCAAATTTCTGTAGTTCATTTTGTAGTGGAGAGCTTTTAAGTATTACCTCCTCTGTCACAATATGAGGTAAATTTGCTCGGGAAGAGAGATGAAAGAGAGATGTCTTCTGGCAAAGACCTTAAAGTAGGTACTCAAGAATCTACAGAGCCCTAGTCTTTTCCCTCTAAGGCAAACTAATTTAAGGAATATGCTATCAGGCTCACAGCAGATCCTATGAACTCCCTTGGGCACATTTGGGTAACAGATCAGGAACACTAGTTGCATAAAATTGATTAACAGAGCTTTGCAATCAGAAACATAGGGAAAGTTTATACTGAAGGTCTGCAAGAAGTAACCTGCTATTAACCTCTGTTGAAAATATTTTAACATATAAGAAATTTGCAAAACTTTGCATTTCTGTGCAAAGCTGATGAGTACTTTTCAAAAACTGTATGCGGCAAAGAAGGCTTGGAGTAATCCTGCTGGAACTTCACTTTCCTGGGTAACTGGGACTTTATTTCCTATAAGTTCTGTGCCTGTCCAGACAGGACACTGAAGTTTCCTTTGAAAATATAATTCAGTATTATCTTACTGGCCTATGTTACCGAAAAGATAAGACACAGGAGGAAAAAAAAAACAGTAAAAGAAGTAGAAATAGTGGTGGAACACAGAATGAGTGAATTGCGGGGATTATTGACAGCCTTAGAAATTGTTCTGGGCAGCATGCTGTGGACCATTGCAGAGGTGCAGGGTACTACAGTTGCTCTGTCATGTGGTATTCATCATGTTATATGTCTATGCATTTGAACCATGTTTTGCAAATTAAACACTGAACAGATGAGTGTCTATAGTATAATTACCAAGGTCTGTGAACATGTATTCCATCACAAAATGGCACAAGCTTCTGTGATGGATGTAATCTCCTGCTTGAAATTGCACGAAGCACTGTAGAAGCAGGCAAAAAAATGGATTGCTGAAGTGATAAAGAATAAACATGGAGGTAGGCGGCTTTGCAGAATCTTAGAATTTCCCTAAGCCTACAGGCTCCAGATTCTGATATACTTTAAAGCAGCCCAAGAGTTTATCTGAGCTGTCCAGAGCAGTAGCATAAAGCTCATTGTATCGGCTGACTGTTGGCCAAAACTCTACAGTCTAGTAAAAACTAATTTACTGTTACTATGCAATTTCCAGCTCTCTCAGCTCACTTTCCATCTCTTCTTTCCAAGGAAGATAGGCAAGTTAGATATCTGCAGAGCTGTCAGTTGTAGCATAGAAATCTTCACTCACTCTTTGTTTCTTTATTCTCATCTCATCTCTTTAAGCTAAGAGTTAGTTTCTTTATCTGTTCCATATAATTTCACTCACTATGATCTTGCATCATTGCAGTTGGAGGAGATTGGTATTTTGCTAGGAGTAGAATTGCCTCCAGGTAGTATAGTGGTAACAGATATTTCCTTCCAGGAGTGGAATTCAGACTTTTGACTGTTGCTCGGTTACATGAAACCACTGATGATGGGTGAAGTCAGCCCAGTTTCTAATTTTCTGCTGGATTTCATTCATATTTCAACGAGATTTAAGAACAGTAGGTATTACATTGTCTGCTGCCAGACACACTGCCAAGTTGTTTGAGACCTCTACAACTTGTGCCTTGGAGAGAAAGCATTCTTCTCAGCTGATAAGCACTTCTGATATGCAAAGAGGAACAGTGCTGAATAAACAATTAGGGAGTTTCTTCATCTACATTTAAGTAAGGAGTGTGCTCTCATTTTGATTGATATGCAGATTGAGCACTTTGCTGTGTTTTTTTCTTCCTAAATCAGAACGAAGTATTGTTGTATCAAGGAATGCCACAAAATTGATCATTATGTGCAACAGGTATCATTCATGTCTGTGATCCAGTTTGAGAGTATGTGATGACTTCTGATATTTTTAGTAATTGACGATTTATAGGATGCTTTTACACTCTTGAGAAAACTGGAGAAACAGAATGTGAATAAACATAGAAAAATGGAAAATATTCTTATTTTGACAGCAGTACTGAGCATTTATGCAATGAGAAACTGGGTGACTAAAAATGACAGAGAACTAAGAGAGACCAAATCTATGTAGTTTCATAAGTGTCTCTGGAAGAAAGATGGCCGCACTGAGGCAATAATCTTTACTTATACAAATGCATGCACAGTGAGAAATAAATTTTCATGTAATACAAGACAAATTTCTATTACTAAACAGACAACAATATCTAACATTAGAGATAGAAAATATTTTGGAAAGAAGCTGGTAGGAAGTGATAAAACTATTATGGAAGCTGCTTATAGATTGTAGAATTTGTTACTTTGATTATAACAGGAAACAAGAGAAGATTTTATTGCTGTCTGTTACATTCTAAGGCTTGTAGCTCCAGTGTAGAAGTAGAAAGTAAGACTAACATATCCTGGAATGACTGATTTAAAGACATATAGTCCCTGGAGTCTCAGTGCAAAGTGTTCACAGATAGACTATATGAAATTACATCATCATTTGAGAAGATGGAACAACATAATCTATTTTAGATATAGATATAGATATAGATATATAAGCAACAGCTTCTCAATTTCAAATGAAAGAGGAGAACAAATTACCAAGGAACCATAGTCAAAACACCAAGAGCATAGAAAACTAACTCTCTGAGTTAACTAACACTGAGTGACTACACAGGATGCTTCAGATTTGGAGTAAAGTTTTCAAGGTAGTGACTTAGGAGCTCAAATCCCATGAGCATTCCCTATGGCCAGCCTCAGGCTGGAAGTGATTTCCCTTCTCTTGAGGATGACAAGCTCCCACTATGTCTCCACCACCCTGCAGAGTCTCCAGCAGGTCTCCATGTTTGTATGTGGGCAATCTTTGTGAGGATTTTCTCTTCTCAAATGTCCCTTGTTAGGAAGGGGAGGCTGAAGGGCCTCTGGAATGGGTAAGGTTAGATCTCTCTCTAGGAGTGGTAAAAATGCCACTAAATGGCCATTAAATTGCTAAAACTAGCACAGCAAGACCTTTCACCACTTAAGAAGATCAGAAATAGTCTCAGCTGTATAAAATGGTTTGAAGGGGATTATATTTTGGGAGTGGCTTTGACTAGGCACTGGCACTACGTGTAGAGTGCTTTTTTTGTCTGAAATAAATTTTTGTGGTGGAATAGTGCCACCACTCACACCAAGTGAGGCTTTATCATTGAATTTGATAATGTTAAGGAACAGCAGTGAATTACCCCAATGTTGGATCGCAAATGAACATCAGACACTGTATAACAGTTTCCTCTTTGTTTGACGTAAGCAGTATTTTTTACACAATCTGGGGGCTTGAAGCAGGATTTTCAGCTATTCAAGCTTATGTTGTTCCTTTAGTAGAGTGGTCTGCACCTTGTTTGATAGACACGGATCTCAGAAGACAGTAACTAGATAGTATGACCACAAATAATCGTTTCAGCTTTCGTTTCCTGCTTTTACAGCTCTCCCTTCCTAAGGACTGAAGGAGCATGCGTGTGGGCATGCGAAGGCTGGGAAGAACAATGTTACCAAGCCTGTTCCTAAAGAAAATGCACGTAGCAACACTTGGAGTACTCAAGAGCAATTTATGTAGCCATCTAGATAAAACTACAGGAGTGAACAGTTATGTTAAGTGCATAATGCTGTGTTAGTCCTGCTTATCTCATTTCACTTACTTGACAGACAGTTCTTGTACTAGACCAGTTTGTGCTTGTGTGAAATAAGCAGTGAGAATAATTCACAATCATTCTTCCTTAATGTTTTTGCCACCTGGAGCCAGAAATGGGCTTTCAGCCCAAGGAACAAGGAAGCTCCTTTCATAACTTCCTAAAAAGATTCCGAGTACTCACTTTATTTGACATCATGCTGTACATAGTACTTCTTTCAACAAATGTAGTGGAGCTTATTGATGAGTACCCACTCTGCTTCTAAACCTAGGGAGTCATGTCATAGTCCAAATGCACAAGTTGAAATGAGAACTATGTTGGGATTCTCACAGTTCCCCTTTATTGCCTTTATTGAAGATGAGTTTGATTCAGTACAGGACCTACTTGAGTCCTGTTCTCTGTTAATATTGATAACACACTTTAAACATTGAAAAATAAACAGACAAACAAAGCAAACAAACTCACCACCACAACCCTCACCAACAAAACAAATGTCCATAATATACTACAGTAGTTTAGAATAAGATATCATCATTGTGTGTCATTAATGGTTTATCAGCGGGGATGAATGAGCAGCAGAGGGACAGGCATGACAGTGTATGTTCTGGAAGACCATCACAGCCTGCAATTCTGAAAACCTGATTTGAGCACACTAAAGGTAAAGAGAACAATTGGATGAATGTATCACATCATTGTACATATTCTTCTTATCCCCAGGACCGAGATTGCAAATGGCAGCTTTCAGAAATAAGCTGATGTGCTTACTTTCAAATTGGACTTGTCCCAGAGTAAATATGAATTGAGAGATCATGAAATGGGATAATTATACAAATTATATACAAAATAGAAAATGATGATAAAGAATCTATGATAGCACCAACGAAAAATGTTTTCACCATTTTGACTATAGGTAAGTCTTAGGAATTTTGTTTTTTGCATTTTATGGTTCTCATCCAGAAGATACTCAAAATGTCTTGTTCACAGGTAGTACTGGAGAATTAAATATCATTCTACTTAGACTATATTGCACTAAATCTTGAAAGAAAGATAATCTGCTGGTGAGCAGAAATTTAATCGTTCATTTTATGTAAGTTATAGCTAAACTATCAAATTCCCCAAACTACTAAAAGTCAAGGATTCTAATGGAATCCGTGCCACAGTACTAACTACAAGTGCTAATCACCGAGTTAATCATTCTGTAACATTTAATGCTCTATCATTCTGTTGCTTCTACTTGCTCTAACAGGGCTCTATCATTCTGTTGCTTTTACTTGCTTTAACAGGGTCTCTCACTTCTTATAAAATATCATGATTTGAACAAGTAAACGCTCCTCACTAAAGGAAAAAAAAATGCCTCCCTGTGTTCACATAACACAAAACATTGCTCAAGAATGAAATCACATCCTCATCCTAAATGTACTGAAAAGCATTGGAAACCTGACTTCATCCCATGCTGCTCTAATTTTGTGATGGTTCAGATATTTTAAGTCCTCTTGGAGCCAGAATAGGACTACTAGAAAAGCATGAAACCGACATAAAATCTGTAGTATGTGCTCTGGTTACTCTGACAGACATGTGATTATATGATGATATTTGGGCTTCACAGGTGATCTGACAGAGCTCCAATCTCTGGGAGAAACAAGAGGGGAGAATGCAGAAACACTGAAGCTGGGCTAAAGAAGAAAACTTCCATGGGCCAAACCAAATGCTGGGCTGGAAGCTCAGTTAAATATGCAAAATGCTTTGGCCAGACTCTGAACACCATTGCATCAACTTGTTCCTAGCAGGGGTAAGAGGAATGAGTAGCTCTTACTTCATGACAGCACTTGAGGATGAACCCCAGAGAGACCTCTGCGATTAGGCCTCATCAATGTGTGATCTAATCCTTCTGAAAGACTCAACATGCCTTGACATAGTTTGATAATGGAAATTCTTCTTTTGGCAGAGAAGAGGCTATTCCTTTTGTCCAGAAACTCAATAACTTCACTTAGTACTTTCTTGAAGTTTCCTTCAAATGGGCTACCTACAGGGATCAGATTGTCTCTGCTGGAAGTACATTTGAACGTGTTCTGAAAGAACAGAGAAGACTCTGAGAGAAACATACTAACAATACTTTTTGCATAGAAGGGGAAAAATGAATGAAAACATTTTTTTTTTAATCAGGTCTCGAGAGTGTCTTCTGCAGCCCTACACAGTCAGATGAAAGAATCTGTGTGGTGTTTACACAGCCTCCTGCAGAGTAATTGCCATAGCAGCTCATATAAAAACAACAGTAGAAAGGTGTAAAAGTCATTTGCTAGGAAGAAATAGGAAGTGATCAGCAACACTTTAAGCGAATTATTGCCATGAAATCACTCTCTCAGCTTGAGATAAGTACTAGGAGTCTGTGAAAGCTATAACAGGCCTGTGGTTTCTCCTCCCAATACCTTTTTTCAGCAAAGATTTATTCATAAAAAGAGGGGATGCAGTGGACATATACATTGAATTCATGCTGAATATACCTGTCCTCAGGCTATGATTGGCTCCCCTGCATATATGTGAATTTATGTGTGTGTGCATGTTCAAGGACTTTTCAAAAATGTAATTATGAATGATGTCTCTTTGCAGCAAAACATAAGTCTGTATGAGTCAAGCCCCTTAGAAGTGGCCATTTGTAGAAGAGCCATCTGTGAATGTCTGTGGTAGGTAGCAGAGTTTGAGCTGCCTTGAGAATGAAGCACTTCGCACAGGTGAGCTGGGGAAGGAATGCCCTTTTGAGGGAAACCTACAGGACGGGAGGAATTTGGGGTCTGCCTGTGAAGCTGGGCCAGCTCTGTGGCCACCCTGGCTCCCTAGGAGGGAGTTGTGCTCGCCTGGCACCCTGCCTGCAAAGGAGAAAACTTTGCCCCTGTGAATCCCCACCCTGGCCTTGGCAAGAGGCCATGGACTCACTGAGCATTTGGCTGCTTGTTCCAGCTCCTGCTTAATATCTCCAAAATGTACTTGAACTGCAGTTCCAGTTTGCTGTTAGAGGAAACTCAGAAGTGTTTTCTTCAGAAATAGTCCCATTCCATCATATTCCTGGGTGTGCAGGTTTTATGGCTTATTTAAAAACAAGACAAAACAAATCTTTTTTTTTTCCCTCTTTTGGGAGCAGATGGAATGGATGTGAAAAATGAATATGAGATCAATCACTTTGCCTTTTACTCAAAATTCAATCTTCTCCCCTTCATCTCTGCTGTCACAAGTAGGACTGGTAGTGCAGGAGGGGACTAAGCAGTTGAGCTCTTGAGAAAGAAATTTTCGTTTTGTAGATCTTCTTTCTGAGATAAACTTGGCTCTCTAGAGATGCAGGGCTCTAAGTTTAGGATACAAAGAGAAAAACAGGAATAGCAGCAGGATATGGTAATATAGAGTGTGTGTACATCTGTGTCTGTGTGCACAGAACAGGGATAGCAGGCAGGGAATTGAGGAATAGTGCGGAGAGGATGAGGTGGGCTGGTCCCCTGATATGGGCAGCAGATGGCAGGGATGGGCTGCCTCTGGCATGACAAAATGGTTCTTGACACTTACAAACTGTGCCCGAGTGACACCCGGGAGCAAGCCAGGAGGCTGCTGTGGGCGCTGCTCCCAGGAGGCCACTGACAGCCAGGAGGTAGAGGCAGTCATGGGCCAGTGCTCAAGCCCTTTTGCTGGCCTCACTACATTTACTGGAGCAGACGCAGCCAGAGCAACACCAGCATGTACAAAGCAGGTGATCTGGGAGAAGTAATATCTCTGACACAGGGTGGAGAATCAGACCCAGTGTTCCCAGAGGGGTCTCTGAGGATGGTTAGAGGCACTGCAGGCTTTCCTTGAGGATGGTTAGAGGCACTGCAGGCAATCCTTGAATCAGTGAGAAGAAAATGTTGGACAGCAAGGATCCTTCATGTTCCGCCTGCAGAGTTACAATGGAAAAGAGCTAAGAGATCCCCAGCTGCTAGCTTTTAGGTATCATTCTCTGTACTGGGGGAACATATGCAGCTATAGGGATAACCTGCTCCAGCCATAGTCTCTGCCTCTGTCAGATGGAAGAGATCTGTAGGTGTCACAGAGTCAGGGCTCAGTTTTTTGATCCAGGTCCCTCAGAGTCAAGCTGCCACACAGGCTTTCATCAGTGTAAATCTGAAAACTGTGGCAAGCATTTGCTATTGTATCGTTCCTTTCTGACCAGCCTAGAACCCCATATACTGCAGCACTTGCCAACTTACTTGGAGGTGAATTCACCCAGAAGGAAGGATGAAAGGATGCTGCTGTTCTTTGTAGCTGCCTCACCACTAGCCTCAGTCATACTGGAAGACACTACCGATAATTTTATTACTCTAATGCTCATTCTTGTTCTTATACTTATTTGCCTGTAACTACTGGTCATTCTCAGTTTATTTTTTGAAAAATCACTTTTTTTTTTACCTTTTTTTTCTCCTCTGTCGTTAGTTGTGTCTTCTGTGTTCTTTATTCCTTCCAGCTACTGTTCTTTCCTTGCTAAGGATTTGACTTTTGTTATTATTAAGCGGAGATGTGTATGGAGCACAAAAATTGGATCCATCTCTGGATTCAACCTTCTCCAAAACACAGGCACAGTGCAAGACAGAGTTTGTTCAAGCTCATGTCTGCATGGAAAATATTCAATCTTGTCTCAAAGTTTGTTTACGTGTTTTTTTATTTCAATATTATACCAACCAACTGCTATTTAATTAGTGAGGCATTGTAGAAATTCTTCTTATGGGTGTAATTTGCTTTGATCTCTTGCCTGAGGAAGGAGTTTAGCAATGGAACCAGTGTGTCTTCCTAATACCAGCACACATAAATTGTACTTGCTTTGTCCAGGCTGTGGACTGGGTTTTTTCTCTACTGATTTTAAATATTCCTCTGAAACAAAATTCTTCCCATCAAGAGCTAGCTGTACAGCTCCTACTTCTTTTCTATTCTGTCCTGGTTTAGCCTTCGTGTTCCATAATGTTGAAACTATTTTTTATTAAGGTCATTTAAGTAGGAAAATGATCACTGAACATCTTTTGGAGTCTGGTTTCATAACCTCATAGGTTGCTTCAGATCATTAATTTACAGTTCTTTACACGTGTGTGGGGAAAAAAGCAACATCCAAAGATTCTTATCTGTGCACTCAGCAAACACGAAAGTGTAGCACGTGTGCAGTTATTTACTTGTAATGATGACATTGCCACACTGGGGCTTTCTGGGGCATCCATCTCATTGACCTCTTCAGCATTAGGTGGCTTGAATCCTATTCAGAATGCTCTTTTAATTGTCTTTGCTCTAGCAGGAAGGAGTCTGCCTGGACATGCTGTCAGGCAGATAGCAGGAGGTGAGTCTGGATCCTTTCCTTCAGGAGAAACAGCTGTGCTGGAGCCAGGCTGGGAGGAGAGGTCAGCAGGTCACCTTGGGGTCAGGGATGCAAAAACTTGAGTTTGAGTAAAGTCCTGGTTTCCACAGAAACATCAAATCTCCCCTCCCACTTTTTGATCTCCTTCTTTCATCTCTCCCAGCTCCTCCCTGCAGTCTTGGCATCTGATGTACGGGGGCCAGATAGCTCAGATTCGTCTTTCAACAGCAATTGAGGGAACTGCTGACATTCTACCCATGCATGTTTGGCAGCTAAAACATTCTCCTCTGCTGGAGGCAAATCTGTATCTAGCTACAGCACAAAAGGTGCCCCAAAAGCAAAGGGTGAACCAGCATCTGAAAGGGCAGAGCAGAGCCTAACCCCTTAGTAAGACAAGGATGCAGTTGCAGTTTGTGCAGTTGCACAAACTAAGAGGGGAAGAAATGTAGAGGGAAATACTGTAGGAGGCAGAAGGAGGAGAGTAAATTCTCCCTTCCCTTGCCCATGTGGTCTCTGCTGAAAGGATATGTATGGGAAAATGAGTGTTGCACCAGTTTCTGGAATAATTTGTGAGGGATACAGAGTGGGAGGATTCCATCGGTGATCTTATAGAGGTATTTTTTTTTCCCCTGTATATTATCATGCACGTTTCTCCTTCACTTTCTTGCAGACTGGAATGACAGCCTGAGCAGCTTTCTCTAAATAAAAGCTAACTCACAGGAAAGCTGACAAACCATCAACATTCAGCCAATGCAGCAACTTCCTTTCTTCTCCTCTCTTCTCTCCTCACCTCTCATGCCCACTACCTCTGAAGTTTAGCATCTCCTCTTACTTGTAGGAAGACCAGTCTAGCAGCTAGAACAGAGATGGTGAAGCTGAAGAAAACTTCTTGCACAATCCTGCCTCTCAAAGTACTTTGTGCCTCGCATACAAACCTGTAAAGTGGTGGCAGCAAGGAGGTGTTGCCTCCAATTTGGACTTGATGGTCCTAATGGTTCCCCACTGTGATTCTATAAATGCAGTGGCTGCGGAAATAAGATCGCGTAAGGATAGCAAAAGGACAGCTGGATAGCATGTTTGAGGAAAAAATAATGCTGAGCTCTTCTTTCCTACAAAAGAAAAGCCGAAGCCTTGATTTAAAAGAGCAGGATGAAGCAATAAAAAGAGCTGGCAGCTGTGAAAAAGAGGGTAAAAAATATTTGTTGGTGTGTATTTATAAAACCATGCTTTCGCAGTATCCTGCTGTCATATGTTGCTGCGTCCTTCTTGGCTTCTCCTGGCTGCACTCAGACTTCAGTCAATCCTCCTGATGTCTAGGCAGGAAATTCAATCTGCTCATGGAGCTGCACATGCTGTTCAACTCAGCTCTTGAAGCAACGTAGCATTTTCTACAGCTCTACTATCCTCATTCTGCACGCAAATGTATTTTACAATGTTCATATTGGTTTCAGCTTGGCTATTATTATGGGCTGGGCCTCTTGGTGGGCAGGCAGTCTACCAGTATGGGACAGGAGTTTACAAACAGTATCTGTACTGCCATGCTACATTTTAAATTTTCTGCTTAATTGTGGAGCAGAAATAAAACAAAAAAAAAGTGCCCTAAGGTTTCCTTCACTGTGCCGCTGACTTCCCTTGGCCCCAGAGTCAAAGATATGCTGCTCAGACTTCCATGAAGCTACCAGTAAAGGGACAGGGTTGTGCAGGGTTAAGGACATGGTCAGGGGCAGCACAGGGGTGAAATGAGGTGCTGGAGGCAGATGTCCTCATCTTCCAGTACCTCTTTTACTAACATGCTGGGAGCTAGCTGAGGGCAAGCCCTCGTAAGGAAGGGCAACACAAGAGTAAAGAAGGTAAAATGTAGTGCATGGATAGTCATTAAAATTTCCCAGGCTTGAGGAATGACATTAAAACTATATGTTTTTTAAACTGTTGAGATAAAATAACAGGGAATGTAGAAACAAAGGGAAAGGATTTTTTTTTTCCCCCTTTGTCCCTTTATTGCCCTTTTCCTTCCTATGACCTCTTCCTTGACATAGTGAGGCATGATCCTGTGGCAGATGGATGGGAAACTTCAAGCCATAGATCCTTCTTGTCAAATCCTCACTCCAGACCCAAACTCCTGCTGATCTCAATCATCTCAGCTCTGTACAGCATTCGTCTCAGCTGTTTGCAAAGCAGTGTTAACCACCTGCCTGCCTCAAGACATGCATTCTTGGGACACCCACACCAGTAATTTATAGTGTGGTAAAGCCTCATTCTCGTCAAGGTTCCTCTTGAGCTGTAAAAGTGGGGTAGCAGGTAGAGTCCACACTTTGATTTTTCCCAGACTATGGATCTTCTCTCGTCCATTACTATTCTCCAGGATTTATCAGGAAATCACAGGTTTGATAAAAAGCTGGACTTTCAAATGTCTATTCAGCCACAGGGCAAAAGGATGTTGAGGCTGCTTCTAGCTGGCTGGTATCACCAGTGACGACTGCCTTAGCAGCTGACAGGTACCTCCCTGCTGGTTTGCAGCTGTGTATTGTAACAGAATAAAGCAGAGAAATTAAAGCAGGTGGAGCCACTTGCCCAGGGTTACACTGGATATCTGTCAAACAGGGCTTAAAATCAGGTTTAGTACAAATATTGATTTCTGCATCATATCTTAGCTACCATACTCCTTCAGGGTTTCAGAAATTGAACAGTAATGTGGAGAACAGTTTCTAGTGCCAAGACATCAAGAAACTGAACAAATCCAGGCTACATGACAGGTATTGAGGTGGGAGAGAAGTATTGCACTTGGGTGAGAAGGAAATGGCCAGTTTTTCCCTTGCACTAGGAAAAATTGCACTTTTTATCAAATTTCCCTTGCACTTGCACAGTGAGCCACTGTATCAACAAATACAAAAACTCAGATTTACAAATAATACATAAAAATACATAATGATAGTATATTAAATTCTGAAATATTTGCATCGGTTTCTTAAAAACTTGAGGATACATTACTATCATCTAAGCCATGATTAATAATGAGAATGACAATCTTTTTCCAAACCAGAATTGACTCATACCCTTTTCAAAGCCAGAGAGTCAGTAATACCAGTAGGGAGTTCTGCTCTGGCTTCTCCTTGGATCTGCTGGAAAGTGGATGTAAGGAGTGACATTGCCTATCCTGAAATCAGTGAAAAAAATAAAACAACAAAAGACCAGATAAAGACCAGATGGCAGAGGCTTGAGAAGCTATATTTAGTTTAATTTTGCTTCAGAATAAGCCATGCAATGACGCTTGTGCATGACAGATCTACATATGCTACTCTGGAGTGTGTTTCACGTGACAAATCAGTATTTTCCATACCAGCAGACTTTCGTTGTTTTTGCTGTTATTACTAGTTTAAAGAAGGATGTCTCATAGAAGTGAAAACGCTCTTGAGTATTCTGACCAAAGAACTCCTCTGTAATCCACAAATCCTTAGTCTTTCTGTTGAACTAAATATCTCATCGTAGCATTCAAAGCATGCAGAAAATTTATCTACTCCCAAGATTAGGAATATGGCTAAAGATAAATGTCTTTTTAAAAGAAAATGCAGATTTAGGAGAAAGTTACATTTTCTTTAAGTTGTGTATTGGACATGTAAAACAGATTAATCAATACTTTTGCTTATAAGCAAATATACAAACAAATACTTGAAGTTTAGGGAGGATTTCAAATTTAAATCAATTCATTCTCTTATATATACTTGACTTCAAACCTTCATTCATTAATGTGCACAAGGAAAAAATACAACATAAAACAACCCACACCAACAAAAATTGCCTTTTAGATGCATTGCTCTGTCCTTTATTAAAGCCAAGTTTTCACATTGTTGTGTGCAGGCATAAATTTAGATTACAGTAGGTCTGAATCGGGGAGATATTTACTGTGGCATCACATCCATTCTGCAGCACAGAGAATGCTCTGATGTCCAACCTGATCTTAGGCATCAGTAACAGTTTCTCTCCTGGCTTTTGGTCTTTACTGAAAAAAATATCTTCCCCTCCCATGCAGCTACATTTCATCCCAGGTTTTCCATTTCCATTCTCAGGTTGTGTAATAAGTCACAGCAAGGGCATCTAATCATCTCTAGAATGTGACAACATTTGGTTCAGATTCCCTTATCAGCATCACCTTTCCTTCTGCCTCTGCCCCATCCTTAAAGAAGACCAGGCGGTGGGCCTTGGACATCAGTCACACGTCGACCGCTTCTTCAAACACTTCACGTGGGAAACTGTTCAGAAGCATGATTGCTGAGCTACAGACCTGGAAAATAACTGTCATCAAGACCTTTACATCTGTCAGAGGAATTTCAGCCCAGTGACACTGCTTTGCCCTTATTTTTTTTATTTAATTTTAGTAAGCTCTTGGATTTTTATGACTTAAAACTGCTACTGCAGTGCATTGCTCTGGCAGGAGCTCTATTTCACACAAATTTTTACACAATCCTTAGCCAAGAATTAGTTACACACCTTTAAAATAAAAAATATAATTATATCTCTATTATGTTGTGAATGGTAATTAAGATGAAACTGTCTGCTTTGTTTCCTTTGTTCCTGTTGATCTGTGAAAAACTCACCCTCCTCACCAGCATAGCTGCGCACCTACCAAGGATGGTTTAAATCTGAAAACAGCCAGAAACTGGAGTGAGGATTGTGTTCGAAAGGGTTGCAGGTTGCCTTGTACTGACACATTCTGCTTCGCAGCAACACTAAGGCACATCACTAGAAGTTTTGCTTAAGAATCAGGACCCAATCATGGCGGGATGTGGCCGACTGCAGAAACATTAAATTCACTCGCATGTATCTGCATTTAAAAAAATGCAAAATCTGTGGCAAGCCTTACCACTATTTCATCTCTTTTTGTTAAACCTTTTAGGATGCCAACTGAATTCCTATCTGAGCATTTTCATGTGCAATGGAATTAAGATGTAATGCCATTTAGAGCTTTACATCATTTCATTCATTTGAGAATTTGTGCACAAGAGCTTTTTGTTCTTAAACTGTGTTTGTGCATGAGTGTACTTTGTGAATCCTACATGAATTTCAGTACAAGAACACCTTTTTGAGTGCTGTGTGTATACCACCTGAAAGTTTTGGGAGAAAATGCAAATTATACATTTTGAATACATAAGCTTACTCCTACAACTGTATATGGAAGGTAAAAAACATTGTATGCTTTTATATAATTTGCATTTAAATGTTGAATCTTTTCATGAAGTTATCTCCTTTGCTTTTTTTTCTTTTCTCTCTCTCTTTTTTTTTAATTTTTTTTTTTTGCTTTTGTTGAGTAATACAAACTCTCGCCTAAATTCTGAAAACGGTGTATTTTAAAGCAACTTTTATCTTATCTCTTCCCTCTGCAAGTAATAACAAACTTAAAAAGACATTAACTTGTATGAAGCTCTTTCACAGTGGAATGCAAGCTAGAAAGTTTAGCAAGTAAAAATAAAAACTTAATTCCTAAATAGATTTTCAGCTTTGACCTCGTATTGTTCCCACTGTATTAACCTTTGTATCACCTAACGAGTAACACTTTGAACTCACATATTTCCTTTCACCTAGACATTACACAGGACTGGAAATAATTATCCACCAGCAAGAATGGCAACTATTTAACGTAGCTGCTGGCCTAATTTACATATAATTTCCCTAGCACATTAAGTGCTGCTGTGGAATTTTGCCACCATTTTGACTGGAGCAGTAACCAGGGTCAGCTAAAGAGAGTCAATTCCATCATCACTGCTTCCTTTTTTTCTTTCTTTTTTTCTTTTCTTTCCATTTTTCTTTCCTCTGAAGTTCCGCACTTCCTCCTTTCTTTTCCCTCCNCTCCCTTCCTTCCTTCCTTCCTTCCTTCCTTCCTTCCTTCCTTCCTTCCTTCCTTTGTTCCTTTGTTCCTTCCTCCCTCCCTTCTTTTCAGACAGGCTATATTCCTTCCATTCCCATATAAAAATACAGGATTGCGTCATATTAATCTCTGCAAGGCATTCAACAACAGACTGCCATATGTTCAACTGGAAAGGTTCATATTCATATCTATTAGCTGTATATCCACAATTACTCAAAGTATTCCTTTGCATCCCGTGTTGTGACATATGGCTTTTATGAGTAGATCATCCTACACTGATGGAGTTATGGTCAAGACTGTGGTAAGAAAATGCAGAGGTTCAGTCAAATGGAAAGTTAAACCATGCATTCTGGATTCAGTAGAATATGGAAGCATATTAGGAGAAGATAATCCTTCTAATAGAAGAAAACGCCAGTGGTTTATAAGCCGATTTAGTACGTCAGTCACCAGCTATGGCTATGGGGTTATCAGTCTGTCTGCTTCTGCTGAAGATGAGGAGATAGGAGCCCATTTCCCAGCAACTTTTAATTGGCTTTAGTCAAGTAACACGGAGTGCTGATAAGTTATCAACAATTTCTAATCAAACACTAGTTCAGCTCGCCAATATCGTAGCTAGATCCCTTTGCACAATGGTCATCTGCCTCTGGCTGGAAGCAGCTATTGACTAAGGCAGAAGTTTTGTTTACAAATAGGCCAGTGAGCAGTTAAAAAGTTTGTCCTCCTTAAAAAAAAAGAAAAAAAAGAAAAAAAAAACCAATAATGCTTTCACATTGGAGAAAACAAAATGCATGTCCCAAAGGGGACATGCTTTGTTTGTGTACACGGCAATACAGCAGCCTTTCTAATTATCACCTAGTCAAAGAGGATGTTTTCTGTTTTGTGCATATGGCTGCATGTTATTCATTCCTGGCTGCCCTCTTATCCCTGTAATTTCAGCACTCATCTGTAACATTGGAATGCGTGCCCAAAGAATAAAGACCATGAAAAACAGATTTGTAAGGAAAAAGAAAGAAAATCCCCACCTTGAAACCTAGAGCAGCATCCCCCTCACAGATTTACAAGACACTTCAAAAAGATGGGTGTTGTAAAATATTAAAGGAATGCTTTGGTTTTGTGCTTAGGAAGCACTAGCTCAAGTAGCAGCAGGTATTTCTTTTTGCTTTCATTTTCCCCACATCAGAATTGCAGCCTATTCCCAAATACATGCCAGGAGCACACACACCAAGCATACACATTTTGGACACAGATGCATCCCATCTCCTCTGTACAGTACCAAGACCACAGACAAAATGTGTATTTTACAAGGATCCTGTCATTATTAATGGAGATCCCTCATACATTTTCTTCTTTTAATCGAAACACTTCCAGAATTGTGAATATTTTCCTTCATTATTGGAACAGCTTATCTGTTGACGTTAAAATCATTTTATCTTGCAGAAACCTGTGGTAGATGTTCTTAAAAAACTCATTGTTTCTTCATTTCACTGCAGTCATATTAGGGAGGCTCCTCACTATCTAGTTCTGAATTTCAATTTTGCCAGGCACCTTCAGGAAAGAAAAATTGCCTTGTACACTTTGTGTTTTGAAATTAAGATGTCATGTTTATAAGCAGAGTCATTGAAATCTGAGACCATCGATTTCTGGTTTTCATTAACGTAAGCTGCACATGCATACTTGCTCACTGTTACACATTACAAAATCCCATTCTCCCCATCACTCAGAAACCATCTCAGCCTGAAAATCAGTGGTTAAAGCATGCTGCAGCTCCTGGCTGATGTGTTTGCTTGATTTTCTCCAGCACAGGAGCCACATGGCTCGAGGCAAGGTGCAGGTCTCTGCTAAACATCCTGGAGCACCCACCTACTCCCCTGTGCTCACCTGAACTCAGGGAAGGAGATGGTGTACACAATGTACAAATGCATCCCATGTGCTAGGGCAAACGCAACTGCTATGTCTGAGGATCCTGGTCAGAGAGGGAACTACTGTGACTTGTGACTTAGATGGAGAATTTGAAGCACCTGGAAATGCAGGTTCAGATTCACAAAGGAGAACTGAATTCAGAGTGCCTAAACAATTTTCCGTATTTTTTTTTCAACCTCACAAACAAACCTCTTGTGCTTCAGGGGAGTGAGCAGAGTTTGACACTAACCGAGCTTCTAAATCATCCTTGTAACAGCAGCTTGCTTTTCTTTCTGCCTGCTGAGGAGATAGCACCAGAGCCCCGGGTCCACCCATCCTAAGCCAGTCTAGAGCAGTTCATTCCTGAGCGCCTGCTGTCTTTTCCCTGGGCTTGTTTGCAACGTGTCAGTGATGGTGATAAAAGGCAGCTGAACCAAAGGCGATGTAAACAGACCAGCTCTGTCTTCACACTGTTCCTCTAAAGCACCTCCTAGAAAGACTGGAAGAAGGATGCAAATAATTTATGAGGGACAGTATATTAAGGACACAATCACCTTTCTGTTAAACTCTCTGGGGACTAGTGGCAAAGACGTTAATTCCTTCCATGACCACCTTCTGCCTACGATGTGGGATGCTAGCTTGTTACGTGCAGTGCCGAGTCCAGCTCTGGGCAGTGGGACTCCAGCTACAGCCTGCAGGCAGGAGCAGCCCAGGCATGAGGCCTGGAGTGGCTCAGTGTCCCTCTGGCCTCAGGCCAGCCGGCTCCTATCAAAGGGCCTCCCCTAAATCAGAAGCCTTACTTTTAATTTAGTCTTGAGAAACAGCAGGCCCTTCAGTTACTGGGAAAAAAAAAAATGAAGAAGAACGAAACGAAAAAAAAAAAGAAGGAAAGAAAGAAAAAGCTTTCAATTCAAAGCGCATACTTGTGAAAAAGTCATCTTCTGAACTGGTGTGAGAGAAAGCAGCTCAAGGCATATATTCTAGTCTGGCCTGCACTTAATTATGTGTTTTGAATTGAAAACAAACACTTTTAAAATGGCTACTGAGATGCACTTCTTGAATGAATCCAAGATGGTGGCAGATGTTATGGCTTCTGTGATAAATGATTTCAAAGGCGCTGGGGGCCGTTGCTGTTTTAAAGTGACAGCACTGGCTTCCCTATAGCTGCTTTCCATCTCTCTGGTGGTTTCTTTGACTGTTTTCAGGACTATTTTCCACCCCACATTTCACAATTTTGCCACATCATTCATGCGGGATGAAACTGAGCAGTTTCTGCAACATCCGTGCATAAGGATGGCCACTGTGATCCAAAGAATGTGGCACCCACAAGCAGACACATGGCTTTGATATTTGTATTTTATTCAGAGCACTCTAATTTAGGACGCCATGTGTCACCAGACTAAACCAAATGTCTCCTGCCCCTGCCCACTCCTCTTCCCTGCAGCAGATAACTGCTCAAGAAGTTGTCAGAGAAGCTGTTTGGGAAAGCCTCCCTTGCCTTCTTGAAAAACGTGTTGTTTGCTGGCTGCCAGCGAGCCAAAGGAGAAAACTCAAAGAGAGGCCCGGCACAAGCCCTAAGAAACACTGAGCTCTATAGAAAGCCCAGCAGCTTGTGAATCATAAGCAAGAGTAAATCGTCAGCTTGGGCTTAGAATAATAGTATCCTTGGTAGTGGCACAGTGGAAGAATCAATATATTAGATGCAACAAAACAGTTTTGGAAAACAAATGTATTCTAAGCACTGACTTGAGGCTGACACATACAGTAGACAAGTCTTCTATCAGTGAACTGTATTATAATTTTATAGCCTGCCCCTTCCTTTCATTTCTGCAGCTTGCCAGTGCTTGCAGAGAAGTCTGCACTGCCCAGTCTCCCTAGCCTGAGCAGTCCTTTCAACTGCAGCATGCTGTAGGAAGTCGAGCGTGGATCTGAACACTGATAGGCTTGGAAGATGACTTTTAAGAGCCTTCTGACCTCTGGGCTGTAAATTTTCATCTGACCCAAGTGCCTTCCTGCACTCTCAGCAGCACATTATGTACCTTGCCTGGGTATCGAGTGTCCACTGACTCCTGTAGTGTTGGAAACTACCCCTTCCCCAAAGCTTCCTGCCAGTTCAGGCAATGCCAGCTGCTGCATTTTTCTATGCAGGGAAATAAATATCCTGGGTGTTGCAAGGGCAGCTGGTGGCTACATCTCTAGACTCTGGCTTCACCTTTGATATCCATGCAGTGATGAGTACCTCAGCTCTTTAGAGGCAAATACACAAGGGCTTATTATGACTAACTCCTAACGTCAGAGGAGTTTATGGATTTAAATACTTTGAGGACTGAGCTGAAACCTATTCATAGTTTCAGCTAAGATTTCTACTAAGTTTTAAACAGATATTACTGCTTAGCAGGGGCAGTCCACATATTGGCTTGATGGTGCCCATCCTTCCCCTCTTTGGTATTTATCTGATTCCCCCATGCTTCTGTGCAGAGTCCTAGCATCCAGCCTGGATGCCGGGAGTCCCATCACAACATGGTGTGCCTACAGTGGTATGCATTTTAATGCTGAAGATTTTCCTGTGCCACTAACCCCAGCAGTACCGGAGCAGGCTATTTTCTTTTGTAGGATAACACTCTTTTGTGGTATTCAGGTTCAATTAATAACAAGCTGTTATCTACTAGAGAGTTTCTACAGGTGAGAAGATTAAATGTCTCATTGGTGATAGTGCAATTGGCTAGGAGAGATCTTCCAGATTACTTTTTGAAATAACATATTGAGCTTCCCATTAGGCAACTTAGGAGTATGATTCACATCCTAATTTTTTCTCCTTTTTTCTGTTCTGGATTTTAAGGTATGATATGAAGAGATCAATTCAGATAAGCAACTATGGGATTGAGGATCGCCTTTCTTAAAGTGAACCTGTGCAATGTTTCACTACAGAATATGTGAAAGGGGTAAGTATATTAAATAAAGAGTGGGCTGGTAGTTCAGACAGTAAGGAGTATTCATATAATGAAGTTTGTAAATGATAATGCTAAACCTGAATCTGTATAACAGAGGAAATTCACTCTAGGGGGTCACAGGTTCTTGTAAACCTAGCAATTTTCTTAAGAGAATAGTAACAAACTTCAAACTGTATTAGGTTTTCTTCTTCAGAGGAGGAGACTCTATTCTCATCTGCTGCTATGAAGGAACATTTCTGTAGTTTGTAGTCCTGCGTATTTTCATCTCTGCCAAAGAAACTCTGTATGCCTCTTGGAACTTACTTAGAAAACAAGTGACAGTGCCAGAAAAATACCTATACTATCCTACCACCAGGGTGCTAAAAGAAGATATATTAACCTAAAATCATATTGCATTACTTACCTAAAATTGCACCTTAAAAAGCAAATTTGAGAAGAATAGAAAAAAGATAAAATGACATATTCAATTAAGCTATTATTAATGTGATTTTACTGATCCTTTTACACTGACAACACTCAGCTTCTCTGTGACTGGGAAGAGTCATGAATTGTGCTATACCTCATCTTGTTAGTTCTGCTTGACCTCCCACTTGACTCTGTTACACCTCGCCTGTGATGGAGACCATGACCTGCTCTCAGGTTTCCCACTCGTGAGTGCTGAAGTGTTAGTCTCATAATCCAGTTTGTAAGTGGACTGTAAGATGGGTGCATGAGGCACAGGCAAATTCCTGCTGAAAGAGATAAGTCTCCAACAGTTGCAGGCATGCAGATCAAATGGTGCAGGCTGAGGTCAAGGCTCCAGATAAGCAGGTGAGTCCCAGGAGTATCCTGCTCCTGTCCTACCAGGGAGAGCACTCTAGCTTGCGATCCTTGCTGTTTTATCTTGTATCAATAGAGATTTCTTCAAATGTCAACTCAGTCTTGGAGATTCTCAACGCCACCTCCTGTGACAGCAGTACTACAAGCCTTGGCACAAACAGGAACTCTCTTTTTCAAACTTTTCATTCTTTGGGTGCAGAACCTAAGTGAAGTCTAGGAAATAACTGGCAGTACTTCTTGGGGAAATCTTTATATCTCTTAGAAATATTGGTCCCAGCATAACTTTCAGAACAAAAAAAACCCTTGATTTCTCCAGTTTTGTATGTTATTAGCTATTCAGTAACACTGTCATTCACTGTTTAAAATACATATATATATATTCAATAAGGAAAAGAAATGTGGAGTTCTTGTACATCATGCTACACTCTGCCTTTCTGCTAGGAGAAAACTATTAGTGGACAAAATACAGCTTTGCATATATAACATTTCATCTTATGCTGGGATTCTGAATGGTCTTAAGAGAATTTTTTGCTTAATTAACTAGAAAACACACAAATTTCACTTATCTCTAATAGCAGTGTTCACAGCACTCTGGCACCTCATGCTTTCTGTAGTGAGATATATGGGTGTGTGCATATGTATGTACACATACAGACATACATAATGTTTGTCTTGTCTTCCAAAATATCTTGGTGTTTTTGGTTGATTGTGCTGTACTGTAAATATTTGCATTTTTTCCTATTTGTTTCTTGACCTGGGCACAGGCAAAGGGATGGCAGTTTCAGAACAGCAATTTCAGTGATATTTGTGTTGCTGCTTTGCTTCTCTGGCTTTTAGCTTCCTGAGTTGTATTTCACAGTTTGTAGAATTGTTTAGAGTTAGCCCAAAGAAAAAGATGTATTTACAAATCAAGTGCTTATCCCCCAGCTTGTAACCCAAAGGCCAGAGTTACATGTCTCCACCCCTTCAACAAGGTGAGCTGTGTACCCTGAACAGGAAGCCATCTATGATCAGTTACCTGGAAACACAAAATGTAGAAGCGATCTGAAAACCCGTTCCAGTTCCAGCTGTCTGAGCCAATATTAGGGCTGGGAAACTATAGTCTTCTACAGAGATGAGAAGCAGTCTGTCCTTGTGCCATGATCCTCCTCTGAGCAAAATGAGAGGGATACATCACACCTGATGCCACCTTGCATCTAGTAGTTCTCTTACCTAGATGATCCTCTTACTCTGACCAGTGAGTAAAAAGAGACATGGGGACTGCACCCTGTCCCTCAATTGGAAGGGACTCAAAGCATTCATGTTTGGGTATCGCATCCTGGAGGTCTGTACTTGGCGCCCTAGAGGATACATTGCACCATCCTGATGCTGTGGCACTGTGTGGGAAAACAAATCACAGTGAATAGGACAGAGGCTTCTTGCCTTACAGAGGCTTTGGTGAAAAATCTAAAACCCAAATTTACCACCATAAGTAATTCTCCCTTAGTTTTATCATTGTTGAAGACTAGATCTCTTGGATTTATCTTCTTTCCTTGGGAGAAAGTCATGTCTGTGATAGTTTGCCTCCAGCATGTGTCTATGGCATGGGACAGTTCCTGCACTGAACACCAGGCAGAACTGCTCTCTTCCTCATCCCTGTCTGTATAGCTGTAATGAGAAAAGAAAGCAGCTTCTTCTGCAAATGTCACAGTGTAAAATAATGTTGGGAGAGGAAAAAACAGAGACAGGGGAAATGAGAAATTACATTTTTACTTGCACAAACTGGCAGATAGGCAAGCATAACTGGGAGAACAAATAATCCATCAGGGAAAATAATAGATATATAGAGAGAAAACACCCAGGAAAGCAAGAGCTAATATAAGATTTGTAGGCAGGGAGTTTCCCTCTACAGTATTATTTCAAGGAAAGATTAATCAAGAAAATGTGGAGCTGTTTATTTTTTTTTTAAATTCATTGGTTACAGCTACATCAGTAAATTAAACAGCGCCCCAGTCCATTCACTAGCCCTGAAACTGGAGACACAGTCTGATCGTGTTTGTGACTATAAACTCTCCTGATCTCCAAACTGGAGTGGCCATGGGTAGGCTGCCTATTGGGAACAGGCCGTGTGTGAACCACAGCCTGGAAATCCTTGGGAAAAATACTAATTTGCCTGGCTAAATCAGGCCAAGGACCTTTCAAAAGTTAAAAAAAAAATGTACATGACTGAGCACATGTTCCCACATCCCAACACTTCTTATTATCCTTGGTACTGCTGTGGTTGCCAGTGTATTTGGCAGTCCATTGAAAGAAGTCGTCCAGTGGACTTGATGGTGGAATGTAAGGATAGACATCCTGTGAGAAGGATAATGCAAAGATGATGGGGATATTAGAAATGGAAAAACCTCTCTATATGATCCACTCTCCTGTCTCTAAGAACGCTCAGGAATTAGATCTTTCAGGGGAACCTGGAGATGTTACGGAATTGGTGCCCTATGTTCCAACATAGCTCCCACTGTGTATGAGTGTCTACTATTTTCTACTGTAACTCTGAGAGAATTTACAAATAAATTTTTGAAGGAGTAGTTCAGATCATCTTTTCTTTTAATGAGATCCTAAAATATGGGCATCGTTTATGTTCGTCATCTCACCCTATCTTTAGCATTATTTTGTCTGTTCACTCACACTGGCTGGATCACCTGAAGAATCCCACGATTCTCTTTAATTTGGTAAAATGTAATTGACTTTTTCTGCCATCAATCCATTTGCTGCTTTTTTTTTCCACCTGTATGAGAAAACAAGACAGCAAACAAAGACTTGTCAAGAAGTTAAGCTAGTGCAAAATCTCGTTGTCATTTTTTTGAGTTCTGAAACAGCTTCATATTTGCCCTAGGTGAGAGATATGAGATTACATTCAGTTGTGTTGGTTTTGTTGTTGAACTTGCAAGCAAAATAGAAAGCTAAACCATGTATTGTACCTTCCAGCACTGAATTTAAAATGGTTTTTGAAGATGATGACTCCTCCAAACAAATAATCTTCACACTGGAAGCAGGGTGGGAAATGCTTTACCTGTAGGAGTGTTGATGTCACTACTTGACAATGGCAGAAGGACTTCTGTTTTTCCTATAAATACAAATTAGAAGGCATTTCAAAAATTTTAATTTTATCCATTAGAACCACTGATGCTTATGGAAACTATTTTGGATTTTCACAAGTGGAAGGTGGAGTCAAGTCTGTTGTGTTTCACAGGTTGAATCAATTGAAACTAACAGACTAACCAAAGGTTATTGGACAGCCAGCCTGAAAAGGATCATGCTTCCTTCCCACCCAGGCCTTTTCTTTGAACATCTGCTTTCCAAGTCACCTCTTTTTACAATGAGTGCAATTCTTTCTACACTGCCGTGAGAAAGACTATCCCACTATTCTTTAAAGTTAGGGTTAGTTTAGATAAGGCAAAGTTGCCATAAATAACTCAGACTTGTAGCGAAATTGCTTGACAGTGAAGAAATAAAAGTATTCTTGTGTACAGGGATGGAATGTAGTCTCCAAAGCACCTGCAGGAATGCACAGTAACATCACTAAATTTACTGGCTCCTTACTCTAGTGCAATAGCGAACAGTCTGGCCTCACTGACCTGTTTCTTTTCCAATCTAAATGGGAGCAAGTTCCTTCCTCAAAAGAAAATACTGACCTCTGAGGTCATTTTAGTTATTTTGGGTACAATTCCTTCTTTCAAGCAGGCTTCTGTCTTACACATTAGAACAATTTCCAGACCCTTATCAGAGCACCAGCCAAGGAGTGTCTAGTGCACTATCTGCGCCTCCGAATGAAACAATGAGAAGCCAAAGGCAGACAGTGAGGCAAGTGCCAGTGCACCCTCTCCAGAGATCAGCAACCATGGCATGAAGGAGGGGTGGGAGGGGGCAATCATCACCCTGTTGGAAACATAATAGACCCAGGTAGGCCACTGCAAACAGGAAGGGTGTGGACAGGATTTGAGTGCAGCTGCTGCTCTGCTAACAGCATCTGTTCCCACAGACTTTGATCAGTAGGCATATGGCATTCTGTGCTATGAGATAAACGTGTTCTTGGAGTGGGATTTGTTTGCCTTACACATATCTCCTTAATGAACTGTGTGCCCAGGCAGCCACACACTCTAAATCCAGGAGCAACAAGACCAAGCCTTTCTGGGAGAGTTGCAGCAAGCCCTTGCAACCTTTTCACAAAGATTACATCATATGAGCATTGCTCGCCAGCCCCAGATTTCTCACAGGCAAACATAATCACAATTCTCACTATCTCTCACGTAGAACTGGCTCGACTCTTTTTCTCTTGCTTGCCTCTGCAGCTGAATCCCTCAGAGCGGGACACCCAATATAACTTAATTAACTCTCGCAAAGAAAATTATTCCATTTGGCTTCTTGGCATGGCTTAAGTACTTCATATGCTCTAGCTGCAGCCACTAGGTTTGGAAATGAACAGGAGATTCCAAGTTCCCAATTATCAGAGACCAGAAACACCGCCTTTCTGGGAATAGACCTGCAGTCATGCCCACAGGTACAATCCAGCTCCCAAAGAGGCCAACATGGTTCTATCAGAAAACACAGGGGGTGCTTAATGAGTTCCCCTGTCAGCTGAAGAGGGAAACGGACTAAGCATTATGGTCTTGGCTCTTTAAGCAGTCCCAAGGCCTCACATCAAGGGCAGAGAGTGCAAGTGAAGGCAATTGTTTTGTTCTCATTTTCAGACGTTAGACACAGGTGGATGTGTGCATTTTTACCTGGCATTTTTGAGATATTGGAGTCCTCCTGCAGTCACTTTCACTAGAAGGAAACCTAAGGTATGACAAACTACCCACAGATATTGCCAGAAAAAAACAACCAGAAAGGACTAAAAAAAAGCATGGTTAATAGTCGTTGACAAACTCTGCTCAACTGCAGTCTTATCTACAGCCAAAGTGCCTCAAGTCCTGCTGATCCAAGGTTTTCTGACAACAGATGCCTCATGAAGACCAAGGAGGTTTTCTGACAACAGAATTCCTCATGAAGAGCAAAGGTTTTCTGACAACAGATGCCTCATGAAGACCAAGGAGGTTTTCTGACAACAGAATTCCTCATGAAGAAGAACAAGGAAGGTTCCTGACAACAGAAGCCTCACGACCTGCCTCTCTCCCTCCTGGACTTGCTCTGTGCTCTACCTGCTTGCTTCCTAAGGCCGGCCATGCTGCTGCTGCTGCTCTCTCCCGAAGAAGAAAGGTGTCTGCCATCCTCCCTACGGAATGCCTGCATGCTGACGAACTCTCCTGGGCCTGCTACCAGAGACCTGCTGCTTTCTCCAGGACTTGCACCGCGGCTTCTCCCCGCACCTACCCGGTACCTGCACCGTCTTGCTGCCTGAGACCGGCCACGCTGCTGCTGCCCTCCTCCCCTGAGCCTCTGCCCCGGACCATCGAACAACGGGACCTCTGCTGGATCCTGGTGGTGACTATCCCCGCTTTATGCAATTCTTGCTTCTTTCCTATCTTTTCTATCGCCCGCCTTCCCTTCCCCATCACCTTAATTAGTAATAGTATTCGTCCTCCACTTCCCCATCTCCCTGACTAAGACTTGTAATAAACTGGTTGGACCAACATTTGAACCGTTGCTTCTTAATCTCACGTCGGGTATACATACATTAAAAGAACCTCATCTCCCTCCTATAAATTGGAGCAAGACATTTTATTTAGAAGCCTACCTCAAAGGTCCCTAAGGAGGAATTCAATTCCACTTGGAATTGTCTTCCCCCTCAGTCAGTAGCAATACACATGATATGCCAATACTGTAAATGAGCCAGAGAATAGGCAAGCAGCTGTGAAAATGCTGGAAGATGGAGGCAAACACCAGTAGGTGGGGTTTCTTATATTCCTTGTAGTGGTACACAAGGCAAGCATGTTGCATCGCTTAGTGGCAATGTACAGCTTAGTGGTTCTCCTAAGAGTAATGGCAAAACTCAGCTGTGTACAGAACTGCCTGCTGAAAGCTTGGTTAGATGGGAAAGAAATACTTCAGATGTGAGAAATGAGTCGGGTGGACAGTGAGGACCTTGACTATGTTGTCTGTTGAAAATCATTTGTACCTCTGGGATCTTTAATGAGATTTTCATTTAAGTAGAACACACCAAGCAAACTCCACTTTGCAGCTGCCCAAACACATTTGGCTCAGTTCACTCAAGGAATTTTGCGGTGGATGCCTTCTTGTAAGCTACCAGAAGCCAAGTTCTTCAATTGTTAACTTTGACCAACTTTGTGACAGTTTGTCAGGCTTAAAAATGAATTAGGACCTGGCTCAATATATATAAAATTCTCCCATTACTGAGTGGGGTGGGGTGTGGTACCTAATAACTAAATAGATCATTCTCTGTCCTTGTTCACAGATTTGTGATTCTGTCAATTGAAAAGCTGCAGGCAAATAAGTGTTTCTGTCTGCATCAAGGATCATGCTTTTATTTCCCAACTGTGGATTTCAGGCTTTTCTTCAAGTTTCTCACTTGTTTTGTAAATCCTAATGCTGAGGATTATTAGATTTTTTCTTCTTCCTTGAGCGTTACTATGGATCATAATAATACTCTTGCATCAGTCTTTACTCACATTTGCTGAAGTCAAGGGAAAGACACCTTCTTTAATCCTTAAGCAAGAAATTTAACATAAAAGACACAGAAACATCAGGATACGAGTCAGCTTCTTGCAAACACCAGGTGTAGCCACTCTGCAATGTATACCTATGGTGAGCATCTAAATCTGGAGCACAAAAAACATCCAGAGGGCCCAAACAAAAGGTTTATATTCACACTTCACATCTTCAAAGAGTTTTGGATCCAGCCCTGCAGGTACTTATGACAGAAATGCAATACTGTGGGAGAGGGAAGAAAAAGCATTGATTTTTTTTTTTCTTTTTGTTGATTTTTAAAGTTTCCTTTCATCTCTGACCAGCCTAATGAGCTTTCAGAAGATTGTTCCTGAATTATGGAAACTAAAGTCGATATCAATAATTTTACAATAGTCATATTTCTCTGATTAACAGCCACAGTTTTAAAAAATATATCTGCTTTATAAGCATTTATAAAAAAATTAAGTTATATGCAATATATAGTCTATATAAAAGTTTATAGCAAAAACAATTACTAAAGTAACTGCAGACATTATAGAAACTTATAACTCTTTTAAGAGTAGATTTCATATGCTATGGTCATAGCAGAATACTGATTGCGAAGAGTGACTGACTCACTCCTTCCTCTGTTGTATGAACACACATGAGCCCCTGTCCTTCAAGTCTCTCATGCCCTACCTCTATCTGCCATTAATACCAGGATCAGCTCTTGCCTCCCATTTAGCCCTCTCTGTGACCGAGCTCTACAAGTCGGACCAGAAGGGGCCAGACAGCAGAGAGGTCAGGTACAGTCTATCAGCAAAGCAGAACTGTCTTTGGATTCACTGCTTGACTGCTTTACCATTCTGTTACTAATGGGATCCATGTCCAAGGCCTCAATCCCAGCCAACCTAGTGGCACTGGGTGCTATAAATGTAGACCTGGCAGATTTTGTGATCTGAGCCCAAGCTGCTTTAGTCCGGGACTGAAGCGTGTGCTCTGAGCTAAGCCCTCATGTTCAGGCCTTATGCAGCTTGGAAACAAGGATCCCATGTGTGTCTTCCAGTATAGGAAGAGGAGATGAGACCAAGGCTTTTCTGACCCTTGTCCTTTCCCTGGGATCCAGACAAGGATTGTTTATATTACTGTTCTTCTGAGATTTGGATGGCAGCAGGGGAAGATGAGAACAAGGGATATCCCTGAGAAATACCAGAGAGAAAGGAAGGTCTCCCACCAGAAACTGTAACTGGGAAAAGACAGAGAACACTATTTAGTTCCAGCTTTGAAAATCACAATTTTTTCAACATCTAGGAAGATGGGAAAAATGCATTTAGGGAAGTTTAATTAGACCAGGATGTTTTAGACCTTATCAAGGATAAACATAAGCTCCTGCACACATTTTACCCCATGCATGGTGATACTCAAGCCTCAGAAAAATATTAATTTTTCTCATATTTCCAGAGGCATGCCATTTATGTGACTTCTTTTGACTTATTTAGTATTTGTGGAAACTTCATTTTATGCAGGAAATAGCTATAATCACCAGCAAATATGACTTTAATAACTAAGATACTGGGAGCCATTCCTGATTGGCACTAAACCCCCCACGCAGTAAAACCTTGTGATACAATAGTCTCTTTTCTTATCTGGAGTTGAAAGTCAGGACAAATCCAACTGATTAAGAAAATCTTCATACAAGATACCATATATCCTCTCTAAAATTAAAGTCTGGCTAAAGATTCATTTACTTTTTCTGGATGCACTCAAAATGTGAATATAGACAATAAAAACTGAAGTCCACAGAAGATTTCATTTTTGAAAATTGTTTAATCCCCAGCATATCTGACATATCTGACAGGAAAAAGAATATAAAGCAAGAGCTGAAAAAGAAATTTGTTGATCTGGAAAAGCAGTTTATTGACAATCGATTTCCATTTTGTAACTTGGATATCAGAGAAATGATTTTGACATTTTTAATCTTCCAGTCTGAGGAAGGCTCATGTGAAAATACATATGCATGTGCAGTTAGGGCAGCCGCTGACCTTGCTTCCATTGAAATAGATGGAAAGACTCCTACCACTGGGGTATTAAATTTTAAATAGGATAATGGAAATGTTACGGAAGAGACTCAAGCTCTTTGCAAGTAGCAGCCTTAGCGGATTAGTTTCTCACCCATCCCCATTGCCTGTGGGACATGGGACTGTCAGCCTCCCTACCCAGGCAGTCAGGCACACAGCAAAATGTAACACTGATCCTGAGAATAACTGGGGGGAAAAGAACATGTCCATAAACAGGCACAAACCTCTTTCTCCAAGCAAAGCTGCCAGATCCATTTAAGCAGAGACCTGCTCAGTCTTTTCCTCTGGGGCCACTTTTTCCTGTCTGGGAAAGGCTGTGGCATTGCCTGTCTGATCCCTAGCGACCATCTCTGAGAGGTTTAGATAAGGGAAAAAATCACACTCAACAGTCTTACAGACTCAGACTCCAAGACAGGATGGGAAGGCTGCAGTTTTGCTACCAGTCTTTGGAGGAAAAAAAAATCCCACACTAAAAGCTATCATGTATAGGCTGAACAAAGCTTGTATTGTCTACTGGGAAATACAATTGTTCTCATTTGTACTTGCACAACAGCAGTACTTTTAGGTGGTCCAGCTCAAGTATTAGTACGGGGGTGGCACTTACAAGATCTAACTGTTGCTGACTCTAGAATAAATTAGATGAGGCTGAGAAAAAAGTTTTGCTACCTGTATTTACATGAAGTTGTAAATACCTGGGGGAAAGCTCACATCTTTTATTGGAATACAGGGCAGAACACTATGACTACAGGTTGCAAATATTAATAGTATTCCCTGGAGCTTAGGACTTGATGTTTTAAGGGAAAGAATTTTTACTTCATACTTTTACAAATACATATGCAGTGATATTCATCAAGAATTTGCATGTGCAATTACCTTAATCACTGAATAAACATAAATACGTCTTATACCCGAGCACCTGTCTTCAAATATAGCTCAGAGTAGGTAGGGGATGCAGGTGCCTTTTATGTGCAGTTATCCTCCTCTGTACCAAATAACTGTAAATGAGGAGCTAAGGGAACGCATCTTTTAGAGTTTAGAAGGATGACAGGTCACTTAGTGCAAAACACCTTTGAGTTGCAGAGACATTGCATGGATCCAGTACAATTATTACTTATCATTTGCTCTGGGAAGGGGCCCAGAATCCTTAATCACATATGGTGCCTGTTTTTCAAAGAGCCTGTAAAATCCTTGTAATGAGAAAACAGCCCATGCTCTGCAGACCTTGAAAGACAGAACTCTGCTTTCTGTTTTCAGAACATGTAGCAGCTGTTGATAAAAGACCACATTGTGAAGATGCTGATGTACGGAAATGCGGGACATGCCTTTAGCTGGTATATACTGGCACAGCTCCAGGGACATCACACTCTGTGCCATGCCTTCAACTGGCATATATTGGCACAGCTCCAGTGACTTCACAGAGTCATGCTAATTTACACCAAACTTATCTGGCTTTATATCCATAATTATTGCCAGAAACAATGCACAGTTACAAAAGAGAATTATTTTTTAAAATCTAGAATGAGCAGCAGACAAAGTGCTTTCAGTTTCCCAGGAGAAGATGCATGCTGCTTTTCTCTTTTCATCATTCAGGAAAACTGCCAAATAAAGGCTCAGGCCAGAACAGGCTGAAGTCAGTAAAGTTTCCTTATAATACTATGGGATTTTTGCTTTTGGAACTGATACTGCTTCAGTAGTGGAATGTGTTTGGCTTGGTGTGGGTTCAGATCAACACAATATTTTTAATAAACACATAAAAAACATTGGGAACATCTAACAGTTAATTTTGTTCCTCGGATTAGATCACACTGGACATTAAATCACAACCAGAGCCCAGGTCTGAGCACTTGCTGTGCTTCTTCTTGAACTGCTGAAGCCTTAAGATACAAAGTGCTCATGGACTGGAGTGGCCTACCTCTAAGGTGCAGCATGAATGGAAAGAAAGCCCAGGGGCCTGAGGGGTGTTTGTGAATCCATGTGAACACAGGGAGATGAGGACCTGAGATTAGGCTTGGAGTTAGGACTTCCTTTTCCTACTGATCACTTCTTCTTGCGATTGGACTTTATGATCTTTAAGGTCTTTTCCAACCTGAGCAATTCTACTATTCTATGATTCTCAGTAGCAGCAGGACTACCACCAGTACCTCAGAGGGAGGCCTTCAAGGCAGGCTTTTCAGTCTAGAGCTCTCAGCAATACGTTGGGCAGGGTTACCTATGCTGCAAGTCCTAGATTTGCTGACCCAAAGAATCAAGATCACGTGTATGTAGCTTTATATGTTTTGGTGGGAAGCTGAAGCCAACACAAGTGAACAAGCATGTTTTGTTTCTGACTGTACTGTTCCCACAAGGCTGAACTGTTTTGTGCTTGAGTGAACTGGTGCAAGATGGAGTTTGACAAATCTGTGGAAGAGATATGACTTGGTACCAATAAGATCTTGGGGACAAAATCTACCTAGGATGTCCTTTCCCGTCCTGTGCTCTTGTTTATTACTCTGGCCCTGATGTGAAGGAACAAAGATGATCATAGATAGCTTAATTCAAGCATGAGACAGTGTAGCTCCCACCAGTATGATGCAGAGTACCTTAGCTAGCTGGAAATGACCAAAAGCACTGTATTTTGAATGCTGCTATATTACAAATTTGTAGCAGTTAGAATGCTCAGAGAGACTGGCTGAAAATACTTGTTATCTGGTAAAATACAAAGGATATGATTGCACTGCTAATGAATGCTGAATTTACACTTGTTCAGTGGAAGAAAGGGTGAAACCTACTCTTTTCGTTGCACATCACTGAATCATTAACTGCTCAAAGGAGCTGAGCAATGCACATAGCTAGCTGACCACTACTAGATAGGCCAAATTTCCAAGGTAACTTAGTATAACAGCTGTGGTTTAGTTGTCCCAACTTTAGACAAAAACAAAACAAAACAAAAAAACAAACAGTGCTCTTTTGCTTTCAGACTTGTCCAGTGAGACTACAGTGTGAAATCACAATCGGTGTGGAAGTGGGCAATTCTATCTGATTAAGAAAATATGTATTCAGATTAACCAAAATCTCTGATTAATTACTATTCATCGTAACTTTTACTCGGAGGAATCTTTCCCATTCCTATTCTAAAGAAATCCATCCAGTTTGTTAAATTAGTTCCAATCTGGATTCACTTTTTGGACTGAGAAAACTATCTTCAAAAATTTAAAAAGTAAATATTTCAATTTCCGTTAAAACTATTCTACTTAATCCAAAACAGTGCTTTGAACATTGTCGCTTGCTCAAAATTGTTTTTAAAGCTATTTAAAGCTAATTTGAATTACTTTTATCCTGGATTTTTTTTAAATAATCTCTTTTTTTTTTTAAATATGCACAGCTATTCTTACAGAATTTTAATAAATCTATAATTAATGGAAAAGATATAGAAAAGAAATAAGAAATACTACTTGCTATTATAATAGAAAATCTATTCCTCTGAAAGTTTATTACCGAAGCTAGCTTCATATGAATGTTTTTCTCTAAGACCTATACTGTCAGTGTGAGATTCTTTCCATAAATTTTCTGAGGCGCTTTCATTTTCATCTTGTCTTGGGTTTAGAAAAATATTCAGCACTATCACTATGACTGCTGTCTTTTCTGAAGCAAATACATCCTAATTATCCAAATCTAAGATTGTGGCAACTAATAATAAGGTGCTTAGTAATAATAATCAACTAAATAAAGTGCTTTTTAAAACAAGAAAATACAATGCAGAAGTAATTTTGCCACAGATTCAACTACATATAGGTGAACAGGAACACATAGGCTTTTGTATATCTACTAGTTTCTAAATACATCTTCACACATGAAAAATCACTGAAATACTCATGAACTGTACTTGCTTAAACTTGCTTTTTGTTTGTAGCAGATATACAAGTTTCATAAGTGGACAGAAATAAAAGATTCAGAAACAAATGGCCACTGATGTTTCGTAGTCTATTTTAACAGTGTAGTCTATATTCAGCAGTATACTGTTTCTCAACAGATTCTGACACCATTTCTAGTGCAAAGCAATTGGAGGATATTTCTCTTTCCCTATTGTGTTTGATTGCACAACACTGTAGTTAAGGACTAATAATTTAGGAAATCTAACTTGTGTGAAGATTGTCTTTCATCCATGTTAATGAAAGTCTAAGAGTAAAGAAAGGGCTTCAGAGCCACAGTACTGGTCTCTCATCTAAAGCACGGTCATACAACTACTAGAAACTAGGACCTTAAGTTAAGTATTAGGTTGATTTATATTTTGAGAGTTTTTTCTCTGACTGTCTTTTGTCCGAGACTTCACCCAGGTCTCTGATGCTTTCTTTAAAGGGTAATACTGTGCTCTGAAAGAGACTGGTAATTCATAGGGATGTCTTCATTCAAGCTGCAGAAATAAAAATGAGAGAAAGCATCATAAGATTATAGTGCTGATATTAGTAGGTGAGTACTCTCACTGTTTTAATAGTGATTCTTCTTGCATGAAAAGCAAGAGTCACATATTCTACCTCACGTTCATGGAATGCCAAAGTCAGGCTTTGGAAACCTGGGTGTTCTGGGTGTTTTGTGCCTACTGCTCAGGCCATGAAATTTTACAAATGTCGCATTTTAGAAATGGGCAGCTTTCATATTCAAAAAGCATTAATAGATAGGATTTTTAGGGGCTTCTTTGGAACAGAGAAATTGTGGTTCCTTGTCACAGTCCAACACAAAACAGGGTTCATTCAGCAGTTTTACATCACTCGTGGTGAAGCGGCTGTTTTCAAGCCTCAACACTTGCTCAAGTCCAGTGACAATATACTTGAATAACAGATAAAAAAGGCTTTCTTTGCTTTCTGCTACTTCAAGTCAACTTTTTCAGAGTCCTCTGCTTGGTAAGAATCTGTCAAATGAATGCAGCTGTAAGACATGCCATCCTAACCAATTCTCTGTCTGCCTTGGGAGTGTCTTTCTGACTCAGGCAGGTTCTGAGGCAGGTGTTTCCAGCATTTCTGAACACATTTCTTCTACTACTGGAGCCTCACAATCTCCATTGTGAAGCATATTCACAACAACATTCTCCAATGAAGCATAATGGGAAATGCCAGAACATATTCAGTTTAAATCATAACCAACATCCTGAAGGGAATGGCATCAATATATGGGTGCAAACTGGGTCCATTGTATCTGAGGAAGCCTCTGGATTTCCAAAATATATTTGGGAGCATTATTTCAAGAAAAAAAAATATATAGAACATTCTTACAATTAGCACTAATTTCTCTCTTACCATCAAGGCGGTTATTCATTAAATGAACCTCCTCTTTCTAACAGATGTTTTGACAGTATAACATGCAAAACAATGAAGATTTTTTTCCATGCTTTGTTTAAATACCTGGGAAAAAGATGACAAAGAGTTTTCTAGGTTAATTAAGGATTCAGTCGAATAAAAATAAAAAAACACAGATGATGCTGAGAGGCAAATTATATTAATGGTAGAAGTAATCCCTTTTGTTTCCCTCTGTCCTGGTTCTCAGGCAGGTCTACTAGATCCTTGACCTTACTGGGCTGATGCAAATTACAGTGACACAAAAGAAAAGAGCAAGCTCCAGTCCAACTGCATTTACTTTGGTAGGCGAATGGAGAGGCTGTATTTCCTTACAGAATATGAGTCGGATCTTCCAGTTAATACCTAAAATAAGATAATTGCATTGCAAGATACAGAGCTACTCTACTAACAGAAAGATGTATCATATACTCTGAGATATCACATAAAGTCGTTCCTGGGGAAAGGATGTGTCGACCTGGGAGAAGAGACCTAATCACTGCTCTGAAGCTGAATGATGAAAGAAGATCAGGATTGCCTGCTGCCTCTGTAATATCTGCATCTCCTGTGAGTTTGTGCACAACAACACATTCAGTGCAAAGCTGAACAGGAAGCTGAGGAGTAAGCCTCGTCCATAGATGTCACAGGCTCACATTACTTGAATTGTGGGTTCAATTAACTTCTCAGCTATCCTTCATTAAAGCCAAACAATCCCACATTGCAGACTGCTTTCCCTCCTTCCCACAACGGTTCTGTGTCATCCTAGATTTCAGAAACTACACACTGCTAGAAATACAGACATTGAGATTGGCTTCTTAAATTATAAAGAAGCTCGCTGGATTTCATAGAATGGCTTGGGTTGGAAGGGACCTTTAAGTTCATCTAATTCCAACCCCCCTGCTATAGGCAGGGACACCTCCTTCTAGACCAGGTTGCTCACAGTCCTATCCAGCCTGGCTTTCAGTGCTTTCAGGGAGGGGGCATCCACAACCTCACTGGGCAACTTGTTCCAGTGTCTCACCACCCTCACAGCAAATAATTTCTTCCTAATATCTAGTCTAATTCTACCCTCTTCCAGTTTAAAGCCAGATCCCCTCATCCTGTCTCTACCTGCCCTTATAAAAAGTCCCTCTCCAGCTTTCCTGTAGGCCCCTTCAGGTACTGGAAGGCTCCTATAAGGTCCCCCTGGAGTCTTCTCTTCTCCAGACTGAAGAGTCCCAGCTCCCCCAGCCTGTCCTCCTAGGGGAGGTGCTCCAGCTGTCTCACATCTGAATCCCTCTTTGGGATTTCCTGTTTTACCCAGACATGTTGCTGGGTTCCTGCTTGTCTCCTATCCCAAATTTCAAGGCACAGTCCCTCCCATTTTATTTATTTTATTTTTTGTTTTCATTTTGTTTTGTTTTCTTTAATTCCACGTCCAGAAGGCTGGTTATGTGCTGATTTCTCATTATTTCACCAAAGTATAAGGAGATAGACTGCAGATTATTTTAAGTCAGAGAATTTTTGTGGGTTTCATCCAGAATTAATTAAGTTTCTAAGGAAAATATCTCCCCCCCCCCCTCCTGGCTACCCATTTCAGCCATCATAATCTCATTTTGTTTTATTTTTTTTCACATTTATTTTCTTCTTGTGCAAGGTACAACTCAAGGCTGAGAGCTGCAAGAGCAGGCTTGTAAGCCCAACTAACACAAACATGATTAGCCTTAAGCATGTCCCCCTCATACAGACAACTCATGTCAGTAAAATAAAGCATTTACACTTATGTCACAGAGAGGAAATTATAAATTAAATCCTGCCCAATAAAGTGATTCATGTGGAAATAGAAAGGCAAGGGGATAAGTGCATGGTAAAAAGCTGACCTTTTCTGGAGCAGCGTGTAAGGGAACAGACTTGGATCTGTGCATATATGCTGACTTGGGTCAAGAGACCATAACGGAAATAGGGGCATTACAAAACAGAAAGGTTTGAAGAAAATGTTATAGAACTGGAATTAGCTTTAGAAATGAAAACAAAAAAGAGCACTTGATTGTAAAGCTGAAAAGCAGACATCCACCAGGCCACCCTCCAAAATGCCCTGCACTCTGAAAAGTCAAGATATTTACTGTACAACTTATTTTTAAGTCCCGTATGACACTTTCCAGATCCCTAGCTTGTTTCTTAATGAGTTCCTTTCAGACTTGAAAGCATATCAAAAAAACTGTAGAGTTCTTCTGCATTTAATATTGCATTAACTAGGACAAGGATATTTGTATCAGTGTCTCCATAACAGAGTGTTCCCAGCTTGCTGGGTATGACTGACCAATAGCGACAAGTGGTCTAAAAAGAGAAGACATCCAAGACAAGAAGCACTTGCTTTGCAGTTCCTTAAGGACAGATTTTCACTGATGCACCTGTTTGCCCACAGTGAGAGGCTTGTTTGCTTTCATCAGACAGCTGTGAAGACAGCTGGTGTGAAATAGATTAATTCCTAGATACCAGAAAATACTGACTGTCACCTTGCATGCTATTCAGCATTAAGCAACAGGAAACTGAGAGGTTAGAGGAAAAGCAGGAAAAAAAAGCATAAAAGCAGCACTCTACAAGCAGTATACTTCCAACCTAGATATGTTCAGGTAAAACCAGCCTCTCTAATCCTTGAATATTAATAATGGTGATTGAAATGTTGCTGAAAGAAAACCCAAGCCATGTGGTATCACTATTTTGAAGGTTTATTGCTAGTATGCACAGAACTGGAGGTGCTGGCAGAGCTCCAGCACTCCTCTTTCTGAGATCCAGGCCAGGTAGGAATGTGACAACTGACAGTCCCAGCACCTGGGCTATGCTTCTTGCTCTCCTGCTACAACACTTCCGCACTTTGTTCTCTTAACGTATTCAAACTCCTAAAGCACAAAGTAAGAGATAGTGAGCCTGACTTTCTGTTTGGCATTTGTAGGCCTTTCATGTGTCAAACACAGTCCTGTGCTGCTTGTTGTTCATATTTTTTCATGCAGGAACATCTTGTTATTCTGTCTTTGCTTCTCTCTGTATCAACCACTGCAGTCCAGATAAAGGAAAATAAATGCGAAGGATTTTAATAATTCAATTTACTATAACACTCAAAGAACATGATGCAGCATCTTTCATTACACAGTCAAGATATTTTAACTAGTTCTACAGCTGAAACACAAAAAAACAATTATATATACTGAATCATCACTGCTAATACCTTATTATACTTCAGAGGCACAGCTAATTAACCTGTTTTATCACGAGATCACTCCAAGCCTTTGGATTACCAGTGAAGTAGCTGGTACACAAACACTGTCACAGGTCAACACTATTGCTTTTTAGGTTAGATATTAGGAGGAAGTTTTTCACACAGAGGGTGATGACGGACTGGAACAGGTTGCCCAAGGAGGTTGTGGATGCCCCATCCCTGGAGGCATTCAAGGCCAGGCTGGATGTGGCTCTGGGCAGCCTGGTCTGGTGTTTGGCAACCCTGCACATAGCAGGGGGGTTGAAACTAGATGATCATTGTGGTCTTTTTCAACCCAGGCCATTCTATGTTTCTATGATATGATTCTTTATTTTGTTTCTGGAACAGCGCTGAGAAGGAAGATTTCAGTATAGGATTACCATGCAGACATAAAAAAACAAAAACTAACAGCTCCCATAGCTGTTACGAATTAAATCAGTTCAATTTCTCTTGGGGGTTCATTTGCTTCATTCAATGGCCTATTGTTATCCTTAGTCCAATTCCAGATTTCATGTCGGTGTGGCCTACAAAAAGATACTTACTCTTCATACCTCTGTCTCACTTCCCTCTTTTGGTGCAGCACATTTAGGTCTATTGTGCTGTTTTCTGCTAAAAAGAGAGCAGTTTTCAAGCCCAGAATCACACTATAGTATTTTTACTTTGTAAATAATTGCTTATGTTTTATGGGTGGTTATGAACTCTTGGGAAAAATGAGTGGTGCTAAGGAGATGGAAAAATGAAATGTGAAACAGTGCAAAGTGCTCAGTGATCGGGGTGGTAAACTCCATCATGCTAACTGCAAAGCAAGTGGCTGGAAGTTTATTATTCTAAACTGCAGTATGATTCTTTTTAGCAACAATTTGCATTAATCAAGTGATTGATATGAGCAATATCACATCATAAAACTTCAACATGTCTCTGGATCTCTGGTAGCTTTTTGGTGAGAAATGGGGTCAGGAGAGGCAGATCACACCTATAGCCATTTTAAAACCTCGCATAATGTAATGCTGCTGTATGTATGCAAAGAGTTTACATACTTTCTTCCTGCATACTATCTCCTAAATATACTTAAATCTTAAGGCTGTCATGAGGTGACGGATTATGAAGCAAACCAGATAACAGGTATACAATAGCTTAGAAAAAGAAACAATAATTGAATACCGAAAGAAAATTTTTGCTTAAAGTTCTGAATGAGAATTAGGAATGGAACAGAGGGAATGAAGGGGAAAACAGGGTGAGAGACAGAGAAGGAAGGACTGCGGGATGGGCTCAGACAGAGATGCTGTCAGATATCAGGAACAGTTTTGCTTCTGTTGCATCTATACAGCAATAATTGGCCTGCACGCTAAATTTGACAGCCTGTATCATAATGTCGCAAAAAGGTCAAGAAAAATTAAAAGACTTTTGGACAATTTTAGTATTTCCCTAGTGCACTTTTTGTATGATGACCTCAACTCACACTTGTGCTCCATAAACATCCTATGGGCATAAAATTAGTCAGAATATTCACTGTGCATTTGTGGCATAGTTGCTAAACTGTGCGCTGCAGTTCTTAGAGCAAATCTAATATCTCATTGCATGCAAACTTAATCAACAGAATTTACAATTGCTCTTGTGTTAGCAGAATGAAGGACCGATTTTGTGCAAGTTGGAAGATGTCTTTTCTAATCCCTATTGCCTTGAAAGGCCACATTGTTGTTTTCATCACTTGACCCATTACTCTTTTCATCATTTAATTCAATTATAAACTCTCTTGCTGATGCCGCTTACTTGGATATTTTCCCATTCTTTTTTATTTGAACTCCTCTTCACCTACTGCTTTTTCAGTTTTCTGATCTGCGTTGCTATTAACATCACTGCTGGAAGTTAGGAGCTGACACACATATCCACTTAAAGTAAGGTTTGGGTCTATTTTTTGATCTAATAAATATTTAACAACAACAAGAAGAAAGCATGGTAAAATTATACAATTTCCTCTGTTTTAAGAAAGTACAACAATAATAAATACTTGTCTGTTCTCCCATTATGTGTAGGAGGTGACCTAGGCTGCATTTACATTGAGTAGATGGGCTTTTGGAGGTATGCTATAAAAGAGTCACAGCTCTCCATAATAGGAAAACATTTTTCTCCTTCCTTCAGGAAAATTATAATAATTTTTGCAGAGTTAAAACAGCTCAGCAACTTTGCAGTGCCAAATCATGAAGGCTATTTGCAACTTTTATTTCTTATTTTTAAGCTTGGTTAATATACTATGCCCCCAAGAACCCCCAAAAATGGAGAAAGAAAGAAACCTAACCCCCCAAACTTTAACTTGCACTCTTTCCACAGCAGAAAAACTTTTGTAAAGCCAGCATTTGTCAATGTAGTGGAAAGCCTTGCTTCTTGGAGAGGTCTGGGTATACAAACAGGTAGAATCAGGGCAGAAGGTATGCTTAGGTTCGCTTTTCTGCTGCAATGCTACCTGCAGTGCTCGCCATTGCATTTGCAAAAGCAAAAGGTTCTGTAGATCAAAGTGCCTTATCTATCACAGAAGCAATTTCATAACTTCGAAACCAAACAGGTCTAAATTCTGATCTACATTTATTTCACTGTGTTGGTGGAGTGGAACTGTATGCTTGGTTTTTAATACATCTGTGTAGGAAATTTCCATAGCAGAGCTGGCAAGCGCTCATGGGTACATAAAAAAATAATTCTCTATGGTTAGAGCTATTAGATATTTATTGTCCATCTGCATCACCACTATTTGTACTAATAGAACATTTCTTCCCTTAAAACTTTGGTTTATCTCAAATGTTTGCTATAATCACTTGGACTGTACTTTGTATCATTCCTCTTTCATGCTCTGCACAAACGCTTACTTGCTGAGAACAGCATTTTCTATCATTAGGGCTGTACAGCCGCATCCTTTTGCGACTGAGCTGATTATGGTGTTCAAGGGCAATCTGTTAAGACTGGATGTCAGAGAATATTAAATGAGGGTATTTGTAAATGAATACCATTTCCTTTATAGATACTCCCTCTGAAATACCTTCATTGGCTGCATGTCCTTCCTGTGCATTCCTCAAATAAAAAAGTAACACCTTATTTCCCTGTAGCATACAACTATTTTTCAACTCCGAGTATAGCATCAGTCCTTAAACTGTTCATAGAAACTCTGTGTCTTTCCAGTACGGTCCTCTTACTATCACTAGATGATTTAATACATAGTACTCTATTGCCAAGATGGTATTTTCCCATAAAATCACATTCATCTCTACAGGATGCATTGAGATCATTCTTTAATTAGCAAATTTCACAATTAATATTTTTACCTATATTTTTACTGTTATTTGTAATGCTGTTGCATGTGCAGGCATCATAACACTAGGAGCCTTATAGCCAATTAAGAAAGAATCTACTCAAGCACCAAAGGTTCAGATTAATGACAAGATAATAAATTGAAAGACATGAGTTGCAAGAGGAATTAAAGGAAAGTCAGCAAATTTCACACTATAATCCATAGCCTCTGTCTACTGTAAGCTCTGCAGATTTTCTAATGTAGAAAACACAAGAGAAAAACATCTCTCATACCTTTTTTCTTCCTGCTCTGTAGAGGTTGGCAGTTATTTTGACGGTTATATGGCTGGAATGGCTCCAATGTTATCACACATTTTCTTTCTGTATTTCTCACCTACCTTAGGCACAGGTGTGTGTGTAGGGGGGATGAGGTGCCACAAGCTGATCTCCTCCCAGGCAGGAGTGCAAGGAGGCAAACCTGCACATGTGCCCTGCTCACCATCCTCTGATTCCAAAGGCTTGCAGGCAGCCCCTTCGTGCTCTCAGCACTTGGCTCAGGTATTTTAAGATGGGGCTGACGCTTAGGTTTAATGTAACACCTGGTCCTCCGGTTTGGTGTGGCTGACTTGGAAGCTGACAGACCAAGGAGCTGATGGGAAATAGCCTCTTTATCTCATCTGGGTGGAGAAGATGTGTGTTTAGGAAAATCTAGTGACAGTCCTCTGCATAAGTTCAGATGTCATCCCAGGCTGAAAAAGCACATGTAGTCTGTTCCACAGTGCTCCCTAAGCAGTTTTTCAAACATAAGAAATGAATTAATGAAAAACTACCTGTTTTTAGTCATAGCTACGTAAAATACTGCTCACATCGTAGGGAACACTAGATCAACATCATATCATCATCTCTATGATCTTCCTATGTCCCTAGGTTCAAATGCTGTCATTTGACTCCTGTTCCATTCATCCACGTCTCTCTCAAGTTTGCCTCAAGTTGCGCCAGGGTAAGTTTAGGTTGGATATCAGGAATAACTTCTTTACAGAAAGAGCTGTTAAGGACTGGAATATGTTCCCCAGGGAGGTGGTTGAGTCCAAAAAACCATTTGGATGGGGTGCTCAGGGACATGATTTAGCGGAGGGTTGTTAGAGTTAGAGTAGGGTTGCAGTTGGACTTCATGATCTTCAAGGTCTTTTCCAACCTGAGCAATTTTATGATTCTATGATTCTCTCTGTTTAAAGCTACTGAAAAAATGCCCCCTTCCCTTTGCTATTTGTGTTCCAGAGTTCCTGCTCTGCTGCGGGTAGGCTATGTCACGAAAGAGAAGAGTAGAGGGGAGAAGAGGGAGCCCCCTCCCCAACTGCATTTAGACTCCATCCCCTTGGTAATATTATGAAATGAAATTCTGCAGTTTGAGCATAGAGAGCCTTGAAAATCAATTGCCTCATCTAAGCTGCAGAGCAGGAGCTGGCTCAGTGATGGCTTATCACAGAGCTGGGAAAAAGCAGCATCTCCTTTTCATCTGAGGCCTGAGAAGGAAATAACAAAGTAAAGCTTGCTGGAGCAGATCATTGGTTTGCCATGTCCAGCATCTTGCAGCTGACAGTGAAGAGCATGCAGTAGTATGTTCGCACAGCATTCTCCTGGCCTCCAGTGATGTGTTGCTCTCAAAGCAGAAGGGGTGTATTTGCATTTATTAATATCAGATAGGATGTTCTTCCGTGACTTTGTCCATTGATTTCTGTATCTACATAAACTCAGTTCACCCACAACATCCTGTGGCAAGGAAATCCATGGCTCAGCTATGTGTAATATGAAACAATATTTCCTTTTGTTCATTTTGAAAGCTCTGCCTTCACTTGATACCTAGCTCCTGCATTGAAAGAGCCCCCTGGCAGCCATCCTCTCCTTCCTGACCTCTGTCGCAAGGTCACTCTACTTCCAGGTCCACCAGTGCTCTCACCCCGTTTGGGTTCTCACACTGTAGCTGCTACATACTTCTGGTCTCTTTCCCTCCCTCTATGTCTGTCATAGTTCTTCCGTGTCTCAGCACTAAGATCTTGGTTACCTACAAATACTCATTATAACACAGAGATTTTATTCCTGAGCAATAGTAGTAGCCTGTTCTAGTTGAAGTGGGTGCTAGAGGTATCGACAAATGTCAACATAGATAAATTGAATTCCACCTACCTGGTACTGTCATGATCCTCTTGAACTTCTATATCTTTTCAGCACCATTTTGAAGCAAATAATCTGCTGCTTCCTGTGCAGAGAAGGATCCTAGAGATATACTGAAGCTGCTTTAGTGGAAACATAATTTTGCATGTATCTTCTTAAAGAGAATGACATTTTACTCTTTATGACCAAAACATCTCTAGTCCTAAAAATATGGCAATCTTTCTTTTCCTAACATGTTTGAAAAAGGATTTATTATGCATGTTCATGTCTTTTGCAACTAGCTTCTCAAATTCCATCCTTCCCTTTAGAAACTTTGTTCTTTACTCTTTAGAAGTTTTAATTTTCATTTTTTTAATGCAAATTTGCATTTTAATGCATTTTTATTTCTTTTTACACAATTTCCTTTTAGCAGTAAGTCATTAAAAATAACTAGATACTTAGCTTTGACATCATGTCCCAGCACAACATTAGCCAATGCACCCTGGAGTGTTTGTGGTTTCCTGTTCTTGCGTTCTCATCTCCACCAGCACGTCATAGTCATTGCCACATTCCAGTGGATCATTTGGTCATATAGGTGTCATACAGGTGACAGAGGAAAGACAGGCCCATTAAGCACTGTCAAAAATAATACAAATGACAGTAGAACAGAAATATTTATAACTTCCTTAGAACAGTTAATGTATTTTCAGGGATTGAGACAGACAGACTTCAAAGAACTTAAAGAGATGGTTTTGGAACTAACACTAAAGATGTTCACATACATGAGGATCTTGCATGTTGAAAACACCTAATCTATAGGCTGGGTTGTATATATCACCTGAGGAACTTTTTCCATGTCTTTGCACTGTATTACACTGCAAAAAGAGGGAGAGAGAAAACTGTACATTAAGGCTGGCTTGTTACTGTAGTGAGTCCCACAGGACCTGATATCCTGTAATAAAACTGTATTGGTTCATGTAGAAGCCTGGCTATTTACTACAGCTAGTGAAGGTAAGAGTGTGGAATGGAATGAAAGGGTGTTTAAAGAAATGGTACAACAAACAGAGGGACAAACATAAATAAGACTCTTGTCTTTTTAATCTTGAAACATTCATGCCCTTGTTCAGAACGAAAAAGACGCTCATGACAAGCAGGGTATTGTACTGAAAAGTATTGGCTGCCTGATGGCTTTAGAAAAAAATATGCCATGTTCACAAATACCTTCCTTGACCTGTTTATTAAAAAGAACAATAAAAGACTGAGCAGTGAATATTCAGGGCCTGGGAGATTTTATCAGGCATAATGCTTCTGAAGAAAAAAATTGTATGATACTGTTGGCTGTGGGAAGAAATCTGAGTTCAGGTCTTTCTCAGGTCAGCTGATTCTGTCCCCTTTCTAACTCCATGCACAGTGTCTGTTTAACATTTTGCCAATCTTCTGGGAAAGTCTGTCAAACAAAGCTTTTGAACGTGACTTGCACATAGTGCCGACTGCCTTTCAAGGAATGGGCATTTTATGAAGTCCTTCACAGATGACCGTGTTTTGTTTTATTTTTTAAATGTATTCCACAATGGAAGAATTTTGAACTAAGCTACTGTGATTGCCCTTAATCAACTTGCAAACAGAAAAGAATTCATTATATTACTGAAGTGAATTCCTGCTATTTAATGATAGTGTCATTATGAATAGAGCTTATTGAAACCAAAACGCCTGAATTTATTTATAGATCCTATGTACAAATGAAAGGAGCAAAGGAGTTTGGAAACAGCCAATATACTTGCTGTGACGTTGGCTTTGCTGGAAGTCAGCTGCAGTAGGGATAATTCAGAGAGAGAGGGATTTTGTGCTCAGCATTTACCTGCATTGACTGCTGCTGAAATCTATGGGAAATCCTTCATTTATCTCTCAGGAAACAAAACTATGCCAAAGCTAAGCTCCTCTGAAAATCTTACATTGCTAAAAAACTCATAAGACTGCAGCTAATATGATTTTAGTGTTCTAGCCACAGTAGGAAGCAGCATTTAAAAATATTAAACTTTCTGCCTCTGGAAATATAGAGATGTTTTAGAAAACAATATCAAGTTCAGGGCAGTTACGTACCCAGAAGAAGTACAAATAAGTAATCCCTCAGTAATGTGTGCTTACTGTGCTAGAATGATTAAAGGTACCTCTCTAACAAAAGCAATAGACTAAACAACAACAACAACAACAACAAAACAGTATTAAGCTAAGATTCTTTTGATCTCTCTGGGAAGAATATCAGCTTTAAAAAGTTACAAAGAGAAAAATTTTAGATGATATTTATTCCTGCGGAAAAAAGACAATCCAGTTAATGGTTTCAAATATTTTATACCACTGTGGTAATTCCTGGTGCCAGCATCCCACTAACATCTGTACTCTTTCACATACAGCAATGCTGCAGACACTGTACATGCAACCAAAGATGCAAAGCTCATACATGAAGGTAAGGTTGCTCAACTGCACTGATGCCCGGCAAGAAGGGCCCCACTGGAGTCCGTGTAGCTACCCCTGCAGAGAAGAATGGTTAGATCAAAATCAGACCTTGTATAACCACTGAAAAATTGTTCTTTTCCTATATGTGTGACTCATTAATTGCTTGAAAACAACTTATACTCTATTAATTCCATTGCATTCTTAATCAGGGAGCTAGGCATCCTGGCCCTAGCCCCAGTCATATATCATGTTAAGTTATTGAAAGGGCTACACAGATTGACTAGTGACAACTTTTATTATTGTTATTACTATTATTTACTCATGATAATCCTCACTCGAGGGTCATAGCCTAGCATGGAATCTGTTTCCAGCCAAGCTGACGAGGAGTTTGGCTCACTCGTCCTTTGGCTCTCTGCAGTGTTGCCCATCAGGTTCCTGATGACAAGTGAACAGAAAATTTCACCACTGCGTCATCAGAATATTTCAGATTGCTCCAGGTGCAGCATGGAGCCAACCCTTCTGCAGAAACCCTGGGAGGTGATACACAATGAAATCACTGTCTACTGCTCTCCTAAAGGCATGCTTGAGTAGGCTGCAGTGAAACCTCCCTGGGGAGGCAACGGAAGCCCTATCACTTCAGTCATTTAGAGCTGGATAGTAGGAAACATTTATGAATGTTCTGTAGGGAGCAATTCTTCTTGGCAAGGACTATGTTAAGTGATGTAAGGGAGGGTTTTTCAGTTCTTATTTCTATGCCTTTGAGAGTATAGTGTTGCTATTTGGCATTTTCAAGCAGAGCCCAAGCCTCAGGAGGAATGATAGAAAAGAGGAGATAATCAAATAACTGATTTCCTTGCATGCTTTCTCTGCATTCAAGGAGCCTTCAGAAGTGAGATGCTGGGCTAGAGGCAAACACTGATAGAGTTATGAGGAGCTGAGAAGCAAAGTGATTATTGGTGTCCCTTCGGGTCTGCTTTTCCTATTATTATCTTCATATTTTCTGTCACACCACCATGCACAGACACTTTCCTTGAATAGCACTGGAAGGCTTCAAATCCACATCCAAGATTTTTATGTGCTCTGACATCCACATGAAACTGGCAGATAATCATAGCTTTGTAAAGTTGAAATGGGAATAGATCAATTAAAAAAAAAAAAAAAAACTGGGCACAGAAATTTGTTACTAATCAGAGGGTGGTCAGTGATAGACACACCAATGCTGCAATATTCACTTTTCTGCTAGTTCTTGCTAATCTTCTATCACTCTTTTTTCAGTCTGCTTTTTTCCTCAGCAAGTTTTTCATTAAGTAACTGGAGCTTTGCCAGGTTCAGTTTTCCCCCATATCGTTGTAAATCATAACTGAAGCCTGTACTATTATTCCTGCTTTCTCCAAGTACAATTGGGACAAGCTTTTAGGCCGTTGCCTTGGGGCTCAATACATCTTGATACCTTTCGGAGAAGCATATGAAAAGTGAACGAACTGTTTGGAGAAATTTTTCCCTTTCTTTCTCCATCCATATCTCCTTCCCGCTTTCTTTGTTTGCCTGCTGCCCCAGGCTCATGTCATTTCCCCTGACTTTCTAAAAAAAAATTATAATCATGATGAGCTAGTGAGGTAATTTGGAACATCTCCCAGCATACCAGCAATGTTGTGGTAAAAATCTGAAACACTTACTGTTCAGAACTGTTACAATGGCATGCCTACTCCTTCTGCCATCTGTTTGTTCTCTCACCTGCAAGCCTGTTCACATGCTAAAATCCTCTCATGTCAAAAATAAGGTACAGCATTAAGCTTCATAAAACCATGAAATGTGAGACTCCATTAACAGCAGCATACTTATATAACAGCATCTGTACTAGGATTTCTCATGTTGCCCTAGGTGGAGTTCATATATTTTCTTTTGTATCCAATCTTTAGGAGTAAATTATTGAATTGTTACTTCTTCACTTAATTCAGAGTCTGAGATTAGTGTTGTTCAAGAATGCTCTGATTACCATTTTAAAATACCTCAGGCTTCTAATACCTGGGCAGCCTTTGATAAGGTTGTATTACAGTAAATGACAACTCAGAAGCGTGGTCAGTGGACTGCCCATTCAATGATTTGTGAAGACAGATGTGCTTTGGAAATACCTAAGTAGTTACATAGAAAAGATATGGGGAATGGTATGACTACCCTTGAATGAAACTAGCTTCCAATCCTAATTAGGTCACAAGTGATTCATTCTAAGTCCCCAATAAAGCATACCATAAAATCACTAAATAACTGCTATAAATGGTAATTTCTGCTCAGCAGATGCTGAAGATGGCAATCACTGGACTTAGAGCAATGATACTCTCTAGAACTCCAGCTGGGTTTACAAAAGGTGAAGTGATAGATGCCTCTCTATCTAGGCCAAAAATAGTATTGGGCTTGCTGGGCTCTCTTCTCCAGCGTGTGCAGGTGCTCAAGATTCAGCCCAGCACAGCTGTCCTATTTGTCAGGCACCATATTAGCAGGGTGCCCTAGAGTATTTTGTTCCTAGCAATATTTACTTCCCTTTTCCTTTTTTCTGCTTTTTCTACTGACTCCGAAGAGGTTTCTCAAATAAATTTTAGTATTGCTCTATCTCTTTAGATGCCTAACATCCTCAGAACTGTTACTCACATTAGTTAGTACTTTGATTACCTAAGTTCTTACGTTTTGCCTTGTCTGCTTTGAGCTGCTCTACAACTTACAAGATAGTCATAATCCTCTTACAGATGCAGCAGTTTCAGATTTGAATTGAGATTCTCAGACTTGTATATCTCTGTCCTGATTTGCTGTATTTAATAAACTTGCACATGAAATTCTTTCTTTCTTTCATTATTTGCAGCAGTATTTGTGATTTAACCACATTCTTTTCAAGATATGCCAGGTAGCCATTCAAAGGTGTGAAGATGTAAACTTTTCAGTCTAATTTAATGAGTATAGTTGTATATTGTTAATGCAGCGTACACATGTACATGTATAGATATACACACATAAGTGATGCATGCCTTTCTTTCCTACTGGTATTCAGTAAACTCTGTCTTAGATACCACTAAGGGTGTCAAAGGCCAAGCAACACAGCTGTCTCTTTCTCCAGAAAACCACTGATATTTTGAGTGTAGTGATCAATGGATTTACTGTTTGGAGTATCTCTTCCAGTTAATATGGGGGCATAAGGGTGAATTTTGGGAATCAGCAGATTGGATTTAACTTATAACTGGACATTCCTGGCTTTTAAAAATATCACTAAAATTAAACTGAAAGCAAAGCCTGACAGTACTATACTTGTAATTGCTACTGTCACTAGAGATACATACAGCCCCACATGAGAACATCCAGCCTTTTGCAAAATATCCTGTGGCAATCTTTTCATCACATTGGTCTCTGTATTTAAGAAGAAAAATGAATTCCAGAGAATGTACACAGGAGGGAGTATCTGCTAAGGCAACACTAGATGTTCCTGCCCTCATCCTAATCCCAACCCTAACTCTTTCATCCCTTGGAGGTTGAACCCGTCTCGGTCCTCCTGGTCTCTTTCCACAGCTCTATTTCAGCTCCAGCCACAGGTGGGATCATCAGGCCCCTGCCTGATGGTACAAGCCTCATGCTCAGGGCAGCAGACACTTATTTTGCCTGTGTTGCGGGCAAGTTCTGAACAGGTTCTTGTTTCTAGTCACAAACTCCAAGTCTGATTGCAGAAAGTGTGATTTGTTTCAGTTCTCTCTGTGTCTTCCTCAGCAGATTACACAGTCCCCTTGTTGCATGAACCTTATACAAGCCTGATAGTACTTGAGATAGGAGATCACATAGTGACTATATGCATTCCTTTAGGAGTAATTAAAGTTGGCTTCCAGCAATTTTTCATGCATATAGTCTGAGGCCAAAGAACATAGCCCCCCTTATTGTTCAGGAGATGCTAGATAAAGAGAAGTTGAAAAAACCGTGCTGTGTTGATTGCCGTAATTGCTGACACATTCCTGTGGTATACTTGATCATTAAAACAACTCACTTAAAACAACATTTCCTCTATAGAAAGGAAGCTGGTAATCGAGTTGTTATGCTTCTCTGCTTTGCATTTTCAGTGCAAATATTCAGCTGGCATTCAGTGTATGGTAATTTCTTACCAGAGCATGATGATTCAAATTTTCATTATCCAAATACAATATGATTTTGTTGAATACTATTTAACTACTTGATTGCTGCAGATTTTAACATATGGACCTTTTGGATCTCAGTCGTGAATGGGCGCCATTTGGAAATGCTCATGTTTCCATGCTCTGTGATGAAAATGGGTGTGACACAGATCTGAATTTGGTCAAGTCTATCCCCAAATCACAGGGACCAAAATGAATTGGTTGTAGAAACCACGCAAAGACATACTTGATGCAAAGCCCAAATCTAGCTGTGAAGTGCATGAAACTAAGTGGAGTCTTGCCAGAACAACCCATATTAGTGGCTGGAAATGAGTTAAACCTGTCGTATTGATGAGTTTCAAGTGTTTGTGGTTGGAGTGTAAAGTGATATAAGGAACAGTAGTACTACACAAGTCGTACCTCCTCTTCCTTCTAAGCTGATAACCCGTTACTCACAGTATGATTCTTCTCATACCCTGTCACTCGGCGTCACTCTGCTAGCCCAGCTGATCCTACTCTGCTGTAAAATACTGTCATCTCACTGTTGCTCTCACTGCTCAGCAGTGTATGAACCCCACCTGAATTCTACTTACTTTTCTCTGAGCTGTTGTTCTCCCTGCTCAGACTGCCCTTGCCTACACCACCCTTCTTCACCTTTTCTGGACACTTTGTGAACTAACACAATATGTTAAGAGGGGCTTAACAGATGGAAAGAGAATGAAGAGAAGAAAGAAAGAAAAAAATCACATATGTTTTGTGAAACTCTTCTAAGTTGAAAGAACTCTTCTCAGAAAAGTCTAATGCTGGTTGCCATCTTTCACAAAACCTCTGTGAAAAGGACTGCGCACCAAGGAAATATGGACCATGGGCTGCATCGTACTGGGACTTATCCAACTTCAAGTTAGATGCCTCATGTGAACCTGCCATCTTTTCTCTTTGTGAAGGAGTGATGCTGGCACATCAGGAAAGTAATCCAGTGCACCTGACCCAGACAAACACTTTAAGGTCTCACCTTTGTCTCTCTACTGAAAATAGATATTGTCTTCAAGATTAATTTAGGCAAGCTGCTAACTTTAAGTGTCTCAGTTTAGGTGAGCTGAATCCTGCACCGAATGAGTCACTGTGTTAGCTCTTACTGAGTGTGGGACAGTAGATATTTGCTTTTTCAGAATGGAATTTACAAAACTGTACACTTACTATGAGAATATTGTCCTTCAGTATGTGCTGAAAAATTAGGAAGTCACCCTGAATAAAGTCCTTCTGGGAGACTTGAACATTTGTTGTCTCAGTAACAGCCACTGGCTTATTCATTATAGTAATGGAAAATGAATACCTCAAAACACTGCTGGAAACTCCCAAAACAATTAATGCAATTGTAAATTGCCTGGGCATGTCAGCTAAAAAATTTAAATCCTGCATACTTGATTTAAAGATAATTTAAATCTCACAAAACTACTAACGTCAATAAATCCTCCTTTAAAACAGAAGCATGCTCATAAAAGTCATCCTCCATGTACTGGAACTTTTTTCAGCAGTGACTCACTGTGCTCTCTGGTCTTTCAGAATGAACTGAATCTCCCTACTGTAAAACATTGAGCTCACACTCTACCTAGATCTTTTATGAGATTCGTTGTCAATCAGTACTGCTTGAGAAGAGTATATAAAAAGTATTGAAAGTCCAAGCCCAATATCTGATGGAACAGTTTGGAACGATCACCCAATTTCTCTTTCTGGTCAACAGCAAGAAAAATTCACCGGGGAAGTCATCTTATTCTGAAAATGGCACATAAAATAAATGGCTGGAAAGCCTTTTCTATTTATATTCTACAAAGGATTTGAGAGTGCCTAAGTGGGTCTAGTCAAAGAAAATGTTTGTGAACCCAATGTCAGGCAAGATTAACAGACCATTTCTCCTTTCAGTGTGGAAGAACATAACCCTTGCAAAGCAAATATCTAACTGCGCAGCTGGAAGTTGTCTTGTAGGAATACCATGTCTGATTCATCTTTTCAAGTATTAGCAAGTTAATTTATTTCTACGTAGCCTAATCTAAAGAGGATTAAAACTTCAGCTACTGTTCAATGATGTAACCAATATGCCTCAGTTCCGTAGGCATACACCTTTGCTTGCTCCACCTTTTGCTGTTTGAGGTCTATGTTTAGTTTAGTCCTTCTTAGAAGTTCTTCACATTGAAGAGCTGCACATTGAAGATAGTTCAGGAAGAATGACAATGAAAGATCTCCTATATGTATTTCTTGAAGCTCCAGTTTCCTTTTAGGGGTTGTTATAAGATGATCGGATTTATTTTCAAGTCAGGCTTCAGAAGAGTAAACCAATAACAGAACTGTTTAAGGTATAATTGTTAAGCAATGCAATTACTGCATAGTGTGAATGTCTCCGTTTCAGCCTCCATGTAGTCTTTGAGGTTGAAATGTGTTGCACCAACAAAGTGGCCTCACAATTTAATGTCAGCCAACCCTTTTACTGGAATAATTTTTTCTTTACTCACCATGAGAGGAAAAAAAGGGAAGTATGGAGTAGATTCTCCCTCCTCTCCGTGTTTAAAATGTTCATTCTGCAATGCAATATTTATTTAAGCTTGGTATTTTTTTTAAATATGTATTAGCTCAAGTAGAGTGCTACAATTTTAAGCTTTACAGGAAAACTGTAACAAGTTCTGTATAACCAGAGAGTGGGATTTCAGTGTAATTCAGGAATGAGAACTAAGCAAAGAGAAGAATATTCAACCTTTTCATGGAAGGATTGAGTATTCTTTTCAAAGTCATATATCAAAAACCCACATACAATGGAAACATTCTCTCTCCCTAGAACATAAAAGAAGAGAGAACCGCCTGTTATGTGTTCTGAAATGATCCCTTTTCATTACAGCTTCAAAATTTCTCTCTCTGGGGATCGCTGACTTCAGACCATGAAGAAAGGGAGAAACAACATCATACTATTCCCATTAAAAGCAGCCATGTGTAACCTATATTTTTTCCTTTTCTCTTTTTTTCTCCTACTTTACAATAATATTTGCATTCCAAAAAACTTTTTTATTTTTGATGTGCTGAGGTTAAGCAAATGAGGTTGCTGCCGACAATGTTGTACATACCACTTGCGTCTGCCTTGTTTTATGCCAGCAGCAGAGAAACTGCTATGTCTGTGTGAAATTCATTAGAAAACAAAACATTCCATCTTTCTTCATTTGGCCTGATCCATCTTTTTAACCATAATTAAGTTATAACAGAAGCATCTTACACAATAGGAATATAAAACTCTCTCAGTCTTTTAAATGCACAGGCTGGAAATGATGGGGTTTGGTGCTTTTTTATGATCCTATATGCAATATTTTCAGAAAACTCTTGAAAATGAAATGCTAGAAAAGAAATGAGAAAAAATAATTCGGAGATTGTAGGAGAAATCTGGAGAAAGGGTGGTAAGTGTGACACAACAGAGGTTTCCTCTGATTTTAATAGAAATAAAATGATGAAAGAACAGCCAATATGACACAAGATATGCAAAAAAAAAAAAAAAAAGAAAAAAAAAAGAAAAGAAAAAGAAAAAAAAAAAGCATAGTCCCAGAAAAGAGTTTTTCTAGGTCCAGTGACACTGAAACAAGAAGTTAACTTTTGACAGTTCAGCATGAAAACTAGAAGATTATTTCAGGAAGAGTTTAGAGAAGAGAGATAAGAATGAATGTGAGACATAAATAAACTAGTGATTTGGCACTCATAATTTACATATCGTTATTTAGATGTTCGAAGGAGTGCATTATAAATCAACTGCCACGTGGTACCTCTGAAAGGCAGGAAGAACTTTAATCCTATTTTTACATATTGGGAAACTAAAACAGAAGCTTTAAATGGCTTGACTAGGGTTTACATAAAAGGATGAGACCACTTAATTCTCAATCTTGTGCTTTTTTCCACCGGGTGATAATGCAGCAAAATCAAAAGTTCTGTCTAAAGTACACCAATGCAGATGTTTTCAACAGTTAAATCATAGCAATTGCAGAAGCTGTGATTTTTATGAATTGCTGCAATATAGGCTATCATGGAAAAAAAATCATATAAAATGATAAAAAGAATAATGTTGCGTGAAATATTTTATACTTTGTAAATAAAAGTTAATGTGAAAACATTCAGATGGTGGTGTCTGAAGGCCTGACATGGTTTCTTAAACCATATTGTACAAATCCTGTTGCTGCGATTACTTAAGCCTAGACTCTTCCAACACTGCGTCCTGATAAGACTGTGCTAATAATACTTACATTGATTTACAGATTACAAGAAAAATTAGCAAGTGAAGACTGTAAATCTTGCTATGGAATTTGAAATTAAAAGGTGCCCTAAAGATGTTCATTGCTACAACCAGCATAAAGAAAATGGCAATTGTCATAAATCATGGTTGAATAGGATGTATGATTGCTAAAGTCTTTTTTCTTTCCCCCAAATAAGTGCACAGTACAGCATCATTAATTTTGTATAGTTTTTTTCTAGAGCTTATGAGCATAGCATTGAATCCTGAAAGCACTTCTATTTCTTCCTAGTGCTTGCAAAGACTAAGGTATGAATACATTTCTTTCTTTGCCACTGATTCATTTTCTTGTCTATATTGATTTTCAAAATGTTTTCAAAAACATTTACTGAATAGCTATGGGAAGTGATCTGGACATTCAGTATGTTCCAAGTGACGTTAGATTCTTTCTTTGTTTCATGAAAGTTGTGTTCTGCATTATTTCCAGCCTTTCAGTGGTTTATGATGTTTTCCCACTGTAAGTCATCTGCAAAACTGATTAATATGCTTTCTTGCAACAATTCCTGAAATTACTGCACACAGAAAACCCCCAGAAGGCACCTTCTCCCAATTAGTATTGGAGGTTTTTTTGAAGGCATTTCTCTGTATTCCCATACTACAGATTATGACATCGAACAATCAAGATTAGGATCAGAGTCTAAACAAGCAGGAAGGATATATGTTCTTAAGGGGAAAGATCTCACACACAGAGATACTTTCAGTAAATGGCAGGTTATAAAAGCTCAGTGAAAGCTTAGGCTGTAAATCGGTTTATTTCATATGCCACATATCATTCCTATGTCACATTTACAAAAACATTTGGTCTTTGTGCAAGCAGAAAAGAGCAAGCAGCCTGAGACCAAGTCAGACCTAGCCTGGAGGAGGCATCTCTTGCTCATAAAAAAAATTTTTGCTAGAGCTGCCTGCAGAGATGCTGCCTTTTGCCACGTTTTCCTGAGAAACTAAGGTGACTCAGTCCCAGTTCAGGTCTCGGGCAATTTGAACGTGACCAAGAGGAGCCCCTTCTGATGGGTCATCTTCTATTTCCAGGGAAAGAACAACCCAGGCATGGGCAGAGAGTAAGGAGGTAATAGAAGGATTTCCTGAGGGAAGGTAATTCTGGCCATTGTGCTTCTTATTCAAAGTGTCTTCTTGCCTTGCATGAGGAAGGCTGGTAAGGGGAGAGGTGTTTGGGAGTGTCACCTAGTCACAGGCCTCTCCTCAAGGCTGGACAGGAAGAAGGGAAGTGAAATTAAGGCTGGATTCCCCCCCGATCAGTCTGCATGGTGGTGTTCGAATCTTATGAGGTCTGCCAAGGCACAAAAGGAGGTGTCTCGCCCCTGATCCAGAGCCCCTGCTTTATGGAGAATCCTCCACATTCCGGGTACAGAGATCTGAGGCAAGAAAAGTCAATGTCTTTGCCTTTGGGTGGCTCTTGTCTTTTCTGCGTGGGTTTTTCTCATGCCATGGTCAAAGCCAGATTTCAAAACTGTAGCCAAGCTCCTCACATCCCCAAATTAGGCACCGACAGTTTATTTTTAATAAGAAAGTCCACAATATTAGTCATGGCTAATGATCTCTAGTGTAAGTTCTATTAAATACATTTATAAGAGTATAAAAATTATGGTTTTTAACTTGATATCCACATAAAAATATATTAGATGTAGACAGTAGGATGGATTATTTTACTAGTGTAGAGTAGCACAAATTACTTAGTAGGATTACCTGTGTTGGGATTTCAAAAATGTCTATATAGTTAGGCTACACAGGCCTGGATTTTGGAGACCCACTTGCCTTCTTGCTACCTAAATTAGGTGCAAATTTACTGAAACACAAACGTGTGAGATTAGAAATACTGACAGTGAGAGCTGTAAAGGCAGCTTTATTATTAATCCAAAATTCTAGAAAGAATTCTGTTGGTCTTTCAAAGCCTGTACCTCCCAGGCATTTTCCTTAGAGATGCACCTTTCTCCAATAAAAAATACAGCTACACAAGCTGCCAGACTCATTTGAGAATTCACTGTTTCCATGGTTAATAACAGAAGGGTTGCATGACAACAGGAGCACAGGAGCAGCAAAGAAATTTGACTCACTCGCATCATTAGGAAAGAGCTGCTTATGGACTCCCAGCAAGTTAAACGTAACTGTTACTGTTTGAAATCACACTGAAGACTTAGGGGAGTGTATCCAGCCAGTACAGTGCGGTGAGAAATGTTTTAACCTTTTCTTGTCACTTGGAGGAAATTCTATTTTCTATGGAAAATCTAAGTTAAATTTCTTTAAAAAAAGAAAATCAGCATTTGTACTGCTTAGATAAAATGACATTATTTTCTTCATTAACCTTTTTTTACATGAACTCAAAGCACACTGCAATCCTCTTTATATGGTGAGCATTAATTTTAAAATATGCCTCTTAATCAACTTGAAACTTAGAAAGTGATCAGATAAAACTATTTGTCTCTTAGAATAATACCAGTAAACTGAATGTTTAAACACTTAATTCCCTTTCTACTAGAATTCAAAGGAAACAATCTATCTGATCCAAGTATTTTTTAATACTTAGAAAGGAAAGCTATCTTAAGGCAAAGAAAATACTTTAATTCTTTGGTTTGATCCTATATTGTTTGGAGATCTGAAAATATCATTCTAACATTTCCCCTGAAAGGGATTCATTCATACAGAAAACCAAAAGAAAAGGAAGTGGGAAGGTTGTTGGACGATGCTTTTTTTTTTTTTGTGAACCTACGAGCTCAAGCTAGCGTTGGTTTATTGGGTCAGATGATACTTCATCACATGAAGAAACATCTTTAAGTAATTAGGAACATCCTAGTGGCTTAATATGAGCATTCCATTTATATTTGAATGAATTAAACAATGCATTTTCTTAAGAGGCAAAAGGAAACTTTCCTCCCCCTAGTCTTCTGATGTTTAATTTTAAAGTTTTCCAACCGCATATGGTTGATGTGCTCAGGACTGCTGGAGCAATGGAACCAAGAATAAAGATTTAGCACTATAATTTCATGAACGTTAGGAGATAAAAGAGCTCATTGTTAAGAAGTAATGATTGACTCAGAAATCAATCTCTTAAATATACCCATTTACTAGTTAAAAATAATATGATTTAATTGATTACAGCAGCATTCATTATGTCATGGTTTAGAAGCAGAGATGGCCTTTATTGTATAAGCAGACAGAATGTGGGGTTATGGCATATAGAAAAATGAAAGAGAAATCTGACTGTATACAGATTTACTTCAGTCTGGAAGAATAGAAATATACTGTTGTTTTCCAAACAGCATTTTGTCCTGAAAGCAGGAAAGGTAAACAGCATTTTTCAGGACAGCCACAAACCAAGCATACTGATGTCTAGGAGGCTTGGGAGGGTAACCATAAAAGGCAAATGGAAATGAAAAGCACACTTCTACAAGGTAAAGGGCCAGTAGCAGAAGAGGAGTTAACAGAGTTTTCTACTCTTGATACTTACAGAAAATCCAGTTAAGAATGGTATATTTTTTTGCAACCTCCTTTTCAAAATGGAAATCTTTCTGCAAAAGCTAATAACCTTCTTCAGCTTCTTCAACTGGGAAATTCACAGAAAACTCAGTGGTAAAAGTCTCTAAGTTTTCCACTTTTCTAACTTTAGTTGGTAGATATTTCATAGAAGTTCATAGCAGCTGTTGTTCATGAGCGCTTATAATAAATTAGTATGTTGAGAGCATAGCGAGAAAATTTTTTTCTTGGTTTGACTCATACCTTTCTGGCAGCTCTTTCATTCCTAGAAAAGGCGCTGCATATTTTCCCTGTCTTTTCCTCAACAGAATGTGCAAGGTGATTCTTTATCTTCCTCATGGGTGATGCCAAGCTAGTTTCAGCCCTGGTCATTCTCTGCACCCAGAAGGAAAACTTTATATTAATCTTTCATATCTGTTCTTCATCTTGCAATGCTTTACTCACGGAAAAAAAACTCCTGAAGCACATGCCAACTAGTGCACAAGAATGATTTATAGTTGTACTTCATCTATGGAGAAACTTTTGTAAAAATCATGAAATACACACATTCACAGTTGATAGACGTCACTGACAAATACTACTACAAACAAGGTAGACAAATAGGACAGAATGGCTTTTTTAATTATTGCTACATCTTTGATTATAGCCTGGAACACAAGATCTAGTAAAATCTAGTGGCAGCTTTTCAGTACATTTACCCATTTCCAAAGGCATATTTAATACTTTAATGGCAGACCTTTGGGGTTTCTGAAAGAGCATGAAGGGTAATACTTGTGTACGCTCATTTTTAATTTTGAAGTTTGGAAATAACTGTCAGCTTTATGTATAGTTAAAATGTTAAAGGTGTGAAAATATATTTCCTATTCGTTTTGTAAATAATAATAATAATAATAATAATTCTTTCTGAAATAGTCACTTTAGTCCAGAAATATTTAAATCTTGTTTTTTTCAAATTATTTTAGTCCTAACCATAGGAAAGTTTGTAAATTTTGCTTCTTTGTTTCGTTTTTAAAAATGTCTTCCTTTTTAGTTGTATTTACCTACTTAAAATTTTATTTTTCAGTTAAAAGACAGTGATGGAAAAACTTCAGTTCCTTTCAATTCTAGCTTGCCTACTCATGTGAAGGATAATACATTTCTGAATCTATGCTCCTTCCTCAAGTTTTGTCAGCCCTTCGTTTTACTTTTCAGTTTAGATAAACAGAGTCCATCAAATGACTGTGGTACTCCTTTTGCTTTATTCTACCTAGTTTTGTCACTTTGTTGTATGCAGCCCTTCCTTCTACATTTTTATGGCATTTTCTGACTTTATCAGTTTCTTGGTTTAGAAATCTGTTTGTATAATTTAGGGATCTTAAAGACTTGACTCTCTTTTTCTCCTCATGTTTATCACATCCAAATCCATTTGCAATCCTTTTCACATTATTTGCACCAGACCACAAGGGAGGACACAAAATATGCTTCATAATTTCCCGTATTTAAGCATCAAAGAACGTATACTAGCCCTACTGGCATCACAAGCCATGTTACTTCTTTTGTAGATTGATACACATCTGCAGGGGGCAAGGTCTTTCTCATATTTCTTTAAAACTGTGGCTTAAAACTTAAAAAAGATGATTTAACTTTTTAATACAAACATAAGAAGATCGTTTACTTGCAAAAATGCACTGAAGTCATCCAGAACAGCAGAGTCCAAACAGAAGTACACCACATAAAACACGCCTCCCTCTGTGGCTACAACTCTCTCTGTTTCTTGTACACAGATGTTAGTGTGGACAGTATGGGGAGCATCTCATGTTGCGCACTGATGACTACCAAGAAATACTACTGACAGTCTCTGCTCTCTGTCTCTCTCTGCAACCAGCTCAGCCCTCTGCTCCATCACAAGGAGTTTACACTACAAATTATAAGAACACTGGGAACTTCTGGTGGGGTGCTGGAGGAGACTTTGGAATGTTTGCAGAAAAGGAAGTGTTTAGGCATGTAAATCCCGGCTCTCAGTGTTTGTAGAGGAAGCTGAGGGGCTACATGAAGTGGAGGGTGCTGGAGAGGAGGCTGTGTGGAGCAGTGATGCACTGAGTGATGCTAGTAGTTGCCCCATCCTCACAGCAACTGCTAATCTGTCTCCAGAGTTAGATCTTATTACCTGGGTCCTGGGATGGTGCATATAAAAACCTGGGCATCAGAACACCTATATTTTGGCGACGCTGCACATAGCATGGGGGTTGAAACTAGATGATCATTGGCTTTTCAACCCAGACCGTTCTATGATTCTATTATTCTATGACTTTAAGATTTTCTATTCTCAAAAGGAAATTCAGAATCCCCATGTGGCACTTCAGGCTCCCCTCATTGCACATAGGCTGTATGAGTCCAGACTGCAGGACACAAATCACATCTCAATTTTCCCACCCCATGCCATTTGAAGCAGTGAACAACCTGAAGTTAACATGCTGATCCTTCTATGCCTACTACTAGAAGGAACCGGATGGAGGGCAAACCTTCCACTGTGGAACTGCCACTGTACAAAGTACAGTTCTTGGAGCAGGAGCCAGCAGCTAGGTGAGCCTCCCAGTTTTAAGGATGCACAAATAATACCTTTCTGAGAATCTCTAAGGAGCTAGACAGAGGAAAGTCACATCTTAGGGTCTTAGTCAGGCTTACGGGTAAGTTGGAAATCAGCTGTCTAACTCTGTTACAGGTGAGATATTTCTGCTCATTCCCCGTGGCAGAGCTTTCAGATGTCCATACAATTTTAGAACACAACATTTCTTTAAGGTTAGATTCTACTTGGATTAGATTTCAGCTGACCATTTTTATCCCAAGATCAATATTCTTTTTCAAGTTCCGTCTGCTATTGAGTTGTTGACTGAACAAGGAAGGAATGGGCTGTGTGTCATGGAAGCAAAGTTCTTGCAAAGTTCATCTGTTGTGACATTTTTCTGACAGCCAGTGGAAGTTTTTCACGTGTTTGTATCATTTTCATAAATCATTTTACTGCAAATTTTCAACTGTTGTGGAGAGAAACTGCACTGTTAATTGACAAAGATGTGCATCAAGATTAGTTGGTCATGGAAGAACACGCACTTTGACAGGGACCCGAGCAGGAAAATGAGGAATAGCACCAGGGAACCTGATTATTTATTTATTTAGGTGGGAAAAAGAATGGGTGAAAAGCAAGCTGAGGAAACCTGTGCTGTTCACTGAAAGAACACAACATTGTTCAGACATGACCCTGCCCCTTCCCATTAAAGACTGTATTGACATCTGATCTGATCTGGGAAAAAATAGCCGATGAAAAAAGGGTTTTCAGTGAACGGTTTTCGATTTAAATCTAGTGACAGCAGGACAATGAAGAGATGCAAGCAGCTTCCTTAGAGCTCATCCAGTAAAAGTTTAAGGAAACAGAAAGAAGGCTAGCGTAATCTGAAGGTAGGGTGCAATGGGCTTCTAGTGCTTCTTTGGAAAATCATTTACCCCAAAATAAAAGATACTTCTGAAAATTGTACTTAATTCTCCTCTATTTATTACTGTTTAATAGTTCAAATGCCAGTGAATCCAGAGGACCCAGGCAGTTCCTATGCAATTAGAGGAAAAATATGTTTCTGACTACCAGGCAAGTTTCCCTCCTAGCACTCGGTTTCCCAGCCGGGCTCTTTGTAAGACAAGTGGTGAAACCGGCTTTTGTGAACAAGAATCACACACGCAATCCAGATCCTTCAGACAAGGCACCATCATTCACGTTGCTCACATGTTGACAAAAACTTTGATGCCGTTGCTAGGGCAATGGCACTGTGGCAGTGAGCACATCTCTGCTAAAAATGCCCCTGGGGGGTGACAGGGTGGAGGGCAGCAAGACCAGATGGTTCCACTCACTGCTGGCACTTGGCTATCGTTCCACACAGCACTGACTGGTAGCTGGCTTTTTAACGGGCCGGCTGGCTCAGGCAGCTTGTGGGTTGCTTGTCTTTAGTTGCTTCTTTTAAAGAAATGTATCAAAGGCCATTTTCTCCTTCTATGCAACACACTTGTTTGCTCAAAATTTTTCCAGACAGAGTGGGCTGCAGCAGCAGTATGAGGAGTCATCTGGGGCGGCAGGGTGTTGGAGCACTGGGTGTGAGCAGCGGAAGCAAGGAGCACACTCTGCCTGCCGATCCCTGGCCCTCGCGGGTGGTTCTCTACATTGTCTGTGTGCTCTCAGTGCCTGTGTGATTTCTGGGCAGCTGGATGCGTGCTGTGAGGGAACGCTGCCGTGGGAACGGCAGCATGAGAATGCACTGGTGGCAGAAAAAAACCACTGGGAGGCTTTCCTTTTTCTTTTCTTTTTTTACCTGTTTTTTCCCCCTTTCTTTCATTTCTTGTCAGGGAGAGCACATCAGCAGAGGGGGTTGCCACAAAACATGAGTTTCCCATCTTGCCTGTGTGCGCAGCTCCAGTTTCCCGTCCTTGATCCTGGATTATTTTCTCCTGTCAGGAGACAGCTGGCTTGGCAGCAAGCACTGCGGGGGCACGGCGGCGGGGCAAGAGGAGGAGGAGGACCACGAAGGCCGCCCGGCGCGAGCCGCGCTCCAAGCTGCCTTCGGGTCGCCAGTGGCAGTGAAAGGTCCTGTGAAAGCCGGCAGGGCAGGCTCCGCTGGCCGGCCTCCAGCCAGGGCTGTTCACAGGCCTGTTCTCAGACTCTGCTCGGCCACAGGCCCTGACCGGGAGCAGAAAATGAATCGCTTTTTTTTTATCGACCTCAAAGGGGGCCTGTTACAGGCAGGCCTACGCTTGGCATTTGTGTTTGATGCTCTCTTGACAGACCAGCCCCAAGGCCCCAGCCTGGCAGCAGGTGATGTTCCCAGCATGCCTCCAGTGACACTGAGGCTGAGGCTGCACCCACAGGCAGTCCGTGCTCTCACACACGCTATGGAGCCCAGAGCGGGTGTCCCTGAGTTGCGGTGGTACCACTGGGGCCTTGTGGCAGCTGCTCACAAATGGTTCATAGAATCACAGAATGATAGAATGGCCTGGGTTGAAAAGGACCTCAAAGATCATCTAGTTTCAACCACCGTGCCATGGACAGGGTTGCCAACCACTAGACCAGGCTGCCCAGAGCCACATCCAGCCACGTCCAGAACTGTCTGACAGGCAGAGATGATGCTGCTTTAGGTCGTGTGCTGTCTGGGTTTTGTGGTCGGGCTTCGAAGGCTGGATCTTGTCTTTTGTGTTCCTCAGGAAAGAGGCAGGATTTGACTTGAGGAAAGTAAATAAGGACTTTTAAAGACATGTTTATTTACAGGCGGGCTTTCATGCATGCATCTGACAGCACTCCACATAAAATATAATTAAAACAAGCATCGTGCTGAATATGATTCAGAAAATAAAAATGTCTTTAAATACAGTGTAACTGCCAGCAGCTCAACATACCTCATTCCTCTGGGGAAGGAGGAACAGAGACACAAAGCTATGTGACTACAGAAGGCATGAAATGAGGGTATTTTTAGGGGAAGCACAACTCAGGGAAGTAACTGACTCCTGACAAGGGTCTACTGCAAGAAATGCTCCTGAAGCCTCCCAGCACTGGAGCCTGGCTGAGCCTCTAGGGTGGCTGTCAGACCAATGGGGAAGTCAGGAACATCAGTGCTGTTATTCCAAACTTTTCCTTGATCCTGAAAATCCACAGTTTTCTATGTTTTCTGCCTATTTTTTCCTTCCATTTCCATTCAGGCCTGCAGAAGGCAGCCTCCAAAATGGAGACATGGGGAGTCATACATTCATACTTATTGTCAGAAATGCTAGATACTTACTGCACAATTTTAATTATACTGCTGTAGCTTATGTCTTCCATATAAAGAAAACTGCATAAGAAAGAGTGATCCATGTTCTTACCCTTTCACTTAAGTTGTGTTTCCTAAGAAATCAGATTCAAGTCCTAGTTTCTTTGATCTTATGCTCTGAATTGGAATTTATAAATGTCTAATATGATGCATGGGTCCTCTAGATGGGTATTCTTTTTGCTTTACATGCATCTAAATAGACGAATAAATGACATAGAATGAATGAAGCCAACACAAAGCTGTGTATTGGAGTGTTACACGAATACAGGTGCTAAATGAAAGAGTTTTATTTTGATCTTCATCTTCCCATTGCACCCTGAGACAACAGAGCAAACAGAGAAATGAGAAGTTAGTCTTTGAGCAGGATTTTGTCTGCTGAATTGACTGGAATTTTGCCATTGAGTTTAGAAGGGACAGTTCTGAAACAGCATGTGCATCACCTGCACAGGACCTGTCAATTCATTTGACCTAGGCAATGTGTTTACTAAGATGTTTCCACTAATATAAGTGAAACCTCAAAGCTCATAATATTAAACAGACTTTGAGTTATCACAAGTTGGTGTATGTTTATACACCACTGGCTAAGGTACTAGGACATCGCTGAGGTGTTAGCTGCTTAGCGTGCCTGAATGGGCTTGAGGAGGGAAGGAACAAGGTAGTGCAGAAGAACCGGGGAGGTGCAAGGTGTCATGAAGATGTGTAAAAGTATCTGGATCACTGTAGAGAACAGAGGTTTGCTTTCAACTTGCTACATTTGAGCAAATTCCCGGGAATTTTTACATTTTGTCCATTTTGTCTAGCAGTTTGGTGGTCTGAACAGAGAAGATAAAATGACAGAGATTTGCAAACAAAAACATGGAGTTGGATGTCCTTTATAACCCTTCCCAGTAAAAGTTTGTCACCTGGAAGAACTGATACTGTGCCTCGTGGTAAGATAAACTTGAAAGAAAAGCTTTGTGACCAGCATGAGAACCACAGGTGCAAAATCTTGAACTGCTGTATAAATGGACTCTGACATCTCAAACTGCTCATTTTAAGGTGAAATCTAAGTCTAAAAGCAGATTTGTGAAAATTCTATTTTGTCTCTCAAGGATAAAAAATACATTTTATATTCCTTACTGTTCACCAAATATCTCAGCTCTGTCCAAGTGCGTGACTGTATTTTCCCATGCACCGGGAGGAAATGGAGCGTCTCATTGCCCTGCAGCTGTGACTCCCCCCGCAGTGAATAGGTGATGACAGATGGGACATTGGTTTTGGAATTCACATGATTTCTGAAATCCCAAATGCTTGTTGGTGGGCATGGCAGTGCTTATTCTCATCATTTTACACCCAGATTTTCCCTCTGCAGGTTTATCTTAGAAAAGAAAAAGACAATTACTATGTGTTTATGTATATATTACTATTACTTGAAACAAAGCTTAGATATTTCCTGCTCTTTTTCCACTCCTGCCTCCTGCTGCAGCCCAACCCAGCCCACCCTTGGGAAATACTTCTCATGCTGAGGGTGTGCATTGTGTGGGTACTGGCAAGTGCTCAGGGTTACGCTAAGAGGGAGGCAGCAGCTGAGTCAGAAGCACTTTGGTAGCGCTGGGCTGGGGGCAGTCAGCAAAGAAAGAGCAGAGGGACAGTTCTGCTTCTGGCTGCTAATGAGCTTTCTGGTGGCAGCAACATTCTCATCAGGCTATTTGTTTTTACAGGCTGCCCTTTGTTGACTTTAGACTTGTTTTCCTTGCCATGCAATACAAATATTCTCAGGCGTTAAGCTTTCCTTGCCCTGACTGCCTTCTTTTCGTCTGGGACCATGTAGGAGCTATATTTAAACTTGATTGATAGCATTTAATTCAGAGAGGGTCAGAGTGTTATTTTCTTCTTAAATGTTCTCTGGTTTGCTTCTTCCTTTTACAATCATGTCTCTAAAGTACTGTACTCAGTCCTGCTTTCCAGTGAAACTTTATCTGCTTTCCTTGCTGATGTGAGATAGTTGCTCTTTATTATGTGGCGCTTAATGCCGCTTTGTCCGATCCTATAAGGAAAAGACAAGGCCTTCATCACACCTAATTTATGTATAAAAATTAGATATCCATCTTGGGAAGCACTTTCATGACACTTAATCAGCATGTGATATAGGAGCGGCCACAGAAATGTCTCTACTAGTTGAGAGTGAATGCACGAATTACCTGATATTCCTTCCTACGCAACATATGATGATGATTAAGGTCTAAGTAATGCCACAGCATGAAGAGTTCTTCCCTCTTTAAGTCCTCTTCCACATCCAGTTTTGGAGGGTCAGGAGAATTTGGAGGGATCTGATTCAGAGGGTCTATTTAGTAATATTTGATGCACACCTATTCTGACTGTCTAGTCTGCCTTGGAGCATAAGCAAACCTTTTCCTTCAACAAGAACAGCTACAGAGTTGTCACATGAAGTACCATCTCCTTTTGTTTGCTCCAAATCTGGATCCTACTGGCTTTCATATGATGTTTCCTACTTCATATACTGAAAGAAACAGTAAAAAGTTAATCCCCAAGCATGTGCTCCGGTGCATTCATTGTTTTGCAGACATCACTCTGTTGTCTCTTTTCCAGTGTGAAGACTCTTCTGAAATGCTATTTAACTTATCTGAATAATCATCACCCGGTCTTATGGACTTAATGGATCATTTAGGGGATCATTTAGGAGTTATTAGGAGTTATTCCCCCTACCTATACCAGACCTGAAACTGCCTATCTCGTTCTGACTATGGGAGAAACTGGGTGACTAACTTAGGAATTAGTCTGGATGACTTATGGTGAGATTTCTATAGTTAGATTCATTCCACTCTGAAATAATCCAGTGCTGTTTCCTCAATCAGTTTGGAAAAGCAGTGGTGTAAGATAGATAAAGAAAAACATTAAAACACATTATCACGTGTAAAAGTATGTGAAATAAAAGCTCTGATGAAGCCAGTGCTTACTGGAGATTAGCTGCAGAAGTCATTTGACAGCAATGACTGTTTTTTATCAGCTTCACTTGATACAAATATGCTTGAATCTATTGGTGTTAGATTTGTATCAGCTGGAATTATTTGTCTGGATCGTTTGACGTATTTCTCTCCCTTCCTGCTTTTCTTTAAGCTCTGCAGCTTTTCCCTCACCCTCATACTTAATAAGCAGGGAGGAGGTTCAATAAAGATATTTTTTACTCTCACTTTCCTTTTTCTTACCTGACTGACCCAAGGTGGTGTGAGATCTCCCAGGATTGCTGTTGTTAGTAAAGGGAGGTAGGGAGATGTGTAACGGGAGATAGTGAAGGAGGGACTGTGGCTTTGGCAAAAGTTTGCTCATAAAATGAGCTAGGCCAGTCGTGAAATCACCCTTGATTTACAAACACAATTATCTTTTAATGTTACCATTGTAGTTAATGCTCTATTCCCATTCCTTTGTTTATGCTTCTCCCTGGGAGAATAATTTATATTTTCATTGTCTTTCTCTGTAGAGAAAAGACTAGGAACTTCTTTTTAAAAATGCATGAAAACATAGTAGTCCCTTCACACCCTATTGAAAATCACTTGGTGTTAAATTACTCACAATAACCTTACCTTAAATCTTGGTTACTGTAATACATTTATGGCCAAAGCAAAGCTGTCTAACCTGCCAGTCTGAGGACCAGTGTTTCCTTTGTGCAAATTTCACGACTACAGAAGAAAATCTGAGTTTAGCTTTGAAAGACAGTTGTACTCCATCTTTGCAGTCCTACAATCATATGTGTATGCCTGATAGAGCAGAGATGGTGTACTCATGGTGTCCTAGCAAAAAGCAGTTGAGTTGTGGTTACTGGGCTCGTACAGGATACGCTGGCCTCTTTAGTGGAACATTAGGAAGGAACTTTTTTACTAATAAATTATTTTTATTAGAAACATCATGATGCATATAAAAGGCTAAGACAGACAAATGTGGGAAATTCAAAATGAAGACTCGGGTCATGACACTGCATGAATTTTACTTTTTCCAGAGCAACTTAAGCAGAGGAAGAAAAATTACATTCCTCCTTTGAGTGTGTTTCCTTTAGTTTCTCAACCACGATGTCGTTTAAATGAAGGCTTTTATGTATCAAGGTCACACGTGCCTGAGCTTCCAGAAAGTCCTTCAAATAAGAAGCGATTGTTCAGGGACTCTGTAATTTACAGCTTTCAGACTGTCCCCTTGCATCCGGTTTAATGTGTCTTTCACAAATTAAACACAGCTTATGCCAAAGATCTGGAATGATGAGAAATCATTCTCCCTCCTTCTTTATCACTAATGGCAAGAATTAAACTACTACCAGCTTCAATTCTGTAAAGTTAAACCTGGAATTACTGCACGTTTGCAACACAACTAATTATGAACAACAGATAAATTCCCATTTTGCCCATCTTGATGATTTATTGCTAGGGTGAGTTAATTCATGATATTTGATGTTTTATAATTACTTTACACATGAAGTAAGTCCCTGTACCATTGCGATCAGGACATGGCCCAGCATCATCTGATGTAAAAGGCAGCACTCTGTGGATGTTAGTAGCTTATGAAACAAACCTTTCTAGCATTTCTTCTGTTGCTCTTTCATACTATATAGGAGGCTTTACTCAGAGTATTTCTCTTTTTCTCCTCTCTTCCTCCCTCTCTCCATCTTTTTCACATTCATGGAACTAAAATGCCCCAGAAAATACTACAGCTATGCACACTACACAGATGCCAGGGCAGCATGTCAAATACTTTCTGTTTTCACAATGAGAGTGCAAAAAAGCTGCTGCCTGCTTCCTCTGTTCCTATGTCTACCAGCATTTTCAGAGTTGTCCTTTTGCCAGACTTTGCTAGCCAGTAACAGAACAACCAGATAGAACTAAAACATCCCAGCCATGGCTAAGACAAATTTTGTAATAACTATGAGGAACTGAAAGAAAGTACCTGGCAAAAATATCTGTTTCACTGAGTAGAAGGACAAGGTGTCCTTTTAGGCCTCAAAAAGTCTTACAAGTTAAGTCTTGATTCTCTCAGTTTCATCCTGGGTACTAGAGGAGTGGAACTAACAAAAGCAAAACAACAAAAAACTCTTCTAAGTCTCTTTCAGTACATAGCAACTGCCTGAGGGATAGTCTTGTCTATTATGTGCTTTTCTCATAGGATGTTTCTGGTAAACAGTTTGCCTTAAAAATGTCTGTCACTATTATCCCTGCACTTACGGGGAATTCTATTATTTTGAATGCACAAAATGCCCTACTGAGACAGCCGTGTAATCAATACAAGACTGCTTGATGGTGCTCTGAAAAATACTCCTTGAGGATCATTGAGTATAGCTATTTCTTGAACTTGCTCCCCATAGTAGAGTACAATTGCCTGAATTTTTCTAATAGAGAAGTCTCTTGTAAAAAAGTCCCCTACAAAAGTAGCCTGGTGAGCTCCTGAAGGACAAAAACCTCTGTATGGTCTTTTCTCTTTAGAAATCTTTTTTTTTTTTTCTCTTGTGGTGCTAGCCAGTAAGATGTGTGCCCATTTCTTACTCTCTGACACATGAAAACTCTAAAAATTAGAGTCCAAGCTGCATGCCATTCCTTCCTTAACAGCCAGATATGTACTATGGAATTATAGCACAATTTGAGAAGAATATTCTAACGCTCTTAAATCTTCCAGCAAGACAAAGAGGATCTCTGAAATTCTCACCCACAATTTACTTTTATTTATCATAGATGAACAGTGGTTATTGTGAAGGTCGAAGATACCTAGAGTGCAACTTCAGAAATATTATTTGTCAAAGCCAGGAGTTCATTGTCTCCTCTTATTCTGGTGATATGTTGGCTGTCCAGACTACACCTAGGAAAATGAAAGGAACCTGAAACCCCAGGGACACTAACCTCTGTGAAGGAATTAGCAAGAATACAAAGAATTAAAAGCAGAGGATAAGGATGCTTGGCTTATGAGAAGGGCCAGAAGAAGTGATTTGTTTAGTCTGGAACTGACAAAAATGAGGGAAGGCATCATGGCTGCTTTCTAATATGTAAATAGTTCTAAACAAGATAAATTGTTCACCACATCTCCTGTTCTTATGGCAAGAAATAATCATATAAATATTAAATAGAGAGGCTTTAAACTAAATATTAGGAAAAAGCATTTCCTAATGAAGAAATCCACAATACAAAAGAATCATCTCTTTATTGACCTTCAGAACTTGATAACTAAACAATTCCCTTGGCTCACAATTTACTAGTTTCTAGCTGTGCAGTGAGTTGAGGAACATTAAATTACTCTGTTATAAAAGGCATTTTGATGTTTCTTGGCAAGTCAAAAGGTAAGTAGGACAGTAGAAAACGGAAGCCATAACATGTAGGGTTTCATTCTAGGCAGAAGGCTGGGAAAAACATCAGGACAATCTTTCTGGTTATTAACTAGTGTCCTATTTAGACAAATGTGGTCATAGAATCATAGAATGTTTTGGGTTGGAAGGGACCTTTCAGATCATCCAATTCCAACCCTCCTGCTATAGGCAGGAACACCTCCCTCTAGACCAGGTTGCTCAAAGTTCCATCCAGCCTGGCCTTCAGTGACTCCAGGGAGGGGGCATTCACAACCTCACTGGGCAACCTGTTCCAGTGTCTCACCACCCTCACAGTAAAGAATTTCTTCCTAATATCTATTCTAAATCTACCCACTTCCAGTTTAAAGCCTGATTAGAGGAATTCCTAATGTTCTTTTTGAGTGGGACTGATTCCAGCTCTCACAGACAAAATATTGGGTCATTTTTTTCCTTTCCATCACTGTCTTGATACCCACCTGTTCATACTTTCCTGGCTTGCAGTGGACCATGAGGATGTCTCAAAAGACTCTGCAGTCCTACACCAGGCCTGTAACAGAGCATCCATGAATGCCCTGCAGGGACACCACCAAGCTTTGCTTCATCAGTTCACACCATCCCACTGGGGAGAATAAAACACTTAAATTATTTCTTATTCCATAAAGTTGTCTTTACTCTTCAACTTACAACTGCGTTGTTGAGCAATCATGGATGTGATTTCTAATAATCCCATCCAACATCCATTTCCCCAGTCACTTCACATTTGGCTTGGAGCAAGACGTTGGTTGCATAACACCTCATGTGATCATGATATACACAAACAGTTTACTGAAATACCTGATTCTCCCCTAAAATATAAAATTCACTGCCTTTTTTCCCCAAAGACAGTATTCAAATACATTCTGTAGCTTTTTGCCCTTGCGTACTACATTTGTTTCATCATTTTAAAATCCTTACTGTGTTGCAGATTTCAGTGTAGTTTCTCTATGGAGAATTTTTTTTGCATATATTTATTTGTTTTCATAGAATCATAGAACTACTAGGGTTAGAAGGGATCTTAATGTCATCTAGTTCCAACCTCACTTCCATGGGCAGTGCTAATCTACCCAGTAGATTAGGCTGCAGAGGACCCCTTCCACCCTGGTCTCGAATGCCTCCAGAGATGGAGTATCCATAACTTCTCTGGGCAACATGTTCCAGTGTCTCACCACTCTCTGAGTAAAAGATTTCCTCCTAATGTTTAATCTAAATCTCTGCTCTTTTAGTTTAAAACCATTCCCCCTTGTCCTATCACTATCAGACTGTGTAGGAAGTCTTATTTATGTTTACAAGCTCCCTTTAAGTATTAGAGGGCCACAATGAAGTTTCCCTAGATTCTTCTCCAAGGTGAACGAGGCCAATGCCCTCAACCTTTCCTCATGGGAGAGGTTCTCCAGCCTCTGGTCATTTTCGTGGCCCTCCTCTGAACCTGCTCCAACAGTTCTGCATCTTTCTTATGTTGGGGGCTGCAGACCTGAGCACAGTACTCCAGAGGGGTACTGGAGGGCAGAGTAGAGAGGGACAATCACCTCCCTTGCCTTGCTGATCACCTCTCTTTTGCTGCAGCCTAGTATATATTTGGCCTTCCAGGCTGCAAGTGCACACTGCTGGCTCATGTCCAGCTTTTCATCCACTAGAACACCCAAATCCTTCTCTGCAGGTCTCTGCTCCCCCCCCAGAAATATTTCCCAGTCTGCATACATATCTGGGATTGCCCCAACTCAAGTGCAACACCTTGAACTTGACCTTGTTTATATCATTACGTTACTGTGGGCCCGCTTACTCTAGCTTGTCCAGGTCTCTTTTGATGACACCCTTCATATCAACTGCACCACTCAGCTTGGTGTCATCCTCAAACTTGCTGAGGGTACACTCAATCCCACTGTCTATGTCACTGATAAAATTGTTGAAGAACACTGGTCCCAAGACAGACTCCTGGGGGACAGCACTCATGACCAGCCTCCACTTGGACACAGAGCCATTGACCACAACCTTCTGGCTATGACATCCAACCAACACCTTACCTACTGAATAGAATCATCGAATCATAGAATCATAGAATCATCAAATCATAGAATCATGGAAACATAGAATCATAGAATCCTTAGAGTTGGAAGGGACCTTTAAAGGTCACCAAGTCCAACTTTCCTGCAATGAACAGGGGCACGCATAGCTAAATCAGGTTGCCTAGGATCTGATCCAGCCTCACCTTCAAAGTCTCCAAGGATGGTGCCTCAGCTCCCTCACTGTAAAAGACTTTTTCTTTATATCCAACCTAAATCTGCCCTCTTTAAGCTTGAAGCCATTTCCCCTTATCCTATCACCACAGACCCTCCTAAAGAGTCTGTCCTCTTCTTTCCTGTAGTTTCCCTTTAGATATTGAAAGGCTGCTATCAGGTCACCTCACAGCCTTCTCTTCTCCAGGCTGAACAGCCCCAGCTCTTTCAGCCTGTCCTCGTAGGAGAGGTGTTGGATCATTTTTGTGGCCCTCATCTGGACACGCTCCAATTGTTCTGTCTCTCCTGTACTGAGGACTCCACATCCGGACACAGTACGCCAGGTGAGACTTCACCAGTGAAGAGTAGAGGGGCAGGATTACCTCCCTCAACCTGCTGGCCATGCTTCTTTTGATTCAGCCCAGGATGCTGTTGACTTTCTGGTCTGCGAGGGCACGTTGCTGGCTCATGTTCAGATTCCCATCTACCAGTACCCCCAGGTCTTTTTCAGCAGGGCTGCGCTCAATCCTTTCGTTCCCCAGCTTGTACTGGTAATGGGGTTTGCCTTGACCCAGTTGGAAGGTCTTGCATTTGGATTTGTTGAACCTCGTGAGGTTCACCTGGGCCCACTGCTCAAGCCTGCCTAGGTCTGTCGGGATGGCATCCAGTCCTGCTGGTGTGTTGAATGCACCCTACATCTTGTTGTCATCCACAAACTTGCTGAGGGTGCACTCAACCCCACTATCAGTGTCACTGAAGAAGATATTAGAGTATCGGTCCCAGCACTGACCCCTGTGGGGCACCACTCATCACTGATCTCCATCCAGGCATTGAGCCATTGACCACCACTCTCTGGACTTGATCCTGCAGCCAGTTCTTCATCCATTGAACAGTCCAGCCATCAAATCCCTGTCTTTCCGATTTGTAGAGAAGAATGTTTTGGGGTACCATGTCAAATGCCTTATTGAAGTCCAGATAGATGACATCAGTGGCTCTTCCCTTGTCCATTGTTGCAGTGACACCATTGTAAAAGGCCACAAAGTTGGTCAAGCAGGACTTGGTGAAGCCATCCTGGTTCTCTCGTATCACCTCCCTGTCTTTCTTGTGCCTTAACATAGCTTCCAAAAGGATCTGCTCCATGATTTTTCTAGGCACAGATGTGAGACTGACAGGTTGATAGTTCTCAGGGTCATCCTTTTTACCCTTCTTAAAAATGAATATGATGTTACGCCTCTTCCAGTCACCAGGGACTTCACCTGATTGCCACAGCTTTTCAAATATCTTAGAGAGTGGCTTGGCAGCTACATCAGCTAATTCCCTCAGGACTTTAGGATGCATTTCATTGGGACCCATAGACTTGTGTATGTTCAGGTTCCTCAGGTGGTCACGAACCTGATCTTTGCTTACAGTGGGAGGGACATTGCTTCCCCTATCCCCTCCTACCAAACCAAACATTTGAGGGCTGTGTGGTGAACAGTTATCGGAGAAGACCAAGGCAAAAAAATTTGTTACGTACCTCAGCCTTCTCCTTGTCTGTTGTTATCAGCTTGCCTGTGTCACTCACTAGGGGGTGTACACCCTCCCGGGTTTTCCTTTTCTGGCTGAAATAATCCAGCCTTCAAATCCAAATATTTCCAATTTAGAGATAAGGGTGTGATGTGGGACCATATCAAAGGCCTTGCAGAATTCCAAGTGGATGACAGCAGTTGCCCTTCCTTTGTCCACTGATGCCATTACTCCATCATAGAAGGCCACCAGATTGGATAGGCAATATCTGCCCATGGTGAAGCAACACTGGCTGACATGGATCACCTCATTTTCTCACATGTATCTTAACATAGCTTCCAGGAGGATCTGTTTCTTGGCTAAAAACCTGCCAGTCTTCCCCACTTTGTCACTGTTTTGGTCTCTTAATAGCAATCTTACCCTCTCTCCCCTGCTTCATCCTTTCAATACCATTACCAGTTTACTGTTGTTGCAGCTTCACATGTGACGTGGTAAAGGGTGGGGAAAAGGCTCCTTTCACCCTCCTGTCCCACTTTTGGGGAGAAGGAAAAAAACTGACCCAATTAAGATAAGGAGAGAAAACAAATGTACTATAAATGATAAAAGAATTTAAGATAATAATTAAAAAGGGAGTTATAGTTAATAAATCAAACAAAAGAGAGAGAAAAATTCTGACTGTGCTGTTTGCTGGTATAAAGGTGATGATAGTGTGGCATATCTTACTCTGCATGTATGAAAATGAAGAAGCAGAAATTACTCATAGATGTTGTGAGTGAGACTGTGGAGCATTTAACAGTATTGTACAGACCTCCCCTAACATTGAAATTTACAAAACCAGTAAAAAAACCATAGACTCAACTTTCATTCTAAGTGTTTCATCATATTAAAATTTGAACTATAACTTATTTATTGTGCCCTATTTTGAATTCCTAGCCCAGATAAAAAATTCCAGTAACTGGTTTCACAAAGGCCTGAGAAAGGCATTGAGAACTGGAACCATTGTTTTTATATTATAGTTTCGCAAACAGATGGGCATGTCTTTGAACAAAACCAATGGGAACATTAAGCATCGCCTTCAGGGAATATTAAACATAGAGATTATTAGTTGATCTCCAAGAACATAACTTGGTGCCAGGTTCTGTTTTCTCTGTGGATGTTTCAGTGTGTATTTACGCTGACCTAGAACAATCAACTCTCATACACCCTAATTTAAAACTGTATGTAGTAGCTTAGATCAGGAACTTTTATATTTCTGCTGTTCTTTTTTCTCTTAATATTCAATTGTAATCTGGGATTTGCAGGGGTATGGTTACCTGCAGTGTGTGAGGTAATGTGGAGAGAAAACTGGAACATTTTTGGTTCCTTGCTGTAGCAGAGATTCATGCTCATAAGCAGGGTCTAAAGTGGGAATGCTTGTAGGCAAAGTGCCATGCCGCAGACTGGTGTATAAGACATTGAGAAATGAAAAGGAAAAAAAAAAACATATTAACATCTGCAAGTTACTTAAAACTTAACAAAAGCAAACTTTGACTGTATTACGCAAAATACTTAGGAAAACAAACCTTACACAAAAAGGATTTTTGGAATTATTGTCAGTAGCCTCAAATGGCATACTTCCTAAATGTCTTTTGAAAATATAAGAGGGAAGATTTATTTAAAGGTGCCTGTAGGGGGAGATGGTTGCCCAGGAGACTGGCAGTAAACATTTCATCTCCTGGTCACTACTAAGCCAGTTCTGCTCACTAATGGGCAAAAGCCTACTGCATTATTGTCATTAGGAAGGTACATAAATCATCTGAGAGTCTGTGGAGACATGAGAATGTCTGTTTTAATAACATATATCAATAATTTTCTTATAATCTTATAATTATCAAGTATACATGCAAATATTTTTCTGAATGTTTATATAAATGCTAGTCTAGAAAGTCTTGTCATTTTAGTTTAAAAGCCTAGACTCATTAATTACACCAAAATAGAGTCTCCATTTCCTTCCTTTCTTCCTTCCTTCTTGTTCTTTCTTCCTCTCTTTCTCTCTCTCTCTTTCTTTCTTTCCATCTCTCTGTGTCTCTCTCCGTGTCTTTCTTTTTCTTTCATGAACAATTTCAGTTGGTTTGTGAAGTGTCTTAAAGACACCAAACTTTATAAGAAGTCTTTATCATCTGTTTTCTTTTAAAGTATAGCACATCACTGGAATTTTGGAGAAAAATAAAATGACATCTGGGACAATTTTTCCTCTAGAAAAACAATAATAAACAAGGCACTAAAAATGTTTTGCAGCAGCCACTGTCTGAAGTATATTGTAGCAAAGCATGATATGCTAAAAAGCAACTTGATCAGATTCGATTTCAGGGTGATGTCTTTCTTTAATCCACTGGAGAAGAGAACAAAGCTAAAAGGATTTTATTTAATAACAAACAGACAATAATATCAATAGTACTTCCCATTTAACTTATGGCAACCATTAATATGTGCTGTGTGCATACCCAGCAAAGAGACATTTTCCCAGTTTGGTGGGTTTCATCCTTTGAAGCATGTCTCTACCAAAAAACAGATTTCAATTTCCTTCAGGGACCACAGAATACCCAGTTCTTTTCCCCTCCTTCGCTGTGGTTAGAAGTTTATTTTTCAGTTGTGGTAAGTGCTTTGCACCATATTTATCTGCATGTTGTTTGTTTTAGGAATGGAGCATAGAACATGCTATTTTCAACATAGTCTTCTACCAGGGGAAAGGCTAACAACTAAGAGGCTGCACAGAAATAGTTTAATGAAATTATTATGCAGAGCCATACTGGTTGAATCAGAAAGTCTGCCAGAGTCTCTAGACTATAGCTGAGGAGCTTCTCCTGCAAGAAATATGTGACTGCCGACTTGAACACAGGCCCAGCCAGCAGTGGGGGTGGGTGGCCTTTGGTTTGTAAACCCAGACAAGTCATTTCACTTTCCAAAGTCTTGTCCACATAAGGGGTATTTTCTGTATATTTTCCCACTTTGCTTATAGTTTCTCAGGACTGAGATGCATACATGGCTCTCACAGTCTTTTATATTGCTACAATGGCAAATTAACATTAAAAGCTGGTGGAAGTGTGAAGTCTCATGGAAAGTAGGCAAGCCTTCCATGAAGCAAAATTTTGGGACTATGTGGGATGTTACATTATGTAATTTGTTACATAATTTGTTACATTATGTAATTTGATTGTGCACTGATTCTACCATCAGTGATTTCAATCATACAGTTTTTCAGATTTCACGTTTTTAGGAGATTTGCAAACCTGAAGAGAGTTTGGCCTTTTATTTTGGAAGACATCATCACTGGTGGTGGTGGAAGTCTTCATTGTGTAATGAGATTAAAAGATTTGCAGCATCCTTTCTTCTATTCTTTCTGAGGCAAAGAAGGAAAGGAACAGTTAAACCATCATTAAAATGCTTGCTAAATATGTTTGCATGTGCGTGAGTGCATGCACATTTTTCCCATTACAAACTCAGGGCTGACTGGTTTTTTTCCTGAAGACCATCTGTATGAAAGGAGAACAAGTATTGTAAGACATCTCTAAATAAAGCTTCAGCAATTTGAGAAGGCTGATTTTAATTCAATATGGTTTTTTTTTTAATGTTGATACTATTTGTTTAGCACAGACAATCTACCAAGAGTTGAAAGCAGGAAAGCAAGAGACATTGAATTTTCTGATACTTCCCAGGTAAAATTCATCAGGGAAAATATGCATGCTTTTTGTGTGTATGTAGAAAATACCTTTTGCGTGTTTCTTGATTTGTCACAATTCCTTTATGTATTCATGATTTGAATTTGCTCTTTGAGATTCTGGCCTATATTTTCTACTTGAACTATTGGATATTTTGGAGCTGCGATGATCCTGATCCTAGTCTCACTACGGTGTCACTCTACTCATACCTTCTGCTATTATCACGACGAAATCAGAATAAAATGAACATATCTATCCTTCAGTCCTGTTGCAACATCACTTTTACATGGCACTACTCCTAAATCTTGTCCTTTTTTTTCAAAGTCATTTTCCACCTCTACTTTATTTTTGCCCTTGCTTGATTATCTTACTTAAGCAAGGGTAAGTGACCATTTGCCTTTTGCAGCTTCGCATGCTTGCATCTACCTTCTACAGGGCTGCATTAGGCCAAGTGTCACCAGCAGGTCGAAGGAGATGATTCTTCTCTGTTGAGCACTGGTGAGACACTTGGAGTGCTGGGTCCAGTTCTGGGTTCCCCAATACGAGAGAGACACAGAGCTACGGAGTGAGTTTAGCAAAGGCTATCAAGGACTGGAGCACAGGATGTTTGTGAAAAAGCTGAGGGAGCTGGGACTATTCAGTGTTAAGAGGAGAAGGCTTGGCTGGGTGCCTACTGCTGGTCGTAACTTCTTTGAGAAGACGCAGCAGACTGTGATTGGATGATGGACTGATGTAGGACAAGAAGCAACGGATGCAAGTTGCAAGAAGGAAAATTCCAGTTAGAAAGTTTTTTTTTTTCTTTCCACAGAGTGCAGTCAAACATTGGGAGTAAGTGCCTGGAGAAGACAGAGAATCTCCACTCTTGAAGATACTCAAAACTCAATTGGACAAGGTCCCCTGCAACCGCTGTATCTCTTTTGTTTGAATTATTAATATGAAAACATGGATTGCAGTATTGTTTTGTTCTCTGATTACTGTGTCATTTTGATCAACAGAGGATGAATAAATTTTGCCTTGTTGTCTGTACACGCTTCTCTTCTGCATGTCTGTCTCTGTGTGTATTAGCAATTGCATACTAATACTAGATAATGTGTGTTACTGAACTCAGAAAAAATAAAACATATCAATAATTATTACAGTGTATATTTTTATTTACTGTAGGGGCCAGATTTTGAGGTATGCTTTCACAGAAACAACAAAAAAATAACTAATTTGAAAAAAAAAAAATTTGGCAGGAAGTGGAAAGTATACAATGTCTCAGCTTTAATTTGCATTTGTACATAGTGGGTTCAAAAAGAAAACATATATCTGCAACAGAAAACAGAACTCGTACTACAAAGTATAATCATGTTCCTTGTGCCAGCCTCAGAATTTTGTTGTTGATTTTTCTTCCACTATAGAAAAAAGCAAAGCTTAGAAGTGTGTTTTTTCACTTCCGACTTTAGCGAGTAAGACTTAAGAACTTTTTTTATCGTATCCAAAATCAAATCTTCAACATTTGGAGTTGCCTTTTCAAATAAAGAAATCAAGCATTGAAATTCCCATAATTTCCTTGTTAAAAGGAAAATAGGGCATAAGATACATCTCACCAGTTTGCTGTGGTTCCCAGCAGCTACATGGAATTATTGCTTGAAACAAAGAATAATAAAGTGGGGAACAATACACAAGGGATATACATATAGTACAGAAGTATCTGAATCTTGGAAAAGTGCAAGGTTTTTTTGCCAATAAATGTACCATACCATTAAGATAAAGTAATGTCAGAAAAAAACTGGCCTACGTTGTATTTTGACCATTATTGATCTAAATCATGCTACGTCTCTGACTTGAGAGGGAGGCCGAGATCTGACTACACAGCACATGCTTCCAGAAGTTAAAATAATATTACTGAGGAAATGCTATTATTTGTTATAGAATAAATTGACATCAACTTCTAGGACTTCTGGAAATTTGCCTTTTTTACATCCATTCTTTTTTGTGGGTTTTTTTGTTTTTTGGGGTTTTCTTTTGGCACAAGACATTTAGGATTGATGACGCTGAGGCAAAATTTCTGTGTATATTGGATAACGTTTATGTAATTTCATTCTGGTTATTCATCAGAAGGTGAATTTGGCCCATTGAAAATGGCGGCGTTTGTCCATAGCTGGGAAATTTATGGACTTCATTAGTTGTTGGCACATGGATATTCTTTGATGAAAACATGCTATTTAATTAAATAAAAAATTGGAGAGGGCCTGAACTGCAAATAAAAATTATTAAAGGGATGGGAAAATAAATGGACATGAACTGACACAGTTGCTCTATTTTTTTTTTTTAATTAATTTTTAACTAATCTGTAATCCGATTCTTTTGACTGCATTGTTTTGGTTTGGTTTGGTCTGTTTTTTTTTTTTTTTTTTTTTTTTNATGTATGCGTTGGTACTTTTATTAGTCTGCATAGAAATGTCAAATTTAAAACTGAAAGAATGGAGTTTCAGCATCTCTCTTAAAGCTAACAAAAGCCATATTCCATAGTCTTTCATCTAAATCCCTTTTTAAGCAGCACTGAGAAGTACTAAGGGTTGCAACACATGACTGAAGTAAAGATGATTTTTTGTAATTAAACTGCATCAAATCAAACAGCTTTTACAGACCTTGTAAAATCCTTTTTTTACTGTGACAATTCCCACTGATACTAATGAAAGCCTCAACTGAGTATAGACTGAATTAATAATAAGAAATATCTAGAGTTAAGCCAGAAGTTTTATTACTGCAAGCCTATAATGTATTCTATTTTAGGGCTGTTTCCAAGTTTTTAAAACCTGCATTTAAAATACACATTTTTTCATGTCAAAGGGAGTTTAGGAAAGTATCATACTAAACAGTGATATTTCTCATCATTAGTGCTGAAACTGATCCTCATTCTTTACCAGGAGTTATTGAATCAGATGAGCTCCAAAGTCCCTTCCAATCCTGGATTTTCTGTGATTCTTTCTTTCACTTTGGTTCATGTGAACTTGTACCTCTGCATCTCCTCTTTGACATAAAGATTAAAACAAATTCACTGCCAGTGTGAAGCTTAACTAAACTGCATGTTACCATGATCTGGCATGGTTCCTGTTTACTGCTTTTTCCCCAGCTTTTCTCACTGCTTAGCACAGGGTACTCACCAGCATTACAAGAGAAGTTTGGTAGAGCCCACCTTGTGTGTGGGCTGATTTCTAGAAGTGTGCTGCAGGCTCTGGCGTACGATTTGCACAGGAACTTGGCAGGAACACTGTGCTTCCCTTCAGGGACATTTTTTGAGAAAGACATTGCTGACCTGCCCTGCAAGGAGTGCTCATTCTGCAGAACAGAGATCTACAGAGAAAAGTTGCCTGTGCCAGGCATGATGAGGCTGCCCCATGCTATGCTGCAAAATTACATTGAATGGCAACTTGGTTTTCAAGCAGTACAGATTTGGGATATAATCTAGGCTTTATTTGTACACAAAATCCTAGCTTGGTAAAAGACCAACTGGGACATAAGCAGGGTGGTTACTGCTCAGGAAAATGGTATGTAGCAACCAGCAGGGAACTTGTCAGCTACTACTGACTCCGAATGATGCAAAGATGCTGAATAATGCTAAGATGCTGAATAATGCTAGGTCCTGGGGATGTTGATAGGTTAATGCAAGCAAGAGGTCTGCAACCTAGCTAGCCCAAGACCTGCAGCTGTAGCTGAAAATGACTGCAAACAGGACAAGCTCCAATAGCAATGATGAGGATATCTGTGTGGTCAACAATTTTTGCAGCACAATGGTTACTGTTCATACGTATGAAATATGTACAGTCATCTATGCAGCTAATTAACAATACTAAGTCTTAGAAATATTTTGTTTATGGAGAGTCTGACTAGTAAACTTGTTGATCTTAGCTGCAGGGTGGTTATACCCGTTGCTTGATGTTTGGCCAGTATTCTGCTGCCTGTCAAATTGCCTGAATTAAGGAAACTTGAGTAATGAGTCTGATATCAAGTCAAATTTGTCGCAAGGTGGGGGGTCGGGGGGGGAGGAGGGTCTCATGTCTCCAGCTAGCAGGAGTGGTAGCCCTGGGAGAAAAAGTCATTTCCATCTCCTAGGAATCCTAACTCAGTGCCAATGCCTGCTCTCCAAGACCAGCATTGTCTTTAGCACTGATTCTAATCAGGGACCAACGCGGAGTCTCCCTTGTTCATGTCCAGCTCCATTTATCCAGCAGCTCTCTTAAAAGATCTAACAGTGCCAATACCGTGTGCTGCTAGCACAAAGTCTTCACATACACAAAGTGTATGTAGGGTATACTTTTTGGACAGACCTTTTGCCTAAAGGCTCCTAGCTCCTTTGCGGACACCTAGTGCCACTTACCACAACAACAATCTCTCTAATTGATAGATGGTATGTGCTTCCCAACCACACCAGGAAAAACTAAATAGAGACCTCAGATCTATTACTGTATATTATATCATTCAGAGTTTCAGTGTACTCTAAGTTACCTCTCATACTGAAGAATCCCGGGACAAACTTTCCATTCAACATTTCAGCAAATCTGCAAGCAGGTAACTTTGTGAAGTCAGTAGAAAGCACGCCAGAGAGAAGGCCGCTGTGTGCACAGGGACCTTCCCCTTCTACTACTGAGAGGAAGCAGCTACTAAGCAGTGCTACGAAAGAGTTTGAAAATACATGTAATGGTGTGATTGCCCTGTGCAATTGTCATTTCTACTTCTGGAGACCTGCAGGATCTCCCCTGTATACTGGGAACAACTATCTGAAATACAAAGAAGCAGCAGCACACTCTGTATGTCTCCTACTGAACTGGAGAAAATTAGTTTGTCCAACCTTAGTTACTTCCTCTGGAATCTGGCCAAGATAACAGGGCTAATCTAATTCTTGCCAAATCTATGTCTCACGGTTTTCATGTGGTCAGCACCTTGGCAGATACATTATACATAGCCCCTATTTAGATAACTTTTTTCATACAAGTACAGAAGAATCTGTCTTTTACGTACAAAATAATTGTGAACCGGATTGTACTTATTGCATGAGTGCAGCAAAATATTTCTGGAAAATTGTTTTCCTCCTCCCTGCTAATCGGTTACAATTGCAAGGGATGGCCAGGGTGTAGTGCAGATGGAAACAATCAAGGCTCAGGAAAATATTCTGTTTCCATTACTAGATATTTCCGCACCCCCAAAAGCTTATATTATGGTTACTCTTATTTTGATGTTCCTCAATCTCTTGCACACAAGATTATCCTCTTCTCCTAAGAACATCTTCATACCAAGTTTGGGAGTTTAAATTCAATCAAACTGTTGACTCGTTCAGAGAGGAAACTCACAGATTGCCCAAGATAACTCTCTTTAGACTCTCACTGTAATCTGAGGAATGACAGATGATCTTCAGCTCCAATTTCGGGTTCCTGCTCTGAATCTGGCAATGACACCAAAATTAGGTATATAAGATGAGGACAAATGAATGCTTTTCTTTGATTCTTTCCAATAACTAATGGGCCAACTTAAGAAAAATTGGCTAGGACGGTTACTTATTTTCAGAGAAAACAGATCATGTTCAGAGAGGTGGCTTAGATGTGTACAAATAAAACATGAAAGAAATGTTTGCAGCTGCCACTTTATGCCCGATTGACTCTTGCCTTATGGCAAGAAAGAATACTGAGGAGTCACCATGAATCTCCCTATTCCTTGTACCAAAAGGTTGTCCTCATCCTAACCCCCATATAGGAAGTTCCAGCAGAAGGCATTCTGGGGGCAATCTGAGGAAGCGAAACAAAATGCCTAAAGGAATTTCATACACTGGTGATTCTGTAAGGGACCATTCCAAAAGGGATGCAAGTCAAGGTTACTGGTACTGAACCAAACAGATACATATCAGGCCTCAAAAAATTCCACATCATTAGCATTGGCACAAGGACATATTTCCCTGTTATCCTTAATATGAGCCAGTATAGAGGAAAAAGTACCAAAGGGAAGGCATGACAGATGTGAGTCACCTCTATTAACTTGCAAAAGTCATGTACATGTGTCAAAACAGCATATTAAAATGGATTAGCCATTCATACAAATAAGAACAACATGTGCATTTGTTTCAGCTAGGATAAAAATCACAAAGGCAATCAATTCTCATACAGCATATGTGAAAAAGAACTTGGCACAGAGGACAGCTTAGCCCAAGTGTTCAGATACACATTTAAGTCTGCATGCTATGGTTTTTTTTTCAGCTTTCAGGTTACTAGTCTGCTCCAGAAGGCCATGAGAAACCACAACTTGAAGGAAGAAATGGTAATTTCGTACTCTCAATTTGTTCTCTAAGGTCACTATTTTTTTCCCTGCGTGGCTTTATATCCTATTCACATGGCCATGTGAAAACTACACTAAATTGCACAGTAAATACATTGTAATAAGTACATTTTTTCTGAACAATAAATAAGTATTTGGGCATTTTTCCATGACTGTGTTAATGATAAACAATTTTACCATATACATAGCAGCCATTTAGCATAGAGGATGTTTTTCAGCAATTGGATTCCCACTGTCAACCAGACACAACCATGCTAGTGGATGAACCATACTTACTAGCATGGTTTTGGATCAAAGAAGGAGTTTACGGCTTAGGCAAGCATAAGTATTTTGATATTACCACATAATATTTACAATAATTTGTTCCTTTCATTGGGATTTTGCAAACAGCTCTCAGTCGTTTTTCAGAGATGATAAGAAAAGTTACTTTGCTCACTAGTTCACACAGAGCAGAAATTTATGATATCTGAGAGCATGGAGTCATGTCATGCAGAAACCAGGGCAGAAGAGCAGCAAATCCCTTGAAGTAGAGATACAGTTTCTCAACTTCAAAAACCACTTCCACAAGCTCTCTCAGAGAGCTGGGGAACAGAGTCACAGCAAGATGGACATTCAGCTTTGCTGCCTTACATCTGTCCATTCTGAAAAGTAATCAGAGAAAAACATTTTAGGCAGATAAAATCGTGGTAGCTTGTTTTCACTCATTTCACATAATCACAGAATTGTAGGGATTGGAAGGGATCTCTGGAGATCATCTAGTCCAACCCCCTGCTAAAGCAGGTTCTCTAGAGTGGGCAGCCAAGGAAAGTGTCCAAGTGGTTTTCGAATATCTCCAGAGAAGAAAACTCCACCACCATGATTGGTAGCCTGTTCCAGTGCTCTGTGACCTCCAAAGTAGACCAGTTTTTCCGCATGTTTGTATGGAACTTCCTGTGCTCCAGTTGGTGCTCATTGCCCCTTGTTCTGTTGCTGGGCACCACTGAAAAGATTCTGGCCCCATCCACTTGACTCCCGCACTTAGATATTTACAAGAATTAATGAGATTCCTCCTCAGTCTTTTACTCTCCATGCTGAACAGTCCCAACTCTCTCAGTGTTTCCTCATAAGAGAAATGCTTCAGGCCCCTCATCATCTCTGTGGCCCTCCACTGAGTTCTCTCGAGAAGTTCCCTGTCTTTATTGAACTGAGGAGCCCAGAACTGGGCACAATACTCCAGATGTGGACTCACCAGGGCAGAGTAGAGGGGGAGGTTCACCTCCCTCAACCTGCTGGCTGCACTCTTTTTTTTTTTTATGTGCTCCAGGGTATTATTGGACTTCTTGGCCACCAGGGCACACTGCTGGCTTATGGCCAACCTGTTGTTCACCAGGACAACCAGATGTCTTGGTGAATCTGGACCTGGAGCATCTTCACAGAGCTCCTTTCCAGCAGTTCAGCCCCTAACCTGTGCTGATGCATATAGTTGTTCCACCCCAGGTGTAGGGCTCAGCACTTGCTCTTGTTGAACTTCATCAGGTTCCTCTTTGCCCAACTCTCTGGTCTGTCCAGGTCTTGTTGAATGGCAGTACAGCCTTCTGGTGTATCAGCAGCTCCTCCCAGATTTGTGTCATCAGCAAACTTGCTGACGGTGCATTCTATCCCTTCATCCAGATCACAGAATCACAGAATCATAGAATCACAGAATCGTAGGGGTTGGAAGGGACCTCCAGAGATCATCAAGTCCAACCCCCCTGCCAAAGCAGGTTCCCTATACCAGGTCACACAGGTGGGCCTCCAGGCGGGTCTTGAATATCTCCAGAGAAGGAGACTCCACAACCTCCCTGGGCAGCCTGTTCCTGTGCTCCGTCACCCTCACCATAAAGAAGTTCTTGCACACATTTGTGCAGAACTTCCTATGGTCCAGTTTCTGGCCGTTTCCGGCCAGATCACTAATGAAGATATTGAACAAGACCAGACCCAGTACCAATCCCTGGGAACACCACTAGTTACAGACCTCTAGACTCTGCTCTGCTGAAAAAAAACCCTCTGAGCTCTATCAATCAGTCAGTTCTCAGTCTACCTCACTGTACACTCATCTATCCAATAGGTCCTAGGCTTATTTACAAGGATGTTGTGGGAGACAGTGTCAAAAGCCTTGCTGAAGTCAAAGTACACAACATCCACTGCTGTCCCCTCATCTACCCAGCCAGTGATGACATCACAGAAGGCTACCAGGTTGGTCAAGCATGATTTTCCCTTGGTGAATCCACACTGACTACTCCTGATAACCCTATTTTCTTCCACTTGCTTGGAGATGACATCCAGAATAAGCTGTTCCATTACCTTCCCACGGACTGGCCATTTCATCTGGCAGCTCAGCATATCTGTATATTGCCCATTCTTAAATTGTTCTCTTTTCTCCAATGGCAATGACGAATTTTCAGGATAATGGTACTGCTTTGGAAAAGAATTAAAAATACTGAGCTCTTGTTTCAGTCACTCTTTGAGTCAGTGCCCATGCAGCTGGAAAGAAGCTGCAACCCTGCATTTCTAAGTATAAAAGCACTTCAGTGGATCTTCTGACGAAAAAGCACTTACACCTCATGCAAAATGCAGCAGCTACAGTGGAACACAGCCTTGACAGCACAAGCTTACTGCTGTCAGAGACAGGTAGCACAGTAAGGTAGGAGTCTTGGGCTTCGTAGGTGGCTTCTGTGAAGTACTGGCTCTATTCATTCCAGAGGAGTGTGCTGTGATCACAACAACAGGTACCAGGTTGTGGACATACATAGAGATTGTTGCTTGCCGCTGCTGAGCCAAATTAGCTTTGCAGCTGATATCAATAGCAAAGGATTTGATTCTCAAGAAGCTGGCTGATAATCTACTTGAAATCTTTTCCTTGTTTTCAGATGTCATTTTTTGAATATGCTTAAGTTAATCACTTTTATGTTTCTTAAATGCTAGAAATCAAGCAAATTAAAAGAAAAGAAACCTTTTGATGATCCCTGAGCTTTTTTTTGTTCCTGCCATTAGAGGGTGAAAGGAGTTTTCTGATTTAATTAATTGGAGAATAAAAATCAGCATCCAGCAGAGATGCAGGATCTTTCTTCCCATGGAATCAGTTCTCCACCAGAAAATAGATGTTTGCACTGGAAACACCGACTCAGATGCAATGAGACCACTGTGATTGGAGATGTCAAGAGCATCAGAGATTAATGTTGCATAAATCCTCACAGCTGAAAAGAAGCCGCAACAGTCAAGCCCCTTCTCCCTGGACACCCGTTATGCTTCATTGCCCTCCCATTTCTCCTTTCTTTCTCGTATTTCACAATGCGGGTGTATATGTGTGTGTGCGCATAGACATATGTGGGAGGGTGCTAAGCTGTGCTCTCATTATGCTCTGCTTCTTCTGATGGTGCCTGCCTTCCACCCTGAAGTTTGCAATCTGTGCATGCCAGCAGCATCTATGCACACTCAGTGAATTATGCAGAGTTGCCTCAGAAGCCAAAGGAGGAGGTGACAATTGGTGGACATCTTTCTCTGCCTGACAGCATATGTAGAAACGGTCCAGCTGAACAAGCTCTTTCTGTGCTGAGGGGACAAGCAGATCATTTCTGTAACATACTGGCTTGAAAGTTCAGCATTTTAATGCTTCACTGAGTTGAAAGCTATTGGGCACAAAATCCTGAGAACCTGAGAACACGCCTCAGAAAATGCCATTTGTGTCTCCCCCTACTTTTCCATCCTCATTTTGGTGGGCAAAGAGCAGTCAATGTTGAAAGGAGAGGTATAATAATACTGGTAATTTATAAGCTGGTAGTGGGAGGCAGTATATAGAGTGAAGCAACAGCCATTCAAGTTTCTGAAATTCCTGGTAACTAGCATAATAGTAGCTGAAGTTGTTTTGCCTTCCTCATCTCTACAGAGAAAGCTCAGCTATTCAAAGCAGCAATGGAGACAGAAGTGGGCTTTCATTCTCACAGCTCGTCCCTGTAACTCAGGTGGAGGCTCAAGGGCAAGGACAGGGTAAAAGAAAATCCTACTGTTGCATTTGTCATAGTTAGAAGATTCCTGTCTCTCATCATCTCATCTTTCAATTATTTTAACTCAAAAAAGAGTTTAAAATTTACTGCTATTACAGTGAAACCTAAAGCAGGACATGCAGGGGGCAGGAGGAGGGGGCTGGCATTTTGTTAGCGACAGTCCCATCACCAGTGTGGGAGCAGACTGCTGGTTAGTGTGCTTGCCAGAGCACTTCCAGCCAAAGGCACTTGTCTTGCTCAAAAGGCCATTCAGTTCTCCAAGGAATTATGTTCTTGGGCTGGATCCTCCTGGGTGACATTCTGTACTGTGCCTTGTCTCCACCAGGAAAAAAATAAAAGCTGGTCCTCTGGGTATGTTAGCTCAGGGTTCCCAGAAATCATCGGAGTATCCCTTGGGAGCTACCTCCAAGCTGGCCACAGGGACTGCACAGACCCACTGGCAGTAACGGTGCTTGGGATGTGTTGCAAACAGGTCCTCAACCCTGAGGCTATCACCCAAAGCAGCAGCAGGACAACCCTCTTCCTGGGCAGCTGTGAGGCACTGCCTTCAGAGACTTCTAAGCAACCCTACCTGGTTTAAGAAGACCGGTAGAGACTTTTCAATCTAACAGCCTTTGAAGGGGAATTGCCTTAAAAAAACGGTAGTTCTCCCCAAAGCTCAGGGAATAGTCCTTTTCAGTCAGTCAGTTTTTACAGTCAGTGACCTGAACACAATCATGCTTGTACAGTGGATTCATAGTGAGCCCTTCTAGGTCTTTTTTTTTTTTTTTTTGTGTGTGTGTGTGCGTAAAAAAAAAAGGCACATTTTGAATCAGCACATCTAAGAGATGGGTTTTTGGGGTCTCTTGGGTCAAAAGTTATGTGGTATATAAATTATATCTACTTTGAGAGAATACTACTTGTGCCTTTAGGAGAGCATCAGGATAAATTGTTTTTAATTTATGCATTTGGCCAAACACCAAATATTACGAGCCAAACACTGTAAAGCAGTTCTGTACGAATATTTGACTTGTAACTTGATTATTCAAGTGCTCAAACTGGGACACTCTTCAACATTTTTCTCAGTTTGGAGATATACAGCCTGTTCCTCCCCCCCCTCCTGCCATGGAAAACAGAAACTCAGAGCTGCTCAGATTATTTTGGAGTCTCTAAAGAATGGAACAGTGTGGATACGGAGTTCTCTGCCTGATTCATGAGGAGACCATAAGCACAGGGGTTCTCCAAGTGTCTCTTGTGAGTACTGTTTAGGGAAAAGAGTAATTTTTTATTTAGCTCTTACCATGTAAAACTTCACATTTTCCCAGTGATACTGTAATAGGTTAGCATATTTGTCTCAGAATTACTTATATGCATCTCATAAAGGAAAATCAACTTAGTGATTGTATTTTTTTTTCTTTTTGTTTGTGCCGTTGGTTTTGGTTTTGTGTTTCATGTCTGCAAAATGCCGATTTTTTAGAAAATGGGAAATCCTAAAGCAATCTTTTGACAGAAGGTGAAAAACAGACAAAGAGAGCATGAATGTAATAAAGTTCTGTGCTGCAAACTGCTTTATGAGGCAGTCATACTCCACATAGTAAAATAAAAGCTAGGGTTCTTTATCTCTGTCAAGCAGCAGTATGAAGGTTTTCTCTTTTATCACGCTTCTTTCAAAAGGAGACAAACTACAAAATAAAAGATGCACAGAGACAAAAAGCTCATAAAGATGAAGTGCAACAGATCTGGGACATGTGATCTACAAAATGTGAAGCAAATAAACAAACAAAAAAAAAAAAAAACAAACCCATGATACAGCATTTTATGTTGTAGTACCAACCAATGGAAGTTCTAAATCGCTATAAGCTATAGGCTGTTCTTATAAGTCTGTGAACTTTTCCAAGAACCGTATCTGGACCCTGCATGAAGTTGCATTGTGTACTTGCTTCTAATTTGTAAATCCAAGTAACCTGGCCTAAGGGAGTTTTAAAATGCAATTTTAAGTATGTCTTCTTAGTGCTAAATTAGAAATAGAAGGCATTACTTTTCTAAGACAAGTAAAATCCTAAAACAAGCAAAGTTTTGCTTTTCCAAGAATTACTAGAATTCCAAGAATGAACCGTTCTAAAATATATCAAAGAAGAATAGTTAAACATTTTCTCTGTTCATATAATACTATTTGAGTATATAGGTGCATCCAACAATATCCATCTAACCTGGTTACAAAGTGCATGACAGCAATTCCTAGAAAAGCATGTATGTGCAGGTGTAGGTGGGTCTCTTTAATTATCACCTAGAGGGTGACCTCTCTTTCTTGCTGTTCCAGCCTTTCATTAGACATTAGCCTTTCACTTCTTTCATTAGACATCCCCTGTAACAAGCACGCATTCACATACATGCTTCACACCTTCTAGACGCACAGCGTGGTCGCACGTACACATACAGATAGAATCCTGGAGAATTTACAGGCAGCTATTTATTACCCATACTTAATCTAGTCTTCCAGCAAAAGTCATTACTACGTATGGAGGTCTAAACTAGACTGAGCATGATGTGACTTACTGGCCTCATGTTTCAATTTGTCCGTCATAATCTAGGAAATAAATGTTGTCAGGTGTTGCCGCAGCATTTCAGTGGATTTTCCCAACAATAATTCTAGGCTTGCAACACACCTACATATAAACAACAGCAGGCACTTACTAAATGTTGCATGTGGGCATTCACCTGTATCATTGCTGTTGTCAGAGATCACACAGCAATGGCCAGACATGTAATTACTTCTTGTTGGGAGTGGTATTCCTGCCCTCTCTATGAATGATTTAATTTTCTTGCAGGCACAAGTAGATCAGCTGACAACAGCTAGAGTCAGATGAAAATAAATTTAATGTTGAAAAGCATTGAGGATACAGGTCAGGCTTCTCTTGAAAATGGAGGCAGGCAAGCCAAACAAAATCTTTCCAATAGACTTAATGGCAGCCTTCAAACTCATGAGGGCAACAGCAGGACTGAAGCACCAGTGTTACAGTCAGTGAGACAGATGGTGACACCAAATTCTGTTCAGAGGGACAGGGGTTGATGCACATCTACCTCACCATGGCATGGGAACTGGGAAGAGAAGGGATGGCAGAGAAAGAGTGAAGCCCCCACAGTAAATTGCTAGGAAATTTCCTCTTGCCTAAGAAACTTTCACCATGTTTTGATTCCAGGTTTCATCTTCCATTGTCATGCTCCTCCTGCACGTGCCCACAGCTTGACTCACAGCTACCTTCTCTATCAGAAAAAATGTTCTTCAGCCCTAACCCTGATGAAAGGCTGGAAAGCATCACTAGCCACTGTAACAATGACTTAAGGTCCAGGCTGCACGCCTACCAAGGTGGGGCTGGTGCCAGCCTCTCCACAAGCTGAGCCAGCCCCTAGCTGCAGCTCTGGAGGGTCACCAGGATGGCCTTCTGCAGTGCCTGCACATCTCACCTGGGTTCAGCATTACGCATCCTCAACCTCAATTCACTGTGAGTGTCCTCCTGCCCTTGTCACTAGATCATGGCCCCGGTTTCATGGGTCCTCCTGTGATGGTTGCTTACAAAGGATGGAGATGGAGGAAGTCCAGAAAAGCTGAAGGAAAAGTATTTTCTTTTATCAATTTTGATTTAATCTGTAACCGCCAACTGCATCTTCTCCTTCCTGCAGTGATAATCCTGTCCTCCTTCCCGTGTGACCCAAAGCAGCCCTGGCAGGAGGAAGTCATTTATTTCACATCCCATTGTTCTGAGCATGCCTCAGCCTTTGTGTTGGCCCCTGAGGTCCCCAAGATGTGTGTCACCCACTGGCCCACCAGACAGCTTCTTGCCACCCTACAAGAGGCACAAGAGCAGCCATGGTGAGAGCTGACAGGGGACCATAACCAGGTTGGTCTGTGTGACACCATGTCCCCAGCATCTGTGCTGGCCTACTGCCAGGCTGCACAGGGCACCAGCAGGCCCTGGTACTGCCTGTGTGCCATTAGGAGGTGGCCACACTCCCATTGCACACCTCTTGCTTTGCAAACAAACAAAGGAAAGCACACTTCCATTTCTCCCTTTCTAATTTATTTTTTTTTAATTCTTTTTTGCTCACAGAGCATTGTGACAAGGAGTTAGGGTATCAAAAGCAGGGATTGCACTTTGAGGCTAACTGTGACAGTGAGATGCACCCCACAGGGCTGGGCCAGGCCTGGTCTGCTGCCTGTGGTGGCATGCAGGAGGCCAGGGGCAGCTGCACCGCTAGTATGCCACAAGCCAGCCATCACATCTGGTTCGCATTAGGAGCGCACAGGGAGCTGGGTGCTGGAACTGGACCGTGTCTGTTTTCTCTTGCTCAAATCAAAGTCATAGTTAAAGAAAGCTCAGAGATGCTTTCAGCAAGACAGCTGAGAGTGAGGGGGACTTTTTCAGGAGCACGAGCTGTTGGCAGCTCGACACACTCCTTAGTGAAAGGTATGTTTGTGGTGAGGGTGCAGTTATGCAATTGCACTGAAGCAGCAGTAGTGTTGCACTTGTACCCTACAGCCGTTCTCTGAATGCATGAAGAAATAACTAGTCCACCAAAATCACAGTGCCACTCACCTCTCTTCTCCTCTCCAGCAGCCACCCCTTGGCTGATGCTGCCCCTTCTCCTCCTATGGTTCTCCTCACTGTTCCTCTTTTGCTCCAGGCTCGTCCTGGGATTCCCTCCCACTTCTGCCAGCAGCAGCCCCACAGCAGTGCCCTCTGTCAAGCTGGCTGTGGGCCAGGCTTGCCCAGTGCTGCTCTCGGTTTCTTTTGCAGGCAACCCTTTTTTTCAGATAATGGTTTTTCATGCTGTTAGAAACTCTTACAGTTAATTTATGAACCAGACTACTCCTATTGCCACTTCTGAGCAGTCAGTACCACCGTAATAAAATATCTCAAGCTATCAGATCTGCAGAAACCCCTTTATAGTCAGTTCCCAATCCCCATTAAAACTGCAGCAGTGGTTCATCTCTCCAGGGCTATGCTTGCTTTGAAAAGCACTCGGCGCACATTCTGTGCCTCCGATGCGAAACACGCTCCATGCAGCTGCAGCTTAGGCAATTCAACTCTGAGTCAATGTGTTACAGCGACAGCAACCAAAAAGCAGACACCCAGAGCAGAGAGGTAGGTCTGTGGGATGCCCGTCTACAAAGACTGGTATTAAAGGGCATTAGACTGCTTGATGGAGCTAAGACTTCTAGATTGGCTGCTGGTGATGTCACAGCCACCCATGTGCCCCATAAATCTATTTTCTGTTTTTATGTGCAAATGATGTAATACCCACAAGCTTCCTCAGTCAGAGTTCATTATTTAATTTCTCAGGTGGCTGAAGTCTTAGGCTATGTGGCGTCTGCGGCCACCCACGATGTGCTCTCTCTGCCCAGAAATGAACTTCCTCTTGTGCCTTGTTTTCTAATTGGCATCTGCAGAATTAAAAGTCCACTGACCACTCCATGTCATGGGAACACTTAGGAAAGTATCTCTGGAATGATAAAACCATTTTGATCCCAAAATAATGTGTGTGCTTATACTAAAGCCTTCTCTGATAGAAGGATGACAATTAGAGGCAAGTTTTCGTACCATTCTGTGTTGAGAAAAACTTCAATTTTCACGAGCAAATATCTACTCGGAAATCAACACTTACTAAGCAAGATAAAACCCTGCTTTAATTAATCTTGTATTCTGCCTTTGGCAGAATGATATCCTAAAGTTTCTTCACTAACCTGGGAGTGCATCTTTACTAACAACACAGTGCACCTATGTCATTAGGACTGACCTGTCTCCTGTTCCTTACCTGCTGGGGTCAGATGTCCTCTGTGATAAGTATATCTCATGCTTTCTTTTAATCCTGCTAAACTCATATCCTCAGTGTTGCTTTATCTGAACATTTCTAATTTATATAATATATATATATGAACATTTTGGACTTGATGATCCTCACGGGTTCCTTCCAACATGGGATACTCCATGGTTTTCTGATTCTAGATATGAGGAGTTAATCAACCATGAAAAACAGTATACTGAACAAGAGGCTTTCTTGACCTGGTCTGACTGGCCCTGAGAATTTAGCCTTTACCATAATACTGCCTGCTGTTACTGTGCCACATCTAGTCTTTCTGGAGACTTAGACTTTCTGGTCATATCTGAAATTCTTCACTTCTTGGTGGACTGAAATATTGTGTCTTATTAACAATAAAATAAATTGAACAGTGCAGGGGTCAAATTATTACCATATAAACACTGATTAGCAGTTCTTAAACTGTGTAAATCCTTAAAGTCTAAAAGGACAATTTTCACAAATTGTCTTTGCTTTCATGAACCTAGAACCAAGAGTCTCAAAGAAACTTAGCTTTTGGAAGGACCTCGTCCAAAGCCCACGGAAATCTCTGAGAAATGCCTGCATCCTAAAGATGTAGAGAGTTATGATGCTTACTGAGAAAGCACAGTAGTAGATAAAGGCAGATGTTTATACAGGAATGGAGATATATTTACAAATATATGCTGGCAGGCAAGTTCATTCTTCTATAGTAGTAAATTCATGCGCAACATACTTCAGCTGTTTGTTATTTAACTTGAGTATGCATCATAAATAATAAAAGAAACACAGGGAGAGACATTATTTCTTCACAGAAGAAAATCTGATGAAGACACTTTTTAATCTACAAGGTTGTGAATGTCTCAAACATTGTCTTCTGAAAAAAACTTCAGCAAAGAAGTAACGGAGTGACACGCTGTAGACAATACAAGTGGCTCCTGCCCTGTCTCACAGTGAAAATGCCTTAAGAATATTTTTGGACTGGATGTTTCTAGTGAGGAGTCTCTGCCTTCTCTCCGTTGAACATAAACCAGAAATTAGTAGGTGGCAGTAAGAAAAGATCCATAAGATCCACATTTCTTGCCCTCAACAACACTTTTTTATTCAGGGAGAATTTTAGCTGTAGAAGAGGCAAGAACAAAACCCTGTTGTGCAGTTGGAGTCCCCAATGGATTGGCTCCCAAACATTTCCTCCTGTGTTTTTATTCATTATTTTCTACACCAAATATATCTTGACCAGATTTTCATCACCCGTATTGCTGTCAGGGCAGAGCAGCTGTGCCAAGCACTTTAGGCCATGCGTAGCCTGCCTGGTGTCCTATGGCTAGCCCAGAAAACCACCTCATTTTGCATCACATCTCTGTAGCAGCTGGGCTTCATCCTTTTCTTTTGTATTCATTAAGGCTGCTGCTTCCTGAGCCCCAAGATGACAGCCTGGGGCCAATGAGCTGTGTCATCAAGGGCAAAAAATAACACCCAAGCATCACAGGCTGCTGCCAAGCACCCTGGATTCCCATGAGAAACTTGCAAAGCTGGGTAATCTGCGTCATGGCGGCGTGCGAACTGGGGGCCCGAGTGGGTTAAAAATACTGATCGCCAGAGATTTCCCAGGCCATATATAGTTCACACATCTCATAGTGGCAGGAAGGAGCTGCAAAGACACACAGAGATTCAGAGAAGGAAGAAAGTAGCAAGGGACATGGCCACCAGCGTACAGCCAGAATAACTTAAAAATAGGTTAAAAATAGCCTGTGCTGCAGTGTGGGCGCTGGTGTACTCTATCTCTGGCTGTCTTTCAGCTGCCTATTTTCTGCCACAAGGAAAGGGGAAGGAAGGAAGCTCTCCTTTCCTGTTAACAGCAGGAGAGAGGATTGTGGCTGTGCTTGCTGGGGCTGGCAGGTGTTTGCAGGATGTCCCGACTGACACGGCTTGGCCTGGGGCACAGGGACAGCACTGCCTGGGGCTTGTTAGGTGCACTGAAAGGTGATCCTTTTGCGTGTCTGCTGAGTCCTGAGCTGAGGGTGAAGCCAAGCTGTCTGGCCCTTCTCCCATTACACCACAACACTGGCTCTGCTATTGCCTCCTACCTCCCCAGATCCACTGCAAAAGGAAAGAAGCCAAGGGCCAGGTAACTTTGTCTCTCTGCAGGGGTCTCCTTGGGCTGGACCCTTGCAGGAGCAGAGACTATGAGAGCCTTTGCCATCAGGCCAGGGTGTGAGGCCTCGACCTCCCAGTACTCATTTGTTTGTTGGGATTTCCAGCATCTCGGTGGGCACTACCTAGCTGGTGATTTAGGTAGAAGAAGAGAAGTGCTGCAAAAGCCATGTAATTCAGTGCAGGGTCAGTTTTAATTTATCTGTGAAACTGCTGGGATTCTTTTTCCTCAATTCTTTGTAGTGTTCATCCTGCAGACCTGGCTTCCCAGCCCGCAAACAACTTCTGTCAACTCCCAGATGTTGACACGAGGCACCGAGAGGCACTCGAGCCAAAAGCCTGGATTCCAAACATCCCTGAACTCTGGAGAAGTTCAAATCAGAGCACACATCTTCAGTGGGAAGGGGAAAGCTGTAACGTGATCCCAGCCCTGGGCAATGGAGGTAACACTCAAGTGCGGTCTGAAGGTGACTTCCAGAATATGTGGTGCAGAGAATAGCGGAGTGTAGGGGAGGAAGAGAAAAAAAAGCACGAAGGCATTTTTAATATGTGGAAAAAAACAAATGCTATAGCAGAGATCTGGGTATCTGCTGCCTGTGGGAGAGTAGGGAAGGTTGCTGAAAGAGTAAAGCGGGGTTATACAGGTAGATGGACTCTGAATTAAACAAGGACTGACATAAAAGAGCCCTGCAGGATGTCAGAGAGGTGTCAAAAATTGGGAAGGAGTAGAAAGAAAAAGACATGCAGAGAGAAATCCAACAGAGCATATCTGCATATCTACAAGATCTAGCAACTGACAGCTATGCTCAGGCTCACGCATGTCCGTGCCATGATCCCTGTCTGCTTTTACATGGACCAAAATCCTCTTAATGCCTCAGCACCAGCTCTGGTTGCAGGGGAGGGATGAACTCAGCCAGACAGATATCCTCGGGCACTGGAAGTGCCATGTGTGAGAACATGAGCAGCAGCATCCCCCCTGCATGCTGCTGGCACTGCTTCTTCCTCTAGAGCACAAGAAGCTGCATGCTGCTCCTCCAGCCCTCTGCCAGCCTGTGTCTCAGTCCATCAGTTAGGCTTGTAAGCCTTAAGGCCAGACATTAACAATATAAGCATGCACAAGCACAGATGCTTTGTACACTCTATGTCAGAATACAGACTTTTTGATTTACTTTTCCAGATAAACTCCTTGGATGACTCACAGAGAAACGGCAAACAGCCTAGATGGATTTGCTGACTGCTATATTAGTCCACCAAGAGTGCTGGGACGTACCAGCCTCTGCACACTCTGGGAACTGTGCTTTATCCTGAACCTGGAGAGTACTAGGCTGCAGGTCTGGGCCATCAGATAGGGTGGCTGCTCTCACCAATAACATAGGGTTAGGTTTTCAAGCCAGTGTCCATGGCTGCAGGAGAATGGGATGACAACATCAAGTATGCCTGAGCACATGGTGTGCATTAGGGGGAGATGCTGTGCGCTTGTGCCCTTTTCCTGAGCCAGAGGAATGAGCTGCTGGAGGTGTCTGAGCTCCTGTCAGCAACTGTTTTTATGGCTTTCATGCCATCCCACAACACCGCAAAGAGTGAAGGATAGCTTCCTGGCTCTCACTTCTTAAGTTAACGAATCCCACCACTAATTAGCTGACAGTAACATGGAGATATTCTTGGCCATGGGTGGATCTTACTGAGGTCATAATGATTGCGGGTAATTTAATTTATTGCTCTGGGAGGTGCTTTGGGATACAGTGCATGAAGACCACTTGGGAAGTGCCAAATCAATATTACAAGTCAAGATTTTTCCCGGTAAGGTAATATGTTCCATACTCACTGTGCCTCAGAGAAATAAAGCTTCAAAGTAGCCCTGGCTCCCGTGCAATACTGTAAAGATTTCCAAATACACCGTTGGAAATAGAGAACTAATGTGCACAAGAGGTGGGTCCCTCTTTGGAGCAAAAGAAGTGCCATGCTTTTATCTTTCTCCTTGAAGCAGCTCTGAAGGCAATAGCAGCCCTGTCAGATGGCAGCTGGGAGCCAGGAAGAAGAGTTGAGCTGGGGCTACTCAGCAGCTGGGGTCAGCAGCCCGGCCACGCTGGGGCTCCAGCTGTACTCCGGGTGAACTCGACCAAATTAGCTGTACATGGTGCTGCATTCCCTCATTTCTGGGAGGATCAAAGCTGCTGGATTGAGTCCCAGCTTTCTGCAGATAAGCGGGTCACAGGATTAGTTTACACCTATTTGCTGCTTGTAATACACCATGTTACAGATTCCTCTGGACTTCCTAGTTTGTACTCATATATGTGGGATACTCATGGTCACATTTTTTCACTTTAGTTGCCTGAGCTAATCTAGTGAACTGAGGTACTTCTACACATTCCTAACATCAGCACAGACTCCCTGGCAGTGTTATACCTGACTGCTACTGCTGTGCTTACCCAAACCTGATTCCATTGTTTTATATAAAAAGCTCTTTCTATTGCTCAGAAGGCTTCCCTCATCACTAATGCAGCATGAGGGCAGGTGCAGCAGGTCTGGCTTTCATTAAAATGAAACGGTAGAGGAAGAAACACAAGTTTGGTAATCTGTGAGGCAACTGTATTTCCTAAGCAAAGAGTCTGTGAAAAAACAGAGGGTAGGAGGAAGACAGTAATAACTGGAATCAGTATCACTTGTATAAAGGTGCTAACTCATTGTTTATCTGTAGACATGCAGCAGGCTTCACAAAGGGGCGCACAAGTTACAGCAATTAATTAGTAGCAGGATTGGGGATACTCTCTGTAATCAAAATTTGTGACCAAGTAGCAGCAATGGGTGGTTCAAATGCAAACAGCACACCACATATATATCTATTTCTTGAAAAACATAACATGGCTTTGTGTCATAGGACTCAGTGATAAATTGACTGTCACTTTTAAAGTTGTAGCTTAAGCAACAGAAGCATACCTAATATGCAAGTGATGCCTTTAGAATGAGTCAATTTTTTTTCACCTAAGCATTTTACAAGTCAGTACAAGCAGACACATGTAGAAACTTCAGGAACGTACATCAAAATTGGCAGATAGATTTGGATGACAAAACAGAGATGGAATTGAGAAAAAAAAATATCTTCAGAAAGATGTATTTAATTTTGGAATGCTAGCTCATGACTGAATGTTCTTATTTTAATTGAAAAATAAAAATAAATCCTTGAGCCCAAAGTACTGTGCTGATTTGAAGATAAACATATTTTTCCAGTTCTCACACCCAGCTGCAGTAGTAATAGATAGCACATGCTACCAGTGTCTGTCCTCCCCAGAACGTAAAAAGTTTTTAAGGACTGAATGAGGGAGAAATTTAAACAGAGGCATCTGGACAGCAAAGAAAAAGACGTGGCAATGCTCTGGATAAAGTGCTTAAGTGTTTTATTTCATCTGTGAATAATACGTTATGCATGATAATAGAACAGTGCTGAATTAAACTTGCACAACTCTAGTGGGACTGGAAGCATCCTGAAGATTTCGGCTCGAGATCCTTCTTTATGACATTTTATTTTTTTCGTATCTGATAGCTGAAGTAGTGAAGACCATTCTTAAAATAAGTATGCTCTTAAGAATTATTTTCATAGGCTATTTTCAACAAGGCTGACTGAAAATTCTTTCCAATGACTGGTTTCAAAAAGTGACACGTTTATCTTTTGTTGTAAAGTGTTCAGTTCACAAAGATATTTATTATAATACATACACAAATATATTAATTGATTTTTTTTTGGCCAGGAGATTAAGACAAACTGTATTATCCAGGCTGTATCTGAGCTGCATTCATCACAATGATTATGGCACCTTCTGTGCTTTGCTTTGTGGCTGACTTAATATCTGCAACCAAAATTTCAGAGGCTCAGGGTTAACTTTGTTAACTGAAACACTCGTTTCCACTTTTTGCAACTCACCAAAGATCAACAGTTTTCAGGAATATTACAGCCAAGAAGCCAACAGAAAGGTTTGCTAAAGTGTAAAAAAAAAATAAAATAGAAAAATGAGCAGAACATAGTTCAAACTGATGCCAACAAACAGCATTTAGGACAGTACAGCCTGTTTCTCATAGCTGTGTCCAAAGGCGAAGGAAAATGTTTCCCTCAGAGAGGTCTCAGATTATCAGGAAATTTGTAAGGGGCTCCCCAAAAGGGAATGAATGAGCTTAGAGCAGAGAGGTTCACTTCTCCATGTAAGAATTCATAGCAATGAAGTATCGGATCACATGGAAGTCGCTGACTGTAGAAGACATGCCCCTTTCATACATGGCAAGTCACAGATTCAAAGCAAAAAGTTGCATGAAATGGAACTGTAACTCTATCTCTAAATATATAAGTCATTTATAAACTGTGTATTGGCCACAAGAGAAAAAAATGTCTGATTAATCCATTTATAAAAAGACTTCATGGTTAAAAACTGGAAAAAAAAATCCAAGACTTGCTCTTAATTGCAATCCAATGCCCATTAATAAAAAGAAAGGAAGGAAAAAAACCCACAAAAACCGAATTCATATATAAATTATTATTTCTTGATAGTACTTCAGCCTTCTAGGTTGGACATTAAAACGTTTCTGATGTATTAATAGGGAAGAGACAGAAAAACTTTTTTCCTCTGCCAACAAACCAGATTTTGCAGTTTTACTCATGCGGAAAAAAATTCCCTTTCAGAACAGCACCTACCTAAACCATCTACCTTACTACATAGCCACTAGTTAGATATCAACAGGAATGGTGGTGGTTCAGCTTGAAAAAGCAAATAAACCTCAGATCATGAAAAATAAGGCTTGTGAGAAACTAAGGATTTAACTGGCACCTTGCAACATATACTTGTTATTTCTTTCTTTTTTATAGCAGAAAGTGCACGAGAGATATAAAGTAAAATAAGAACAATGAATAACTGACAGCATGGTGTCAAAATAATATTGAAAGTGCTTACAAAATCAGGGGTTGGGAGAAGAATGTATGGTTGCCCCCTATGATAAAAAAAGAAAAAAGAAAGAAGATGCTTACCACTAGAAGAGTCACAATCTGCACCAGGAAAGGCACAAAACTTTAAGCCATGAACTTAATAAAAAGTCATTACTAAATTAGCAGAGTCAAACTTCAATGAGACAAGACTCCCCTTTCTTCTAGTTAATTCCAACAGTCAGTCCCATCCAGCTTAGCTGGCATCTGTACCTTCCTTTTTAAGTTGTCATATTTGGTTTGATTGAAATGTTCACATACTAAAAGAAAAAAAAAAAGAAAAAGGAACTTTGAGACAGGGGGAGTCTTACTGACAGGCTTTGTAAAAATCAAACCTATCAGAAAAAAAAAAGAAAATGCTAACAAAGAAGCCAAAAGATAGGCATTTTATTGAATTGGGAATTTCAGAATAACGGCTTTACAAAGGTCAGCCAGCTATGTTATCCAACTCCATTACAAACTCGCCCCAACAATTTGATACCGTGACTCTTTTGTAGCATTATGCGGAATCCCCCTCTAAATAGCCAAAAAGCCATGAATATTTTTAATGTTGAATCATCATTCGAGCGTTGCTGTCGTCTTCCTAATGTCACCAACACAAACCTGTCAGTGTGCCATAAGGGAACACTTTTGCATGGCACTTTATCAGAGTGCCTTGCGCTGGGATGTTGCAACTACCACCAGTCTTGAAATGCTTTCTTGAGTCTTTGTCCACTTGCTATGCCGCTTCACATTCAGAGAGCTCTGTGACAGGAATCCTGCTCCTGTGCTTATTAAAACATTCAGTAGTTTTACACTCAGCAAAACAATAAAAAGCAAAATGCACATTCTCACGGAGCAGAATAGGAAGCGCACACAGGAAGGTATGTATATATGACACCCACCAATGTACTCAGCCAAAACATGTGCAGTTCACAAAAAAAGCCTACTCTTTATATATGTCCACACAGTCTTGTAAACTGATTATAAGTATGCATGAAAATATGAACAATATTCAAGAAATTGGAGACTGTATACTGAAGTATCCAAATGAAGGGTTTGTTTCTTTTTTTGAGGAAAAAAGAAAAAAAGACCTTCTGAGTATCTTCATCTTCACTTTTTTTCCACCTAAAGCATCTTAGTTTAAAAGGCAGGTAAGTTAAAGTCAATATTTTTCCGTACAACAGAAATACAAGTTGATATTACAGTATTTGATTTCCCAAATGAAAAATAAGGGATATGAAATGAAATGGTACCTCAGATCTACTGCAGAAGACAATTCATAATACTGAAAAATCCCTGAAAGTTTCAGTGGTGCTTGGCTACATGTCTTAGCTTTAAAATTTTCTGAGAATTTATGATCCACTTGCAAAGAAACAGTAAAATTGTGGTGTAAAGAAGCACTTCATAAAATCCTTCCATAATTTTCTATATATAGCTAAAGAATGTGGAGTCAGCAAAGCAAAAGGTGGAAAAAGAAAAAGTTAACATTTTTATTTCTCATTCTAGCATGGATTTTTCTATTTTAAACAGCAGCATATGGGAAGTTCCTGTCTTTTTAATGGTGCTACAGAGGGGTGATATATATTATGTCTCGGAAGACACCCGTGTTGAAAATTTTTGCGTCCTGTTACTTTAATTCAAAATGTACACAGGCATGTGGTATTCTTTCCCTCTAGATAACTTCTAATCAGATAACACCTATTCTATTTTGTTTTTAATCTAATCAATGACGACCACGTTACAATAGCATTAAGTTTACAGTGTGTAAAGATCTGACTTTGAAAGCTTTGTACTTCCAAAACGTACATTATACTTCTGGTATACCTCTTGAACTCATATCTATTAAGCTAAACTGAACTCAAGTAATTATTACCAGCTATAAGTACACTTTTTGCACAAAGAAATATGGAGCCTAATTCTTCTACCACTAGAATTTTTTATGTGATACCCAACAAAATCACTTTTCATCTTTCTACAGGTTTCACCAAGCTTTGAAGCTGTTACAAAACAACTAAGTCTAAGGTGAATATGCATAAATACAGACAGGGTAGTTGACTGAATGATTATCCCATGATTTAGTTAGTTAGTTTTTGCAGTACTATTTATGATAAATGCTGAAAAAAGAGAACTATTCCTCACACACGTTTGCAAAATGTTTACTCACATTCATCTAGTGTCATAGCACAGATTTTGATCATCTAGTGAAAACTTGGATGTGAGGTCTGATTTTACATGCAACACAACAAAACTGCCGTTGCCAAGTAGTAACAATACATCACAGCCTAATGGTGAAATAATCTGTGTCCTACGCCATCAAATACATCTTCTTGGCATACGCCTGGCATACATGAAGCCAGGAGAGTTTTGCTATGCGTATGCAACCAGCAGAGCATCTGAAGCATGCAAACTAGTTAAACTAGAGCCCACCTAGGTGTGATATGCTGAACAACTAAAGTTCATGCTCACAGTGAAGATGTGATCATCTTCACATCTTCAAGGGTCATTGAAAATGTAATTCTAGAAGCCTTTCTTCCCTTTCCCCCACTCCTATCTGCACTGTGATTTTTAACAGAAAAAAAAATGCTCAAAACAAAATGTTAACTCATATTTAAAAAGTCTGTGCCTGAACAATCAGAGATGCCTTTCCTTTTCCCCAGTCTGATTTCTCTTGGTCAGTTAATCTGTATTACATAAGATCACAAATCACAACATTTGTTTTTCAGTGCAACTATTCACCTTCATGTCTGCAGCTAAGTGCAGTAATTCCCAGATGTTAAACTGTGCCAAAAAGAAAAGGATTTGCTAATAGAAATATGAGGCATAACCAAAGTTACTTCTGCATTAAGAAATCTAAGATAGCTGTAAACAAAAGCTCATCGTGCCCTACCTCTTGGAGCTATAGTATTTTTCTCAGCTCCCCCTCCATAGTGCCCTGTAGCTTGCGACCACATTTGGCAAAAGCTTATCTTCTGCAGGCCAAATGTGGAAGAATTTTGCTTATCTACCACATTTGTTATTATGTGATTAGACTGTAGACACTGCACTCTGTAACTATGATGTGAAATGAGGAATCTGTGAAGATTTACTGCTGAATGTCCAAATGCAGCTTGGAAATATATTTCTATAGGAGTAAACTTGCATTTTGACTTTGAAAGTAGAGAGTGCACAGTGCTTGAGGAAAATCAACCTAGCAGGAAATCTCCATGTTGATGAGCTCAGATTGGTGCCACCATTTTGATCTAATCAGGAGAGGAAATAGTTTACAAGAAAGATTTACAAACTGGGATTAGCAGCCTCCATGAAGCAACAGCCAGGGCCAGATGGTGCTTGGGGTGGACCCTCCTGGTGGCTTTCAGATGTGTTTGGAGCACCTTCTCAGCCTCCCAGTTTGGCAGAAATAAAAGATGAAGTTAAAAAAAAAGGTTATACTGAAAGCCAAAAAAGGTTGGCTTCTTCTCTGGTAGACTGCTTTATTCCCTCATGGGCTACCACAGTTCTTTTAGCTCTCTGGGCTAAAAGATCAATCATTTTCACTGATCTTTGCAGAAGATTCATGCTCTGCCTTCTGGATGTGTTACATGTTGGAATTGCTGTCACCTTCTGATTACTGCTTTCTGTTGCCCCACAGCAAACCCCTCACAACCCTTAGGAGGGTTTGTAGCACAACAAAAAACACAGGTGGGTAGCATTTCACGCGTCAGATTTAGGGGGAGTGGGAGAAGTGACAAGAAGGAGCAGCCTTGGCATGCTTTCAGGTGGCAGGGCACAAGTAATCCCTCCAGCCACTTTTAAGCTGTGGAGAAGAAAGCCACACAACACATCTCAGCCCCACCACAGGTTGCTCCAACACACTGCCCTGTGTGGTTGGGCAGGAGACCTGGCCCTGAAGAGCACTGATGTGTGCCACGGCCAGCCACAGCTGGGCCCTGCAGCGGTGATGGGAGCCATTTAGGACAAGGCAGGATGGCAGAGCCTCACTTAAATGGTATGGAGGCGATCACACCATCTAACTTCAGCCACCGAGCTGGGGTGTCTGGGAGAGGAAGTAAGTCTTGTATGGCTTCCCCTGTGGTCCACATCCTCTACAGGGTGTTTCAGAGGCAGAGTCTAATTGAAGGAGTGGTGCTCAGGAATGTGAGAACCCTCACATTTGCTGCTGTCAGAGCTCATTAGGATTTTACCTCTAAGTACCCTCCAAGCAGCAGCACCTCAGCAGTGCCCTGACCTTGTACCAAGAAACAGCCTTGGTGCCAGGGGCTGCTGAGGGCCCAGTACCTCGCAGGCTGCCCAGATCCCTCACACTACATCGAAGGCACTCCCTAAACTGATTCACCAGTTGTCTTTAGAGTCTGCCCAGCTGAAAAGTGCAGTGGCATTAAACTGTATACACAGATTTTTTTTTAAAACAAACTAAGCCTCCGAGTCTGACAGGCAAGGGCAGGCATGGGATTAGGCAAACATCCTATGCAGACGGTTCCTCTTTCTGTCTGTCAGCTTGTAAGTGCTTTCTCTTCTGGAACTATACAGTACTAACTGAGCCGGAAACAGCTATTTAAAAAGTGATTATAGTGTGACATTTTTGTTCGACCTAACATCAAGACATGTGCGGCTTAAATGTCAGCAAAGCTATTTACTATTCAGGCAGACAGGCCCTAGCATGCTTAAATCTGTCCAGCATCTTGAAACTGCGTGCTGTCTCCATTCGGTGCACATGAATGACACTGAAGCCAAGATGTAGAGTAGAGTGCTCCATAAGCTGTGATGATTGACTAATGCGCTGGGTGGCACAATGCATTCAGCTGGAGGCTTACAGAGAGGAAGACAAAATAATGGATAATTAAAGTCCGTCTCAGGTTAGAAAGCAGAGGCCCGTGCAAAAGGTTTCCTTGGATTAGCAAGAGAAAGCCTGGAGCTGGTGTGTTTCTTTCTGGGATATCTGAGGAGCTCAAATATTTGGACAAAAATAGCAAATGGATTTTTTTTTTTTATTATTAGCACACAAGATGCATCAGTCACATGAAAGAGGAGGGGCCATAACCCTGAGCTGCTGCCAGGGATTGTGCCTTTAGCAGTGTCCTTCCAGCCTGCAGCTCCTCAGTGGGACACGGTGGCCTCAGGGCTGCAGACCCAGAGGCAGGCACTCCCTAGTCTGCCAAATAATAGCCTGGCAGTAGGGGGGAGTGAGGCTGCAGCTATTGCACGCTCCTCTCCCCGTGTGAGAACCAACAGGAATGAAGCAGATTCAGGTCCTGCAAAGATGCATGAGCAGATATGGTTATGTATATGCAAAGCTGAGTGGTATCATGAGCTCTCCCTGGAAGACCGTGAACTGCTTTGCAGCGGATGGAGATAAGTGTGCTTACAGGTCCTTAATGGGGCTGGAGGCATATATTTGGACAGTGTTCCCAGTCTGACCTTCTTCTCGGAGCCTAAAATAACAAACAAGTCAGGGTGCCTTTATTTTGAAAAATGTTGCTCACAGTAATAAGGGTGGGTGGGGGAACTCAACAGGAAGCGGAGCTGTGATAAAACTTCCATTTTGTTTTTTTTTTCCTATGTCATCAGAAAAAAAATGTTACACTAGAATTCAGAGTGCCTTTGAGGGTTTATTTTTCTTTACATTGTTTCATGCCTGATCACATCTGATTCTGAAAGCTAAGCAGGGCCTGACTTGGCTGGCAATTGGAAGACTGCTGAAAATGAAGCAGGCTTTAAGCAGGATCTATATGCTAATTATATGAATGTGCAGTACCTAAAAGCTTGACTTGGGAAATGGGGACAAACAAGAATATTCACTGCTTTTCCATACTTCTAAATATTGTTTTGCTCCAGATAGAAAAACTGAAATAATATCATAACTCTTAAATGATCAGGGTTTTTTTTTGAATTACAAAAAATAGAAATAATCCTTGTGTATACTGGTTAATACTTTCTAAGGAGCACAGAAAAGCCCTTTGAGCAAAGTGACCATCAGGATATTAGAGACAGGAAATAAATTCCTTAATTTTGATCTGCTTGCTATTTACTTTACTAACTGTTGACAGTAGCAAGGGACTGTAAAAATCCCCTCAAAACTCACTGAAGTATAATAAGTGAAAACAGTATATGCTTTTTAACAGAAAAGAAATGAGAGGTAGCCAGCAGATTCTTTTTCTACATGTGATTTCGCGTTGTTCTTGGTGTTTTCAATGTCAAAGGGCATAATTATATCATATAAATGTTCCTTTCATCTTGCTTTCCCTCAGAGAATTCTGGAAGATCAAGTTTGGTCTGTTATGATTTTGCTAGTGGCTCCGTAGCAAAAGTTAAACTTTAACAAAAGTTTACTTCATTAAAAATGCTTATTAGTCATTCAAGTTAAAACAAATACAACTCTAGAAAATAAACAAATGTGACTATAACTCCCTTCCTCTCTTGCTTTCTTATCAGATGTTGTCAGGGGGTACCTCTCAGGCTCTTAGTGGGTCTTGTGATCCAGAAGGAGCCTCTTTATTTCTTTTTCTTCCTAAAAACAATTAAAAAGGCAGACCACAGTGAAGGTATTACAAAGAAAACAATCAAAAAAGAGATCCTTGAGCATCTTTCTTCCATCTCAGAAGAAGAAATAAATATGATATGGCAGAGCAAGGCAAGTTTCACATGCTGTATGCCTCTCTCAGGTAGCATCTGAGGTGCACTCATTCAGTTTTGCCTCCCTTCTTTGTTATACTGAAATGCAGGGGATTTCTAAATCCTGATTTGGATGCATCCCCCAGCAGCAGAGAGAAAAAGACAATTACTGAAGCAAGGCAAGTTGTTTTCAGTTTAGCAGTTTTTTTCTAAGCCAGGCTTGTGGTTTCATTTAAGGTTTGAACGCTTCTACTCTCCGAGAAGTCCAGTGACTTTTCAATAGCTGAAGATCAAATGATGTTAATCAGGTGGCGTGACCTAATCCTCTAATTCAGATGCCTTTTTACATTTGAAATGTTCTGCTCATGTAAGACTGATTTGCTTTTAAACTGATTTTTTTTTCTTCTGTTAAATGTGCTGTTCTAAAGTTCTGCTCCTCGCTCCTTGGATCTGTTACATCTGCACAAAGACAGGCTAGTCCTAAGGATTCAGACAGAAAATGTCTTCTTACATCACAAAAATACGAAGATGTCATGCAACAGCAATGAGGAGAACATTTCTCTTTTTCTTTGTAGTGGTACTACAGGTCACCTATGCTGGCAATAGCTGACTCCAGCCTGCAGTGTTCCCCAGCTCTGTGCAGGTGGCTGGCAGAGCACAGCCACCCTGAAGTGCAGAACCATAGCAGGGAAAAATCCATAAATGATGGTGGACATCACCTCAGGCAGGCATGAGTGACGGGGCAGGTGGATGACCCCCCTAACACATCCTTTAAGACTCAGCAGGTGTGCTGACACTGTGACACAGGGTGAGTTGTATCTATTGACCTCTGTGGCAGCTTCCATTAAGGAAGCCAATTTGTAGGTCTCTCACACATTTAGCTGCATTCACTACTTCTCATTCACATATTTGGAATTAAAAGTCTGAACACAGGCATTCCTCCTACATATGTTTGGTCTTGACTGTGTCATTGCTGAGGATTCCTGCAACAGATTTTCACTAGCTACTTCTACATCATTGCTCAGATTGCTGTATATAAAGTAAGATATAACACAGTTTGGAGAATTGAAATGATCTTTTGCAGTGTCTGGCATGTGTTTGTCAATATTTTTTCTCATAAAGAAGAGAACAGGATTATTATTCCTGCTTCTTGGGTCTGTGATACGTAATCATCCTACTCCCTCTAGTGAGCTACACACCTTTTCTTTTCTTTTTTTTTCTGTCAGAAAGTAACAAATGAATCCAATCAATTAATTATATTTTCTCGAGATATTTCACCAGTGCGACGCTTTCCAAGTCCATATTGGACTTGTGGCAGAACACACAAGAGTTTTCAAAATTTCAAGCGCTATGACTGGCATTACTCTGAGTAAAGCTCAAGGTGATTAAGATCCACCTTAAAAGTGGCTAAAGATTCTGTCGCCAGTCATCTGCATTTGTAGAGATGATTTTCGTTTTAAAACATCTTTTCCTTGGCGCTTTTTCTTAAAGGCTTTAAAGCACACTTTCAGCCAAGCGCTTGGTAGCAGCAAACACGGTCCAAGTAGAGATGTGTGGGCCAAGTGCGCCATCTCCCGCTACTAAATACTAATCACTCAGCGGCAGTAAGGCGATTGGGCATTTCTCTTTACGAATTGCACCTGTTGCAGAGAAAGATGGGGAAAGAAAGCCATCTGATACTGATGGAAGATTGAGACTTAAGCCTTAATATCGTCTTAATATCCTGCAGAGAGACTTGGAACATCCTTGCTAACGTTTCTTAATTAAATAAAAAAAGTGGATTACAATTGCAAGGAGCTGGGCATCCTGAATTCGTTGCTCTTTTCATACTACATAGTCAAGAACAAAATCATGTCTGGTTTTAAGAATCTGCACTGTATCACAGTGCAGAACCAGCCCTACAGAGGTTCTATATATTTAACACTATGTGTGATGCATATGACAAGTACTTGGAAATACTCATAAATTGTACCTCTGGTACAGTTCTAGAATAACAAGATAGAAAACCTTTGTAAGTAAGCAGTTCTGCTTGCATAAAAATTGAAAAGAATTACAACTGCTGCATAACAGGTACATTTCATCCACATAAACAGTATGTTCTAATGTATGTTCTTAAAGAAATGTATTACACTTTGAAAAAAGTAAACATGTTTAGCTGATGCCTAAAAAATTGTTCTCCATCAATACGGTAAATGATGTTGCCATATTCAGTGTACCATTACCTAGTGGCCATCTGCTCTTCCAAATGCCATTGGAAACTTCAGGTCTCCAAAGGCTTCAAATGGAGCAGAGATCTTAAGTGCAATAGAAAACCAAACTGTGTATGCAGGCATGCTGATTTTGATAGCATTCTCTAAATTTAATTGACAGTCAAGGCTGGAGATTGTGAGCCAGCCTTATTAATGTCACAGAAGAACAGATTCAAAAAATTTATCTCAAGGACACCAGTGGCAAACAGGTTATCATGCTACAAAATTGAAAACCATACCTCATTCCTCTATGTTGTACAAGCTTTATCCATGTTAAAGAATTGTTAAAGATCCTGCAAAAGCCAAACTCAGTTTAAAGAGCTACATATTCTAAACATCTACACTGAATAGAAACCTTTAGGGAGGGTTAAAAGACAAAATATCTGCTATTAGCTGGCCCTAAAAATAGCACTGTTGAACTAGATACAGCATCTTGTTTAAAATGAAAATGAAAGTCTCCGATATTTTTATGATTGCCTGAGTACAGAAGGTAATTGAGAACTGTTCAGAAACCAGAAAGATTCAGCTTGCGGCCACCAAGACTGCAAGATACAGAAAGAAAGTTGTTGAAGCTCTAGTGGAAAGAGACCTGTGAGGGACAAGAAGGCAATCAAGAACAGCTGGTATGGATTTATGAAGGACAAATAACACTTCACCAACCTGATTGCATCCTATGATGAAATGGCTGGCTACATGGAGGAGCAAGCAGTGGATATAATAGATTTTGACTTCAGTACAACTTTTGAAATCATTTCCCACAGCATTTTCACTCTCGTGCTGAGGAAATATAACATGAACATGGCTATTAGATGAATGGAAAACTGTCTGGACTGCTGGGCTCAGTGGGTAGCAATTGATCCTTGATAATGTGCCTGAAGGCTTACAACAAGCTGAATTCTCTAGGGGGGGATACTAGGGCTTACATGGTTCATTATTGTCATCAACAACGTGGACAGGATGTACCCTCAGCTTATTTTTAGATAAGACTAAGGTAGGTGGCTGACATACTAAACAGTAGAGCTACAGTTCTGAGGGCCTTTGAGAAACTTAAGGATTAGTCTGATAGAAAACTTAAGAAGTTCCAGGAGAAATGCATAGCCCTGCACTTAGAGCAGAATAAGCCCTTCCATTGGTACCAGATATGAAAGATATGGACTGGGAATCAACTTTGCTGCAAAGAACCTGGGATAATGTGAAATCCAAGTCTAATACGAGCAACAGCTTCCACCCACAAGTAGACAACTCATACCGTGGCCTATATTAGGAGTATGGTCAGCAAACTGAGGAAAGGTACTGACCCCCTCTGCTTCGTGGTGGTAAAGCCCTGCCTAGACAAGAGTCCAGGTTGGTGCTTCCCCAGTCCAAGAGGTATGAAGGTCTACCAAGATGACCAGGATCTAAATCACTTCGTGAAGAGGCTGAGGGAGCTGGTTCTGTATTGTCTGATGAAGGACTTAAGGGGTCACAGAGTATCAGCCTACAGCTGCTTGAAGGAGTTTACAAATACCACAGAACTAAACTCCTCCTGGTAGTAGGCAGTGGAACAACAAGCAATGGCCAGAAGTGGTTTGGGAGGTCCAGGGAGGATATTATTCACATGCAAGGCAGTTAACCCAGAGAAAAGATGCAAGTTTTTTCTTTGAGTGGTTTTGAAAGCTTTTGAGACAAATCTCTAACAGATCAGATCTGCATTCACAGGAGTGGCCGGACTACGCAGCATCTCTATGATCATGTACAAATGAAAAACTGATAACTTTCCTCGTCTATGATCCTTGTTTATTGCAGCAAGATAGTTTTTAAATTGTTACCAAAATGTGTTCAGGCTTTATTATTAATTCAGAAATGTGTTGAAGTATATATAGGAGCAAAAATAAAAATACTTTGCTATCTGTTGATATCTGACAAACAGCAGCCACTCTTCTCAGAAAACAGTATTTAATTGCCACATTTAAACCTTTATCTGTAATTTCAGCTGGCAATATAAAAACAGCAAAGAAACACAACACATTCTGAAAAGCTACAGATAGCAAGGTAATTTAGTGTATTTTATGTACTTGTGAAAGTGATGAGAAGTGCCTGTAGCCAGATTCTAGGAGTCTCTAAACTAAAAGCTTTGAGTGCAGCATCTGTGATAACTACTCCTTTTTCTCTGAATCATTATATTAGCCTACTCCATTTACTAAAGAAGACGAAAAGCCTGCTGAAGGTCATCAATGTGATCAGTTTTGACTGAATTATGAGCTACTCAGAGAAGGCCTCAGAAGCAATTTGTTTTTGCCATTACCCCTATCCATAGCAGCCCTGTTTCTACTTTTCCACTTTTGTGGCAGTTTTTAGCTTCAAAGAAAACTCTTAGGAGTGTGAAGAATTTAATCAGAAGAAAACATGCTGACTGGCAGAGTTTGTGCAGCCCATGGTTATACAGTTCATTCCCAATTATTTCCTTGCAATAGAGAGTTACGTGAGCAGTATGTACTCTTGTATGATATCATTAGTAACTTAGACTCCAGCACCCACAGCACACAGCTGATGAAGTGGACACGACAGGGATACTAACTGAGCCAGCCCTGCTCTTTCTTGGCAATTTGCTGAAGAACTGCCAGCAACGTGCCTGATGCAACCATCGCCCCCCTCCACCCTCACTCCATCTATAAGGCCGTCCCCTGGTCCAGGCCGCGGTTTGGCTTTGGGGGCAGGCCCGACTGCTGGGCCCCCCAGCGGCGGCGCCGCAGTGACACGGCAGGAGGCCGTGCCGGGAGGAGGAGGAGGAGAAAGAGGAGGAGGGGAAGCGGGCGGTAGCTGCTAGGCGCGCATGGCGGCGGGGCCCAGCGGGGGCGGCATGCTGCCCTTCCTGCGGCTGCTGGGGCAGCTCAAGGTGGGCGCGGGGCCGCTCGGCCGGGGGTTGTGGGGCCGGGGCGGCGGCACGGGCGAAGGGGCCTCCCTGCCGGGGCAGCGGGCGCGCCTCGGGACCCGGACAGGGCCGCCGCGGTGACTCGCTGGGAGTCGGGCTCGTTGGGCCGAGCTGACGCGGGGCCCTAGCGGGTGCAGCTGAAAACACAGGCCTGCTTCTGGGGCCTGGGGGCCCGGTGTGCCCGAACTCGAGATGTGGGCGCCTGCCTGGGGAGAGCAGGGGCGGCCGCTGCTTTGCGGAAGCATCGAGATGTGTGAGTAGAGCGTCTGCTGGCGCCTCTAAAGCGGAATCCTACCAAACCTAAGGTTGCGACATTTAAGTGACTGCCTTACTGTCTTCACCTAGAGAGTACCGCGGACAGGATGGGTGTACAGAAACGTGGCAAAGCCAGAGAGCGTGTCAGATCATATGTACAGGATGGCGATGATGGCCTTGGTGACTGAAGACAAAAGCCTTAACAAGGACAGGTGAGATTCCTCAGGTTATCGTGGCTGTCAGAGCTGCAAGCACAGTGCTTGGAACAACTCTCGTGCTGACAAAGAGTGTTTGGAGCACTCTTGAAGGTGTTCGGAATGCTTTCTCCACATCTTTTAGGAAACATTTCTAAAAGAGTGATAGTGCATTGGCACAGGCTGCCCAGGGAGGTGGTCGAGTTGCTGTCCATAGAGGAGCGCAGGAACCGTGTGGATGTGGCAGAGAGGGATATGGTTAGTGAGCGTGGTGAGGATGGGCTGCTGGTTGAGCTTGATGATCTTACTGGTCTTTTCCAACCTTAATGATTCTGTGATTCTATGACTTTTCCCTCCATGCTCTGAGCAGGTTGCTGTTCTACCAGGAGGGGTGAATGAGACAAAAGCTTTTTGTCGCTAAAATCAGAGTGCTGTCTCTCTGAGCTGGCTGTCTCTCAAGCCAAAAGTAAGCAAGCTGAATGCATTCATTTAAAAGCAGTTAGATGCAATGGACAATAGAGGTGAGGGCATACGCTGTGTGGATTTAGACAGACTCAGTTAACACTACTGAGTTAACATACTACTACTCAGTAGTAATTGGGAGCCTCTTCAGTAACACAGTGTAGAAGAGAGAGTGTCATCAGTACTAAATTAGTTGTCAGTGTGGGGTCATGTTTGGTGTGTCACTTCAGGAGGTGATGAAAATAGTGAAGACTTTCTTTAGTATTCTGTTATATACTGACATAGCTACTTAGCTGTGAGCTTGTTTTGTCGCGTGGATTGAATTTGGAGTGGTTGCAATCAGATTACATTCTGCCTGTTACGAGGATAATGGGAAGTGTATAATGTAGTTGGCTTTGTATGCTTGGCTTTGAGAGATGTTGTGATGAAGTACCTTACTTCTGAATGGTATGCTCTTGTACAAGCTGTATTTATGCTTAAATCTCTACTTACAAGTAGCGGTAGCTAGAAATTGGGAATTTAAAGCACGTCTAAGTGGAATCCACTTCCTTTAGCAAAGTAGTAAAAAATACTATGTAAAATTAAAAAGAATACTTATACATGTGAAGGAATAAATTGTGCATCCTCTTAACTTTATGAATAATAACACATAACCTAAAATTCTGAAAAACTAATTATTCTGTCATTGTTTCTTGTCAGATGCATACGATTAGCTTTGGTTCATGATATGGCTGAATGCATTGTTGGAGACATTGCTCCTGCAGACAATATTTCAAAAGAGGAGAAACACAGGAGAGAAGAGGTATGGACATCAGCTGTGGAACTGTATCTGCAGAGTGTTTGGCATGTTTTAAATGCACTGGTGCTAATGAAGGGACCCTTTCAACAGCCTAATGCTGTAACTGACACTGCACAAGTTTGTCACAACCAACCAAAATTTTCAACACTTTTTTTAATGTGTAACCTCCCGAGGTTACAGAAGGAGAACTTTTGAAGTAATCTTCATAGTAGCCGCTTACTCCTGCAATGGCTGGATTTGTGGTAGCCTGAGTTAGCTCTTGACCAGCCTTTTATTTTTGGCCTTGTACATGTCCAAACTGTTGGCCTGTTGTTTCTGATCCGCTGTTGAATAAAATGTAAACTATTCCTTCAGTCACAGCTAGAGGGCAGCATGATGCCTTGGAATTCCTTTTGAGGCTACAGTTAATGCTTCAAAGAGTGTAAAAGTTGCAGTGATTTATTTATTTTTTTCTCACTTTCATGCATACCTGTTTAAAACTTGGGAGTCGGGGTTATGACTAATTGGAGGAGTAAGCTTTTTGCTAAGGAAGTAAAGATCAAAGCAGCATTCAGCATTCTTGAAGTACTGTCTTAGACTGTAGTTTTGGTATTTCTTTTCTTCAGTGTACTTTCTATAGTGTGCTCTTACCCTGAACAAAAAAAAATCTCTTTCCCCAAAGCCTCCAAAGGTTGATACATCACCCATTATCAGATGTCTCATTTGTATTTATGCAATAAAAAGATGATTTGATGTCTAAATTTGTTTAATTTTTTTCTTCAGTATTTGCATCTGCTGCTTTTTCTTTGCCTGTGATGTTGATTGTTGCAGCAGCAGCCCTAAGTGTTACTAAGAAGATAGAAATAGCTCAGAAATGAGACTGGTTAGCTGAGAACACAAAGAGCATGCAGAACAATTTCTGCTTGCTGATTATACCATCAGTTTGATACTGTGTTAAACCTTCTACCACAATTTTTATTGTTGAACAGATGGTATCTCAATCTGGCACCACTCTGCTTTATTCCTGCAGAGCATTAGATGGGTTATTAAAAGGCTTATGTTGTATCACCTACCTGACAGTAGGTAGCTGTCCTCATCCCTACTAGTGGAAATGTGCTAGCTGTGAGTTTGGAGTTTGGAAGAGGGTGACAAAGGTGATAAAGGGCCTTGAGCATCTCCTATACAAGGAAAGGCAGAGAGACCTGTGTCTGTTCAGCCTAGAGGGAAGACTGAGAGGGGATCTGATTGATGTTAATAAATATCTAAAGCGTGGGAGGCAATTGGATGTGGCCAGATTCTTCTTAGTGGTGTGTCTTGATAGGACAAGGAGCAATGGCCAAAAACTGGAACACAGAAAGTTCAGCACAAATATGTGGAAGAACTTATTTCCAGTGAGGGTGGCAGAGCAATGGAAGAAGCTGCCCAGGACGGTTGCGGGGTCTCCTTCATTGGAGATATTCAAGATCTGTCTGAATGCCTACCTGTGCTACCTATTGTACGGTACCTGCTTTAACAGGGGTTTTGGTCTTGAGATCTCTAGAGGTCCCTTCCAACTCCTGTGATTCTGTTGCTTGTCAGCACTAGGAGTCCCTATTTTGAAACTGTCTCGATGAACTGTACCTATAACTAAGTTCAAATGTTGCCTCTACGTGTTAAATATGGAAGGTAGAGCTGGTAATTGATGGCAGGTCTTGGTATGGGGCTTGCCTGTCTGTTCTGGGCTTCTTTTTGCACTTCTTAAGTATCTTCAAGATACCGAATAAACTTTTAGGTTGTTCTGCTTTTATATTCACTTCAGCAGTATCAGAAAAGATCCTCTACCAAGTGGTCCTGCTGTTCCTCTGGTGGCTTTCATGTACATATGCACTTCTAAGTACTGTGTGCTTCTACAGACTTAGTAACGAGTAGTTAATTCTTCAAAACAGATGATAAAGATGTACTCTGGCTCTATTTTTCAGGCTGCTATGCGACAACTGACCCAGCTTTTATCAGAGGACCTCAAAAAAGAAATTTATGAACTCTGGGAGGTAAGTTTGCATTCTTTTAGTCCGTTAATAAAATTGAGGGTAGCCTGTTAGCCTCTTTCTGTTTACTTATGAAACTGTCATCTCTTCTTTGATCTCAAGAAAGGTAGATAGATTTGCTTTGGAGGTGAAGCTGACAGTGTGAATCAAGGTCACCTTATGAATTCCTTTTAAAAAGGAGCCCCAAAGCTTAGTAGAGTAACAGCTTCTGCCTTTGGGCTCTCAGTTCCAGATGAACCTGTCCAGGGCTTGGTTTGCACAACTGAAGGAAGGATTTGTCTACTTCATCCAGCATTCTTGGATAGAAATCTTTTTTTTTAACAACACATTGAAGCTCTTGTTGACACCCCAATAAACTAAATATTTAGTACTAACTTCTTGTTTAAACTTAAATGTGAAGTACTGACAAAAGAACAGTGTTGCAAACAGAGTCTCTTGGCCTCTGTAACCTGAAACTGTGTTTCATGCTGGCACTCTCACTTGTCCGCTTGGACTGTATTTAAATTCTAGGTATCAGCAGCCAGTTTCTGCATTGGGTTATAGCCCTGTTTGTTTTGTTTTGTTTTTGCTGTAGTTGCTTGGTAAGATGGGCAACAGGGTTGCGTTTGCAGTGTTATCCTTCAAGGTGGAAGGCATAAATCAGCACAACTAGACCTAGAAAATAAATTGTGTGTGTTTAGTAAACACTGGTCCCTTCTTCTTTGGCAAGCTGTTATAATATGACGGATAAGCTTAGTCTTACAGAATTTCTTTTGCCTATTATTTTTCATTGCTTCAGGCTTCTGATTATATAGGAGCTGGTTCAGTATGCAGTCAGTTCTTCAGCCTTTTAGCTTTCTACCATTCTCGGTAACCATAATTTAACATGTACGTGCTTTTGATCTTTTGTTCTCTACCTTCAGGATAATTTATTGGCATTGTGTCTCCAGTGTAGCAGCATGAGTGTAACCTACATAACAATGAGGGTAACCTAGAGGGACCGCGTGTGCATATTAGATTTTTAGCCTTATTTTAAGTGGAACAACCAGGTGCTTTTTAAAAAGAAAAGCAAAGAAGGCAGAAAATAAGAAGCCTGTGATCACAGGGTATGATATGCTGCTCTTAACTAGCCAGAGCTTTTTTTTTTTTTTTTTTAAATGAGTGAAGAAAGCTACAGCCCAGAGCTGAACAGTGGCAGGGACAAGATCTGCTGAGACTCTTACACATGCTCTTCTGCACTGCTCAGCCCTCAGCTCTGCCCCTACACTCCTTCAGCCATGGGAGGAGCGCTGCTTTGTGCTGCCTTGGTGAGCAGTCCTCAAGTCTGTGGGGTGGTGGGGAAAGCAGCAAAAGGATGCGTCTGGTGTATTTTCAATTCTTGATTGAATTCAGAATGTGTTTGAAAAAACACTGAAGTAAACGAGTTGGCACGCTTAGCTCTGTCCTGCTCTTTTTATTTTCAAGAGTCATTTTAACAGCCGGGCTGTGGTGTTTGAAGGACCCGTTACTCTTTTCCAAAGTATGCTATTATTTCATATTCTTAAACACCTGTGGGGAGGAAAAAGTAAGTGTTTATTTAAGCACTGTGCACAGTTGCATGCATAATAGCTGAAGTTTCTTGAGGTTAATGTAAGCTGAGGTATGAATAAGACCTGGTGGGCTGCGTGACGCAAAGATCGGTAGCAGGTTATGCTCCCAGATAATTGCTGGAGGTGGGACAGAGTTTTGCAAGCAAACAGCCATAGTTCTCTTTCTCCCAAAGCTGTCCTTTGTAATGCTGCCAAAAAAAGTTTGTTCTTTTCAGTGGCCAAAAAAAGCCGCAAAAGAACAGAAATAAGTAGATCTAGGAAACTAACCTGCTGTATTTAAACAGTTTAAAACACAAGGCAAAGATCAGCTTAAAAGGAGGAATAGAACAAAGAACGTAGACCAACATTGTTTGGTGGAACAAAATTGATGATTTAAAATAGTGATCACAGTGATGTTGAAAACATAACACGTCATTTAAGTTCAAATACAGTAGTGCGTGAATCAAATATGGCTATCAAAATCTGGATTTTTGAGTTTCGGATGTAAAGCAATAGGTTTTAAAAACAAATGCAGCATGCCAGAGAAGCAAATGACCACGTCACATTCATTAACTGAGCTTGACTGCACAGGGATCACAAACAAGGACCTTGCCATTGAATGACAGCTACAGTTGTCTTCTTAAGATGCAGAAGGAGGTTATTGTTAAACTGTTTATTTCTCTCTCTTTTTCTTGCTATAGAAACAAAAGATTCTGCTTTATGATGTGCACTGAATTCATATAGCAGCTTAGTATTTTTATGGCTTATCTCAGGGTGGTGAAAACATCCTCCCGTGGTCTTTGGTCAGCAGGAAAAACCCCTTCTGGCAGCTGCACTGCTCTGGTTCATGGACCTGCTGTGCACAGTTGACTGTGTGCATCTGAAAGCACAGCTGGGCATGGTGTGGGTTAGAGCCTTCTCTCTGATCATTGGTGGTGGCAATGAGGAATGGGTCAGAGCTGCTGTGGGTGCCAAGGTGATGATAACTTTTGCAGAATGGGCTGCCCAGGGAGGTGGTGGAGTCACCATCCGTGGAGGTGTTCAAGAAACATGGAGATCTGATACTTAGGGACATGATTTAGCAGGCAGTATTGGTAGTCAGTGGACAGTTGGACTGGAGGATCTTAGAGATCTTTTCTAACCTTAGTGATTCTATGATTCTAAGAAAGAAGCCTTCCTCTGCAGTTGGCTTTGAAGCCAGGAGAAAGCCAATTGAAGAGAGATCAAATTCAATGCAGTAGATTTGGAAAAGACAGGTGAACCTATCTGCAGTCATCACTGGAGCAGATGACAGCAAAATTGTTCAAGTTGCCTAGAAATGTGCATGACTCACAAATATATACTGACAGTGAATGGAGGGAGGGTAAAGATAGCAGAGATATTAAAGGCCTCAAAGGCTGAAGGGGTGGAAACCCATATATTACTCCCTTCCCCATCTCCTAGGAGCAAGATAAAGACAAGAGCTCAGGCAGATTAGACCAAAGAGATTAAGAGGAAGTGAGAGGAAAAATGTAAAGAACAACTCGTTATGAAAATACCAAATGGTGAAGAAAAGTGTAAAATAGGCCTTAGAAATAGGTAATGGTAGCACATAGACACACACCATGGTTAATTCATAGCCTTAGTCAGCTGTGGAAAAGTCTTTATATAGAAAATGTCATTAAATGGAATCTATTCATTTAATTCTGTGTCCGATAGGGCTGTCTCCATATCCTCCCTGATTCAGCAAAACACTTTGGTACATATTTAAGCTGAAGTATGCAGAAGAATTCTTGTCCTTAAATCCTGTTACATTTAATAGAAATTTAGCACGTATCTAAGTGTTTTCTCTGACTAGTTTTATTAAAAAGAGTGAAATCACAGAATCACAGAATGGCCCAGGTTGGAAGGGGCCTCAAGGATCACGAATCTCCAACCCCCCCGCCACAGGCAGGGCCACCAACCTCCCCATTTAATACTAGACCAGGCTGCCCAGGGCCCCATCCAGCCTGGCCTTGAACACCTCCAGGGATGGGGCATCCACAGCCCCTCTGGGCAGCCTGTTCCAGCACCTCACCACTCTCATAGTAAAGAGCTTCCCCCTGACATCCAACCTAAATCTTCCCTCCCTCAACTTCAAACCATTTCCACTTGTCCTGCTGTTATCTACCCTTTCAAAGAGTTGACTCCCCTCCTGTTTATAGGCTCCCTTTAGGTACTGAATTAATTGTTGTGAATACTGGTATTAATGAAAAATCCTAGATTGGTGAAGAGTTTCTGATATCCATTTCAGAATGACATTGTTGTGTTTTTTCTCTTTTAACTGCAAATCTCTTCAGGAATATGAAAACCAGTGTACTGCAGAAGCCAAGTTTGTAAAACAGTTGGATCAGTGTGAGATGATACTGCAGGCGCTTGAGTATGAAGAGCTGGAAAACACTCCTGGCAGACTGCAGGATTTTTATGATTCAACTGCTGGTACGGCATTTGTGTGTGTGTGTGAGCTTTTTGTGGTATCCTGCTTGTGGATTTTTTTTCCCCTCTGGTAAATGAACTATGCAAATTGCCTCTTTTTTTCCGCATGTAGAGCAGGTCAGGACTAGTTATTTTACTAACCTCTCAAATACCTGAAGTATTTTGGGGAAAATACTGCAGTGTACAAATACCCTGCATTTATCTGTGCGTATTGAACCAGAATCTCATTTACGTCAAGTTCTCTTTGCATCACTTTGGTGTTGCAGAGCAGCTCTGCTTTTATTACACTAGTATGTGTTTAAGGATCTTCCTGTATCACTAGAGGGGTGTAAAAGAAACTTCAATCTTCCCTGGTGCTCTGAGAGGAGTTGTTCCTATTTTGTTAGTGTTTCACGAACCAGTGAAGTTACGTTTGTGAGAAACAGCCCAGTGAGAGTTCTAGATGCAATTGTACTGCTTTATATCCTTCTGCTTCTCATGAAAGTTAAAAGGACATACAGGTAAAATAGCTGCTGTTATGGTTTTAGCAAGGGATTTGAACACCAGGAGAAGACTGACTCCAACTCATTTTGTCCTGGAAAAAATAGAACAGACAAGCATATGGAGAGGACCAGTGATTGCCAAAGGCAGTGACCTGACAAGTCCCTGGGTGACTTCTCAGGAAAATAATGAGTTCTCTGAAAAATACTGTAATATCAACATCAGGGAAGCTAGAATGCTTCATTTTCTACGGGGCATCTTTGTTGCTTCGGTAACTTAAACAATAAGCTACTGTCTCAGTAGAGCTTGGGGAATATTCTCTAAGAAGTAAGTGCTCTTGTAATTGGAATGGTTTCCTGCAGCAGGATGTGCAGCATTGGATTGTCTTAGTCAAGGTGCATCCCTTTTTCAGCTCCTAAGTGTCTTAACAGGGCAAAAATATTGATATGGACATTGTTCCCCAAACAAACTTCTAACTAGTTGTAATAGTTATTCCATGTTTGGAATGAAATGGGACTACAGTCTTTCTTTAAACAATAACTTGGAATTCATTCTGAGCCTTAAGCACTGCTGACCTCTTATTGCCAGCCTTTCACACACACAAAAAAAATAAAGGCATTAATTAACTTTTTCTTTCTTTTGTTTTACAGGAAAGTTTGTTCACCCAGAAATACTCCAGCTTGTATCTCTGATCAACACAGAAAGGAATAAAAAAATAGCTGCTACCTGTCATCCGCATTCCTGAGGTGTTCCTAAGCACTGTAACTGTATTAAAATATTTTTGTTTTACATTGCATGGTGTTTTTCTCTCTCATAACATTGCTAATTCTGCCAGCAGATCTTTTTTGAGTGCATTCACTGCTGAAAAACCTTGGGACCACTTGCATAGGTGGAGAAGTTCAGAGATTGTGGTAAGGACCAAATATTGAGAATGAAGGGTTTTTGTTGTTGTTATTTTAATCAGCTTTCATGGATGCAGTCTCACAAATAGTCTCTCCACTGGCAAAGTTCGGGTACGTTCAAAACTCATCTGATGGCAAACAAATGTGTTCATGTAATGCACTGACTGGGACAGGTAGGCAGTCCTCTGATGTCTAAGTGTGTGTGGATTTAAGCACATAACTCTATCAGATGGGTTTGTAGCTGTTCCCTGTACTACATGGAAGCAAGACCAATGGCCGTGTTTGTCTAAGCTTGGCAAGAGCTTCTGGAAATGAGATTTGATTTTTTTGTTTTTTAAGTGTGTGATCCTGAAGAATTGATGATGGGCAAAACTATGGTGATCTAATTAATTACATTTTCCGAATACATTCGTTGTTTCATGCAGTTTTTATACTGATGATTTGTAGTATTGAGGAGTGGTGCTGAGGTTTATGTTAAGACCTGTATGCCTTATGCCTCACATCAAACTGGTAACCTTACAGACACTTGCAGAGGCAATTGATAACTAAAGAATAATTAAGGTTGGAAGGGGCCTTTGGAGATTGTGCAGCCTAATGCAAATGCCTGTACTACAGTGTAAAACTCTTGGTCCCTTGTTCAAGCTTTTCAAGTTTCTGTTACAAATGACAGTTATTAATGGAAATAATGATGCCAAATTATGCAACCTGGTCTAGAGGGAGGTGTCCTTGCCTATAGCAGGGGAGTTGAATTAGATGATCTTTCAGGTCCCTTCCAACCCAAACCATTCTATGCTTTGATGGCTATCATATAAAGCTGTAGTGGTGTTAAATGCCTGAAGAACACAAATGTATGTGTTATTAACTGTTGCATCAGGAATGCAGCTGGAGTTTAAGGTGATGTTCCAATTACCAGATAATGAAAGTTTGCACTTGGAAAAGTTATACGGTAGAGACTTGGAGCTATCTTTTCTACTTAGCTTCAGCTTTGTATCAAATGAGGCAGCATAAAACTAAATTGTAGTCTCCTTTTAAGGCAGGTAAGTTAGCTGAGTGCACGTCTTCAGGTGCTGTGACTCCAGGAGATGTCGCCTTTACACAGACCTTAGGGGCCTGATGAGAGCTTGCACTGTGTTCTGCAGCTGGTGCCTTTGGCAGAGACACAGACTGCTTCACTGAGGTGCCAGGAGATTTTGCCTTAAGCAACCTGCACAGCGCTCAAAATCTACAGAGCATCTTGAGCTAGAGGAAGTGTGAGATGGCTGCTTTGCTCAGGGAACCTCCCAAGGGCAGCAGTTGTGCCCTGTGGAGACACTGGAAAAACGGGTACAATTTACTGAGCAAGAGGCAGCTGATTAGTAGTTATTGATAGTTGATTGTCATGCTGCAGGAATGGGTCCCACAGGGCTTTGTGCAGGGCCTACCATTCTCCAGCATTTGTATTCCACCAAGATATGTACAATCACAGTCTTTATTAGGCTGTATTGAATGCCAAGCATATGAGAGCTCCAGATGCATTGGAGGGTAGACTTGAGAACAATACTGACAAAGAAGAAAAGTAGTCCTGAAAAGGTGTTTGAGAACACTCAGCAGGTGCTGCCCCACCAGGAACAGTTGGTTCTTCCAACGCAGCTGCAGGTTTTCCTGGCTGGCAATGAACAGTGCTGCTGGGGATGCAGGGACGAAAGTCTTTAAATTGTTCCCTTAATGAATGTAGCTAAAAAACAATCTACTGCTTTCCTCAAAACATTTTTGGTGTGTATGCATGTACACATGAAAATACGTGGAGGATTAAATCCCTGTCTTGGGCTTGGGCTCCATGTTTTAACCTTGATATGCCTGTTGACCCTGTTCAAAAGGTTAATACTTTCATATGCTCTCTGCCACATATTTCACCTTTACTGAACACATTCACCCATCCTGTCCTTCAAAGAGCAAAATTTTCAAAACCTGGGCCACAGATTTCTATGGAGAATTTCAGATTTGGAAGGGAGTAGACAGATTTAAAAACCAGAGGAATGGCTGATGATAAACTCAGAGCATACCTCACCATACCCTTGTGCAACAGCAAGGCTTAGACAAGGGATATACAGTGTTACTGGTGAATAAAGGGAATTAAAGAGAAAACACCACAGAGTAAAAGAGTAAGAGAAATTTATTTTTAATAAGAATATCAATGACTTCATTTACACAAACTAAGTGACCATTAATACTTTTATTTAAATAAATTCATGTTTATGCACAAAACCACTGCAAAATAAGCTAGCAACCTGTCACAGGAAAACTGTACTAGAAACCTAATTCAATTTGCTTCCATGCTAAAAACTGTATTAAAGAGGCATTTGAGATAAACGTCCGAAGTTCATAATGTTCTACCAGACAGAAGTTGAAGGATTTCTAACTGTCAAAACTATAACAAAAGCCACATTGAAAAAAAATCACATAAAGCCAAGTTTCCTCGCAAGATTTTAAGCAGTCTGTAACGTCAAACTCACTAACGCTGATCTGAAGCTTTGGCTTAAGCTCAAAAAAAGCATCCATTTTGAAAGTACCCAGACTGTTTTCCATTTTGTTTATCCTCTTGATGAAGTTGTGCTCATCTCAGTCTGGTGAACTGAGCAATGCAACATGCAGACTGACAAGTGCTCATTAAGACAGCAAGATACCGCCACAAGTGCGCTGCTCTTTTCTTGAAGAAATGTTAAGAAGATGCAAGAAAACATGCTGAATCAAAGCTCAGAGAGATGACTGGCTCTCAGTGATTAAGTATATATAATGCAGTTGGAAGAACTATGCCCCAGAATGAGGGACAAAATTTGGAATAAGAAGTACCTACTCATCATGTGTAGTGTAAGAAATGAGATTCAAACTAGCAGCTCTGAAATGTGGACTGAAGGCATGAGCTCTCTATCCTATGGCACATCTTTAATCAATTGCAGGAATTGTGTTCTTTCAGGTAAGGCTGTGTCTTGACTGAAACTCGTGCTGTTCAGTCATAAATAATGTACCTTCCCTTCTTTTTGAGGGGAAGATATGGAGGCAACATTATTGAAGGTTCCCCCCCTCCACGCTCCACTTCCCTTTTTAATTAATTAGCTTATGCTGTTGAATCTTATCAAACCACAGAGAGCAAGCCATGGAACATATTTTTAAACTGAAGCCGTTCCAGCTACAATGATCAGCTTAAATGGGCAGCTGTGATCAGCTTAGTTTCTATATGAATAACCAAGTGTCTCTTCCTGTCCTCGTTAACTCTGCTGACTAACTGGAGGACAATGCCAGACAGTATCAGTGAAGGAGAAAAAAGCTTTTCTTGGGTGACGATAAGTTATTTTTAATTTCACTATGAAATAAATCATGTACAGACACCCCTGATTGAAGGGCACCTGGTATGGCTGATAGACAGCTGGTGTATGGACTATTGCTGGCAGCAGAAACCTCGAGGTCCATCTGTCTGCTGTGGCACTGAGAGAGGAGCTGGAAACCAAGAGATAGAAAACTTTAAACTGAAAGAAGTAAGAGAGACTGGGAGACTTCTGGAGAGAAGTGTTAGGTGAAAATGAAAATTCTATTGGTCACAATGTTACAGAACATAGAGTGCTATGACTCATTTACTGGCATGTGGTTCCTATAGCATACAAAATACCTGACGATAAAATGGCATATCCAAAATGCAAATACAGAAACTTTTCTCCAGCACGAGGCCACAAAACTTTGTTGCACATGTTGGGTGTTGAGGGAGGTCTAGAAATTGTGGCCTGGGCAAGTCTCTGAGCAAGGCCATCAGCCTAACACTGAAGCTCCTCTTCGCTCTCAGGAAGTCGGGTGCCAGCCAGAGAGCTCTGAGCACTGGCATGGGCTGTGGAGCTGAGAACTTCTTCAAAACTGCCCCCAGTATGGCTTGTTCCACCAACCTTGGTCTGAAACAAGGCAAAGAAAGAGAATAGCAAGTTCCTCTACTCACACTGTAGCAAGTTCCATTTGTGTTTCACTCCATGGCCACAGAGAGCTGAGAACTGTTCAAAGCAGGCAGAGCATGCTGGTGGGTGTTGGTTGTTTTTAAAGAGCAAAAGTTACACAAATCATCAAATACAGTATCCCCTTCTCCAATTTTTAAACTTCTCAATCAGAATCATCAACCTGCCTGTGGAATTCATGATAAAGGAACTGACCCCTAGGTAGATTCCAGTTAGGATCATATATCCTGCCAGTGAACTTAGTGTGGTTCTTTACATGAGTACTTCATGCTTGTTTGTTTTTCCAGTTCGGCACAGGCTGATGGGCACTGAAAGGAACTGGTATTTTTGCTGAGTTAAGTGGTCCATCCCCCAGCATCGGTAACATAGCTTCTCTCCAGATATGTGAACTTTTGGGGGTGATTTTGGACTACAGAAGGAATTTTGTAACCAAGCAACCAAACCAACAACTTGCCTCCCTTACAATGCCTGTAGGTATCTAGTAGTGATATGTAAAACAGCATTTTCCTAGGAGAAAAAAGATCCAGTTACATTAATGAAACACAACTGCTCACAAGTCATCTACTTTCAAAAAGCTACAGTTCACTGAATTGGTAAATATAAGTACTAAAACACAGTATCACTTAAAGTCTGAAACAGAGTTTTCCTACTCAAGAAAAAAAAAAAAGCTTTATCTAAAGATTTGGAAATGGCCACGACTGTAAGAGGAGACAAAGCTCATTTGAGAGGGTTGTCTTGCTAAGAGAACATTCTTTTGTGGTTTGCCTTGCTGATTGCCTTACTGATGCCTGCTTTAAGCTGATTCAAGTCTGAAAATAGGGCAAAACTTTCTTACTTCATCCCAGAACTGCAACAGGAATTAAAGAAAAGCTGGTATTTTTCCAGCTTGCCAGTCACCAAACGCTTAGGAAGATTATTTTAAACAAATGAACACTGTGTCCTAAGTTTCCAAAGGGTTAATCCTACGTAATCCTTTGTTTCATCAGCAAGCACAGGAGCTTGCCTAGCTTGAAAGTTCAATAAAACAAGGTAGTAGAATGCTGGATTTGTGCTCTGACAGTTTGAGTCACACTTACTAAAAGTTCCTGTCTCGAGGTAGAAGTTTGTATCCATTCTGTAAGTCATCACCAATTTTTGCAAGTAACAGTACTATATATAGTACTGTTAAATATATTATATATTATTTGCTGGTTGGCCCAGAACTTGCAAGGAAAAGGCAGCAACTGCTTAGTAAAGCTATTACTAAGTTTTCACTGCAAAGCTCATGACTTTGTTTCCCAGTTTAAAAAGTCTCCACAAGAATGTTGGTTCAAACTGATCAGAGTGGGTGTGAAGGCAGAGACTGCTGCTGCACTATTTCAAATAGTTTGGATGAGCTGCATCTGAACTGAGGCACATAAAAATAATAAACATAACTGCAGTTTTATTTTCTGTTTGCTTCTCTGCCTACTCTTCCATAAGAAAACAAGAATGATGTGAGTCACTTTACTAAATGCCTCTGCCAAGGTCTCCAGTAATTGAATAGAGGGTACAGTTCAGCAGTGTTCTGACTTTCAGTAGAGTTTAGGAGTCAGACACTCAGATCCTGTCAGTCTTCAGGGGAAAGTGAATGTATCTCCCTAAGAAAGCTGCAACCCAAAATTCAACCTCAAGAGCAAATAAAATCTAATTTAAAATTTGACTTTGAAATGAATGAAAGCTGAAAATCAGTTTTCATTGGCTACAGAACACAGTAGGACCATTGATTCTGTACCTAATATGAAAAACAAGTAAATTAGTAAATAAGAAAAACTAATGCTGCTGCTACTGTCTGTGGTCAGAAGCCTCACTGGGAAACTCTTCACTTTTTCAGACCACAACAGGTCCCTAGAATCAAAGGGACAACCTATACTTTTCCTCCTGTAGGCCTTCCTAATCTTGCAAGCCTCAGAAGGGTCAGGGAAAAGGAAGAACTATGATGAGACATTCCCAGCTGTCCTCAGCCAGTGTTAGTGGCACTCTAGGGCCACAACTTCAGCTCCCTTCCTGCATCTGCACAAAGAAATTAAAGAGAGAAAAAGAACACAGAAAATATTTCTGACAATGTCAGAGGGTATGACAATAAAGCTGGACAACTAACATTGCATGGGATGTGGAAGCTGACTTTGGACTCAACTTTTTGTCTTGGCAAAAAGGCTTTAAGCTGTCCCTCTCAGGTTGGCCATAGCTGTAGGACAAATGAGTTTATAGAGACTATAGGAGGCCAAAAGCAAGCCAGGGAGCTAGACATACCAACGAGACTAAAAGCCCTGTGAGTAGGTTTAGTGACTGAATTACTAAGCAGGTTCAAAAGCACTGCGCTTCTCCCATGTAGTTTCTTCTAACTATTGAGTGGTAGGAAGTAAAAAAAGTAAATAAATCCATTTCAGACCTCAGGTGTTCCAATGAGGATCTATCCAAATGAGCAGAGGTAGAAAGAACAGGAAAACATAAGCAAGTGGAACATTCGACAACAACAAGCAAGAATTCAGACCTTTCAAGCTGTAGCATCCCACTGCAGGAACAATTTCTCTGATGGAGATGTTGAGCATAAAAAGCATTTGCAGCTAAGGTGAAAGAAGAGGAAGGTGTACAAAGCACTGAGCTGAGGCTACAGAGGTCAGTGTTCTGTTCTAGCTCTGCCACTAGACTTCCTTGGGATGCTGCCTCCCACCTGTGAAAATTTCCATCCCTGACAAGGTGCAGTGGAGATGACATCACTACCCACACTACCATAACTTAAAGCTGTCAGAGCAGCTTCTCTCTAAATAAACATGAACAGGTAAAAGCTGAAAATGATAGTGCAGTTCAGCATCCTTTGATGCACAAGCTGATTTAGAAAAATAAAACTAAATCATTCTCCCTGCAACTCCATACTTTCCTCAGACACTGCCTGGAAAATATTACCCGCTGTAGGATTTCACAGTGGTATGGAAAAAAACAGACCTTCCTCATGCAATTGCTGCTTCAGTTCTAGTGGTAATCTGCATTTTATGTAACAAGGAGTGCCTGTCCCAAGTGGAAGGACACCTTCCTCCACTTTCATGTTTTATAAGTTTTAATGTCCATTGACATTAATCCAGTATAGTCAGTTCCACCTAAAAAAAAGGTAATAAATTTGGCCCTTGCCCACTAATGGACTGTACTTAGAATATGTTGGAATCTTTCTATAGCAGTAAAACGCCACTTTATGGGCACACTTTGTCAGATGAGTAAGAACCATCTGAAGAAGAAAACCTCTTGTTCTTCAGGCTGAAAAGATTAGCTCACTGCAAATTTGCCATTCGCTCTCTTGCCTTAACAAGTGTTATTAGTGGTGACTGATAACTTTGTCATCAGATCATCTAACAGCAAATATATATATATAATTTTGAAATTTTAAATTCAGACAAAACATTGAAAATAGAGAGGAAATGAAGAGCTGTTTTAAGGATAGACTGCTTCACCATTAAGAGCCACACAGGTGGCATGAATTAAACCAGTTACATGGCAGCTCTCACCAGCTGAGCATGCAGCTCTTGGCAAGTGGGTCTCTAGTGCTGAAAGGACTTGAGTTCACTATGTAGGCAAAAAGCTGTGTTTGTCTGGCAGGGCACAGCACAAAGTTCTTAAGACCATATCACTTTCAAAATCTGACCTTGTGTCACATGCCACATGGCTCTGCTTCATGCAGCATAATCACATGGTCACACCTGAGATATCCCTACTTTCTACTTTGGTACAACCATATTTTTTGGTATTTTTGAGACCACTTGTTTACTTTGGCAGACAGCAGAAGCAATTTTGTAGTAGTGAAACAGAGAGACTATTTTTTCTGCATGTTGTCTTCATTTTCTATTAGTACTCTTGCAGTTCCATGAAATTCTGGATGGAACAGCACATTCAATCAGTTTCCCATACAAATGATAGAGATGTCTTTAAGCATGATAGATACACTTCAAGCATAGCCGTGTAACTCAGCCTCTAACCATTACCTTAAGGCTTGTGACAGTGGTCTCAACCTTCTCTTCAAATGATTTGAAAGTGGGAGAATTCCTAAGAGAAAAAGAAAGTTGAAGGAAGGAGAGTCAGTTGCAAACTTAATGAGGTAACTTCACGATTTCATTAATTTTCACCAGGCAACAATAGTAGGAAAGAGTGAAGACTGGCTGGCAGCACAGGGCTATAGACTGGTAGGGTATGAACAATCACTTGTGTTACTGTCTATCAAATCCAATTAAGGTAATCAGATGAGTATTTTTTAGCTACCAAATTAGAAAAGCTGAATCTCCTTAGTAAACCAGTGACTGGTTTGATGGTTTTCTGAATCATTATGTTCTACAGTGAGAGTATGGATCCCCATCGAGATCCATACACAAGGTGCCCTCTAGTTGCTTAGAAAGATGTATCTTTTCCCCTCTTACCAGCAGCTTCCCCACTGCTGAAAAATCCATCTCCCATGTGGAAATACATACTAGAACTAAACAAGCTGAAGTACAAAAGCTTGTCTCCTCCTCTAGTGGCTCAGCCAGCACAAAAGACTTGGACAAATCGACCGTGGGTAAAGGGAGTTTGCAGTCTAATATTCCCTTCTGCTTTTCTGCTCCTTGCTTGACAACGGAGAGCTCAATTATAGCATGCTTTGTGCTTCATTATTAGTGAAGAGCCTCCACTGTTGTTCAGCAGGGTTCCTCTTGTTTAGTAAAGGGAGTACAAAACAAAGAGGTAATAGGAACTCCCTAAGCCCAGTACAGTATAATGAAGCAGTTACTTAATGATTTAGTTCTTAGGCTTTTTTCACCTACTGTCATATACTGAGTTTTTCCCACACGCTTAGTATGGAGCAGAAATATTAATATATTTAAAGACTGAGAGGGTAAAAAGAAAAGTAGATACTAATTTTACTGAAAACATTAAGAGCTTTACTTCATGAGACACTGATATTTGGCAACAGTCAAGTAAAGCATGATTACAGCCATTCAAATACAAAAGCACTCATAAAAAATCCCTGCATAGGTGCATGATCCAAAGGGAGTGGAAAGCATTTCTGACATTAATGGGCTTTGGATGATGTTCTGGAGACAGCAAAGCAAATGATTTTCAGGTTCAGTAATACAAATCTGATAACATTCAACCACTCAAATACATTTCAGAACTGCTTTCTTTACTCAAAAGATTGAACCAGAGGTTAAACAGTTAATGCAATTAAAAGAAAAAAGAAAACAACTAACAACAAAACCACAGATGGCCAATCCTGTGGTCCTTATCTACATGAATAACCTTAATTGATTGAAGTCATCTGACTAAAAATTGCAGGATTAGGATCAAAATATGCAAATCCATCCTCATTACAATATTGAACATCAGTATAGAAAGTACAATATGAGTAGCACATTACCTCATTGCAGGCATGCTTATGGAATGGCGAATAGAGTAGCTGTGGGATGAAAGCAAAAGATAAGAAAAAAGCTGTAAAATTCTGTTTACAACATGATTATAACACACCATTGTTATGTCTTGAATGCATATTTATAGTGCAAGTTAATTTAAGAGTAATGATACTCCATTCCTGATGGCAACAGCTTGTCAAACTCACCTGAAATCCAGTTCACTTTTGACACTGAAGATCTTACCACCACACTCTCCTTCAGGTGATCAGCAATCGCATAAGGCTCAAAGAGTGATGCAGAACAGTCCCTGGCAATATGATTTAAAGGATACAGAACCCTGCTATCTACAAAAACATGCAACATGACAGAAGAACAGAGAGCATCTTCATATTCCTTAGTCATAGACAATATGCTCTGTATTGGGTGAATACAAGACACCTCAGGCTTGCGAGCCTGAGCACTGCTCATGCAAAGCAGGCAGCTGCCTAGCTTTGTTGCAAGTACAATGCATATAGCCCAAACAGCCAGCACAAGCTCCCAGTTTTTAGAGCTTCCTGCACAAAAAGCTATCTAAACAAGAGGTTACTTCAACAGAGACGACCCTCACAGCTGCAGCAGTTCCTGTCTCTATTTCTCTGAGAAACTTCACCCTTCCCTTCACACCTCAACATCACCAAGTGTAGAAAGCACTGTTCTCCAAAGCTTCTATCCCACTTCTACATGCCACACTTTCTTTTTCCATCCTCAGACTTCCCAGCAGCACACATACTGGAAGGTTGGAAGGCAGAGGATGGATTCTCCAGAACACTCAAAGATCCTCTTCTGCACCTCTATCCCTGCAGCTGGCTGCCCATCCTAACCTCTTGAGTTAACTAGCCACATTCTCCCAGCTGGGCCACCAAGGTCAGCTCTGCTGTTACAACATCTGCTGGGAAGCATCAAGCCAGTTCTGAATATTCTCTATTTGAAGTGCAAGAACTGTTCAAAATTACATTTGCATCTGAACATTATGATTAAGTTGCGCATAGCAAAAGTATGTATTGTTTCAAAAATCCATGTATGGCTACTTTCAGTGTTGCCTGACAGCTGCAGCTTGGTCTGACTGAAAAGGGTAAGAGTTTTAAGGGACACCAATATATGGCTGCAAACAAGTAAAGCATGATTATAGCATTAAAAACAAAAAGAGAGCACTCATACATATTTTTTCTAAACTATACAAATTCAGAGAGACACTGTGTCCATAAATACACAAAAGCCACTTTTTTCTGGATTCAAAAATAGGCGTGGGGGGAAGAACTGTTTGGCAAGAAGGAGGGACAGTGAGAATTACATAAACCATTTCTGCCGTAAATATTTCAAGGCTTTGCTCAACTCAGATAGACAAGAACTGACAGCAGATAATACAGAGTTTTCATGTTCAATTTTTCACATCATTTTTCTGATTTATGAAAGATTGGCCCAAACACTTCTGGAGTGCAGATCTTTAACAATTCTAGTTAACTGAAACAAACATGTTTGCTATGTTAGTCTTGTAACACATGACAAACAGGCAGAAAACAAGCATTTGGAAGTATTTCAGCATAGATTGCTCCTCTTCTAGTAGCAAAACATTTCAAAGCTCAGAATAAGAAGATTACATTGCACCAAATTAAATTTGCACAGCTGAGAAACGGCATGTGACAGACAATCTGAATACTAAGTGTGTATTTTACTGAGTTCATCTTTTATTTTCTTTAAAGAGGTGAGGATGCAAGCTATAGGAACAGTGACAACATGTTCACGTTTTACTAGAAGCCTCAAACAGAAAGCTTTTCTAAAGGCACTTGTGTCAATGATGGTGAGAGATTTCAGAGGCTCAGTGCAGAGGCAAAGGAACACAGATCTTTCATGACAAAGACTGCTAGGCGCTACATTTTAGTTTCATGTCAGAGTGAGACAGAAAGGTCAATCTGTATCACATTTTCACAGTGAAGTAAAAACCTGCATTTGGATGACACTTGGCTGGATAGAGAAGGTTTTCTTGAACTGCCCCATGCACTGGCAATGCTACAAGGCCGGACAGACTGCGGGGACTCATGGCTGTGCGGGGCCCCTCTGCTGGGTTGAGCTGACGTCAAGCCAACTGCTTATGGAATCTTTCAGCAAACGTTATTCATCATATGCTGAAGTGCTTTGTAGCATCAATATATTCAAGCTCCAAAGAAGATAAAGACCCTGTTTTACTAATTAAGTTAAGAACTTGTCTTACCTTTGGAAATTTTCCCAGGACTACAGACTTCTAAACAGTCAGCATGCACACTTCATGGCTAATATGGTTTTACCTTATTGATGAGGTGGTAATTTTTTTTTTTTATTATTATTATTATTATTTTTTAATGAATCTTCATAATACTCTGCTGGCTGAACTGATTTTTTTGTGGAGTGTTTGCTGTTTATGTTCTAACCTCTGACAGAAAAAGATGGTTAAGGGAATGGGATTACATAAAAGTAGATTTTCCCAAGAGCAGCATCTTGTAATGCATTCATTATTTGAATTTAAGACAAAACTACTTAATTGCAAGGCAAACTCACTCTAGGCACTTAGTCCAGTCCTTTCCTCATTACCCAAACTATGCTTTATAAATGAGGCGTTACACTTCATGTAGCCAAGTTTTTATCATACATATCAACACTGAAAATAAAAAGGTTACTGTGTTACCTTCCATAAAACAAACCCTGCTAAATATAGAGGCACCATGCAAGGAATAATGTGTCTTACCTAATAGAATGTGATCTTTGGTGGATGCACAAGAAAAGAAAAGCAAGAGTTAGAAGTATAACAAAAATGCAATAAAAATATACATATATATATCTGCAGCATGCCAAAGTGCCCAAGGAAAAAATCATCCTCATTCACATTACGCTGTGGATCAGCTTAGATTCCTTCAAGGCAAGAATTTTCACGCACTCCTTCACCACACACAGTCACACACTGTGTACAGAAGGGAGGAGAAGTTGTGCCTGCTAAACTTTGCATCCTCACTCTTAGGTCAGGTTTAACCAACGCTAACTGGTTTCCCTCCCCAAGTCCTACCTTAACTTCATAAAAGAGGAAGTACAGGCTAGTTTGAAATTTACATGTACAGCAGCAAATACTTGTTTTTCTTTGCCTCTTTTTGGATTTCTTAATCATCTCTAAGTTGAGGCGGGTACAAAAGATAGAGAGCTTTTTAATTCCTAAATTGACATTTTCTAAAATACTTCTTTCTTGTTTAAAATAACACTTGAAGCACTTTGACGCTGCTTTCCGGCTCACAGGAAACTTAATTAAGGCAGTAGAACTAGGAGAGTCGCACTGACATACAATATTTAAAGGATCTCATTAAGGTTCCGAAGTTGAGAGATGATGAGGCAGACTCCCTCTCCTTCATCAGTGTATTACTGATGCAGCCTTTAATTACAGACACTTCAAGGGAACACCTGAATCCCGCAGGGAGCCAGAGAGGTAGCACAGACTTAATGAACGTCACATCAGTGGTTACTCTCTTGACATCTTTTTCCAGTGTGTGGTGTGACATATTATTGACTGCACACTATTCACACCTCGCTCTGAAGAAAAGCAAGGATTTCTTCATTGATGTTTACAGGGCTCATTATCACGTACACATGCACTTCTCAAACATACATGGATTTATCTGCATCTCTCATCGTTTCTCCTTTGTTCATCCAGCCCCATTGAAGCACTGATAATTGTTCTGATTCTCTTCCGAATTTATTCCTGTTCACTTGTACACCCTGCACTGACACAAATACTTCAGCTGAAGCCCTATCTGAGCTGACCAGTGCAACTCCCTCCCAAATCTTGGATATACAGCACTCCTGCAGCAAATGCTGGAATTAAGCTTAGATTAGCAGAAGTAGCATGACAGCATGGACTCATGCTGCATTTGCGAGCCACTAGCCCAGCACATACCAAGTCCTTACCTTAACTGCAGAGCTGATGACCTGGCTGCTCTGTACTCGCTACCTCTGCATTTGACTTTTTATCATCTGTTAGTGCAGCACTTTACTCCTCCCTTCATCAGATTTTATTTTAACATCTCATTTTGAATTCTAATCTTGCTGTCTAAAGAGCCTGCATTCCCTCCCATTCCCTCCCATCTAGGTGGTTTATGTGTACATATGATGCCATCATCTAAGTCAGCCGAGGAATTGCTGAAGTGTAACAGACTCAGGACAGAAGCCCAGAAGCCTGCTAAATCCTGTGTTACGATGAGCTACTGACACCTACTCCTTGAATGTAATTGTCAACTCCCTATGCCCTCTTCCTGCTAAAGCAGTAACACCTAAACTATACTTCTCCAGCTCGCTTAGAGGACTGTGAAAACAGTAGGCAGAGCCTTACATAAGTCAGGTTCCATCATGACCCCTGCCCCTAATCCATCCTCTATGACAGGTGGTGGTGCCAGTTTAAGGTAGTTTTCTTGACAAACTCATTTTTGATATTGTCATTGTGCTATCATCTAGATGCTTAAAAAGTAACAGGTTAATGCTTTTCCCTAGACTTCAGCCATCTCTGAAGGAAAAACCATCTGCCACCATCATGCCACCAACCTCTCCCTGCCTGCACTCTTCCACCTCTTTCCACGTGTGTCTTTCAACTTCTGGAATAAGGCATCATACTACCTTCATTCATCTTCAGAGTGGGCTCACCCCAGGAACTGAATTTGAAAGGGCTCCACATGATAATGTAATTAAAGAGAACGTATGAGACAGCTGAATGAAGGATGTATAAGCAGTATAACTGCTGCTGTCCTAATCTTCATGCATGCCTCTGTTAGCTTAATCGTCAAATAGATTTCCTTGTATAGCAACGTACCTGGTAGTGTACATATAGTACTAAAATGTATGCTGTTTCCTTACTGCTGTGGCATCTTTTTTGTTTTTCTTTTAAAATAAACAAACAAATTCTCCCACTTGGTATGACAGCTTATCTCTATAGAAGCCATGAGCAGAGCTGAAACTCTGAGATCTGCACAGACAGCTGCAGAGCAGTCCAATAGTATTGCAGGACAAGATCCAAACATTGCCAGTATGCAAAGCAGCAGGGGGTAAAACCCCTTGGCCCCATATCACATCTCTGCTCAACATGGCAAGAGACTTTGAAATACCCAAATGTCTGGGCCCAGGTCTGTCAGAAGCACACTACTGCTCTACAAGAAACCTGGAACTCCCCTCTTCTACACTGCCTTCCTCCTCCATGTCAGAAAACGTTAACAGAAATAATATGAGATGGAGATGAAGTGGTAAGAAAATCTGGTGGCAACAGGCTGACTGTAAGACCATTCAAAATCATCACTGCCACAGATGGGGTAAAGAACAAACATACCAGACTGCTGAACATATGGGGAATTACAATGATTATCTAGATTTTATAAAGCAGTTTCAAGTGTCCATTCTGAATGAAAGCAGAACCGGGATTTGGATCTGGATGCCACTGGTGAGCATCAGCCTTAATGCCTAAGCAACAAAATTAAGCCAGAGTCTGATGTGTGTTTAAATCAGCATTACGGAAAGGGGCAAAGGTAACGCATGTGCTTGATCACTGAAATAAAATGATCTGGATTACCAAAAAAAAAAAAAAAAAAAAAAAAAAAACATTGAAACAATGAATACATGCCTTCTTACAGCTTATTCCTCCAACAGTGGCCAGCACTGGAGTAGGTGAAAATATTTTTAAACCAGGCCATTTAAGTGGTAAGGTTTAAAGTGCGACCCCTCACAGAAATGTATCTTATGCCAGTTTCATTGCTGGAATAAGCACATGGTTATTCCAGATTTAGGGTGTTCAGCAAATGTAGCATGCTCAATTCGTGTCATGCTTCATGTAACTAGGGGACACTGGCTCTGGTTCTTGTTTCTTCATTGTCATGTGCCTACAAAACAAAAACAGCATGCCTCCACAAAAAAATGGCAGAGCTGGTAAGTTCATATTTTCCTAAAAATTTCGCAACCAGTTTTGAGGTAACGTTTTTTATCACAGAAAGCTACTAGAACCAAGCTTATCAATTAATTCAAAACTTATGGACTCAGCCTCTTGGCTAAAGGGCTAATGAGATAAATACTACCCATCTGCTTTCCAAGTGTTAGTCAGAAGCACAATCACCATGGGGTGGGGGGTTGGTACTGACAGGGAGGAGAAACGAATTTGATAGCAGTCAGTAATTAAGGGCAGTATTAAAAGAAAAACATGCTCTATTGCAGTGAAGACATTTCTGCATTTGCAGAAATTTTACACCCTATGCAAAACACAGTAACAAGACCTGAGAAGTACTGAATTGTTGGTCATCCTTCCCTCTACCATCAAGAACCAGTGTGCTAGGTATTTGCACATCAACTCTGATCCCTGCTGTAAGGATCCAAAGCACTGAAGCAGCAGCTACTGTTCACCAAGCACTGGCCTTGTCTTTGTTACATAAGAAAGTGTGAGGAAAGAACATAGGATGAAACAGAACATGTGTGCCACATGGCGCACAAACTCCTCGTCATGAATTTCTCAAATATATACTATATAGCTATGAAAGAAGGAAAGGCAGTAAGAATAAACAGCAGTAGAAAAAAAATGTGAAAAAAAAAAGCCATACACAACTGAGCCTGAGGCTGGAAAAAGGCAATATCATAAAAACAAAGGAAATCGTGAGTGACACAAAAGATGACATTAGGACTGTATTCAGTATTTCTCATACAGAAGAGCGAGAAGGCATCAGAAGGAAGACCAGGCATATATACTGAGAGATGTCCAAGTGTATGGAGTCAAACAGCTCTTAGCTTATGTTCATAAGCTAGTTGCAAGCCACTGACTGGATTTCCATTTTCAACTTTGATGTGGAAACAAACATTGTAAGGTGAATCATATTGTGATGAAGATTTTCCTTTTTTTCAACTTGCACCTAGAAAAGCAGTAGTACTTTTGTAGAGGTTTTGTTTGGCTGTATGTAGATGGTAAATATGACTCTAAAGATTTCAGAAGATTCAAATTAATAAATGAGTGAAAAAAAAATTTGCATAAAAAACTCCAAAATGATTTGAAGCACTGTAAAATGGATTACTGCAGTGCAATGACCAAAAAGTAAATGTACACTAGTATCTCTAACAAATGAGACCCTTATTCTAATATTCAAGTCCATTTATTTCATCACCAAAAAAAAAAAAAAATCAACTCCCTCAAACACCCAAGAAAAAATTCTGTAATCCTGCTGCCAAACTGAAAACTTAAGTGTTGATTTACGGTTTACAATTTCTTCTTTTATGCTCTCATTTTGAGGAACCTTAGGTTTAATACTTTCAAAGATACACCAATATATGAAACCTGACATTTTAGTACTTAAATGGTAATTCTTCCCCTCAATCCCTGTTATTTCCATCATAGTTTACCTGTCTCCAATGATGAAACAGATCAAATAAAAAAAAATAAAAATAAAAAAGGAAAAAAGGACAAGGCAGTAAGAGTTTGCTAGATAATAAAAATCCACCTTCAGGATGTGGTACTACTTTTGTTACATCCTTTGAACATTCTGAAAAAGATGATAAAAAATAGCCTGAAAATTTTTTTTTTATTACTTATCTTTCCACAAATATCTCCAAAGTATGCTTGTTTTCCTCAGATGATCTTCATGTCCATGATACATGTATGAGTAAAACTGGATTAATAGAGATCTTACTGCAGTATTTTGTTCCATTTTATTGTACATTTCCTTCAGCTTGCTAAGCTGTTCCAAAAGGATTATTTGTTTATTGATAAAAACAGGACTCAAATAAAAATGTTACCTTCATTCACTGTTACCCCTTCTTTTTGGTTCAAAACAATGAATGTTATAAAATACTCCAACTACTTGAAATATTAGAACACTAATGTGGACCAAAAAGAAAAGCTGATAGGCTTTTATATTGTTTCTCCTCAAAGTAAGGACAGTGAAACAGCAGCTCCTATACCTCATATCTCCAAACTTCTTGCTGATAGCAGTTCCTACATTGCTGATAGCTGCTGTTGCTTTTTGTCCCGCATGGCTCAGGGTCTCATGTGTTTTCTTGTACCTGGAAAAAAAAACAAAGCAAAAATAAGAATACGTATTTTAAAAAGAGAGATAAGAATGCTCTGCAATTTATTCCCTCTTTCCTTATTTCTACATTTTATAGTCTCATCCACTGTAAGGCTAAGAAACATAGTAACTTGCACAAAACAAATCACAAAGATGCCCACTTCTGCACAGCTTCGTAAATGCAGTTTAATCCTAATGTGAGCAAAGAGCTCCTCCTCTCCCCATTGCATTTAGCGTCTTCCAAGAGAGTAAGAAGAAGCTGTTTAAAAGCAAAATGCCATGATCTGTTGAATACCTGATTTATACAGTTTCTGTAAATTCACATCAAATAAGAATTCTCTCAGCAAACACCAAAATTCTGGCACAGAAGAATCAGGAAACATACAACTCTGCTCTTTCATGTATACACAGATTAGAAACACACATATATACAGTAGATACACTTCAAAGTTATTTACTGATATTTCAGATTACACAAAATAGATCACATCTTTTCCCGTAACATAAATTTTTGTATTTTTTAATTTTTCAGAGTAAAGGAAGAAGGTTTGATAAGAGAAAGATGAAAAATCTAGACAGTGAATGCGTATTCTAAATAGCACTGATTCCATTCTGAAGTCACTCAATTCGTGTACAGCATATACATTCAAACACAGAATCTTCTTAATTTACTGATTTAGGATATACGCTCTGCTCTACAAAGACCCTTTGGAATGGTTAATTTGCATCCTCAGAGTCATCAATGAGCTTTTCTGTACAGATGCTTTTTTTTTGCTGAATAAACTAACTCTGAGCACGTCAGATGTTTCCTTCTAAGGAAATTATCTGAAACTCCCCATGACGCAGACAAGCTCATAATTGGAAATACTGACCTAGTAACAAAAGCAGAGCATAGCAGAAAATTACTCTTTGTATCCCGTGGTGTGCCTTGGCAGAGAAGAACTGCAGAAATGATCATGAAAAATTCAGAAGTACAATTCCATTGGTCCTACTTCTCCTTTGAACAAGTTTTGTAAGATTGCAGATATGTACCAAAACACACCAGAGATTAATGCAAAAATCCCCCTGCCTAGTTCTTAAACTGGAAGCAGAGTGCTTTCTTCTAACTTTTAGGCATATGAAAGCTATATAACCTTGTGGAGATACGAGAAGTAAGAGAAGTCCACCATTTGCAATACAGCACACTACATGTTTTTGTCAGTCCCTTTTAGCCTTGGTAGCATCTACTGCTGAAAGTCTCCTGCTGAGGACTATGTTGTACAAACCATGGGTCAGAAGGAAGATGCTGAGCAATGCGGTATTCTTTCAGACCATATTCTATCAAAAAAAATTTTCCCCAATACAAATACTGGGACTTTATGTCCCTAACCCATAAAATATCTTAAAGACTGCCTAACAAGTTCTAAAACTGCCAAGTGAAATGTGCCATTCTGTGAAGGAGCTTGTCTTGGTTTCCAATGAACAGAAAAACAGCTTAAAGGAAGGATTTTAGACTGAGATACCAGAACTCAAAGAGACCTACAGTTTGTTAGATAACTTGAATTAAACTCAAACACTAAATCGGAAGGGTAACAAAGGCTAAAACAATGCAACAGTAACAGAAGGAGCACTGGTTACGCTGTTTGTTTTAATTTTTCAGGGTCAGAGTACAAAGAAGGTCAGAGAGATCATTTCTGTTGGGTTTCCTTTCTCTGTAGCCCTGCTGTTTCTGACTGGACACAAGATTGCAATGCTCTTATTTCACCGAGGCCTCATCCTGCAGCTTGACTAATTTAATCTCTATCATTCTAAGTGGACATATTTTCACCTCATAAAATACAGAGACACTAAAATAGATGTTAATGATGCCTCATTCAAACTATGAGGACATACCTTCTTGATAAGTGTTGTCTACAAAATTCTGTGTATATATTCAATGAAGTTGATAATCATGTAAAAATATATCTAGGGACAAATACTATTTAAGCACAAATTGACAGTATGAAATAAAGTACTTTGCAGAACTCATTCTGAATTTTTTAACAATACACTTCGTACTACACTTTATGCATGGACACGTTTATATTTATGGGATGGTATCTCCACGTCTTGCCTTTGTGCTGCAGGTTCTTCATGCTGCATAAACCCATTAAGAGAATAGTCCCAAATGCTTCTATACAGCAGAGAGACATAATTTCAACTATGAAACAGGTGAGCCCCTTAAACGTTTCTGAATCATAGAGTTGCTCAGGTTGGAAAAGACCTTAAAGATCATCGAGTCCAACCACAACATACTTACAACATACTACCTTAACTCTAACAACCCACTGCTAAATCATGTCCCTGAGCACCACATCCAAACGATTTTTAAACACATTCAAGGATGGTGACTCAACCACCTCCCTGGGGAGCCTATTCCAGTGCTTAACAACCCTTTCTGTAAAGAAGTTTTTCCTGATATAAACCTCCCCGGCACAACTTGAGGCCACTTCCCCTCGTCCTGTCACCTGTCACCAGTGAGAAGAGACCAACCTCGCTCTTGCTGTAAGCATCTTTCAGATATTGAAAGAGAGCAATAAGGTCTCCCCTCAGCCTCCTTTTCCCCAGACTAAACAGCCCCAGTTCCTTCAGTCACTCCTCATAGGGAGCTTGGTATTCTCCAAGCCTTTCACCAGCCTTGCTGCCCTTCTTTGGACTTGCTCCAGCACCTTAATGCCCTTTCTGTGTTGAGGTGCCCAGAACTGAACACAATACTCGAGGTGGGGGGGCAGGATTACTCCCCTAGTCCTGCTCACCACACTATTCCTGATACAAGCCAGGATGCCATTGGCCTTCTTGGCCACCTGGGCACACTGCTGGCTCATATTCAGCCGACTGCCCATCAGTACACCAAGGCCCCTTTCCATCAGGCAGCTTTCCAGCCACTCCTCCCCAAGCCTGTAGGGTTGCCTGGGACTGTTGTGACCGAAACATTAACACTGTTGTGACCAGAACACTACCTTCATCAAAAAACACCTTTCTGGAACTGGTTGAAATAACACTGATTATGGCATTTCAACAAATAATGTAATTTTTTTTCTGTAAATCCTCTAAATACGAAGTCTTCCTTGGTATTTCTACTAGCAAGAAGGACATGGAAACGGTCTTTATGTTCCTAATACTTCTGATGTTACACAACGGCATAAATCCAGCTAAGACTGTTATGCAACTGGTCTTTTTTCAGCATCAACTAGCAAAATGACCTTTGACACGAACTCCGCCATTCCCTCTAGCAATGCTGAAGAAGCTTTAAGGAACAAAAAAGCAACAAAGGTAAAAATGCTGTGCAACATGGAATGCCTGGCAGCAGAGGCAAGAAACAACAGCTTCCATCACCGATGATTACCTTAAAAATCAATCTCCCCCATCCTTGCGATAACGGTGATATGCACCATTCATATCACCATGTCTTCTTCATAAATAAATGATCTTTCCACAGAGCACACTTCCCTACTGTAATTAATTATGCTCTTTATTTATATTCAGAAGAGTATTTTGGTTCAGATTATTTTTTATAGCTATGTTGTTGTCACACCATTCATTTTATACCTTGCTAATGTTACTATTTTAGTACTTCTGACCTCCAACATATTCTTTCCGACCTCTGGGAATCTTCTCAATTGTATGCCACACCAATAATAGGAGCCAACAATGTTCACATTTTTATGCAATGCATTGCTTTCCTACAGTCACACATCAGCATCATGGCTATGATTCTAAAAGCATTATGCCACATGTCCCGTAACATCAGCAGAAGTAGAAACAGACTAACTGGCTACAGGAGTCTCTTGATTTATTCAGTTACAGCAGGAATGCCTTCGCTGTTTGTGTGGCACCTAAACATACTCCACAACACAGGACAATTACTTGTGGTGAATAACAAGGATCAGATTTCATGCTTTTTACTTATCACTTACTAGTAAATACTTACACTGTATTTTGTAGGCAAAAAGATTAAACAGATACCGTATCCGAACTGTAAAATTGTGAATCAAGCTCATTGTGACATTACAAATATTAACTTCTTTCATATGACTTTACCTGAAAATTGTATCCATAAATTTCTGATTATAATTTGGATTTTAAAATAAGGAATATCCTTTACAAAAAAGAAATTTCCAACAAAACTGATATTATTAGAAGTTATCATAAAATATGTTGATATGGCAGTTATACTCTGCTGATACACTCTTCCTAAAACATGTAAAAGAAGCTTACATCTCCAGTATTGTAACATACTCTGTTGACAGACAGATTTATACCATATTTTGAATGCGTTTTTACCTTCATATAAGGCATTTAGGTCAGACTATCATACGACGAAACTGTCTCGCTAGCTTATTTTTACAGCCAACTACATTAAAGAAGATTATTATTTCATTCTCGCATTATGTCTTATGAAATGGTGTTTCACATAAAACACAGTTAAGCAGGAGACATACAAAGAGGTCAGAGAACTAGATGTTTAAATGACCAACATCATCTGCAAGATAAGATGGGATAATCATACTGCATGGTATTTGATCTCATCTCAATACAGAACTGCCCTTCATACAGCAGAGTTAAATCTAACCAGCCTTCATAGGCACAGTATATGAGTTCCTGACAGAAGAAGGCTGCAAACACAACATTCATGTTTTGCATGGCCATCTGCATATTTGACCTACTAGTGAATTAGAAAGATTTTAAAATCAGATTCCATAAAATACAACACCACATACTGCTAATCAGTACATCTTCATTCAGCATTGTTCTTCTTCATCAATGCTTGCTTGCAAAACTAATCAATTTGAGAAACCAACTTCTGTGACAGAGCTTACATAAGATGCAAGAAAATGCAAACAATTAACAACAAAATCATGTAGAGCAGAACCTGGTGGCACAAGCCACATCCTATGGAGTTTGCCTCTTCTTTCTTTTCAAACTATTAGTCAGATTAAGAACGACATTTTCTGGAATCGGTGTAAAGCACCTGGGTCTCTGAGAAACTCTCAACTAGAAAACTATTTTGCTGTTGATTTTCTGTGAAAAATAGAGAGTATTAAATAAATTACACTAATGCTAAATAAATGAATAAATGTATATGTGAATGACAGATAATACGTACTTAAATGTTCATATTATCTATACATATTCTCTAAGAGCATCCATATTTCCATTCTGCCTACAAATGAACTCTGAACTGTTTGGTTTAAATGCTCACCTGAAATTCATTCCAACTTCAGACACAATAAGAGATTTACTTTTTTGACATTCCTCCCTTTGCCAGATATTCTAAGAATGAATTGAAACCATGCTGGCCCCTTGATGGGTGCAAATGCCTAAATCATTTAAAGGAGCTATACCCCAAGTAGCTCCTCTCCCAGAGAGAGAGAAAGGGCTGAGCTGAGGGAACAGAACCTCTTCAGGCTGCGTGGAACCTGCCTCCAGCCAGAAATCTGTGTGCAGCATGCAAACTTTTAAGTTGAAGAAGGGAAGATTTAGGTTGGATGTCAGGGGGAAGTTCTTTAGCAAGTGAGTGGTGAGGTGCTGGAACAGGCTGCCCAGAGAGGCTGTGGATGCCCCGTCCCTGGAGGTGTCCAAGGCCAGCTTGGAGGGGGCCCCGAGCAGCCTGGTCTAGTACTAAATGTGGAAGTTGGTGGCCCTGCCTGTGGCGGGGGGGAGAGGGGGCTGGAGATTCATGATCCTTGAGGTCCCTTCCAACCCAAGCCATTCTGTGATTCTGTGAAACTGCTGTGTTCAGCAGGCAGGAGATAGTCATGAGTCAGGAAAGGTGTCAGGCAACAGTGACAAATATTCTGTACTGTCCTGCAGTGTAGTCTTCAAAGTCATGGAAAACACTGGGGATACAACTCTGTGAAAGGTTTGACTTGTACAGTGTAGCATAGAATGGAAGAGAAACAAGCAGTTGTGATACAGTTATTATCAGGGTAGAAAAGACATAATACATTGGCTCAAACATTGACAAGCTTAAGACATTCCAGGACAAAACTTCAGAATATATCACACCTTAAACTGTGCCAATAACACTGTCTGTGGGCTCTGTACTGTAAACTATATGAAAATAAACTGTACAGATTAAATACATCCCCGCCTCCCTTTTCCTTTCTTCTCTTTCCCCTTCTCTCTTCTTCTTCCCTTCTTTTTCCCCCCTTCCTGTTCCTTCCTCCTCTTCCCTTCTTTTTTTTTTTCTTTTCTCTCTTCCGTTTTCTTACCATGTCCGTTTTCTCTTTTCCATTCAGTTTTTCTTTATCTTTTCTTTCCCTTCTCTTATTATTCCCCGTCTCTATTTTCACTGAATCTCTCCTGGATATTTTAAATCCTGGTCATTTCAGAGATTCCAGTTCACATTTAGGCCACCCCTCCTTATACTAAGATATACGATTTACAGATATCTATAATGAATGTACATATTTTCTGGAGTAAAACCATAATTACTGTGAATTTTTCTTCAAGAAACACTATATTCAGAGATCTGAAACAGATCACCTGAAGTCCCTATGGAATTTTCACTAGCTGAAGCTTCTGATGTAAACGAATATACATTTTTCAGAAAAGGGACAATGAAAATAGACTATGATGTTAACTTGTTCAAGTCCTTTCTCCAATCTTATTTTCCATTAGGCCATCCTTCCACATTCAAGGCCAGAGATATATGCAGAAAAGTGGCCCAAAAAAGCCAACAAAACCAAGCCTTTGAAGAAGCTGGGAACATTGCCTGACCTGACCCAAAGGACACTGAAAATTACTGGAAATGAGAGGCTTCTTTTACTTTTATAGAGCTCACACCCACACTCAGGTAATGTACTTGCTAAAGTCAACACTCCTGTTTCTTCACTTCTACAACGAGTACATGTACTTTCAAATTTAGAGAAGAAAATGACAAAAGGTGATTACATATTACAATGAACAGAAACACCCACATTTCTATTACTACCACTCGTAACAAGCATGTGTGTGGGAACATATTATACTAAGTTCATAAAAGTCACAGTAGGCCTGTGGTTGTCCAGAAATTATAGCCAATTTCCTGAGAAAATTCTAAGCCTCTGGAACACACTGCTATGTATTTAAAGTTATACTAAAGGAGGCTCTGAGTACTGTATATTTGAAGTCCAAAATGCATGCAGAGCAACTATTGCTTTCTATTTTCTCATCACCTGGTAGAAAGTTAAATTACAAAACACGAGTTCACAGTATTTGTGGAAACCCATACTATTATCCCCAGGTACCCTATCAGCAGAACTAAGCTGGCACATATAGCTTTCAATGAGTAGTCAAGGATGCAATCCTTATTCTGTTCCTGGAGGAAAGGGCCAAGTCCATGTTGAATGCCCCTTTCCCAGATCTCAGGCAGATGTTACATATAAGAGTATAGCAATACTGAAGCCTTCCTAAGTGAGCTACAAAAGTATGCCAGTGTTAGAGAGTGCCTCAGGCACTGTCATGGAAACATGCCTTTCAGAGTTAGCACTTACAGCTCTCTTGATTCTGGTCACTTAACTCATGTGATTTTCTGTTTCTAAAAGTGACTATTTTGTCTGTGAGAGGAAAAGACGAAAAGCTTGTTTGGAAACACGGTTTTGTCAGATTCCTAACCTAGATGCTTCCACTTTCCATCACCTCAAAGCAGTCCTAATGCCCCAATTCAAATTACTAAGTATATGGGCTTTGAGACATTTCACTGCTACAGCTCCTGAAGAGAGAATACGTTTTCTTTCAATTTTTAGCTACTGTAATGATTTATTGGCCACTAAAGAGCAGCTCCCTACAGTAGTCTGAATGTCTGGGGTACTAGTTTTGGTGTTTTTAGTAGCAAAACCAACCAAAATCAACTCCCTAGAAGCAATGCCTGTGGTTATTTCACTATTCTCTTTTATGGACTGGAAGGTTATCCATTTAAAAAAGAGAAGGCTTATGCTTTCTAAGAGCTGCTAACATTTCAAGCAAGAATGAGAAGGAGTTTATGGGAACTATTAGCTTGAGTGAGGTTATTGGTGGATTGTTTCACAGATACAACCCCTGCTTAGAAACTCAGTAGCCCTGAAATATCTCCTTAGAGTACAACACTGTAACATCCCATTGTTTTCTTCTGTGAGAAGAACAACAGCTCAAAGGCTGAAGGACAAAGTTGGGCACGGTTACAACACATAAGATTGCTAAAAGTGAAGGTGTCTACAGACCTGTGTTTTTAGCTATCTCTATGAGAGAAAGATGAGAAACATAAATTAACCTTTGTAATCTTCTCCATATATTGTGCAAGGCAATTTTGTAACTGCATTAAAGAATACTATTACTTCTGACCTTGACCAGAAAAATGGGGCAAGAGGAACCTAATCATGTTCAACAAAGGGAATACTGACTAGCAGACTTGTGGAGGTAATCCCTTTCCTCTGCTCACCACCAGTTAAAGCCAGACCTGCAGTGCTGGGTCTTGCTCTAGGCTCCTCTTACATGAAGAGGACATGGACATACTGGTGAAAGTTCAGTGAAGGGCCATCAAGATGATTAGGAGTATTAGGAGTATTACTCCTATGAGGAGATGCTGGAGAGTTGGGTCTGTTTAGCCTGGAGAAGACAAGACTCAGAGGGATTTAATCTGTATGTATGAAAACCTGAAAGGGAGTGAACAAGATACAAGAAATATTCAAACATAAGAAAAAGGTTTTTCACTGAAAGGGTGATTGAATATTGTAATCAGCTGCCTTGAGAGGCTGTCAGCTCCAACATTGGATTCAAAACTGGACTTGATATAGTCCAGAGAACTCCGCTCTAGCTCATTCTGCTCTGGGCAGCTGGACTGGCTGATCTCCAGACATCATTTCCAACTTCAACTATTCTGTGACTCTGCATAAAAGTAGCTCAAAAATTCACTGGAGCAATCATCTTACCTCCATGCACTACACAATGAAAATCTTAAATGCAGAAGAATAGAGACCACTGTGGAAACTTCATTGAATTATCACCAATCAAAAAGATTTAGATAAGCAAACACACTGTATTCAGGTTATGTAAAACTTCTCCTTTGTAGCAGAACATTAATAAGAAAAGCTCAGTTGTGGTCTCTGTAAATACCACTGTGAAGACATTTTTAATGATTCCTCAAGCTAAAATAAATAACCTCAAAACCTGCCAACATTAGCTTGCTTCTGGAATTCAAATAAATGAATTAGATATGTTTAAAATATAAATAAAACCCTTTATTGCTAGAAGCTAACAACAATATCCACCCACCTCTATTCACTGCAACACTGATCTTTAAAAAGGTGGTGATGGGGAATCATTCCAGCTGATGAAACAAAATTAAACTTGAGACAATCACTTGCTCTTTAGTTACTGATATCCCCTATGGTAGAGTGTCCACCTTTCTCTAATACAAAGATTGTACTAAAAATCAGTGTAATGAAGAACAGCAGCAGAAATGAATGAAGAGCATAATAAATGCATTATGATTCTGGTCTTCATAAGTGAATGACTTCCAGATGTATTTCATAGAAGACAAATCACATTACAGCTTTTCTGTACAGAAAAAGCTGATAAAAAAAATGGTTTGATACAGAAAGAGCTGTACATTACTGTCATAAATACAGTGTCTTACAAGCGACAGAAATGTTTTTGCATAATTTGTAGCATAAATTAATAAGAAACAAATAGACCTTATGCAGACTTCTATGTTGAGCCTGTCATAATCTTCAATGGAGAACATTAGCCAACTTGAGCTCTGGCTTTCTTCGGTGTGATCATGATCTTTTTTTTTTTTTTTCCTTTTTAATCACATCAGAATCCTTTAGTGATGATTTCTCACATGTACATGTCAAGCATGCTTAGGCCAACTCCTAACTTACCTGGACAAGCTTTTCAAATGTAAATGCTTAAAAAAAGCTAGAATCTGAAGTTTATATTCAGTCATTCCAAGTCGCATTCATTCTTTGAGTTGGGTGCTGAGTCTCTAAGTAAGTGCACTTTAGACCTAAGAATGTATCCCCAACTGGAGAGTTTAAAAGATTATTAAGATTAAAAGGAACAAAATTTTGGTGCATAACTGTGCTTTGCAGGTTGGGGGGGGGGGGAAACACATTTTTCTTTAATGGGGACAATTTCCAGAAAAAGTGTTACGAAACCCAGTAAGATTCCATGAAAGCAAAAGTAGCCTCTTTAAAACTTTTTTTTTTTTTTTTTTTAAATTAAAAGTAACTAATTTGGGATTTAGAAGCTTAAAATACAGGGATGTAAGTATTTTGGACTTTTATTTTTTAAAGCAACCCTTTTCATCCTTATTAAATCAGAGAATATTAGTGAGTAATGCTATCCCATTGCTATTTTGGACTAGCAACAACAAATCACCACTATATTACATAACACATCTGTTTTCAAGAATATTGAATTACCATGATTTGTACAGTGAGTATCAGGCAGAATAATATCACAGTTGGACCACAGACAAAAGGATTTTCAAGGGCACAAATAGACTCCTTGCTGCTCAGTTCCAAACGCTGGTAGCTTGGAGCACTGAATGGCTTGTTGTTTCTGAAGCTCGTCTTAAAGAGTAGCAGATACCATACTGATAAAGGCTCCTAAAGTCTCCTTATTCTTGTGAAAAATATCGGTACTCACAACGGAAAGTGAAAAGCTATCTCCGAAATTGCTACAAAATTTAAAGTAACAAATTAAAACTGAATTCTGCTAGTGTGTCCTAGTAACCACAGTTCAGGTGCCTTCTGCTTCTCCTCTCTTCTAACGTTCAGTGCATCTGGACTACCCACTCCTAGAACTTGTGGTAGATAACAGTGACAGTGTCTCTCAAGTGCCTCTGTTAGTGACAATTTCATGAAAATTAGATGAGATTTAGACCTAGCTGAAAAAATGCCCAAAAATATACTCTAGGAGGCATGCAAACCTCAATTCCTACTAAGGAGTTTATGCCTTATTTGACTTCTTGACTAGACTTCTATCTTGATTGTATTTTCTGTCACTGAACATTCTCTGCTATCTTTGTTCAGGTACTATGAGACTGCTCCATCATGGGTAATGCCAGTGTCCTGCTTGCCTTTCTAGCAACTCCCACCTCACCCCTTGTGTGAGGTATCTCACTCTTGCATCTCCCTATGAGTCTCAAATCCAGTTGTCAACTGCAAAAACAAATGAACAAATAAACAAAATCTTTAAACTTCTGTCAGTTCCAGGTTCAAACACTTTTTTTTTTTTTTGTGGTAGATTCAGGACAGATCCTTTCACAATCTCCATACGTGTATTTTTAACTCCTTCCTAACACAAGGCTTGCACTAATAGCTCTTGGCACCAAGCTGTAACTCAAATAAGCTCCTGCCCTTGCACAATTCACCAAGCTCTGAGGGATTTTTCAAATGCACCTTCCTGGAAGGCAGCAGTTGAGTTAGACTACAGAATTCCACAGTATAATTGGTCTCGTTTTAGAAAAAAAAGTTCACACTAAACTATTTGAACAGATGCAGTGGAGTGACTATTCTTTACACTTCTACATTACTTTTCACGTTGGAAACCCAAAGCTGCTTACACATACAAGGTGAGTTTCACTGAACTCTTGTGAACTAGTTACCCACTCTCCACAGTGGTAAACCAAGTCTGTGGTATGTGACTTGCCAAAGAACACAGTGCTGGTAAATTGCAAAACTCGATCTACTTGATATACATAGGATTTAAGATAGCCTTAAAGATGGCACAGTTAATGCCAACAACGTTTTATGTTTCCTTTGGACAGCCAGGAGGAGGATTCAACAGAAACACTCACCAGCTGATTCCACCAATAATCCTTTATAATTCAGATGATGGGATATTTATTATTTGTTTTTGAATAGTTGCTAATATTTAGTAATCTTTCTTCTCTTGGAAGTTGGAAAATATAATACATTGAGATCAATAATGCTTTCTTCTCTCCTCAGTAAAGACTGTAGGAATGTGTCATGGGACAGGAAGATTGACCTCAGTTCCAGGACAGATTCATTTGCTCTGATTTTGCAAAAGTGAGATGCAATACAGTAGCAAAGCATATTGTTGCCATTTTTTTCAGGTCTCCTTGCTCTGAGAGGCCCAACATACTTGCCCCTGTTCTCTACCCCTTCTGGTAGGTATTCCTATGGAAAAAAATCATCCCAGGGCTCGAGGCAGTACATCCAATGTGCTACACAACATATCAAAATGAATTTGTGCAGTCTGTACTCACGCAGAAGTTGTTTGCATATCATGCCAGCTTTTGCTAAAGTTCTGCTTCAGCTCATTCATCAGGCTCATGCCAAGTTTTTGTTTAATTTCAATCAGGTGCTTTTCTTTGGCTGCTAGTACTTGCCGCAAAGTTGAAATTTCATCCTCTAGCTGAGAGAAACAAAGAGGGAGGAGAAAGGAGAGAGGTGTTAGCCTGTTCACGCAGAAAGGTAAACACATACTATCTTAGGAGATTAAATACATCTCGCACAAACCTGTGTGGTTTTTTTATGTGACAAGAGAGGCACAGAGATTCTATTTACACCATTGTACACTCCTGATAAGACAGACAGAATAGTCTGGACAGGAAGTGGCTATTGAACAACCTGACCATAATCTGCCTTTGGACATCAGGAGCCTCAAATATCACCTTTTCATTCACAAGGGAATTGGACAAAAGACAATTGGATAATTCAGATAGATATCTCTCTTCTAATGCACAGGCATTTAACTTAAAGATTATGTTTTAATCTTGCACACTTATGAAAAAATAAATACAAATTCTTAGCAGGTCAAATTAAAAAAAAATAAATCACATAGAACAATAAGTTAAGGGTATCACGGGTGTCTATCCCTGTATCTTAGGCCCTACATGTTTTAAAATAAAAGTGAAAATCATTCAAAAAACCACAGCAGGTTAATGTTTTCAGAGCTCCTTGCCACCAATGGAACTATGTAAATTCAAGCTGCAAAGATGACATTCAGCCCAGAGAGATACAATTCTTTCTGCAGTAGACATTATTTCAAACACATCAAAACCAAAACTGAGCTTCAGTATGGCAATGCCCAGAACACTTGACTAAGAAGAGGGACAACTGAAAAAGTTTGCCACTGACTGTTTACCCATTGGACAGCACTCCCATGAGCACAGGCTTGAATTCTTCATTAGGAAGATTCCTAAACCAATTATGAAACCACCACTCAGAGGTACTGAAGCTAACAAGGGTAAGTGACATGAGCAGCTGCCTTTCACTTCAGGTTTAAAAGTTCCCTTACCAACTGTGTTCCTTCCTCCATGTGTTAACAGTATAACATATGGTAATGTATCATACCATATGTTGAGTTCCCTGGGATCACACTCATCTTGAGATTTAACTCTATTGGCTGCAGGGAATGAGGCAAGCAGCAGCAGATTTATTTGTGACCTCTAGGGCTATATTTACAATGTCAGTACCGGCATTATTTTTATCTTACACATTCATGCATCCTGCTTCCTTGTTAAAGTGTCTGCAAGCCCACTGTACTTTAAAAAGTCTCACTGTTTAATCCACCAGCCACCAGTTTCTTTCCTTTGTCGCTACCTACTATCTAAATTATTCAAAAACTTAAGCGGTAAGACTATGAACACAAAGGAAAACCATGACCACTGTGAAGCAGACACCAGTATTCACCAAGACTTGTGATACCAACACTTCATTGGTAGAATGGGTAACAATCCAAAATTGCTTTATTCTTTTGCCCTATCCCTTATGCTCCATTATATTTCTAACCTGCAAACGAGATGCTGTCAAGAGGCAGTATGAGTTTCTACTCTGAGAGGATAACTGGTTACAGAATGAAGAAATCACAAAATTGAGCACACCTTAGATGGCAATTTACAATTCTCTTTGTTTGTTTCCCAGAAGTTTGCCTGAGTAACGCTGTTAAAGAATTTAATTTAAACCAACACCAGTATGCTTACACCTACATAAACATTAGCACTTTCCACTTGGGGAGCACTAGGCTGATCATTAGGTACTTGGATATGTAAACATTTGAAGGTTTCTAGTAAAACTACCTTCCACCTGTTCACTTGAATAGATGCCAAAAGCTGTGAAGCCCTAAGAAAGTATTAGCCCCATGCTCAGTGGTGCAAGTATGAACATTTTTGATTGTATTAAAAATAATACATTATTTTTCTTTAGAGATCAGAAACTAGCTTTGAACTGACAAAATGCTCCTCAAGTTCCATCATTTTAACTTAATGGCAGACACAAAGCTTTCCCAAAGTGCTCAGATACCAATGACCAAAGACTCAGAAAGAATTAGGGACTTCCAGTGGGATCTTGAAAACCATTTAAGCAGATTACATACGTAACTCCCATGGAAACAACAACAACAAAATCCACAAACAACAATTATGAGAATACTTATGAGGTAAAATAGAGCATTCTGGACAAACTGATATTAATAAAGAATTATATAAATTGGTATTATCTGTATATTCTGGAATACACAGTACTGTGTAAAACATGGAGGTGGAAAGATGTGTAAAGATGCAGCTACTGGTTGGAATAATATTGATGACAGGCTGGAATGATGAGCTGAATAGTAATTTGAATATGTTTATTATGCTAGTTTTAAGAATCAAGGCACTGCGTTATAAATATTAAGTGTAAAAACAACAACAACAACAACAGAAGACAGCATGGTCAAACCCATATTTCTAAGCCAAATTAAACATCCTTTTTTCTTACCATATAACCAGCCAAAGTGTAGTATCCTGGCCTGGGTGTTTGCACAGCCCTCTTCCTCAGAGGAAACTGAACCAACACATAAGGATATGGAGGAAAACAAAACCACCACTAGTGGAGCAGAGCAGGACTTGAAAGCAAAAACAGATAGCTTTTCAAAAGGAAACATCACCCAATTGCCACAGTTTTTCTCCTAGAAGAGTTGAGGTCTTACAAGTTTTGTAAGTCTTTTTAAGAATCATAAACTTCTTCTAAGCATAAGAGTTCACCAAGCTCAAGTTCCAAGCCTTTCTCAGCACAATTACAGTTTTGTTTTTAAGAGTAAGCTGTATGCCAGTGAACTGCTGTGGGTAAATTCAGAAAATAATTTCCAGGTCAGCCAAGATCAGAGTATTTGAAAGGCAATCTCTCACTTGTTTGTTGGTACAAGAATTAGAGCATTTCTATCAGAAAACTCATCTCTCACAGGAATCTTCAGGCATGCAAGAGAGACAAGGGATAAGACCTCTTGCGAGAGACATATCTGTATCAGATGGTTGCAGGAAGCTTTTTTATTACTTGTTTCCATACACCTAATTTGTCCCTTTCACCTGAAAAGGGACGGGAAGCATTTAGGCTGAAAGAGATCTCTGGGTTTATCTGGTCCAACCCCTGCTCAAACATGGCAACCTACAGCAGGCTGCACAGGCCCGCATCCAGGGAGCTTTTGAAGATCTCCAGGGAGGAGACCCCACAGCCTCTCTGAGGCAACCTGTGCCAGTCCTCCATCACCTGCACTGATGCTCCATCACCTGCATAGCACAGAATTGCTTTCTGGTGTTCAGAGTGAACCTCCTGTTTTCTGTTGGGCCTCTTGTCCCAACAGAAAGCCAATAATTAATGGATAAATTCCCACATCATTGTTGTGTGATAAACTGAGTAAGTGAAATTCAGTTTCCTTCTTATAATTACCAAAAGTAACAGGATCAGAAAAGAAATAAAAAGTAACTAACAACTTGTAATCAAAAGTTTGATGTAACATTAAAGCACAGAAAAAAAATCCTTTTTTCTTCCTGTTTCACTAAAAAATACTGAATCAACGCTGCTAAAATGATTTGAGAATCATCAAGATTGATTAGAGTATTCTTAATTATTAAAGTATTTTATATGGTGAGTTAACATTGATTTACATATTTGCTGTACAAAAGACGGGGAGTCTTCTCAGAAAGAGAACTGTCTTCCTGGGTAAGCCCATTCCATGTGCAATAGCAGCAAACACTACTCAGAGCGCTCTCTCACCTTAGGCCAAATCTAGACAATCTCCTGAGCCTTTGTAATAAAAAGGCCACATAGTTCACACTTTTTATCTTTCCTCTCTTTTTTGTTAACTACTATTTTTTAAATAGTGTTTTTCATGGTGTTATGACATGTCCTGAAGCTCTGTAATTAAAAAAATAAATAAATGCAAACCAAAAATACAACCCTCTCCAGACATATCAGTCACGAAGAAAACAAAACTTGATGAAATTACTGTGCTAATCACAATCAGACTCTTCTGTAAATGTGAGCAGCAGATTTTCCTCTGAGCATCATACAAAGAATCCTTTCTATCAGGTGTCACATCACTGTAACAACAATTTCATAGATCTAATAAGACCACCTTTCAGTCTTTGTAAAGAAAGGCTAATATATATAAAGACAAGTGGCTTTTGTTGACTAAAATGGCATGTTTAACTTAATCTCTACAATCGGAAGGTAAAAATTAGCTAACCTTCCAAAAAAAGAAACATATGGAAAATAATTGTTTCGAACTTTTGTAGCCTAGAATAATTTTACTTAAAGAAAGAGCATTTCATTATGATGTATACTTCATCCTACAATGAATATCTATTGATTAACGGAAATAGAAACATTAATACTCACAGAAATTCAAATTAATTACCTTGGCCAGCTCAGCCTTTAACTCCTCTTTTTCTTCTTCAGAAATCATACTGGTGAAATCAACATCAGTGACCATATCTTCATCTGCTTCATGCAAAGACTGGGTTTCCAACAGACCTGAAACAGAGTTAAACAAGAGTATAACAACTACTGTTATTTATTTCAGCTGTAATATTGATAAACTCTAAAATAAAAGAAAGATGTAATATTCACCCAGTAGGAAAAAATAAAAGGGAACAACAAATCAATGTTTTCCTACTAAAGGTCATTTAGATTCTGTTTCTCGTTTTAGAAAAGTGTTTGGAAGTATTAGATGGTAATTGCTGTATAAAAACAACTTAATACATGAAAACACAACTTGTCCTGAGAGGGCAATCACCTTGGAGCACACGGCAAGACATCTCCTTGTTTCTTACAACACAGGAAAAAACAACAATAAAAAAACCAACAAAAACAACAAAAACCCAAATCATCACCAAAAAAACCCCAAACAAATAAAGCAAACCTGTGTTTGTTTTTTTTTCTTTTTTTTTTTTTTTTCCAAAAAAGAAAGTTGATTAATGTGAATCACTGATGTTAAGTGTGGCAATAGTACACTGAGCAATACAGTAAGTATATTACCGAGCCAAATTTGCTTTAAAAATACCTCTGCAGAAACTTGAGAATCTTATAGTTGGACATAGTTTGCAGAAGAAAACACCTCCTGTTTGCAGATTCCAAAATGTTAGAGTGAATCATACCCTGTTTCCTTTATCTAAGCCTATGAAGGGAGAACTACTATACTGGACCTCAGCTACTTTGTTCTGCTTGACCAAGATCTGCATCAGCACCTATGACAACCCAACTATTCACTTACATAAATGTTCATGAGACCTGAATTTGATTGGTATTCAGAAGAATCACAATATATCCTATCTTCCAGTCATTCAGTAAGGAGAAAACAGTGATTGGTGGGATTTTACTCTTTTACTGCCTCTCATTTTTCACTGTCTGAAAACAAAATAACGCAAAACATCAGGGAAAAAAAAAAAATTCTTGCTCCTTCAGAACTTGTTTTAAGGTTCTCAATATGTTTCTGTTGTGGAAGAAGATTTCCTTCCAGGCTATCTCTCAAAACCGCACTTTTCCCCATATTTCAGTTCTTCAGCTGGACAATCGGCAAACTCAGGTGACTCTTAACATCAGTGTGCTACTTAATACAGGAGAGACCAACTTCTTCCCCAGGCCCACAGAGACCTGTATACTCTTTTTCATGGAGATTAGAACTCTGTTAAATTTTGGCCTCAGGGAGTAGGGCTTACAAGCAGAATGCCTGGAGTATTAAACGACTTGAAATTGAGTACTTTATGTTTGCATGTAGAAAGCAAGAAGAAGAACGAAAAGCTCCCTCCAGCCTTCTATGAATTCTTCCATCTAGACTTCCACAGCATACCTGGATTTCCTCTTATTTAACAGAATACAAGAGATTTGACTCTTACTAACAACTTCACTGCAGAGCACAATGTGATGAACTCAGCTCTGTTAATTACATCCTCCCATGAGCGGGAAGATAAACAGAAGTAACACAGGTGCTGAATCCCTGTCTGGCACTATGTGCAAGAATAGAGCACCACCCATAAGCACAAAGACTTTTAAAATAAGAAAACATACAAAAGATGTTGATAACTTTGCTATTACTCAAAAATGAGCTTGCCAGGATAACCTAGACTGCCAAAGTCACAAAAAAAGAAAAGCATATTTATCCAGTAGGAATGCTCCAAAATTACCTTTTTTAGCCCCACTACATCACTAAACAAAATTGTTTGTTTGTTTTAAGTTTTGTTTTGATTTGTTTTTTTTTGTTTTTTTTTTGTTTTTTTGTATGTTTGTTTGTTTTTAGGATTTACAGAGTTGCTATGGGAGTTGGGCTATACTTAGTTCCCATGGTCTTTGAAGCAGTTCCCTTTCCTCATGGATGGGAGAGCAGCAGTACAGGGCATCTGTTGGAAATACTGGGAAGAATTTTAGGGCCAAGAGGGTTTACACTGAAAGTCTTGGGGCAGAATTAGTTAAATATGTGAGATGAGGAGATCTTGGAGCAGCTGATACTTGAGCTAAAGAGGAAAAAGATCTGTACTCAAGGGATAGCATTAGTTTGGGATTGCCTAGGTAAAGAGGCCAGAACTACTAGACAATGGATATATACATATATAGAAGCCAGCATGGGCCAAAATCACCAAAATATTAACACTTAACTACATCTAAAGATCAAGTTCAATCTTCAAGATAGAACTGAAAATTACAATCCATTCAAAAAAAAAAAAAAAAAAGCACATGTGTATCTACCTTCTGCACAATCCTCTCAAAGTTATCCAGAGCCAGTCATAATTCTTACCTCTTGCTTCTCATGCAAGTCTCAAATCACCTAAAATCTACTCTGATCCCTCAGTCTCCACCCTTCGTTCTATAGCCTGTACTGCAGTCCTCCCTCCTTCTTTGTATGAGCACAGTTAATATCAGCCTTCTCTCTTTCCTTGCTGCTCTCAAGCCTCTGCCTTTTCTTCATGATTCCTGCTTTTTCCAGCCACACCTTGTAGTAGCTTTGTCTGGACTTCAGACTCCATTCTATGATGAGGACTTCTCTACTGGTGTCCTCTCACCACTCTTACTGGATTATAGCTCTAGAGAAGGTCTACCAGCACAGGTAGGATGCTTCAGTTCTGGTCCTAGCTTATCTGAACTTCCCAGTTTCTTCCCCACTTGAGCAACAGAAACTCCTTTCTTGAATATGGCCTGAAGAGATCTTGTCAGTGTCTGGTGCTACTCTCACAGACTTTATCCCCAGTTTCCCTCTCAGTCTTCAGCTTAGGAAAAGGAGAAATAAAGAGCAAAGGAACTTAATAATCCTAGAGAGTTCAGCATCCACAAGCTCAAGTAGGCAGCTGAGACTCCCAGGACTTTGTTCCTTCTGGTTTTTTTTTGTTTTTCATTGTGTGTGTGCATGTGTGTGTGTGTGTGTGAGTGTGAGTCCCTATTTCCCCTCCAATCAATAACCATTGAGTCCTGTATTAGAGTTTAGACAGAGTTAGAGTTCTCTTTTAACAAGCTTAACGAAAGCAGAGACACAAACCAATTGGAAATTAGGCTACAGACACTCTTGTACTCTTCAGACAACTTAATTCTGCAGTCTCCAAGGAGAACAGGAACATGTATTGCGATTCACACCAATACATGTAACAATGACTATTGATTTTGTTAGTAAGACAGTAGTATCACTGAGCCCAAAATATTCTTCACCTTCTACTCTGCAGGAAGCACTGTCTCCACTCCCTCTTCCCTGCAGGTTTCTGTCAATGAGGCAGCAATACACCTTTCAGACATTGGCTACAGATGTACCAAATACAGAAGCATAATAGAATACAACAACTCATCGAGATCCCTAATGTCTTGAACTAACCACAAGTAATTCTTTAAGGAACAAGGTAGGACCCTATTTACCATATTTAATGTAGCTACACATTTTGTTAAATGCACTTAATCTAACAACTCTTGAAAATACACACAAGGATGAGCTAATTCAGCTAACTGATTAGAGCTGAGTCCTAGAATCTAGTATTGTTCTACACAGTAAGGTGATACATTTAGTCAATTAAAGGTAGAATTTTAAGATAACACCATAATTTTTTTACTTCACCATGTACATTCAATTCCAACAATTATGTACTCTACTCAGGGGAAAAGAAATTGCACTTTTTAAAATGCAGACAGCCATCTGTATGCCTGTACACACTTGCTCTATACATAAAGCTGATGCAACTGAATAAACAGTACAGACCTTTTCCTGGTTATTTCACACTTTTTTTCTTTGGAGGTTGAAGGAAATTATTTTGTTTCTAATTCACATATCTACACTGATATTTGTATATATAAAGTTATTCATCTATAACTTCTCACGGGAACTAAAATTACAGAATAGCATTTTGATCCAAAGCAAATCTTTCCTGACAGATATCTGCAGTACTGACAACAGCCTTCACTGAGCACATAGATTTGTAATTGCTGGCCCCCAGGTAAAATCTCTCTTCCTTTTAATTTAGGCTATCTTAAATAATAGCATTCAAATGATCTTTAGCTGCTTATTAAAATATCAATTAACCCATGGCTAATTTATATGATCCTGATGAATGATTTGTGCAATACACAGAGAGGCCTTTTTTTTTTCTTAAATTAAACTCCCCATGTTTATGTTTCCTGTAAAGTTTATGAAGACCCTGTTAAGTGCCATATTCACTTGCAGTAGAATCCTGGGCCCTGAATGGCTTGCCTTGATTTCAGCTGTGCAAGATGCAGACAAAAACATCACTTGTTGGGAAGCTGCAAATCCAGTTAGGTAACATTTCAAGGCTCTGTTTTCACAACAGGTCACTAAAAGTATGGGGAGGCTGTAAATTTCACGTAGAGTTATTCCTTCTCCTAACCTAAAAAAAATATAGAAATATTTATTACTTATTAACTTCCAGGTATGGCTTTATCTGACGAAGTATAGAAAGCATACAATTTTTAAGTGAAATATTTTCCAATGGTTGTGTTTTCCACATGAAGTTACAAATAAATGCCTGATCAAAATAATTATTAACAAGTTACAGACTGGCTTTATGTGCAGGAATGTAATGTAGTTTTATCTGCGTGCTCATAAAAGCAGACACTAAAATATGACTACTAGGACTTCCACCTGTAATGATTAAGTTTAACTTCACAGAACTGATGCTCACATACTTCAACAACTGCAAGACATGATACTCCCCAAACCAACCCATAACAATGCTATAATCTTGCTAAATTAAAGTCAAGTTCTATGTAGTCAATGGCACTGCTAAAGCAGCTACAATATGCAGAGCTGTTACAATTAGGACATATTTATATTTGAAATGGAACACAATATATTTCAGTATCAACCAGCTTAAATTCAGGCTGCCGTTGCATCAGTGCAGACTTATTTACTGCTAGTAAGTGGTGCTGTCGCAGCTTATCAGTTCAGGCATGCTGATAACATAATAAACTGCTCCAGATCCTTGAACCAGTACCTCTGCTTTGAATTGATGTATACACCAGTTGCCCAGAGTCTGTGCACTGTGCTGGTTTGCAAAAGATAGCAGAATTTTTCTCCCAGTTATTGCTTTATCTCTAGATTCTGCCAACTCTCACATCTGCAACTAAAGCCTGCAGAGAGAAGTGTGTATTTTGAGTCTCTGATGGAGTCATTCTTCAAGGGCAGATTTCCAAGAAGCAGCCTATTGCTCTCCAGCGCACTTCATTGGTGTCATGTAAGCCCACCTACAAGCACTGCTCTCATAAGCATGCATAGGTATCAGTTATGAACCATGAAATGTTTGGTCAGAGTTTTACAAGTGGCTGAAATTAATGTTAAATGTAAAAGCTGAATGGCTTTTACTTCCATTTTAGGGCACAAATGTTGAAAGCTGCACAGGATGAACTGGGAGCTTTATCTAACTGATTACCAGTCATTACGAGAGCCCACATCTTATAGGTCATGTCCTTTCCTAGCAGCACAGAATTTTAGGCATTGACCCCCAAGGACATTCACTATGTTAGATGAATACAAGTCTCATTCAAGTAGTCCATTAGCAGGTGGGACAGCAGAAGAGAGATAAGAGTCCACACATCACCACTTCCCAGTGTCTATTTGCTTGTCTATCTTTTCCAGATTAAGTCATTCATATTCTTCCTGTATTCCATCTTAGTTACTGTTTCTGGTGCCCAGCAATTCTCTTCCACAGGAGAGCCATGCAAGGAGCACAAAAGAGCAGAAGTCATCTTAGAACCTATTCTATGAACCTATGGTTATCCATCATAATCCACAGATAGCCAAAGAGCCCTCACCACTTATTCTCTCCACTTCTAGTTAGAATCAAGCTCAACAAAGACATTCAATTAAGGTTTAATTCTGAGATGCACCATCACAAGACTCTGTCCAGAGACAGATGCAAGACCCAGCCCACCTCGCTCATTATCTCTTTCAAATAGGCCTTCTTCTTACGGATCTTCAGATCTTGCCCTCAGCAATCTCAGGCCATAAGGTCCCATGCAACTTCATATTCCTAAAGCAATTTATACTAAGAATATAATCATGTGTTACCCCCATTTATCCTTCATAAACAGGCAGATTTACACTTGTCTGGACATACTTTACTCCAAAAGCAAAAAAAAGCAACTTGTTATTAAGCACGGGAAAGCATAAAGTAGGTATAAATCATCACATGAGAGCTATTTGATTTTTAGTTTTAGTACTTATTGTTAGACTCTGTCATACGATAATATAAAATATACAGGAAAGGTGAAGAGTATAGGATTATTGATAATTAGGAACCCCAAATCATTTAGAAAGATCCAACTCAGAAGGACTGAGCAGGCAACCATTTGTATTAAGATATTTACACACAGAGTAGAAGGTGAACAGCCGGCAGAGCACATCTAATGTGATCTGAAAGATTCATACAATAAGGCAATGCTACAACAGTACAAGGAGTTACTGAAACACTTGATGGGCATTTCAGAGTTTTCTCCTGAAATCCACGGTAGTTATAGCTAAGGCTAGTTAAAGAAGCTTTAGAGCCTGCTGTTATATCTGATTTAATGCAAGAAATTGTTTCAGCGTTGATCTGTACCTGCACATATGTTTCCTATTAGGATTGCAGGGATGATGAATTAAATAAGTCACTTAGAAACTACAGGATTTGTAACTATACCACAAAGTCTAAATAAACCAAAGAATACACCAGAAAAGATCCCAGACATTTTTAGATTTTTTATCCAGGTACATGAACATTATCTGGATAAAAGCGTTTTAGTATCTGTTATGTACTTTTTATTCATTTTCTCCACATTCACCTCTGAGGCATTTTCTACAGTACTACATACCTGGCCAATTTTTGTACATTGACCTTGTTAGAAAAAAATGAAACACACCAATGGCAGTGATGTCTGCTGAATTAACCACAGTGACAACAAAACTAAAGGCAACATGAAATTATTGCTTGTGCACTTTCCCTAACATTCCACTCAGGGAAATATATAGAAGATGATCCTTTATTCTAACAACACTGAAGCTCTTTTACTGTTCTATCTTCTTTTCTTGACCAGTTAAAAATAGCAAACCTATCTCTTACCTAGTACCAACATCAAAGCAAAAAAACATCTTCTAATTGCATAGCCCTTAGGCTAAGCAAAACAATGTTACAGGTTCTTTTGCCATGTCATTATACAGTAGGTAACAGCACAAGTTATGCAGAACTGTATCTTATTTAATATTGGGAAATAATTGTTTACAAATTTAAATTGCAATTAAATCTTCAAAGGGATGAAATGGTAAGTAGAACAAAGGAACTGTCCAGACACTGCATTAGAGTCTTTGATCTTCTTTATATAATGTAGTCTTAATGCCAGATACAGAGATTAAGGAGGGGGATGGGAGATCTAGATTCATGTACAATAAAATAAAAAAGATTTTAAAAATTATTGAAAATTGCAAAGATTTCCAGTACTATTTTTTTGTTCCTGTTATTACGGAAGGACCTAAATGGGAAGACATGCTGGAGGACTTAGAGCAGAAGGAAGGCTGATTTTGAATTTTTACTACTTGGAAATAAAACTAGAGGCTGGGTTCATCTTGGTTCAGTGAGGGAAGAATTCAGTCCACGCTGGCCACGTAGATGGAAAGTGTAAATATTTAACAGAATTGTAGATCCTACTGTCTGCTAACTCTAGGACTCAATCTGCCTTTTTCTCCACCTGTGCTCCTTGTAAGAGATGTGAATGGGCAAATGTCTTCATTTTCTCTCTCCAACGGGCTTTGTGCCCAAGGTGGTGTCAAGGAGAACAAAGGAGGACAGCTTCTGGGTGTTCAAGAGCTCTAGGACACAGTCTACTATCTCAGAATAGATGCTCCCAGTCACCCTGAAGCATCTCATTACAAGTCTTACTTAAACTTCCCATTATTTCCTTAAATCCCCCAAACAAGGCATCCATCCATAACTATGATAGACTGGCAGGTTTCCAAACAAAGAAAGCCTTTCATTTGGACTGCATGGCTAAACAGCCAGTTGTAGTGTGCTAAGTTTCTCTGCACTCTAATCAAACTCTGAGGATCTCACTAGGTTATTTTCTCCCCCAGAAGCCACTGACACAGCTTGCAACCTATGCTAGTGAGGGAAGACAAGTTGTGCAAAAAATATTTGGGAGAGAACAGACTCTACAGCTTGATCACTGCACGGAGAAGACACGGATGTTGGTAAACAGTTTCATAATCATCTCAAACATAAAAGTGCAATGTGTGAATGTGGGAGCAGCAATCATCATAAAAACGTATATAGCACTTACTGAAAGGAAATACCAACTTTCAACATAGGAACCGATCTCCCAAGCAGAACAATTAACTAAAAAATCCAGAAATGCTTGATTGTCATAATCCTAAACATTTTATCCAAAAATATCTAGCTCGCTTTGTATAAAATAATAATCCTGCCTGCTCGGGGAAGACAAGGGCGACATTGCTTTCTGAGCTGTATCTATGGAAATACAAAGCAATTGTTGTGAAATGCAACAGTTTAAAGACAGCAGATGCTTCTATTATGTCAATACTGAAAGTAATGACAGTATTGTACCACTTACTGTGCTTTCTATTGATCATTCTGCACAACCTTCCATGAGATCAAGGGTAAGAAAAAGATGTCATAAGTGGAAGAGTTATCATCTCTTTTCTTTCTTCAGGCAGAACAGAAAAAAAAGAAAAGATGAAGTCATGATAGAATAATAGGGAATGAGAAAGTAGATGACACTGAGTCACAAAAGAGACTTGTTCTCCACAAATAAGGTACTCTACAAACTCTAACAGACTGCACAAAACAAATGAAGGAATGAAGCATATCTAATTAGGCTAGAGAAAAAGAAATGTAGGGGAAGATGAGAGCTATGACATGGAAACGCTGGCAGTCAGAGGTGGAAGTTGTCAGTTTAATTTTTTAAACCCACCCTTTCACACTAAAAATACATGGAGGTACATTTTCCCCAGTCTCAGAATAGACAGGTATCTTGGGTCCCATTCTCAGCTGGTAGAAGTGATTGTGATCCCACCAACTGTATAATTAAGCTCACACATCTGCTTCATTGAATCAAAATCAGAGAAGCTTAATGGCATGATTAAATAACCCTTTTCACCTAGGAGAGGAAAAGTTTACTGTACTTTACTAAATCCAGGTGCAAGAGTATTGCTTGATAGTGATCTAACTGCAGTATAATTAAACACACAAGTCTCCTCAATTAACTTCTAACAAAGTATCTGTACTGCAAGAAGTGATAAAGTGGTAGTTTTTAATTAAAAAAGGAATTCTTCAAGTAGTTGTCATTTGTATCCTTTAGATCATAAGTAACCAGATCTTTAGAAGTCTGATTTGGAAATGAGACAAATCTTGCTGCAACAAGCAGGTCGCTTTTTTTTTGTGCTTTTTTTTTTTTTAAACTCCTTTCTTTTTCCTCTACTCTGAGATACTGCCTATCTCAGCCAGTAAGGCAGATATGCCACTTCTGATCTTGTGAACTTACTAGGGAAAATACACCACCGATGATTATAACTGGGTACATGACAGAGCCTTTATTCTCTCCAAGTTCAAATTCATAATTCCCATTGTTCTAATTCAGATTACACCTCAGCACAGTTACAATAAAGTAAAGAACTAGGGATGCTGAAAGAGAGGGGAGAAAGTATCCCTCGTGATATCTGATCACTCTCTCATCTTGGAAGAGTAAAGACTACAGTTTTTTTAAGAACCAGGTATGTCTTTTTTGCATACGACTTAGCACAAAAGGTGAATGATTTGTGACTAAGCTTTGTAGGCATCATCACATTTATAAATTTGTAACAATAATGCACCCACAAAGTTGGGGTAAAAGTGCATTTCCTGTCACCAAAGTTTTCCTCACAAGTCGATGGTAAGAGCTCACAGCCATCATGAAGCAGAAGTGAATCAGCACAGGCCACAAACCAGGCAGGTCTTCTGTCCTTCCTCCTCAAATGCCTGTTTTTAAGCACCACCTGCTTCAGTTTGTATTAACTCTTGCCTTCTGTGTGATTACAATTAGCTAATTGGTGCCAGTACACTTTTGCCTTCCAATGGGGTTTTCTGACAGCATGGACCTCCACCAGACTTCCCTAAAGGAACTTAACCTACTCGTGGATGTGTCCATCTGCAATACAATTGCATTCTCATTTAAAACCAATAAATATAGAGCTCATTTTCTCAATATTATTTAATTATATTATTATTACTATTATTAATTGTTCAACTCAAAGTTCCGTATTTTTTTCCTTTAGTTTTTTATCTAGCATCTTGAACTGTGAAACGAGGTATTTATTACTCTGCTCTCAATGTTAATCTGCATGTTGAGGCCTTCACAGTTCTTGGCATCACTGAATTCCTGGTTTTGCCCACTCAGTGTTTTGGAGTATGCAATTACAAAGAAATGTGTTTGCTTTGTGAACCTGCTTGAGGCCCTGGGTACTTGTGACAAAGATCCCATGTGAATAGCTTTCTGTTGGATAGCGTTTGAGGACAGGAGACTTGCCTCTGAAGGTGGTTACACAAACAACTGTGCTCCAGGATAAGTGACTTCTTACCAGACCAGGATATGGAGCTTGGCAATTCCAGCCGCAGACTCAGTCTTTGAGGTCCTTATCCTCAATTATCAGCCAAAATGGCCACCATCATAGACAAAGAATGTTTTTTCCTCTTTGAGGATCAACAAGGAAGATAATTCCTAAATCAAAGAGGATAAGCTAAGCTGAGAGCTGCTCTGGGTAGCAGTAACAGCAACCACATTGATAAGAGAAGAAAGGGGGTTAGGTTAGTAACCAAAATTTCTTCCCCCTCAGGATTGCATTAGAGCACACTGAATTGTAACAGCATCACAAAATATCTGCCACAGTCCATACAGATCAACTCAGCTGCTATTGTCCCCGACATAACTCCTGTACCTGAAGGTGTAAACAAGAGTACAGGAGAGTTTTGTGGGTTTTTTTCCTGCCCTCTTCTACTACTTCATTTATATTTCAGTATATTTCCTCTTCTGAGGATGTTGCTACAGGATGGACATAACACTGTGTAATTTTCCAAAATAAACAGTATTCCAGTGCTTGTAACTCTGCTAATAACTTCCATTAATATCTTCAATCTCTCCTCCATTGTTAAAATCATGTCCTCACTTGCTTACCTTTCCCCAGTCCGATTACCATTTGCAGTAATTTGCTATAACAAGAATACCACTGTCTCTTTCAGGTTGCATTCATGCTCCATATTTCTGTGCTGACAAGGACACAGAACTGAACAAATTTATAATCCAGTATCTAGGTCTAAATCTAGCTCCCATCTTTGAAACTCTCTGAAATGGGTATAGGTTATTACCTATAACTCTATTACTCTCTTTCACTCCTCGTGCTTAACGTAGACTCCCTTCATATTGTTCTTTATCTGTGCTGCTCTGTTTTTGAAGTAATTTAAAAACCACAGGAATAAGAAATATTTTTTTCTCCCCTTAGCACCAGACTTCCAGTTTCCTGGCATGTTTATTTAACTCTGCAAAGATTTACTTAAATCTCCTAAACCACCATAATTCAGTTTATAGAAATAACATTGTTGGGGTTTTTTTGTTTGTTTGTTTTTAATGGGGCTATTCAAGTAATTTTTCCTTCTCCACCATCATCATCTTATTTTTTCCTCCCTTTTATCAGTGCTTCTGCTCAATCTGACACATAACATGACTGAAGGATGTACTCTTACAAGACAGCATGGCTTCACTGGTTATCCACTATACTTATATGCACATAATAGTCAGATGGTTTAATTACACCATCATTACAGCAAACATCGTTCTCCCTGATAGTGACTTTGATTCCATCCTCCCACAGTAATAAGTTAATAGCTGCCATCTGCCTATTAAAATACTTTGAGCAGAAGATAATCTTCTGTTCCTGCCACAGTTGCCACTCTAACTCTGTTAATGTACATAGATTTCACTTGTCTCTAAGGAAAATCAGAGAGTTGTATTTAAACACAATTTCTGATTACTTTTAAATGAAAAATTCAGTATGTACCAACCCAGCAAAGAAAAAAACATTCACTTAAAATACTCATTCTCTAAAAATCTGTTTGCTTTCCCTAAAGTGACTGATGTGAGATCTACTCAGTGGAGCTAAGAACATTTCAATTAAAGTGTTAAACACAGAAAGAAGAATTAGATTAGCACTTATTATGCCCAAACCAATATCAGCAAAATTTATTACCAAATCCGACCAAAGCAACTATCCCAGGGAAATTTTGCAAAGTATTTTAAGTCTTTAAGATGGTAATGAGCAACCTTTTTGCAGCCAGACACATGTTCCACCTTAGTCTCACCCAGGTGACAAGATAATCACCTGGTGAGGAAACAGGTGAACCCAGAGCAAACAGCTGAATACAGACTAACCTGAATTTTCACCAAAGGAGCAAAAGTGGAGCATCAGCTCCCTTCAGCCACCATTTATAAAAAGTCAGAGAATACAAGACATACGTCCTTTTAAATCCATGTGATATGTAGCTTCTGTCATATTCTTCATACTTTATTTGCAATTTATAAATTAGTCTGGCAACTCTAACATACAACATACAACATACAATTAAAGCAGGCACAAGTACTAAAGAGAGGCAACTTCTGTGTTTGGATGGCTAAAGGGGGATAGTGTTTCACAAGTTAAAGCAAATCTCAGAAATCAGACTATACAAGTAGAAAGAGAAATTAGAAAGGATGGCTCTCAGAAGATGAAGAAATAGTTTGGTTCCAGCAGGATCTGGTCCCTCACGGTCGGGAGTAGCAAACAATTTCACTTACTGGCAAACAAAGGTAGAGCTTTCAGCAAGAAAGCACATGAAAATGTAAGATGCGCTACAAAAACATTCTGAGCAAACACTTTTTACTGGGAAAACCACCACTGTATCAGTAATAGATACTTCATGCTTGCAGAAATATTTTTCAGTTTAATTTTGTATCCCTCTTTGCCAAGAGTATCAGTGGAGTCCCTAGTTTTTGTATAATACTAAATTCTAGATTGTGTATTTGCATTTTGAAGATTTTGTTGTTAAAATCATTTTAGATTCTATTAATTTGCAAAACTCTTCTAATAGTTTTGCTTCTAGAACAGTTTTTTCAGCTTTTGTTCAAGAAGCAAAGTGACCGACTGTTTTTGCTATGCATTTTAAATGCTGCCATTGCTTTAAAACACTTTACTGACTAGGCTTTTGGTCGACAGCAAGGATAACTACATGCTAAGGTAAGTCAGTGGTGACAGCAGGACAACTTTACAAAAACCAAATGCCAGAAAACCATGAAACAACAAAATCCACAACAGCAACAAGAAGCCAGCAGTCTTCCTGGCAGCCCTCCTCTGCTGGAGAAACCAAACGCTCAAGGCATAGCATTACTTCCCCTTTTCTGGAGGTGATACAATGCATTAGAGCTACTTCTCATTTTTACACCCACTACCTGAGTATCTGGATTCTCTTTCAGTGATGAGGAGCACAAAGATGTAAGTATTACATAGGACCTGGATCGCTGAAAAACAATTACGCGGACAACAGGCTAAACGACAGAAGCTATTATATCTGACCACAGGCCATACACATATAAACATGCATTTTCCTTATTTCCGTAAATCTGTCTTTACAAACTTTGCTGCTGCATTACTCCTGCTTGGGTGTTGTAAAGAACCTGTTTTTCAGCAACCAGCTTTTAGCAAAGAAGTCCCTGATAGAACAGGTAGATAGACAGAGTGTTGGAAAGACCATCAAAACTAGTATTGTATGCAACTGCTTACAGTGGGAACATTCTGGTTTGTTTAACATAAAGGGGATCCAACAGTGGATCATTCGTTTTACTGTGCCATTAATATAAACAGAACACTTTTTTTTACTGGAATAAGTAAAAAATAAAAATAAAAATAAAAATAAAAAGTAAGTATAAGAACCCTTACATAAAAGTAATTAGCAAGAATAGCATTTTAGAAGCATTTGTTATTATACAAAGGGTGTAAGTCCTACAAGCAAAGGTAAAATATGCTGAGCAGGACAGGGAGAATGCGAGACCCAGTGTAAGATCTTTATCTACACAATAAACATTGTACTTGTGGCACTATCACACTTCGCTATCACTTCACACGTGTCCAGCTTTGAGCCTTTGTTCTGCACTTTCAGATAAGAACATTTGCAGAAAGACAGAATAGTGACCCTGCACATAGCAGGTGGGTTGAAACTAGATGATCATTGTGGTCCTTTTCAACCCAGGCCATCCTATTAAAAAAAAAACAAAAACACATGGAGCTTCAAACATGAGAGGACTTCCTATTTTTTGATTCTGAAATAGAGACAAGGAGACCTTCTCATGGATTTTCTAATGTTATTCTCTCTTCTATAAAAAAAAAAAAAAAAAGATCCTCACTGCTAACGCACGACTTCTTACAAACCAAGAGAAAGGGAATGAGAGATGACACGAGAAAGAAAAGGAGACTGAATGCTAAGGTGTAATACTAGCACTTGCTAAATGACTGTCTTTTGCAGTTATCCACCTGCAGTACTCAACCACACCAATGATGCAGAAACATCATTATAGACTACTTAGATATTATGATATTGATCCATGGATCACAAAGGTGTCTAAGCAGCATTACCTCTGTCCTAGAGAATCAAACAAAACGATGTGTCCAAGGTTTTGGTGAAGACGTGTGTGACACCAGGTATTACAGTCCACAATTTTCAGTCTCCTGCTACGCTACATGTTTAGATAACGCTGAAGTCAAAGTGTCCATTATAAAGAGCAGCAATATAACAACAGTAGACTAAAGCTCTAAAATTTGGCATTGTGACTGCGTGCTTCTACACAATACGAACAAAACGAGATAAGACTACCCTGCCTAGGTATAGTACCTTTATAGTACTCCATAAGGTATTTTTTGAATAGCACTAAAGGTCTAATTTTACCCTTAAAACACTTTCCAACTACAGTTTTTCTAAACGCAAATTTCAGGACTATCCTAAAACAAGCTTCTAAGCCTCAGCTATACTCCTAAATATGGCTATAAAGAACACACTTCAACTACTCTGTAGTCTTCTGACATGCTTTTTGCCACATTCTTGAGCTTCAAGCAACACGTGGCCTAAGCAAAGCTCCTCAAAACCTCCACACATTGCTGTGCTGTACTAAACAAGTCAGAAAGATGCATCAGAACAATATTAACAGATTAATCCTTCCACTAATGCATCTGAGAACGCTAGTGAAGAGCAGACTCAATCTGTACTTGAGTCGCCTCACAGTAGGATTCACATCAACAGCCCAGTAAAAATAAGAAGATAAAGGAGGAAAAAATGAGCAAGATTTTGGGTTCTGATATGCTGTGGATTTTTTTTTCATGTTCTGCATTTTGTATCTCCATCACAGAATCACAGAATGGCTTGGGTTGGAAGGGACCTTCAAGACCATCCAGTTCCAACTCACTGCCATGGCCAGGATTGCCACTCACTAGATCAGGCACCCAAGGCCCCATCCAACCTGGCCTTTTACACCTCTAAGGATGGGGGCATTGTAAAAATGACAAGGCTACAATGCCTTATATGTTGGCCCTGGATTTTAGAGGAGGTTTATTTTTCTCTTTTCCAAACCCCACCATTATTCTGCTCTCAGATCTCATTTAGCATGAAATCACTCAGCTTTTTTCAGCCTCAGCAAACTGAATATCTGCCTGTGACAAGTGTCATTAAGCTGCAAACAGTACAGGTTCAAAAGGGTAAAAGAGAAGCAGTACATTTGATTTCAGAAGTTTATTTGCTTAAAATCTGATATTACCAATAGCTCATTCCATGCATTCCCCTCCATTTGGTATAAAACAGGATGAATGATAAAAGAGCAATTATCTCAAGCTCTGGGCACTCTTGTTAAATATTTAGGAATCCTATTATAAATTAAAACCCTATCATTTTCACTTGAACTCATCTTCATGTCATCTTATTAATACAGCAGCTGAGACTTCCACCATGCAGTCAGACGCACAGTTACTGCTGGCTGGCCCAATTACCCCATTTCCTCCTGACACTTTGGAGAAGGCCTCTCTCCTGCTTTCCAAAGCTGAGCCATGAAGAGCTCCAGGGGGCAAGGAGGAGACAGCACAAACTCCTGGCTAATGGAGTTGGAGCCTCTGAAGCACATACATACACATAATCACTTCACTTGTAAAGGTAGGTGGAGAACATTAATGCATTCCTCACAATGGAAGCAACTAGCAGCTGCTGCTGAGCAAGAAAACCAGGGCTCCCCTTGCTGCACCCTTCCCACTTTCTCATGTGTATCAATACTGACAAACCTATATGCAGACTTAACTGAGTACAGGGATTTTCTGCTCATGAAAAAAACTGTGGTTACGCAGCCCCAGGCCAGACATCTCATTCAGCACAGTGAGGAAAGTCTAACATAGAACAGAACAGCCAGCGCCTCTTGGTTAAGCTACTAACCCCAAACACAAATTTAGGGAAGCTGCTGCCCTCCCCAGTAAGTATGCCTTTGGTGAGACAGCCGCAGCAGCAAAGCAACCTCTCCATGCACTTCTCACCCGCCTTTCTGTAGTGAGACTCTTTCCAGAGACACAGGCCCCAGTGAGGATGGACAACTTATGAACTAACTACAGCTCTCACCACAGCACTTGACAGGTACTGTATTCCACTGCAGACAGGCATTTAGTCTGGAGAAGAGAAGGCTCAGGGCCTTACAGCTCTTAAAATGACCTGAAAGGAGGCTGTAGCGAGGAGGGAGTCTGCCTCTTCTCTCAGATAGCAACAGCAGGACAAAAGGCAATGGCTTCATGTTGCACCGGGGAAGTTCAGATTGGTTATTAGGAAAGATTTCACCTCTGAAAGAGAGGTCAGGCACTGGCACAGACAGCCCAGGGAGGTGGTGGAGTCACCGTCCCTAGAGGTGTTCAAGAAAAGTGTAGATGTGGCGCTGAGGGATGTGGTTAGCAGACATAGTGGTGATGGGTTGATGGCTGGACTAGATGATCGCAGTGGTCTTTTCCAGCCTAAATGATTCTATGATTATGTCTAAAATGCATAATTACTAGCAGAGGATGCAGAATATTTGTCAGGAACAGCTGTAAGAAGATTGCTAGGACGGGGAGATGCCTTGCCTAGCACAGGTGAATATATTTCACTGATAGGAAAGAGCATAGAGATGGCTGGATCACTCAAAAGTCAGGATGAGATTGAAAAGGGATTTTAGCTGCAGTTTTCTAACTTCTTTCACTGGAGCTCATACCTCTTCTCCGTGTTGCGAATGCCCATTTCAGCTGTGCATGTCACATACTTCAAACTAGATTTTAACATTGATAAGGTGTTTCCAGAGATGTAACAGCAGCAGATGCAAAGATGCTGTGTAGGTAGAAGAGCAAAGAACAGAAAGCTGCACATCAAAGCTTCATCAGTGTAACAGGGGAAGGAGGAGTTATGACTGCTGCTGCATGCATGAAAAAAGGGAGAACTATTGCTAAAGATCAGAAATGTATTAAGAGCAAAGCTCCAGCTTTAAGTGGAATAGGATTCCCTGATAACACACAGAAGAAAAGATCCATGGCATTGTCATAATTTAACGACATTTACAGTTTTAAACTAGGAAGCAAGACTGTGGGTGCAGCCAGTTAATCTGGTCCTGGAGCAGAACATGTATCAAGAGAGACAAGCACATAGTTCCAACCTTCCTGTCTCTCTGACAGAAGCACTGTTCTTCAGACTACCAAAGCTTCCACTTTAAAAATGACCGATAGCCAGAAGAAGACAAACAAACCGTTATCATTTTCTTAGCCCCTCGTGTAAGCACAGCCTAGCTCTAAGGATCATTCAGAGGATAAAGACAGACAGTAGCAGCTACAGCCTTAAAGTTACCACTTATGTAAAGCATCCTTTATGATGTTTATTACATATGAATTTATTTACATGGTATATATGGTTACTTCTTTAGAAAATATTCTTAACTTTAGTTACTATTATTCTACATCTGGCAGCCTCTCTTAGCTAGCTGGCACCACACTGGGGCAGGATGTATTTGATACGCATACGTATAATAGTAATTCTGTTTCAGTCCATGAAATCTCTCCACTCCTTTCAGGTAGATATCAGAGCACTTCACTCCCACAATCTCTGGGCCATGGACAGACTGTGCCTCACAGCACGCAAACTCCTGAAGTCAGCGGTGGCCTCTGTGCAGTTCCTTGATGCACTTACATGTAATAATACTTTCCCCTCCTCCCATAGCTGGAATAAGATTGTCAGCATTTTTATGTATCAGCATGAATTAGCCTCATGAAAAAGAATTTTTTTTCATTTTCTGAAAAAAATCCACATTTTGTCTTTGCTTGAGTGTATTTCTGGAACATGGAATTCATCTACTCAGTCTGCCCTTCAGGGCAATATAAAATGGCACAAACACAATTATGTAGAAAAGTCCTTTTGAAGAAAATCTTCAAAGTGTTAAATATGAGCAATTCAACAGTGCTTTCAAATTTATAGCTTTACTTTGTCTTCTCAACTGGAATGCAATGCCCCAGCAGAGCACGCTGGAATAAACTATTCAGGATTCATTTCTTTGTGGGTTCCTTAGAAGTAATTCATAAACTCATTAAAATGTATGCATGTTTCTCCTGCTGCTTAAGCAGATACTTGAATTCAGTGGGATTTTTTCCAAAGCAAATTGCTACTGTTTTGTTAGTAACCTCCTATCACTGTGCTCTGCAAATGGCACAGTGGAATTGAGAAGCTCACATTTCTGACCAGTGCTTAAATGCACTTCACTGAATCCAACTGTATTAGAGACCTACAGGTTAAATTCTTTGCACTAAAAAGGCTCCATAGCTGCAGTAGCACACACTGAATTGAGCCTACAAGGAAAAGTGACTTAAGAACTGAGTGTATAGCCCTGAAAAGTTATGTATTTGTCTTTCTGTCAGCTAACCTTAAGACTACAATAAATAAATAAATAAATAAATAAATAATAGAAGTCCTGAAAAAAATTCTACCTTGGAAGCAAAGAAGCCCTAAGCAATTATGAAAGATTATTAAAGAAAATGGCCTTCCTGTGGCAGTAACAGGGCTGCTGACCAAAACATATTAGCAAAACACATTAATTGGCTTTGATTTTTAACATGTACTAAGGACTTCTGTGTCCACCGTACTTACTAAGGACTCACATGTACACACTCCTTACAGAGAGAGGAAATTCAAATGAACACACAACCCTGCTTGGCTAACTAGAGCTGCATACTGCTTGCGATCAGTTCTACAAGCAAGAAATGATCCTTTATCGTACGAAGCTCCTGTTTAAAAGAATGGAACTCCCACTCATGTGTCTATACATACATAGTTGGGAAATCAGTTTAAATAACAGCTGTATGCTGCAGTCTTAACACTGACTTTTAAAAACACTGGGAACTGAGCAAGGCATGGATTTGTTTTGCCAGCAGTGATGGGCCATGGAGCCAGTAGGGGGGCAGAACATGCAGCACGCTTTGCCAGAATGGCTTTTTCCTTCCTGAGCATCACTAACACCAGCTTCCCAGTTTACCTTTATATACACCAGCACTTGTAACAAGCATTTGCCTCCTTTATTGGTATTTATTTAATACAGTCATTACCCAGCCTGGAAGGCTGTTTTGTCACAACTGCAATAAATAAACATCTCCTCTCCTATTACTTCTTCTCCCTGTTCATTTTACAGATGACAGGTTTCTAAACATTTCATCTCATGAAAATACCCATACTACCTCCTGGCTTATGGATGCACACATGAAGTCACGCTTCAGAAAGCCCCCCCAAAACACACAAAACAACAACTAAACAAAAAAGCACCCGCACTGAGACTGAAGTTGCCATCACGCTACCCTGACCACGGAGCGTTGAAGAAGCCCAAAAAGAAAAAACAGAAGCCTCCACCGCAGCCGCTCGGCACAGCAAGGAGCGCCAGCAGCAGCCCGCGGGGCCGAGACACAGCAGCCCTCCCCACACCCCCTGCTCCGGTGCCGGCAGCGGGACACCTCCCGCACGCATCAGCAGCTCCGGCCGCCGCCTGGTAGCGCGCTCCGCTTCCCGTGCCGCGGCTCTCATTCCCGGCTCAAGCGCGCATTCGTGGGCCCCGTCCCGAGCGGACTCACCCCGCGCCTGCGGCTCCATGGCCCCGGACGGGTCGGCAGCACGGCCGTCACCTCGACTGGAGCGGCGGCTCTGACGGCGCTGACAGACGCCAGCCCGCGGTTGCCTCCGCCCCCGCTACCATCCAGCCCGGCGGAGAGCTGCGCCGCCTGCCGGCCCGGCCCTGCCTCGGCGCCGGGAACCCGGAATGACCTCGGGTGGGGAGCACGACCCAGCTCCCCAGTTGTCTCAAGTTCAAAGCCGAGTCTGCCCGCCGCGTTGTGCGGGTAGTGGGCAGTCACTCGATTTGTTTGTGATTTTCAGGTGACACCTCCTATGGCACAAGCACAGGGATGTATCCGAAGGAGTACTGATGGTCTGAGCTGTCATGCACAAGTAGGTTGCTCCAAAAGTAATGCCTCCTATTTACTTCCATGGAAACTACAACAGATACAAAGAGCATAGTAACACTGCTTGATAGAGGAAGTTCTCAGTTACAAACCACTTTTTCAACAGCCACCACCATTTGCTACGCATTTTTGCCAGTGATGGACAAGAGCCTGCATGCCATGCTCATAAAAATCCGCATGGCTGTCCAGAATGTGGCTTGTCACGTCACTGTTGTCACTGCTGAAATGCACCACTCACCACCTTACTGCGCTCATAACCACTCTTCTGTCTCCATCAACATTCAGCAAGTGCCAATGCATGTCAGGGGGTGCCATTTTTTCCCCATGGAGGAATTCAGTGACACGCCATTGCTTCATACACACTTCCCTGTCAGACACCATTTTGTCAGACTGCCCCTCTGCTGCCAGCTGTCACATGGCAACAAAATGTAACAGAATATTGGTGGGACTGTTCAGCTTCTACTGCTGTACCACCAGCATCTGCCTCTGACATTGTAGCCCAGCATAATAAAATAGGAGGCATTACTTTCAGAGCAGCTCTTGTATTTAGCAATTTAGGTAAAGATGGAGCTTTTTCATTACATAGCTCCTTATCCTACCATTCATGGTAAGTACTTTGCAGTAATGCAATATAAACACGATGATACATCATTCAGCAGTGCAGATTTACTCAAGGTTTTGCTCACGCCAGCATAATTTCCATACTTAGTTATCAATCCAGGTCAGTTTTGCTTGTGAAAGGGTCCAGAACACTTGTGTAAGCAGTGCTGCATTGCCATGTATTTGCCAGTCAGACACTGTATCTGATTTGTGTGTCTGATACTACTGAGTGCCTTCCACGACAACCTGAGGACGGGTAGCTTCTTGGGGACTGTAATACTAGAAGTAACAAAAGAAGGGAGTGAAGGCAGGAAAAGAAAGTACTGGACACTTTTCTGTAGAACTTTTCTAACAGGTAATATTTCAGGTGAAGAGCAACAAATCCAAAAGAAAATGATTATGCTGCGAGGTTAAAGAGGTGAAAAATAAGTTCTTCACATTAAAATACCATAGAGTATTGCAAAGTGTCAGCATTACTTACTTCTCAGCTTTGTTTTTCAAACAATTTAGAAAATAAAAGCCAAGGAAAGCCTTAATTTCTCCAGATATCTAATATTTTTCCCTAATATATGCATGCTGCTGGTTTCAAATTTGAATTATTGTAAAACATGAATTATTTTCTCTAGATAAGCCTCTGTGATTTGATATCTCCCCAGGCTGGAGTTTACCACTTACAGATGCATATCAGAGGTTTTCAGATGAACGAATTCCTGTACTTGTGCCATTTCAAATAACAAGACATCCTTCCATGGCAAGATTTGAGCTCAGGAATGTCATCAACTTCTGCATTAAAAAACCCAAACCCAAGTCCATCAATATGATCCTTCACAGGAGTACCTTATTCAGAAGATTCTATTAAGAAGCCACAATTCTGCAACATAGAACTTTCTTATATGACTAGCAGAATCACAGAACCACAGAATCTTAGGGGTTGGAAGGGACCTCCAGAAATCATCGAGTCCAACCCCCCCTGCCAAAGCAGGTTCCCTACACCAGGTCACACAGGTGGGCGTCCAGGCAGGTCTTGAATATCTCCAGAGAAGGAGACTCCACAACCTCCCTGGGCAGCCTGTTCCAGTGCTCCGTCACCCTCACCGTAAAGAAGTTCTTGCGCACATTGGTGCGGAACTTCCTATGCTACAGTTTCTGGCCGTTTCCCCTTATCCTGTCTCTACACACTGCTGAAAAGAGTCTGGCCTCGCCGCTTTGCCCCCCACACCTCAGATATTTATAGACCTGGATCAGGTCCCCTCTCAGTCTTCTTTTCTCAAGGCTAAACAGACCCAGTTCACTTAGCCTTTCTTCATAGGGGAGATGCTCCAGGCCCTTCACCATCTTTGTGGCCCTCCGCTGGACTCTTTCCAAGAGATCCCTGTCTTTTTTGTACTGGGGAGCCCAGAACTGGACACAGTACTCCAGATGAGGCCTTACCAGGGCAGAGTAGAGGGGGAGGATCACCTCCCTCGACCTGCTGGTCACGCTCTTTTTAATGCACCCCAGAATGCCATTGGCCTTTTTGGCCACAAGGGCACACTGCTGGCTCATGGCCAACCTTCTTAAACTTACACAGACTTCTTAAACTTTCTTCCAGGCTGCATGGGAAGTACTAGGGAAATGCAAAGATGTATGGAATGAATTCTAAATATATATTTATTTTACCTTCATGTGAACCATAGTACCTGGAACTGAATGTCATGCCAGGCCTGTTCTAACCAATACAAAGGCCTGAAAACTTTTTCTGTAGTGACTGGGTCTATCTTTGAAAGCTTAAATTCTTACACTTTTATCAGCAGATTTTCATGGCTGTTCTAATAGTACTGAAACTACTTCCACAATTATTTCAGTGGTCTGGTGGTAAGGTATTTGAATAGTTTAATTTTTTCTTCCTATGGAATGTATTTTCACCAGCTGCTACTAAAGAAATGTAAGACAAAGACATAAACCTTTTGTGCTTTCTCAAGTTGTTTCAGTGCTTGTGTTGTATAAAGTATAACCCATGATATAACAATGCACATAAAAGTATGTTTCTCTTGTTAGTAAGAATTAAAAACTGTGTGTCTGACTCTTCTGTAACTCAATTTTCTTTTGAACATCTTGAATTTATCCTAACAAGGTTCTGTGGAGCTGAACATCATGATGGCTATTTAGCACTGAACACTATGCTGCTATCTCAGGAGAAAATCAGCAGCTGCTTCCAGTGATAAGTGCTGCATAGAGAACTTGGATCAAGATCTTTACCTGACATCAACCAACATCTCTATTATAACCAATAAAATTCTGATTAACCACTGAGGTCACCTTTGGTAAATAAACAGTATGACAGTCAGTAGCAACTTAAGGAGAGCAATTCAAAGATTATTTAGAAATAAAAGAAATGCTTTTTTTTTTTCCATTACTCCACATATTTCTGACTATCCTGTCAAAGGAAAGCGTCTCTTCTTCTCCTTCTCAAACTTTTTCCCAGTTTGACCGAGATAAAATGAGATAATGTGAGCTGAATAATGAATGTTGAGCCGGTAGGTAAACACACCAGAAAGCTCAACAGAACTCAATAAAATAGAGAATATGAAGATTGTATCAGACTAGAACATATAGATGAAGTGATTGCATAGAAGTAAGTTAATTATAATTTTAATTTGTATATTTGGGCCAGGGAAGTGTGAATTTAACCATAATTAATTGATGAAATACTGAGGTTCAGCAGTAGAAACTTGGAGACCTTCGGAAGGAAAACCTATGAATCCTGACAGATGATAATTCTTCCAGCAGGTACCAAAATGCCTACAATGCATCAGAATACAGAAGCTCAGAAATCTTCTAAAGCTGTGGAAAATTGTATTACGGATGTTTATATTGATACAAACAGGCAATAAATGTGAATGTATAAGAGCAAAATATCACCAAGAGAAGGACTATTAAAATGGCATGCGTGGCTGACACCTGAAATAGAAACAATGACTAAACCCCAGTGACTCACCGAGGTTAGACAAGATTAACCAGTCATTTCCAGAAGGGTGCAATAAGACATCCAAAATCAGCATACACTTAAAGAGAACCTAGGAAGCATAGGGAGGCACTCCAAAATTGATGCCACTTATCTCAATGGTGTCTTTGCAAGCAATCCTGGACAGACTTTCTGGACATAGAGCCTTGGTGCCTGAGTGCTCAGCAAACTGCATGCACATGCCCTGGTCTCTGCAGTGAGCACAATGCAAGTGTGACAGAGTGAAATCAGCTGTGTTTTAAAATTAAATATCATGTATTCCTACATGGTGTTGCATTGAGATATGTTGTTGCTGCAGCATTGGGACATTATTTCTTGCAAGGTGATTTGACAGTCATGACGTTTGCAGGACTTTCAAAAAAAGTATGAATGCTATGAATGCGGCAATAAAGAATTCAACATTCATTCATATAACATGTTAAATGAAATGCATTAATTGTTAAAATGAAGAGTTGTATCTCGTGTTAGAGTGTAAAAGAAAACCTGCACTCCTAGGACTGGGTTCATGGCATCCTACCGCAGAGCTCAAGGGTGGTTCAGATGAGCTGCAGCCACAAGAGCACAGAGCTGAATCCTGACAATGTAGAATTGTAGGAAAACAATATAAACTTGCCTAACATATATCTGGAGAGACATTTTAGGTGTCTTGATGGACCTGAGATGACCACATAGAGCTGCCATATTATGACATGGGATCTTTTGGGCAGCAGTTCAGTGCTCCTAGTAATGCGTCAGCCTTGTGATACAATAAACTTGCTGCTTTGAAAATACTGCAAAATGATGTTTTATTAAGAAAGTCAACTTGGTGAATCTATATAATAATTAAAATTGTAATGAGTCAAAACTGATCTCTGACACAGATTCAATGCAATTTCATTTTAATTCAGCATAACTCATACAGTTATTTGCATCTTCTTAGAACATTATCTTTATGCCCAAAAGGTAAGAAGCTATCCTAATTGCAAGGGTATGATTTGTTTTCCAGATGTAGCTAAGAAGTAGAGTTAAACTGGGGCTTCTTTCATGGGATTAGACAGCATTCATTTGTATGTGTGCACTGGGAAGCTGGTACACAAGCTACTTTTGGGAAGCATTTAATTCAACCTCTTAGAGGAGCTCTCTATTTGAAGTGATCTTGATAATGTTGGAAAGCCTAAAAAATCTAATACTTTCAGTATTATTGGATTTAATGTCCATTTCTGTGGTTTATATCCTGCATCTACAGGCTGCAGTAGAAGTGCATCCTGCCACATGATGAGGCGTGACCAAAACAACATGAAAACATTCCTACCTATTTATTATCTGGACCACCAAACTTAAAATATAGTACAATCGAATCACCAGCTACATCCTTCTTTTTGATATGTCTGTGTGCTTTAGTGTTCATCTGAGACTAAGCAAACTCTTCTTAAGCCACAGCTTTACTCATGCAATAAAGTGACATCCCTGCACAGTCTGTGGTGTTGTGAATTCTGCTTTCAGGGAGAGTCACAATGACATGAGGATGAAGCTGGAGGATGTGCGATCTACAAAGCACACTCCTCTCAAAGGCCTGAAATGAAGCACTCCATTACTCAGAGTATGTCTGCAAAGGCTTTCCGAGGCACACAACAGAAGCAATCTGCATTTCAGGGCAGCTTGCCCAAGCTCCAACTCAGAGGGATGCACAGATGATAGCCCCAGCCAGCAAACTGAGCTGAAGGCAGAGTCACATTCTCTTACAGAGAGGCAGAAGTTATACAGGGGAATTATACAAAGGACTTCTTGTAGACTTCATAAAACTCGGTACATCTTCCTTGTATTTGTCCCCAATGCTCCCAGTTCCCTCCCCTCCCCTCCCCTTCCTTTCCTTCTAAGGAGACACTTTTACATATTTTGGCCTTGCTTAGCCATTTGCTAGCATCTAACACTGGCAAACTGAAAGGGAATTTTTTGCCTGCTTCTGCATACCTCTACAATCACCAACCTTTTTCTGTGGGCTCATTCTCCCTTTCTGACGCTGAGCAAGCTTTAGCAATCTAATGATTTTTTTTGTGATTTCCTAAAATTTGGTCAAGATCCCCCATGGGGTCCTTCAAAGTTTCATCCCCTTTTTGGCAAGTTCAGAAGACCTATGAGAAACATAACATTACAAGCTATAGATGTAGCAAGGTACTGAACTTCCTAACTTTCCAAGTTTACTGAAGGCTGTGCATGCTCTTCACTTCCCACAAGCAGAATTCCAGGCTTATTTAACACCAATTTCAAACAAAAAGTGGAGAACTAAGTCTGCATCTGTCACTAAAACACTATGCTTATGTGTCTAAAGAGTAGATTTTAAGAAAGGAATTTTAATGGTAACAATAATAATTTTCTTTTCTGATAAGCTGAGTTCCATCTTTTTTTATCTATGGCAAAATGGAGGAATGTTTTCTGCGCCGGATATTTCTCCTCAGAAAAGCATGAGAAGTCAATCCAAATAAATGCTTTGAGTTATTCAGTGATATCAGGAAAAGTACATTTGATGAAACATAGGGATTTTCTGTTCACTGTTTCTCAGGTTGGTTTGCTGCAGTTTTAGTTCCTGACTGGCAGATCTCCAGAGATCTGCCTGCCTTTCTGTCTATTCTTCCTCTTCAGTTGTATGCTCTTAAGTCTACTTCTCATTAAGGAGATTTTTTCAGAAACAGAATTGTTATTTTAATGAGATCTTTTTCTTTTTCTGTAACACAAAAAGTTCTTCCTTTATTCTTATTTGGTAAGCACATACTGACAAAATTACAAACATTTATGAAACAAGAAACCTGGATAATTATAGATCATTTTACCCCACAGGTAGATCAATTATTTCTTTAATCAAGTTATGCATATATTAAGTGCTATTCACATCCAGGCTGGTATTAATTGAAATGATGCATGATTACTGCATAATTTGAAACCTCAGCAGATTGAAGAGATCGGCCTAGCAAAGGACTTTGTTGTTTTTATTTCTCTGGAATCAAATTAATTGTGCTGTTACAAATTCTGTATTCCATTTCTACCCATTTTATCTGCCTACACTTGTCTCTTTTGCAGACATTCTTTACCATAAAATTATAGAATTGTAAAGTTTGGAAAAGATCCAATAGTCCAATAGTCAATCCATCCCCATTGTGCCCACTAACAATATCTCTCAGTGCCACATCTACATGTTTCTCGAAAACCTCCACTGACAGTGACTCCACCACCTCCCTGGGCAGCCTGTTCCAATGCATCATCACTCTTTCAGAGAGGAAATTTTTCCTAATACCCAAACTGAATCTCCCCCCTAGTGCTACTTGAGGCCATTCCCTCTAGTCCTCTCACTGTTACCCGAGAGAAGAGGTCGACCCACCCCCACAACCTCCCTTCAGGAAGCTGTAGAGAGTGATCAGGTCTCCCCTGAGCCTCCTCCAGACTGAACAATCCCAGCTCCTTCAGCTGCTCCTCATAAGACTTGTGCTCCAGACCCCTCCCCAGCTTTGCTGCCTCACTCTAGACAAGCTCCAGGGCCTCAATGTCTTTCTCGTAGTGAGGGGCTCTAAACTGAACACAGTTCAGTTGGTTGTTAGAGGTGGAATACCAGTAGCTATCTCTGTCCAAGAATACAGAGACAGCAGGGAATAGTTAAACAAGACCAGTGACGATGCAGGTTACTAGTTCTTTTCCCATGTTACAGAACCTCATATTTAAGAACCTCATATCGCAAAGAGCAGGACACCAAAAAATTCTGTATGAACTTTTATCTTAAAATAAATATTTCTGTGTTGATCATGTGCAAATAAATTCAACTTCTGTACTTTAGACTGAAAAATACCGATACTGGATACTGATACTGAATATATTCCAGCTGAAACGACGATTGATCCAAGTTAGTTAGATTCGCTGGAAGAATAAGCATTTAAATCAGGTGGTTTTCTAGAGAAAACCTCAGTAACATTTTTGAATAACCTCCTTGAAGTGTATTCAAGGATTCTTTAGGAACCTTTGTAATATGCAACTGACCAGCTGTCTGGTTTGGTGCTCTTGAGACTGCAACTAACGAGCAGTACACCATTTAACCACTTGATGGTGCTAAATATTTTATACACTTAACCAAAGCTATTACCGCTTCAAAAACGGCTCGCCTTCTGAAACGCAGTTCAAGTTGAAGCTTGAATCATATTTCAATTTAATGGAAAACATGCATCTACCATTTGATATCATGGATATCTGAAGATTTGGTGTTACTGCTCACCTACTAAAACTTTAGCGCCGAAAACTGTTCTAAGCGGGTATGTGTGCCAATGATTCATCTTCCCTCCCCCTCTCAAATTCCCACCCACCTGGTATTTACATTCAGTAGGTAATGACAGCCTGGTATGCACAGCTCTCTGATGGGCTTCTTTTGCACGTATGCATCCCTGCCAGCATGTCTACCCCATAGTTATCTCCTTTCCAAAATCAGCATCATGTCCTCACCCTTCACAATACTAATACTCTCATTTATATTTAAGCCTAAATAAAAATGAAATTACCTGAGCAGCTTGACTCACCAGTGGAAGGAGGCTGATTCCCTAAGAGCAGGTATGAGGGTTGTGGTAAGCATCCCATGCAGGCCTCCTTCTCAGCCCAGTTACTGGGCCATAAGCTTAAGGAAGTCTGTAGATACTTTCCAACAGTACAGATATTTTGTGACCTTTCAGCCTGGATTCAGGCAGGATGACATATGGGATGCATGGGAACGCCATATCTGGAGAAGTGAAAGTGATTGCAGCCTGACACCTCGTCAGATCGGGCTGTGTCATCATCCTTCTGCCAGAGCACCGAGGAAACAACCCAAGAGAGAACATTTTGTCCCTCTGCACACCTTCATGTACTCTCATTGCTGGCTGTACTTTGTGTCTTCAGATACAGGGAGAAAAATGCATGTCAAGTTATATTTGTAAGGGGAAATTGTGAAAGTGATGCTGAGTGTGAGTGCAGAGGAAAGAAACAAAGGAAATGTAAGGAGGGAAGGTGCAGAGGGTGCCTGTCTTGAGAACACCTTGAAAATATTAGGATGCTGCCTAGCTGCAACACAGCTACACTGAGGTGCAGGCCTAGATGATGAGTGTGCACCATTCTGTGCATGAGGGGAAATTTTCTACCAGACCAATGAAAGATGTCTTATGACTTGCTGCAATTTGGGAAAGCTATGTAACTGCACTCTCTGCTAATGGACAAATGTCTCAGACACAGGTCTGCCATCATCTTTACTTTGCTTTACTTCTGTTCAGGGTGGGATGGTGGTATCAAAAACCATACTAAAAAATGACAATAACTTGCACAACTTAATAAGTGTTTGCAAAACATACATAGACATAACTATCTCACTGCCATTGTGCATACTGTATCTTGTCTGCTACCTTTGCATGACTAAGCTGCTTCATAGAATTCTAAGCAAATCGTACTGAAATGTGTTTGTTCCCAGTCACTGCTCCAACCCAGGAGCTCAAAGATTGAAGCCTGCCAGAGCACAATTAGAATCAAAGTACAAAATCGTACCACTGCCTCCCAAACTCTAGCGTGCACTCAAAGCATTTTTCAAGGCAGGCTTTTCCTGGAAAACTGATCTTGCTTCCAACTTTTCACTTAGCTCCAGTTTTTAATCTGCTGCACTGAAAACAACATTTGGTAATGAAAAATTTTGTTGTGAGGCTTTACTGCTCTACGTTTTGCTTGAAAGGACATTTCTGTCTGTTCTGTGCAAGACCTCTGCCATCACTGCTCTCCTACCCAGTTTTTCTTTTCAGCTCCCACCCTGCTCAGCTCAGGTGGGGTCCTTGGCTCAGGCCAGCACTTCAATGGGCACCGACACCAAAAAACCTTCTGTTCTCAATTAATAAATAGAGCTGCTCTAGTCTTAGGTCGAGGGATCTTTTAGCATATACGAGGCATACATGCTTCGTTGTGAATGTACATATCATGCGATGCAGCCTTGTTGCAAGTGCTGCTGCTTGAACATGAGTAAGGATGAACGTAACTACTAATGAACCTCAGGTAATCAGATGGACAGGACTAAACAAATAGTTCAATGATTAACAGGGTTCAAATTATATACATACACATATAATAGGTAGGTAGTAACACATTTAAATATTATAATGAATACCGCAACATGTAATAAACCATATAGATAAAATCCAGAGGAAAAGATAATCTGCATATAAGAAATATATATATACAAACTATTGATTAAAATAGTGTGTATGAAGTATGCTTGCCACAGGATATTGTGATTAATGAAAATTTGTCTCTATTCAAAAATGATTGGGAAAACTCACTTAAGAAATAGCTGTTGGAACAATTAGATTGAAAAGTACCACTTTTCTTCAGAAGACCTGGGAGAGTGCTTAACAAGTTCTTATACTACCCTAGTCACATGTTATCAGACTGCTTGATCCAGCACAAGCGTTCCTATAAGCTGTCAAGTACAGAAGTTGGTCATTCAGGTACACTGCTGTAGGCAGGTAAGCCATTGCTTGGCTGAACAGTATAACCTCTGGAGGGTCAGAAATTGGACTTAGTATGACTGTTCCCTGTTTATTCTGCTCATGCTCTCCCATTGTCCACAATCTAGTCTAAAATATTGGAGAACTTCCTATTGAGATGTAGAAAGGAACTGAAAATCTAGGAGAAAAATGACCCGAGAGTGACCAAGGATTGGAAGCAAACATGTTGCCCACGGTAGCCAGGAAGAAGGTATTTATGGTCAGTGCAGAGATCATTTTATGAAAATCTATATGGTCTGTCTCTGGAGTTTTTTCAAATTACATAGATTGAGGGAAAGAGAAATGGAGATGACAAAAAATGCATTTCTTCATATTGAAAAAGAAATAATTATCATCATCTACAGTGTCAACATGGTTATTATGGCATTCTCTTTCCACAGAATATTTATACCACTTTCCTTTTGCCTTAGTTCCAAGTGGCAGCCACCAGCTTGAGACTGTAATGCCTGGAAGAAAATATTCATGGTATTTTATGGTGAAAATCTCATTAATCTCTTTTGGAATGTGGAAACAATCTACCATCTGATTGTTTATCTTTCAGGTCAAACTAATAAATTTTAACAAATAAAATAAAAATCCATCCAAATAAATGCATTCAGATACAAACTTCCGTACTTAGTGTCTGATAGTATTCCACAGAGGCAACATCAACTTGTTACTAACTTCTTGCTGAAAGCAGTATGTTTTCACGTGCTAAAACTTTGAATTTTGAATCTATAACATTGGTCCCCATCCCTGTGCTAACTGCAGTAATGTTTCAATTAAAGTAGTTCTAATTGCTTGTACTGATAGGAGTTGATGCATAAACAAATGATTATTGTGAGTTGCATCAGTTATCTGAAAACATCATATTAGGCAATCTTAGCCCATCTAAAAATATATTGGCAACCAAAACAGTTTCTAGAGCGAGTGAGTTATGACTAATTTTCCTTCTCACATTTGAAGAACACTGGGCCATTTTCAGCTAGTCTCAGTTCTTATGCTTTATTCCCAGCCAATGCTGCACAGCTCCTAAGTAAGAACTCTTCTGTCTCTTTAGGATGACCAGCAGTGGGTCCCATTTAGAATTTGAACACCTACATACATCTAGTTGTAGCTCATCATGACCTGTGCATACAGCAGCTTCTGAGGGATAACACTATTCACCGCATCAAACTGTTTTCTCAGGATGCAGTACTCATGCTGTGGCTCTCTGGCTCAGTAACATGCTAAGAGGCTAGAGACAAAACAGCAAAATGTTACGTTTGATAGACTAGGTCAAATCTGCAGAGAACTGGAGCTTATATGCTGAGGCAGCAACCTACCAAGGACCTTGAGTGACAGGGGTATATTGCCTCCAATGGAAGTAGGTCTCTGCAGGGTCAACAGAACCATGTGGTAGGCAACTATATCTTTCCTCTTTAGTTGCACATTAAAAAAATGGAGATAATTAGAACTTCAAATACCTTTGAACTCATGCACAATAAAATGCAGAGTATGCATCTGGCTAAAATCTATTTTGAAAACATAATTAAAGTCTCCTACTCTGCAAAACATTGTAAAGATATACGCTTTTACCAAACACTTTTCAAACAATTCCTGCCCCTTTAAAATATGAGTCTGGGCTGCATTCTTGAAAAAGATAAACCAATGTACTTCCAAGTTCGTGGCATTTTTTCAAAGATACCTCATATCCATCAGACCTACTGAGGTCACACAGTGATATTATCCAATTTCAATGCATTTATGAGCAGTACTCTGGTGATTATGTCTACTTCAATTTAGTATTCTGTTCTTGGGCAAGAAGTATAATATCCTTATTCAGTGAAATGGCTGCATTTTTTTCTTTTTATTACATGCAAAATGTCTCATAAAAATTCCTTGATTTGATTTATAATAGCAAATAATGTTTGATGTGCTGTTCTTCTACTAGTTCATTTTTAACTTTTGTTAACTCCTGCACAAATTCATTAAGTGCCCGGTAACAGAAAAGCATGTCACAGAATATTACTTAAACATGATGTAAACCAGTAACACACAATAAATCTAATGTCACATCTCTTAACCCACTTCATCATTTCCTTTTCCTGGCAAGGTGGGCTGTTGATAAAATAAGCAGGCATGAACATGACAGGTTCAGCAAAATTAAGTGCTTTGTCTCCTAAGGCTTCACATTTTTGCCAATATAACCAAACTGAATAAGAAAGCTTTTTCCATGTATAGTAATATTTAACTATATTGGACATATTGAAAGTAATCTGTTGCTGATGCTTACCCCTGTTTAAGTAAAGAGACAGGCTTAGATGGGCTGCATGGCTCCTGATGAACCAACATTTTGAGGATATTTGTCTGCTAGAGGGAAACAAGAGGCAAGGCGGCCTACACTCAATAATTTTACTGTTTCCAGGCTGGAATGGAGCATGTGGGAAAGCATTTGCTTCTGTATCAGCATTCAGAAATCAGCAAATTTTTCCAAGATAAAGTAACTTTACTCCAGAAAAGAATGCTCATGAAGAGCACTTAACTGGCATAGCTACCACAGCATAACTGTTTTGCATTAGCTATGCTGGTCGACTGCTGTGCCCCCAGTTTCTTACACCCCTAGCAATTCACTGTGGCTGGTTCTCTTGATTAGAGCAGTGCCTTAATTGAACATCCTCAGGTCTCTTTTCCCACATCAGAAAATTTCAGAAAGGAAGATGTTATGATGGTGGAGTTTAAGAAAGTTGAAAAACACATACTAGTAATATTACTTGTAGCATTTAAGCTTATGACAACAGATATAATCCAAACGGAGTCTTCAGCCTTTTATCACTTGTTCAGTCTTAGAAATGATCCATGGGTGAAGATCTGTGGCTCTTATAGTATGCACAGTGATGATTAAAGTTACGTTTGTTAAGTAACTTCTAATTTGCTACATAGATTTCACAATTTTTTACTAACTTGATTATGCATACGAGCCATCAACTGTATATTGTAAATGTATTCTTAAAAAATCCATGTGTCTTAGCTGAGGAAATATGAATGAGAAGGAAGGTGTAGTGTTCCTGGTTACCTGGCCAGACCTGCAATGGGTAGCAGCCAGCCCATGTAGGCACGCAGATACCAGTGCTATGGGATGTGCGAGACTTACCCCTCAGGTATATAGGGAGTAAGGCAGCTAAGGACAGGCAGCCACCACCACAGCAGTTCCTGTAGCTCACATTTAAGCTGCCTTTTTGGGGCACTCCTCATCTGTCAGGCTGTCAGCTGGATTAACAGATTTGGCAGAGGCAGCTGCTCCTCACTTATCCCCTGCTCAAGGCAGAGCCATGCCACGGGCTGACGAGGGACCCTTGTGGAAGATCAGTATTTATGAATCATGATTATGACAATCACGTTTCATGCCTGAACGTTTACTTATGGGTGAAGGAAAGTCAGTCTTGTCTGTCTCAACTCCTCTTACTGCTATAAGGAAGATAACACAAAAAAAAAAACATAAAACAAGGACAGTTTAATAAATGATAGTTAAATGGAGGCCATGCGTTGCCTGTCGTGTAAGTAACCTGTTTTTTAAAAAGAATTGCATGGTAATTTGAGTGCTGACATAAAACTCCTGCTGTAAAGGAACTTGAGAATAAGGCATCAACACTCACTGAAGGCCCAAAACATTGAAGGCTTTGTTGGAAAGCTGTACCGAATTAATGTTTGATTTGGCAGAGGTTTGCCAATAGCCAGTTTATTATGGGCTTTGACTTGTCCATCACCTCATAAAAGCCAGATGAAGTTACAATGAAACCATGATTTTAGACGTATTTTAATAAATAATAAGCATATGGCAAAACTGAAAATTATAGAATACGCTGACAATAAAAAAATGTTAAAACCCAGAAGCCTTGAGGGAAGCTCTGAGAAGTGAGAGGCCTCTCGCTGTGGCAGGGCAGCCCCCTTACAGCGTGCTGTTGCTGCTCACGCACTGGTTTTCCTGCAGGTCGCAGTCTGAAGTGTTTTCTGCCCTGTGAGGTTATTTGGTGCCATGCACTGAATACTTGAGGCTTCTGTTACTGCTGTTTGACAAGATAAGAGCAAAAAGAAAATCTGTATCCAAGCATCCAAGCCAAGGGTGGCAGGAAAAGGGTGGATTGGGAGATGCCCTTGTTTATGCAGGAGCTCAGGAGAAGAGCCTTCAGGACAGCTTCTCTGCACACCAGTCAATAGCCAAAGGCCGCCCTGCCAGCTGAGCTGCAGGCCTGGGTAAAAACCAGGGCCAGGACCCTGCTGTGTTCACTGTGCTCAAATCCACTGAGCCAAGCTCAGAAGAGACAGGCGACAGACAAAAGTGGACAGCAGGCACTTAAAAATGTAGCTGTCTCATTAAGAGACAAAGGCTTCCAGTGAGAAGGAGGTGGAGCCTGGACCAGTAGAACAGAACACAGAGTTGGATGTGTCCATCACTCTTATTCCATTAAGAAAATAATGCTCATCTTCAGGTCATTTAATATTACAATAGGTGAATTGTTAAGGAAGAGGAAAGAACAGCTGGGGAGAGGTTGAAGTGACTGAGTGGATGCAAAGAAAGGATAAGGGGGCAAGCTAGATAAAATTAGGCTGAGGCAAGAACTCTGCTTATATGAGGGAATAAAATGAGGTGAGGGTGAGAAAATAGCACCCTATAAAGCAGACAGGTTTCCACCACTTCAGAACTTTGCCAATCAGTGTTTTATCTAGAAGCATCTCTGCCTGAAAATCAGGATAGCGTTTTCCACAGGAAGAAGGAGGGGGAGGCCATCCCCAGCAGTGCTAGAATCTACTTAGACATTTGCCCTGCCTAGTGACCTTCAATGACAGAAAGATAAAAGGCCAGATCAAGGTTCTAAGGAATGAAATATTCTATCTATCTCTGACAGGAAGCAAAACCAGATGTCTGGGGAAGGAAGCAAGATAAAACAACCAAAACTCTATGACCCAAGAATGGGTATTTGTACTTTTAGTGGCCTGTGACATATTTCTCTTGTAACTTGTTTTGCTTTGCCACATCAGCATCTACGATATCCTTTGGCAGGAGATTCCACCAATCTTTTACTGCTTGCATATCATCTCATCTTTGTTACAGCTCCTGCTAGCCTCATTTGATGCTCCCTAGTTCATCTGATAAAGGAATACTCCATCATTATCTTTTCTGCTGCACTCAAATAGAGACCTGTTAGAACCAAACCAACTGCGCCAGCTGTATCATTTTGGTGGTGAAGAACCACCTTCTATTTTGCTGTTCATCATCAAAAAGCATCCATTTGATTACTGTTACTCTCATGTTTTCTCTCTCAGTTGTCAGCATTTTGTTACCCCATTATTTACCCCTTTCTCCAGATTGTTTACAAATATGCTCAAGTGCAAAGCTCTCCAAGCTATCCATGCAAGGTTTAACTGGCATGCTCCCTCCACTGCAAGAGCTACTTACACCTACTCTGCTTGTCTTCTGACCACATGACAGCTACATTCTCCATATTAGATTCTCTTCCTTAGCCTACATCTACTCCATTTCACCTGAGGAATTTCAACAAACAGTTCTACAAATCCAAATAGGCTATATAAACAAGATGATTTTAATGCATGCTTGCTGCTCCTGACAAATAAACTTAGCAGGTTGGAGAGGGTGTCCACTTTTCCAAAGTATGACAACATTACTCATGGGGATGCTAGTTTTTGTTTATAGTTCTGTTCTCACTAACCAGTATTTAATGTATCCTGCAATTCACCACACCAGTGCTTGGCTGTGCCAAGCTACTAAGCAAACACAACAAATTCAAACAGATTGATTCAAAGTTTTTAGAATGTTAATTTAATAGTTAACATTTAAATTTCGTTTCTTGCAAGCAGACATAAATCCATCCATTATATAGGAAATAGATGTACTTGAAATAGTGACTGTAGGGAAAATACTATTTTAACCATTGAAACAGACATGTCTAAAATTATGGCTTTTTTCTGTAATTTCTATGGAGCACATTCATCCCATTTTCTTAGAAAAGTAACAGGTTGTTTACAATCAAAGCCTTCTTTTATGTCTTGTCAAACATTTTGAGACTGCAAGGAAGAAACTAGCCTTTAACTGCAGTTTCAGCTGTAAGTATATTTCTTTAGACTCCTGAGCATCCTTTAATTGCTGTATATTGCATGTTAAAATTTCTACAGATAAGGAACCCCTGGTATAATGGCCTTGACATTTGGTTGCAAGTCTTGGTTTTTTTGGAGGGGGGGAGGGGGGATGGAGAGAAGGCAAAAAGACTGGCCATTGGCCAGAAACACCTTGCATGGAGCTCCATCTGTCTATTTCATGGCAGTGAACTTTTTTTTCCAGCTTTATTTTCTACAAAAATGAAATGTAGATGAATGTGCTACCTTGTCTGCTGTTCTGGCTGCTTGCACATAAACACACCAAAGCTGTTTTAAACTCAGCATTAAAAAATCCCCAATAAATCAGACAAAACTTCACATCCACATTGTCAGTCCATTAGCATGGAAACTAAAATCAGTTCATTTTTCTGAGAAAGGCACCTGGTTCAATAAACAGCTCACAAGTTTTGAGTTTACAGACAGCTGCAATAAAGACTGCCTTCTCTAAAAACCTCACTGGAATACGGAGCTCTAGCAAGTGGTTCTACAAGGGAATAGGATAATTGGATCACAGTGTATTTTCTTTTTTTTTTTTTCCCCCCTAACATCTTAGCGTCTTTATTAACAAAGTACAATTGTGTTGCATTTTAAGATGCTTTAAAAAAAAATCAAAGCAGTAGCTCAGAGATAAAACCACATGGCAGGTCATATTTTGCATTAAAAAATATCCAAGAAATAATTCTTACCCATTATTTAAGTTTTAAAACACCGTATTACAATCACATTAATCTTTGTGTTTGCGAACACAAAGATTCTGAAGTTCGTAATTCTATGTGATTTTTAAGAAGCTATTACCTAACAATCGTAAGTTTACATATTTATTTGGAGCTGGTTGACTAACATTTATGAATAGAATTGTTTGAAGAAAAAAAGTGAAACAGACAGCTTTTCTCTTTTTCAAAACTTTATTAGGTAGACGTTACTAGATGACATTGTAAAACCCCTTGTGTGCAAGTGAATGAACTCTACATCTTCTCACAATTCATTAAATGCACAACCCCCCCACAGCTTCAAAGTGTTAGTTCTAAGTTGGAGCGCATTCAAACGCTACTTTACATTCTTCTGTTTCATCATGGGGGAGCACTTCTTCAGTTTGTTAACAACAAGGGATTGGGATATCAGTGTAAGCAAAAGGAATGCTTTGACAGGAAACGAAGAACCGTAAGCCTAGACTTACGAGCTTCACTCTCAATACAGACACCAGAATCATCGCATAGCCTTTTAAACTGCCTACCATGAACGTGATTGTATTTAGCAAAGTGAAGCAGTACAGAGACATACCCACTACTGAATACTAGTGAGGTAACATATTGAAAACAAACTGTTAAAAAATTCACTTACTTTCAAAAGGTCCTGTCCAGCAGGACAAACATTGGCAGAACAACTTCCCTTGTATCCATGCATGTACATGTGCATATACAGCCTGTGTCATCTATAGCTTTTTAAAGAACAGGATTTTAGTTATACATTCATCAGGACAAGTTTAAAATCATACATTACTATGGTAAATTCAACAGAGGATTTCAGTGAGCTGTTTCTGGATCTCCTAAACTAAAAGGCACTCTGAAGAGGGTAGCAAAAAATAATCCTCACGTTGACACAAACTGAAGCAGCCACAAAGGTATAATATTCAACAGGAATTATTGGTATAAATTTAACACCACCTTGAATCATTTGTAAAATATTGCCCAGGACTACCAAACATCTCTGTCAAGTTACATCATGAAGACCACCGATGCTATCCTATGCAACAAGCATAGTTATCAGCTAAAAGCAAAAGACATGCACCAGAAGAACTTAACAGCATTTTGGTTGCATGCCTGCTGGTTTTAAGAGAGCAGAATGATACCCAAAGAAGTAATTTTTAGAAATAAGCAGCAACTCTTGGGAGTGATGAAGTATTTTGACAAGGTGCCTCGTATTCAGTGGGTTACAGAATGACATAGTTCATGCCTAAAAGTTGGAGATAATACTGAAATAGATTCTATTAATATTTCGTAAGCGATAATTAAAATTTTATTCAGTATGACTGTATCAAATTCCCTATCACCAGAAACTTCAGATTTGAAAGCTGAGTCCTCATTAAGTACTCACATATGATGCATTATGAAGAAGTGATACTCCAAGTGACAGCCATATTACTAATTAAGAACTCCAGCAGGAAAAAAGGCATCTTATGCAGTTCAGAAAAAACTAACGAATTTCAAACAAAAAGGTCCAAGAAGATAATTTTCTCATCTTCATCTTTTTCCTTCTTTCCTTCACAAATTCTTAGCGGAGGAAATTGAACACAGTGAAAATGTTTTTATTATGAATCTACAATAAACAGGCTTCCTAAACATTTTGCATCTAACAGCCACCGCTGTCAACTCTCAATTTCCTTCTGATAATTACCATTTTGTAGCTCCATTTTTTTTCCCCTAAGAGTTCATATCATTGAGTTTTGTTTTTTTTTCTTTTTTATAAAGTTTCTCTTGGCACCCGATTTCAAATATATGGACAAAAGAAGAGGGAACAACGCTAGTAAGGAAAAGTCCATTAGAAAAATCTAACTCATAAAAAGGTAAAATTCCCACTCCTGGGACGGTAATCCCAGAAACGCTCTACAGTATCCACTGTAAAGACTTCTAAAGATGGAGAAATGAATGGTATTTTCACAGATCATATATATCTCCCCTTGCAGTGAAGGGCAGAACAGAGATCCCAGAGTTGCTCCACTAGTCATCACTATCCACTCTGATGGACAAAACCATTAAGGTACCTACCCCAGATGAATTACCAGCTTGTATTAACAGGATACGTTAGCTCAAAATGGATACCACTGAAATGCTGTTAAACTGCTCTGAATCCCAAACTACCCACAGTGCATCCCTGTGTCCCATACTCCTCAGTACTTCCATCTTCACAAGCCTTGAAGACTGAAGGTGTGCATATTGCAACTGTAGTCTGACCTAAATTCAGTTGAATTCTCATCTCTGAAGAGAAGCATGTTCTTTTAGTAGTTGAAGATGCCTAGCCGATTATGCTGGAAGACCAAACTCATTCTGACAACACATATAAGATGCATTTCTGCAGAAGTCTGAAGATGAGTAGGAAGTTAGAAAAAACTGAAATGAGATGAAGATCAGTAGAATTACAATAGGCATGTCAAGTTAACATTATCATTCTTGAAACAATAACTTGCTCACTGACAATGTTCTTCAACCTTCTGAGCAAGCCAGTATTTAGTCTGGCTTAACACATCTGTGTGGAGGACTGACTACTTAACAGAAATTCTGTATTGCTCTATCAGGGGGAAGGTGGAGAACACTTCTCATTTGTTTCAAGCAATAAGGCACTTACACATTTAAAATTTTTCTCATTATATAAAACACACAATACTGGAATTCAAGTGTTGATTACATGGATATTGCCTGCCTCCAGTTTTTATAGCCTTACTCTTAGTCATGCAGAAAGTTCTAACCTCTAAAGCACATAGATTTTATGCAGCTCAACTGTGGAATTAGAGGTTTCTTTATTAATAAAACTGAAATTTTGTCCAGCATTCCACATTTGCCAGAAACAGCTACAATAAAAAGGATGACCTAGCATTTTACTAACCTTGCATCCCAGCGCTCACATTAAATTTAAAGGGAATTCTTGACACTAAAATAGAGAAAGAAATGGGAAAAGGAGAAAGTTTCTCATCAACTTGTTGAGAAATTAAGATTAAGTTCAGCTTTGACAGCCTTCTCAGAAACACAAAAGATAATTTCTTTTTCTCAGCAACTACTATTAATTCTCATCACTACCACAGGCAAGATAATTTTCAACATATATCTTAGAGTTATTTGGACTCAGATGCTTAGTTCTGTAACAAAATGTTGCCTAACTGAAAAAAAATGCAAAATTAAAAGCTGTAAAGAAGATTTCAGTAGTTTGCATTTAAGTAAATACAACAGAAATCTCCTCCTAGTATAGCTCAGCAAAATCTCATGCGATCATTTCCTAAGATCCAATTTTGTCTTCAACTATTTCCAGAAATCAGTTTCAGATAATGAAATTTGGAAGGAAAAGGAGTTAGAAATCAAGTGTATAATTAATGGAAATACGGTAAACATTTTATTATGAGGTTGGTAAACAGTGATATGGAAAAAATTATACCTGTTCTTGTAAATTTCTGGACATGAAGCAGCATAATGTAAATTGATACCGAGGAACTCTTTATAGTGCGTTTTTATGCAAAAAAATAGTTCATGAGTAAAGACTGATCTCCTTATTCACAACTTGCATAAGAATAAAAAAGTTCAGTTAGAAGGGACCTACAGAGTCCCAGTTCCTGATTGCTTCAGAGCTAACCAAAAGGTACATCATGTTGTTGAGGGCATTGTCCAAATGCCGCTTGGACAGGCATAGAACATCAGCCACCTCTCAAGGAAGCCTGTTCCAGGGTTCGATCACCCTCAAGCTAAAGAAATGTATCTTAACACCTCATCTTAAGATCTGAAAGATGTTTCTTGACAGCATCAGTGTTTTTACAAGACAGATTTAAAATACGTGAAAAGCTTGTTTGGATTCTGCGAGTAGATTTTCGTTCTAAAAATGAGGTAAATGTGGCACTGTATTAGTAATATCATGCTCAGTAACATTAGGATAAAATTGCAACAATACTGTTTTAAGTTTGTCAAGTTTTCAGCAAGATAAAACACTGAATGGGGCTAGCATGCAACAGAGTTCAAGCAAGTATGTGCAAAATCATTTTATACTAAAAACAAGCATTTTTTACATAATAAATTTCTCCTCTTTAGACTTCAATCCATACAACACAGTTCAGATTTTTCATGTTTCGATAAGCCAACTAAGCTCCAAAAAAGACTTCCTCCACACAAACATGCATTCTTAATACACTAATTACTATAATACCTGTTTTTAAATTAAAAATAGGTATTGAGGAGTGAACAATTTGAATTATTCTTAGAAATTTGTGCTTTTTCTTTTCTTTTCTTTTTTTTTTTTTTTTTTTTTTTTTAAACAAGGGAATAACTAATTAAAGCCTACAACAAATCACCATTGAAATCAAGCATGCACTGGTCTCATTTCTTTACCTTACGGCATTACAACGTCGGGCTAAGAGCTAATCAGTGATTAGTTGCACTAAAGGAATGAGCGCTCCATTCCTTATTGGAGAGCAAGTGTACAGATCCTGAGCCCACGTGCACAGAATATGGAAGAAACAGCAAGGAAGTTATACTCTTGTGTAACTGCAAGAATCCACATTTGGTAGCTTGCTTTTTTTTAATTAAAAAAAATCTGTAGTGATGCGCCAGCTTCAGCAGTGACCACACTGCTAGTCTTGTAGCTGAATCAAGGCTCAGCTCTTTCTTTCATGTAACAGTAGTATGAAAAGCCAGCAAATACACCAGCAATTTTACTTTTTAAGTACATGTGCCTTCTTTCCAAAGTTTATGCATTAAGCCTGAAAAATATTAAACAGCTATAACTCCAATTCTTACACCATGCTCACATTTGTTATAGCAGAATTTTAAAATACATTATTTAACCCTTTTTGTGGAAGTTGTTTTTAATGATTTGAGTTACGAGTAACATTGAGATCCCCTCTCATTTTAAAAGCTTACATTCATTCCCCTGACTATTTGCTTTAGTAAGAATGCTATTCGGACAATCTTCCTTATAGCTGACTAGTAGTATTGTTCTGTGAGTGAGAGGACGGGCTTTATGACAGTTCGCATTTCAGAAATAAACCAGATTTTCAAGTAGCTGCATAATGGTTGTCAATTATGGCTGTTAACATACTTCTTAGTATTTTGGAATACCAAAGCATTTTGGCCCAATCCTGTGCTGGCAGAAAATGCATATAAATTTCCTGATTTAATAGGGCTAAGGCTGACGTCAGGAGCAGACCCACTACAAAATCAGAAGATACAAAGAAATTCTCTCTCTGGTTTCCTTGTGTATGATTTTTTTCCACCAGCAAAATGAACAGAGGTGAATATAGATTATAAAATAACAGTAACCCATAGTTCTCCTGCACAACTTGGCACTATGCCGTAATTATCATACCAAGAATTATGACTGATGCAAGGTCTGCTCAGGAACAAAACTACCACAACTAATTTAAAAAAAAAAACAAAACTCAAATTGTCTGCATGGCAAATTGTTTGGCTATTGGACATGAAATGGTTTCTCAGATCTAGGAGGCAAGAGAAACCATTCTATCACTGGGGAATTTGTACCCTCTGACAGAATTATTGTTCTTTCTATACACCACTGAACATCACACAGGCTAATTAATATCTTTAATAAGTACAACTTCACATTGGTCAAAACCAATAAATATACGTAAATAATAAGAAAGCTATCATACCAGGAAGAGTTATGAAGTAAGCAGTAGTAACAAAAATAAAAATCCTCCCTTCCATACACATTTGCACTGCCCCAGAGAAAGATCAAAGTGCACTGTATTTTAATGACATTTGAAAGATTATGAGTAGACTGCTTATAAAGGTGATGAGAATTGAAAACATTTTTTTTTTGTGCAGAACTAAAATTGATGGGTCTTTCAGAGCACAGGGGCTACTCCAAACTGCACTTTTGCCTCTCACTTGTATCCAACCCAGTTTCCTACTCCCAACGGTAAATATATTTACAAAAAGGAACCATACAGTTATTTTCCAGTTACATATCCTGTGTGAGCCCTTTCAATACACATCTACGCTCACGAAGTCTACAGCAGGCAAAAAAGACCCTGCCACAGAGCCCTGAAACTAGACCCAGTTAATGAAGTTTCCAGAGCAGAAGAGCAACATGGAGCAAAAGGAGAAAAAAAAGACAGAATAAAAAGAACAAAAACAGAACTCAATAGGTCTGCACACAAAAAAGCATTTATTTGGCCATACAGATGTACTCAGCATGTAGAGCACATACCTGGAGTGGTCAGTTTGAATGCATAACTGGAAAATGTGAAGGGTTCTAGCAGCTAAAAAGGATGCCATACTAACCTGAAAATAGCTGATCTGGAACCAGGAGCTAACTTGAAGATATGAAATACATGAAAGTATAGAGTGACACACAGCTAGAACGACTCTTGTTCTCGGTCTTCTGATGAGACTGAAGTAACAAGACAGACATTTTAGCTGTAGTGGGTGTAATTACTGATAGGTCCTACAAACATTGTATAGAAAGATGTCCACAAAGTCCCCACATTGCAGGGAAGGCCAGCGCTGTTGAAGCACTGCACCTCCATCCAGGTTATCCATATCCAGGGAAAGATGACAGGTCAAAGTGAAAAAGCAGCTTCAGCCTGAGCTGCAAGCGGTCCCTTGCAAGTGGCACAACCCAGAGGCCTGCCCTACCAGAAGCCAGCAGAGCTTTGCTCAGCCCAGAGCCTCTGCAGGACACCCAGCTCTGACCCAGTGCAAAAGAGCCTCAGTACATTAACATAACGATTTCCAGACAGCTTAGAAATACAGCTCACTTAGAACAGATTTAAGCACTTAATCTGAATACAGATATTGGTGAGCAAGCACTTCTAAGAAGAATAAATAATTGTGAATATGGTGAAAGCAATCTGGATAGTCAGCATATAGTAACATCTACCTTAGCAGGCTAATCGGACTGCCTGATGGTATTTCCTGCTAATGAAGATGTAATAGAAGAGTCTGATGGTTTCTTAAGAGTATAGTTAAAAAAGCCAAAATATCTTTATGCCTCGGAAGAAAAACCATCTTTTAAATTTCTTATAAAGTTCACCACATTTCCTTAAAAAAATTAATGACTGTAAAATAAATGACATGACTTTGATGTAATGTAAGATTTCCTATAATGAGAATAGTTATTTAAAATTTACATTTCATTGGATGAAGTTACTGGATTAGATTTTACATTTCAAGTGGCTGTGCTACATAATATTAATGAAAAATTGTTTGTTACATATTATTCAAATGGCCATATTTTTATTTGGATAGAAAGACTTTGGTATCCTTACTCTGCCTGGCTACTGCGTTTTTTTCCTCATCTACAGAGAAAAGCAAACATTGTAATTCCTATTTTTTCCTCTACAGAGAAATGGAGATTGGACTCTCTCATCTTAAAATGGTCAAATATGCCTAGTTTTGCTGTATGTAAAAAATGAAGAACCGCTTTAATTTAATCTGCTCTGATAAAATCCAAATGGTCTAAATGAAATTATAATGTAGGAGTTCAGATGTATGCTTTTCCCTCCACTCGTAACATTCTTTTTGAAAGTAAAACAAATGCAGATCTATTTCTTCCCTAGGCATAAGCCCATTATTCTAGCATTTTAATTTCAGATCTTACTGAACTCAGAAACTGAAAGTAGTGAACAGCAAAGAGAACACAGCTAAGACGACTGCAAGAGCATCTCACATAGTTTATAAAGAATCAGGAAAAGAAAGGAAATTAACACACTGTATAGTTACAGATAACCTCAAGTACTAAAACATCCTCAAGTGGAATAGTTTGACATGATATTACAGACTGTGTTGCAAAATGAAATCTATTTTATATATATATATATAAATGCATCTCTCACTCTCTGAGGTCTGAAATTTTCTAAATAATACAAAAATATTTTCATTATTTGACATTTAAACAAAGGAATAAGAATCCCTGAGTAAGCCAAAGACAACTGATATGTATGGCCTCAGAAAACACTCAAAACCAAGACTTGATTTTAAGGCAGCTTCCAACCTGCAGATAAAACAGAACTAGGAAAGTGATGTGTAACAGAAGAAGAAATCTAATTAGCAGGTGCATTTGCATTGAGAATAGTATATGAACTTTACTTCTAAATGTCATTCCTTCCTAGCTTAATTAACACATCTTACAAAGGTACTGTTTCAACTGACAGGACAACAGGGTCAACACGCCCTTAAATTCAAACAGAAAAATTAAGTACTGTTGACTGTTACGGCATGCTTGTGTGCACAGCTTCAACAAGAGAAAAAAAAAATGAACAAGGAAACAAAACCAGAAACTGACTGAAAAGACACATACTAGCCAGCTATGGTAAGCTGATATTTGTGTTTCCAAGTAAACAGAATTCATCAGTTCTTCCACTGCGGCTTTGAAGTCAGAGCGAGTATCTTACGACAACAGAGTATTATGTTGGTGGGGAAGTGGACTGTTTACTTAAACGTTACAACTAGATTCAGATGTAATAACTTTCAGAGAAGGAGGTACAAAGTAAACCCTCTCAAAAGATACGCTATTTCTGAGTGTTAATTTTGAGGTCTGTAAACTTAGGGCACTGATTATCTCCCTTTCCCTTCTCCCACATAAATATGCATCTACATATACACATATATACGTATCTCCAAACATTCAAAAAAGTACCTTCACACTACAGATCTAATCTTCAAGATCACAGCTCTTTTTAATATAAGTAGGTATTTTTCTAATTTTCTCACTTTGGTGTATCACTGTTCTGTTCACACAACTTCATTTTTTTCTTTTAAGTTGTATTCGTATGATACATTTGGATTATAACTAAAAATGAAAAACTGAGTCTCAACTCCAAACTACATTGCCCTTGTGGTGATGTGCTGAGAAAGAAGTCCACTGATGAACAGAGGTACTCTGAAGTTCAGGAATAAAGGCCATGGATTGCTATTCTCTTCATATCTGTTACACACCAGGAACAGTGACACTGGAAGTAGAGAATAAGAATGAAACGGTCTCCTAATAATTAATGATCCCTTCCTTTAACCAGAATTCATAAATCTTCACAAAACACCAGTGGATGCTCTAAGACTCACGTAGGCTACTTACAAAGCAAATGTACATGCTATTTAGGTTATAGAATTTCATTAAGTCAATCTTCCACACACAACTAGTGTGTAGACTGTGTACTATATGCTAGTTCAGAACAGAAGAACAGGATTCCAGCTTCCCTTCAAATTCATTTCCTTGTATGTTCTGTGTCACATTTCAGTGGATATCAATGGCCTGTTCTGTCTCAAGTTACTTCTTCTATCTAAACCCTTCAAATCTTTTCTTGTACTGAGAGAGGTTCAAAATGCTGTACTCCTCTGGCAAGCTCACCAACTTCTAATCAGTATTAATGGACTTCCAAAAATTAAATACAAAAGGAAAACCAATCAGCATATTTGTAAGTATCGTGACGTTTCAATAATAGTAATAGTATTTCTGAGGCACTGTTATTTGGCTGTGGCAATCCGTGCTGCACAAACGCAATCTAAACTCTTGCCCTCCAGTAGGACAACTCAGAAGATAACCAGCTGTCAAATTCTGGCATGTGATGGGGTTTTGGTATGCTGAACAGAATGCTGTGTGATGGAAGTTATTTACAGAAGTAGTATTTAATACCAAAAGTAGTATGCTCAGTATACAGTAAGAGTCCAAACACTTCTAAGCATTTCCCCCTTAAAGGCGAACACTGAAGTTAAACGGAACATGTTAGCAGTCAAATGATTTCTTCACAGGCCAAATCGGTAGTAGAGTTGTGGCTAAAATACAGACTTTGATTGTCTAGTTCAGGAACTTAGACTTAAATCTTCCAAAAAAACCCCTTCAAAGTAATAATAATAATAGAAAAAATATTTAAAAGCAGCAGTCAGGGGGCCCATCCTGTTCAGAGTGCACCAGAGCAAAGAGGCTTTCTGGTCTGCAGTAGTGTTTCAGCTGAGAGAAGATGCAGGAGATCCCCCACTCTTCTTCCAGGGCGATGGCTGTGATGTCGTTACCAGCACTGTATTGCTCTGTTGCACAAACCGTGTATAGTCCTTTGCAGGACCAGCTCAGTTCAGTGAGTATGGCCCATCCTTACCAGGGCATACCTGTCCGTGACCTCTTCCTCTGCTTTTTACAAAGGCAATAGATAGGAAACACAAATAAACCTGTCAAAATAAGAAAATAAGAAAAAAGCCATCAAAAAATGCACGGTGCTCTTTCTTTACATGTAGAGTATTAAGACACAGCTCTAAATGTCTCAAGAAAGTTTAGAGAAAGAATTCCTACAAGCAGATAAAAAGCTAGCCTGCAACAGTTTCTTCAGCAATCAGTTAAGTTACATTTTCTCTGTTTAGCATACAACAAATACCTGCTAACCCCTTCTTCCATCTCTGACAAATTAATTCCTGAACCAAGCTTTGTTTTGTATAAGATACAAACTAGAAACTTCTAGCAGCACTCCGGAAATTCATAGACCTCAATACAAAATTGTTTCCATAAACACGTAACATGCAAATCTGAAGGCTAAGAAATATCTACTTAACATTTTTAATTCAGGGTTCATATTTTCTTCTGCAGACTACTAACTCTAAAAATTATCTTAATCTTTAACTGAGCCAGTATAGCATGCAATAACGACTTTGCATTTTTATATATTTACATAGATTATATATATATAAATAAACATATCTATGAATATATAAATTATTTTTTACAAACGTCCTTATCTATTGTGAAGTAACACCAAATGTTTATCCTTGCCCAGACAATGATCTACTTATTTTTAAAAAGTCTTTTGAGGAAAAGAAGCTGTAAATAACTAAACAAATTTAGAAAAAACCCAAAACGCAGATTTATTCAATTAAGAAAATTGTTTGTTAGAAGAGGTACTCTCTCAAAACAAAAGGAAAAGTACCTCCTCCTTTCTCTTACCACCAGCAGACAAACTCTGCAGATTTACTTCCCAGACGCCACTACAGTAATGACAAATTGCAAAAGGCTACTTTTGCAACATCCTAGTTTTGCAGAACCACCTTGTAACTGGTGTAACATGGTTAACTATGATGCTGAGATTACTTTAACAGTTGTGTTGGCCATAAATATTGCTGTAATCACCTCAAAACCAAAACTTGTTTCTAAATAATATTTTTGGAACTACTCACACTGCTTTTCCTGATTGCCTCTTATCTGGCTATGCCTAGGATGGGACTTTAACAGTAGACTGGGTATTACTGCTACTGCATTATAACAGTTTTGCAGTAATATAATTTTTAAGGTGTTTTTGTTTTTTTCCCCAGCATGCATTATCTCAGATCGCTAGAGCAAAATACGCTTTACTGGCATTAGGAGCATTACCAAAATATTTTTATTGTTATGGCTTATTTCTAAAGCAGAAATTACTAAAGCATGGCAAAGAGTAGACTTGCTAGAGTAACTGTATCCACAATAAATACAACCACATTAACAGAGCTTTGAAACTATATCACATTAGTTTGTGGTACACCTTTTTGCGATGGAATTCAATTAGGGAGTCTATGCACTGAATCAGACTGAGATCAACTCAGCCTAATTCACTGCTTTTTTTGTTATTGTTATTGCACCATCAAGGTGGAGGGATGCCGGGACTGTAGCTGGTGCCTCCAAAATTTTGTCATGCATATGGCCAAGTTATTAGAACTGTGATCCCCTGAGGTGATGAAAGGGAATGTACAAGTTAGACTGCTCAAGCCCTTTTGATATCTTAACTATATTAAAGATTTAGTTTCAAAGAAGCCTTAACCAAGTAATTGAAAAATATGAAATAAAACTAACAGGCATGAAATGCAAGGAGGAAAAAAATTCTAAAGACAAGTCATTTAAAAAAGGCATGTGCTTCGTTCTAGACACGTATCTAAGAAATCTGTCTGTCTAATCTAAGTCTGTCTCTTAGAGATAAACCTACTGAGATGTTAAAGTCATACAGAAAATCACTGCAAAATCAGACCCATTCATTTATGTTATTCTTACCTACTACAACAGCTACGGCTCCCAGTGCCAGTCCCAGAATCAGTATTAGGGGTGTAATGAGTAGTTTTCCAGCTGAAACAGATAATTCATGAACAATTCAAAGTAAGCATTCTATTTTTCCCTTTTGAGTCATTCACAAATATTTGTATATCTGACCTCTCATAAGAGCTGGTTTATTATTTTTTGTACTTACTAGGATCCCTATGTGTGAAGTCTCAGTACAAATTCACAGAGGAGCTATCTACACACTTCTCTTCGCTCTCTTCACCCACTGTGACTGAGCACAGCTCATTTTGTACATTAACAATTAGCTCGCATTCACTTCTATTCTGGAATCCCTTAGGCATCATGACAGGAACATGATGGATATCAAGCTACTATCTTCTGGCACCTCCAACATCCTACAGTATAACAACCCCAGAAAGAAGCCAAGCAAACCAACATCTTCAAGAGCTTAGATTAGCTCAAGGTGATGAGAGCAGCTGGTTTCTACAGATGTTTTTGCAGGCTTTAAAAAGCTATGGTGGAGCTCTTGCATACATTGTGATTTATGTCTAAATCAAAACACAGCCAACTATTTTGGAACCATATCGCTGCTCTTACACAAATAAGGTACATAAGACTAAGAGCAAAAGAAGCATGTTCACATTCATTACTTCGAGTTTATAATCTGTAGAACTGCAGGGAAGCAAGGCAGGGTACCCTCCAAAACACCTAAGTCAAAGCTGAACTTTGAATCCAAATTATTTTTCTTGTGTTTAATACTTTCAACTGAACAGCAGAATCTCTCACTGAGTTGGCTGGATAGCTACTTCAAAGAAGTCAGTCACCTCAGAAGTCTGAGAACACAGCAGGGTAGGCACACTTACTAATGTACCAGCTGTTTCAACACGGATTTGAAATTAAGCAATTCTCTACATTAAGCATCTGTTTGAAAGATTACCTCTGGAAAGAGAGGAAAAGTGAGTTCATTATCTCTCTCTTCTCTGCCCTTCCCTCTCTCAAGCCACTTGTATCAGATTTCAATAAATGGATTACTTCATTCAACAATGATGTAAATCCCTCCATAACATTAGCCACTAATTTGGGCAGCAGAAAGGAAAAATGAGATATTTTGGAAACATTTACAGTGGTTAAATGAATCAGTCCTTTTCAGACATTTCTTTCAATAGCTTTTAAATTTCACGGGAGCGTTGTGAGTAGGAAACATTAATTCCTAGAAGAAAAAGTTGGCAAGTATTGTTGGCATTACACTAGTTGCTAGGCATCCTAATGGCAGACCTTCCTGAGATTCCACTGCACTGCATTCTGTAAACACAGAAGCTGTCATTGCCTTAAATAAGTTATTCAAGTATAGAGAGGAAAAGGAATGTAGAGTGATTAAAAAACCTCAAGAAAAAAAGAGTGACTAAAACCATTTTAAAAATTACTTGAGCTTTAATGATTTTGAAGTAAAGCCTACAAAATTCTGTTTTGAATATAAGCTTTATGTACTAACAGTCATATAATTTGAATGTTAGAAGATTGTGGCACGTTTGGTACAAAAATTACTGAACTTAATCCACTGAACAGGTGATTAAGTACACACCAACAGAATTTGCAGAATGGTTAAGCTCTTTTGTTGTTTTTTTTTTTTTTTTTTTTAAACCAGAGTCACTTCTTTGCCCACATAATGAATGTTTTCGAAGCTAATTCAGTTTAAGAACTTGTTTATTTACATTTGACAAACTAACTTAGAGCTGCAGTAAAGCATGAATGTTTGTCTTTTCCCTTCCGCCTGTGAATATGAAGTTGAGTACTGTGTAGTTTATTAGTTCCAAGATCTTACAGGATAGAGACCTTTCATCACAATGGGACAACCAGTTCACTAGCTATATCTCCCTTTAGTTATCAATGCATTCTTCCTAAAGGTTAAACATCAAAAATGAAACAAAATTCCTTTTCTATTTAGATATCTACTGCAGTTAAGTCCTTAATTTTAATTTTTACAAAGGAAAAGATAAAAGAACAAGTTAACATAAGGTCAGCAAGACACACAAATCACTATTGGCTGGGAGTATAAACATCACCAATCACTGCAAAGCAGAAAATACCTATCTTTTACTCAAATCTTTTATTAAGATGGCATGAAACAAATATGTAAAATACTCTGTTCTGTATGTCTCAATTGCTTTCGATTCCAATGTAGTTTGACATATATCATTCATTACAGTGCGAAGGACTATGAAGCTGAGTCATGACACACTAAGAAATGCTGTTGAGTCTACAAATGTTTATTACAGTCACTACATTTCCAAGAATTCATTGTCCTATTTCTGGTAGCTCCAAGATTGCTAGCAAAGAGCAAACGTAAACCTTGCCCCAGAGTTGAATAAAATCTTTGATTGCTTGTCTAGGTTATGACAGTCATTCTGGTAATGCCCAAAGCTAGCTTTTAAGGATAATTACATAAATTGTTGCAAGTAAAAGAAGCCTAAAAAAAAAGGAACATTTAAAAAATTCTAATCAAAATAGCAGACAATTTCTCTACAGACTTACTCAACATGAAGATTTAGTTATTTGTAGTAAAGTAGTAACTGTATTTGTAAGTGTTTTGGAGAAGTTTCATTAGTTTTGATACACAATCTGATTCTTCTGCAAAAAAAGAAAAAAAATTTCCCTAAACACTTCTTTTGCATAACTTTGGTTTGGCTGTGGTTTTTTCTTTTTTCTTTTTTTTTTTTTTTTGAAGGGGGGTGGTAAATATTTACAAATCTCATAAATCATTAGAGAATTCTTTGTCATTCTAAGAATTTCATGTACTAGCTTTAGAAAACAAATTCAGTCACTTAGGATATGGAAAAATAAAAATAGCCTCATTATCTGTATATAATTAAGCAGACATTACAAATATCTACTTACAAATCTGAACAGCCACATCTACATAATTTAAATGCTAATACAAGTTTACACCTCTTTTAAGAAGTCCAGTCAAATGCACATAGGCAACCTTGTACAAGTCAAACCAACTTAAACTATAAAGTTGACAATGAAGACTGAATCCTTGAAATGCATGCTTCCTTCCACAGCACTCAAAACCATGCATAAAGTGAATCTTCCACTCCATGTTGGAACAGCAGGACGTGTCAATCAGATATAAATATGTGCTGCTTTCAGAATCCTGTTCAAGATACTATTCACATCACATAGAATTTCTTGTTTAATAGCATCATTATGTCTTGTGTCTTGTTGTGCATCCATGTAGTAAGCATGCAGCAACTGACTTCGAACATGGTTCACCCAATTCGAGTGACACGTAAGTGGCATCTTAAATGTAAGACAGCTAAACGTTATTTTTCTTTCCTGTGGTCAATAACCAAATCAATTCATCACTAACTCAAGTTGCAACCAAACATTCTGCTTCCAACAACTTAACCAAAAGGAATCTAATTAGCATGAGGATGAAATCTCCAGATGAGCTTTCTGTCCTTTCAGTCCTAGCAACTTCATCTGACAGTTCTGGACACAGGACAAAGTTCCTTTAAAGAATAAGCTCTCCAGTCTTTCATTCCCCAGCCTGTATGTATAGCCAGGGTTGCCCTTTCTCAGATACAGAATATATTTGATTTTTTTTTTTTTTTTTTTTACCTCCATGCAGTTTGGTCACTGCCCAACTCTCTAATCTGTCATAGCTGGCTAAGGTGGGGAGAGAAATGACATGAAGAAAAAGAGATCATTTCTGCTCCCAGCATATTTTCTTTCGGTTTCTATCACCTTCACAAAACCATTTGTTTTCGAAGAAAAATATGTTGAAATTTACGCTGCCATAAAGGCTTTTCCCTTATTTTTATTACAGAACAGTCTGCAACAGTATACACGAACATTTACTGCTTGACAGAAAACGACAGCATGCCAATCTGCTAAGAAATGTTCTTCCCTTTCTATGGACTACATCTACCCAGATTTAGTAGAAACAAGCCAAAGAACCTTCTCTGTTCAGACTACAAAATCACCACATTTACTTAAGTATTTCCTCTCCATAGTAAGAAAATAAAATGCTTCAGAAAACACATCTAGCAACACATTACATCTCCTACTGGCAGTGAAGACAGTGTTCTCTTAATTTCCACTACTTACCCAAGTAGCAGTGACATTTTACTACAGTAAATCAATTTTTTTTAATATTCTACATGCTACTAAAATTTAGAGACCTGTCTTTAATGGCCTGCTTCTCTGCTACAGCCTCCTCTTTCTGCTGACTCTCAGAACAGTCAGAGCTCAGTCTTGCATTGTGACACCTAATGACAAAGCCTTAACGTATTTACATTTAGAGCTACAAGTCCAGCTAGAGATGACAGAGGGATTTAGGGTCACGAGTATCAATGTAGAATTCTTTGGATCACTGTGGACTTGGGTGTTAACAAGCAAAGCTAAAAATCACAGCCAACAAATACACTTGCTGGCAGGTTCAGCTCTATTGAAGTGATGAACATTGCTGTAGGAAATAACTCAACGACAGGTAGCACAGAAAGAAACCCCTGGAGAAATCTGGACTGAGGATTTGAGCTTCACTAATCTTTTTTTGGCTTACTAATTAAGGCAAACCACAAGCATACTTAAAAACGGGAAATGAAAGCAAAATGTCTTATACCTTCTCTATGCATGCTTTTATAATTATGAACATACACATTTTTATCACTGAATTGTAACTGTTCCATGTGCTTCCACATTTCATTACTACCTCCAAGTTACTGTGTGCATATAAACTAATTCTCTTTTAAACCAGTAACAGTTGTTTCTTTTTGAAAGGAAAATGACAAGTATTACTATTTCCTAAAACAAAAAACATACAAGAAACAGGAGAAAAAATAATTTAAAAATTAGCATTATGCACATACATTTAGAAATATATCAACTGCTTGTTTTATGTGTAAGGCATTGGAAAAATTAAGACATCAGTCATGTAATGTTTGGTAATATAATTTTCATATAATTTTAATATGAACAAAATACTTGTTTATGTTTTTGTCTGCATCAAACAAAACAAGTTTAATCTTGGGATAACATTACCCATGATTCTACATGTGAATAGCAAAGAATGTGATGTCCCTGAGCTCAGTCCCTTGCCATCACAGCAAAGCAGCTTATATTGTGGTTGCTTTTACTGAAAGTTTTCCTGAAACATTACTGAGTACTTTAAAATAGCCCCTGAATTTTAAGCCTACATTTATTCATGAACTGTTTATACCTACATGCTGTAGTGCCAGCATTGTCTTTAATCTTTAATAGATCTTCTCATGTGCTGGAATTTCACTCTAGAAAATGCAACACAGTGAAAATATCCAATTGTTTTGAATTTTTATCCATTTTCCTATTTCTTTTCGTACCTTTAATTCTCTCTTACGAAGTTTTTGTTTTCGTTTTTTAACAAAAGCCTTACAAGTTTCTGAAGTCAAACTAATGGGGCCTGGATCACTTACTGACGTTCGCTGTATACACACTGCAGGTTTCTTAGTTTTTTGCAACTTTGCAGATCAGCTAACAGCCCTATGAGTCCATGCATCAACTCCTGTGCTACTCTAAAATGGAAGTCACCTAGCATATCACTGGAACATATTTGGCTCAGGAATACTGCTTTCACCACAGGTCTGCTGATTTCTACTTCCATACATTCCGACTCTAGCCTTTACCTCTATATTTGACATCAACCAACTTGGAATTCACCTCAGATGAGGAAATGCTTTCAGTTTACAAGTTGTTTTTTTTTCTAATTCCTGTGCCTTAACTCAAAGTTCAGAATGTCCCATTTTCCTTAATAGGTCTCTAGTTTTTAAACACCTAATACAACTATTTCCTATCATGTTACAGATAGCTTTGCATGATACAAACTAACTACAATTACTCAAGTTAATGCATACATAAGATAAAAAAAAATGAGCTAAGAATTTATTTTTCTTGTGCTTCTGTAAGCTGAGACAGATACACTCCTAGTTCAAACCAAATCAAGACTATCTTTAAAAAAAAATCACAATATTCCCTTGAGATAAATTAATTTACATAGTTGCATTTTAAGTTTGATTTTTTTTCTCAGAACCAAAGCTAACAGCTAAAAGATAAATGCCTCCTATATATACATAAGGAGAATAAGCTCAAGTACCTTGGTTTCAAAACAAGGTCAGGTTCAAATCCAAATGATGTATTATTCAGACAGATTTCACTCAGAGGTTCATCTGAAAAGATTCCTGCTCTGACTCATTTCTCCCATATGTTTTTAGAAGAATGACATAAGACCCTACAAATGCGTATTGACAGTTTCGTATCTTTCTTTTAATGAAATCACAGAGATCTACTTTCTATTAGAAGAGCTACTGAGGACCAAACTAATAAGCAGTCATCAACTGGTAGCAAGGAACAAAGCCTCAGACAAGACCTGAAAAGTTTAGTCCAGGGAAAATGTAGGATTTCAGATATTTCCTTCTCTCCTCTGTTCCTACTGGACAGCCCAGGTGTCCCTCAGTTCAGTATATAAATCCATTTTTGGTAACAATAATCCTAAGTGTTGTACAGGCACACTCCAATCTAGACATGTAACTGAGATGCCAGACTCCAGTGCAATCAATCACCAACCCTTGTGCTATTGCCTTTGGCTACAGTCAACTCATCCAATGGATCTATGTTTCTGCTTCTATGTGACCTGGTGTTGCTTTCGCAGCATGCTTGAGCAAGTACACATCTTGATTTGTACATCAGCAGAAAGAAATACAGACTGACAAAGCTAGCTGTACAACAATGAGAAAACAGAAATATGAAACTTTAAGGTAAAACTGAACAAAGTTGTTTCACTGAAAGATCTTCATGTGAAACTAGTGTGGCCGTTTCACAGTTGCAATATGTGAGAAGGTCTATTTAGTTATCTGACATCACTACAAGATAATCAGAAGCAAACTGAATTTTCACTAGAACTCAAGTTATTCTTTAAGGCCAGCTTATGCTGAGACACATTTTTGTCAATTTGCTTGGGTAGATTTACAGTTTGCTTAAATATTATGAAAAAAAGGTTAGGAAACAAGCTACCAAAAGAGGACGTAGTAGTTAACCACACATAATCCATACCAATCCATGCTCATGAAAGTGACTCCAAATGCTGTATTCTAATACATTTAGTAAATCATCTTTTACATACCTAAAAAAGAGGCTGCCCATCCTACACTTTAAACCTATACATACACACGTACATTTAAGATACTGATACCCCGCCTGCCTCAATCACCTCCTTGCGCAGCTCTCCAGGAAGTGCATTTATCCACTCACCACAGACAGAGCCTCGCACTAATCTCCTCAAGTGTGGTCTCTCGGGGAGGTAGCGGTATTTGCATCCAAAGATACTGAGGTTTGACGTGTGATCTCCAAAGAAACGGAGCTGGCGGTATCTCTCCCCACAGCGGTAACAGAAATTAGTGTTACACTGGGAACAGGTCATGTGGTCACACCCTTCTGTTCTCTGGATGTGGATCTTTAGGAGCGGAAGGAAAAAGAAAAGATTATTTTTTAACCCCAGAAATGAAAGAAAGCAAGCACTACTCCAGTGCAGCCCACATGCAGCAGACAAGAAGATACCGCAAGCAGCCCACCGTGGAACTCAGCATCTGCATTAAATGATACAGCAGCAGTGCTAAGACAATGTTTTTCTAAGGCATGCTTCAGATCAAACATGAGTTACAGCTGTTTCCAGGCTTTTACGTAAGAAATGCCTTCCTACGTCATTCTTGCCCTTCATTTACACAGCCATTGTCTCAGAAGATCCTTGCCTCTACTTAAGATGAAAACTTGTTTTTATTACTCAAGTAGACAAACTAGCATCAAATTTTATTAGAAAAGAAAGCAGCACAGTAAATATAGTTATGAACTCTGTATGACCCCTCCATAGATGGGTTTCCCTCTCACAGCACCTGTGGCCCCATTCTGTTTCTCATTACCACACAAATTGATTTGGCATTTTGTAACAAGCACCACAAAGACTCTGCTGTAGAAAGAGGGACTTGGAAAGCACAGGATGTTGAGGGTTTTTTGTTTGTTTTATTTTTAAGTGTTTAAAAGAAAGATTCAAAAAAATCTATGAAAAAATACGATAGACTTTTACTTTATGCCTACAGCATAGCATTAAGGTGAGTTGCCTAGGCTCTGCTTTTACCTTTCCGATCATTTTCTGCATGAAATACCTTATTTACAATTTCTATACCTCCATATACTCTTCTGCATTTACCTACTTTGCACACATTTAAAGGATTCAATTTCAGTTAACAGTTCCAAGAAACTTAGAAGTAACTGTGTAATCATTGTTGCAGTGCAAAATGTGATAGAATGAAACAAACTCCCCTGAACTGGATCTCTTCTAAATCTTGCCAGCTAAAATCATTGCTAATGGGGTGGTGGTAAACAAGCTTTTCCTATCTCACAAAATGGATAAACAGCACCACCCCATACACACGCTCCATAATGCAACAACAGATAAAATTTCACAGTGACTGCGGTTGGAAGTAACCATCAGAGGTTATCTATTTTAATCCCTAGCTCAGCACTGGGCTAACTTCAAAGGCAGACCAGACTGGTTCAAGCCTTGTCTCACCCAGTTTTATAATCTCCCAAGTATGGGTATGTTGCTCAAAGACTGTTACTTGTTCCAGACCCTCCCTGGGAACAGTCTTCCCCCCCTTATGTCTTTCTTGCTGAAACTCGTGATGACTGCCTCCTTAATTTCTTATCCATATCAACCCACATTTATTTTGCAGAGAGGTACAGGTATAGACATCACCACTTAATGGCCCTGCAAGTGCCAGAGGTGATGAAAGCTCAGGTGCAACTGAAGCCTCTAACTTCAAGAGAGGTTTGCAGCTCCTGGGGCATCTGACATTCCTTAGAGGGTCAACAGTGTACTGATCAAGCTTCATCTAGAATCAGAGAAGCTTCTTCCACCTTAAACGCTGCTGAAACTGGCCCTCCACATAGGTAACAAGCTGACATTTTCTACTGGCACTTCTTTCAGCAAAAGATTGCAGGGCAGATGTAGTCAGAAGTCAGTCCAGGTAGGTGTGCCAACACCACTGTGCCAATGAAGGCAATCTCAACATTTCTGCACTTTCAAACACTTCTCTTATGAATAAGACAGGAAAGACATTCACAAAAAATGACTGTGCTATAAAAAGTCACACCCTGGTGGAAAGTAATTTCATCCAATAGAAGGGATGCAAGTAGGCTGACTATACAATCATCCCCCTCTATTCTGAAGAAGCCCAACATGATTTCATTTGTTCCTACCATTCCTTCACCTGTATGACAGGTTCCTCGTTTTTCACAAGTACCTGAAAAAATACCATTGCTGACGAGTTTTATAAGCTGCTTGACTTTAAGGCTCTCACTTTTAAGCACTTAATTCAAGTGAACTGGAAGAAAATCTACTCAGTTATACCAATTTAATTTTTGAAGTTATACACGGTGCTTTTTGAATGCCAGTTTGACTTTCTCTTACTTTTCAGGCTTTATATGAAAAACATTAACCATATTCATTGAACCAAAGCTTATTTAATTTAAGTTATTAACCTCAACTGAAATTGAGAAATGGTCTATGCTGTCTCCAAATAGCATATAACAAGTTTAGAAAAATCTCTCTCTAAAAAAGGCAACGTGTCAACATTAATTTAAGATACGGAAAAAAGGAGCACTTTCTATTGGCATACTTAAATATACTCACATGTAAAACAACACTTATGTATTTTGTATGTAACATTTTATTCTGTAAGAATATCTTACAGATAACAGGTAAAATAGGTAAAATATAAGCTGTTTCTATCAGGTGTGGTGAAGCTGCATCTACCTACTGCAAAAAGTAATCAGGTTTAAGCTCATTTAACAGTGACTGCTAGTACTCACATTATGGAGGATCAAACTTGTTCAAAGCACTTACCAAAAAACACTGAAAAACATGTGAATACTTGCCAAAGGATTTGCCTATATACAGTCCCCCCGCCCATAGAGTGCTCCTGTTTTCTCAAATGCATGCCCAGACAAGATAATCATGGTTTTTATTCCTCCATGAAATAGCTAGCAAAAAGGAATTTGTGTCTATATATATTCATACACACATAGAAGTGTATCTCCAGAAGATATCTGTGAGATACTGTCACAATTTATGACATTAATCAGAATTGCATCTTCTAAGTTACCAATAATTTTACAAGTCTGCTCAGTAAAGAACGCCCACCCTACTAAAGTTTCTGTCTTTAGATTCCATTAGCTTTAGTTTTAGTGTGAAGATCAAATACTAGTATCTCGACACTCAAAATTTACTTTATTTCCTTTTCTGACAATTTTGACTGTTGCAAATTCGTAACCAAAACATGGAGGAGGTTCTTTAAACAGAATATACATACATATCAAAATAAACACGCTGCCTGAAACACTGCCTATATGGATTTAAAAAGACAGATCAAAAAGCGTGTTATCAACTCTGTTTTCTCTTTCATTATTTTCTCTTTTTTAATTGGAAATATGACAAGCTTTCTGATTCAATGTAGTACATTATATTTTACAGAGAGGTTTTGAGGTGTGAATGGAAAGAAAAAAGAAAATTAGCTCCAACCTCCCCACACTCAAATTTTTCACTTTTGATGTGTTATCCCTATGTGCCCAGACATCCTTTGGTGCCTTGACAAAGAATTCTGCAGAAGATGTACTTTTAAAAATACACAATATCTGATTAAGAAAAAACAATACCACTGTTTTAAGCACTGACCAAGTGGTTCTTTTGATTTGCTAGTTACAGATTTGATTTAAAAAACAATATATTGATATAAACTTTTCAGAGGTTGTGAACAGGAAGAACTTTTTCCATTTCTGAAGAAAAATACCAGGAGAAGTTGGGTACAGTTTATGAAAAAAACTAAACTCCTTCTTAGCTATTCATTTATAATATCACATTATCAGAAAGAACTTAAAAATTCTTTTTCTGTGCTTATTCTGTAACTTTCCATGCTATCTTCCACCATACAGGTTTTATTTTATTTTTTTTCCTGTGTTAAATCAAATGAAATCTGGAATCTTTTAGAAATCAAAAGCCCAATTCAAACAATTAGGGACTTCACCTGCCTCTACAACTACCCGAATGGAGGTTGTAGTGAGGTGGGGTTGGCCCCCTCTCCAATGTAACCAGTAATAGGACTAGAGGGAATAGCCTCAAGTTGCACCGGGGGAGATTCAGATTAGATGCTAGAAATACTTCTCTGAGAGAGTGGTGAGTGCTGGTACAGACTGCCCAGGGAGGTGGTGGAGTCACTGTCCCTGGAGGCGTTCAAGAAATGTTTAGATGTTGTACTGAGGGACTGGGTTTAGTGGGAAATATTGCTGATAGGTGAACAGTTGTACTGGATGACCTTAGGGGTCTTTTCCAACCTTGGTGAGTCTATGGTTTTAAGTTTCAAGCATACAGTCTTCTCTTTCAAATGCACTAAAAACAGTCATACACATCGCATTTTGGAAAGTCAGGTTATTTAAAATTAAAGACAGGCAGCCTTTGTTCTTTTCTTTCCAGCTAGTAGCTACCTCCTTTTCCACATTCATACTTTTTGGTTTGGTACATTATTTTCTCCTTTATTTCATATGACTTATTTCAATAGAAACATCATATGCATTGTCAAGAAATTCGATCTGGACATGAGTCAAAGAATTAAAACCAAAATAAGATACTTCTGCCCGCTCCAAAATGAAGTTTGTAAAAAGATGCTACTGTAAGACTTCCCAGAAACTGAACATTTTTAGAACTGGCTCAAACCTATCAAATCTAAGCAAATGGCAAGTTGCTAAAACTCAATGTCACACGTATGTAAGAGAAAGGGCAAAAAAGTGACCACTGATTTCACAGCTTTACCAATTTTTCTTTGTGCTTTGAAGTCTTTTGAACTATGGCACCCCAGGTATTTATTTCCCCATTATCAAATTAAGAAGTTTAGCAAATTAAGTAGTATACCCTTAAAGGCATACCACAAGGCTCCAAGTGCAACTAAGTATCTCCAGATTTTTACTTCTTACTGTCAGCAACTGGAGACAACCACTGAGGAAAAAAAAAAGTGAACAGCCATAACACCTTTGTTAAAGGCAACTGGGGCAGGGGCACCGGGGTTGTTCAAACTCATTCAAGTAGTGGGGCATCTATCCTGAAAGGACAGAAAATGACATTTTTAGGGTATGAGACTGCACAGTTAAAAGGATTTATGAGAAAAGGCTAAATGTCAGTCCTTTCACAGGCCTAAAGATCTTCTGGTTTTGCCAAAGTTCCAAGTGCCTCCTAGTTAACTTGGCACTAAGTACTTCCTGCTTTACTCCAACATCAAATTCACCCAAGCTCTCTGAAAAACCTGATGAACAGCATCATATTTTGCTAAAATTTTATATTTATCTGAAGCTTTGTTACATGAATAATTCAGACTAACACACTCATTACAAGTTGAGACACAGAATTTTCTTAATGTTTCTTTTAGATGCTAAGAGTCTGTGAAACCAGTTCAGGGACCAGTAAGTAAAATACCTCACCCATTTTTCTCTACGGGTCAAAGGTAAGAATCTACACAGCAAGTGTGAATTTTGTTTCAAACCCAGAATAGAAGCTATGAGTATTTAGACTACATAAATATTTAAGCAGTTTTAAGCTAACATCTGTGCATCCCTAGAATGCAACTTACCTTGCATTTTGGACACTTCTGGGCATTCCTCTGCCCGTGCTCAATCTCATTGGCCCAGTGACGCAACAGCTTGTCTCCCTTTTTGTACTCTTTGCAGTTAACACCTTCATGCCAGGGAGAGTGGCACTTGAAACACCAGACAAATTGGCAAGATGGACACTGTATCTGTACAAATGGGAAAACACCACACGTTTACAAGCTATACACTGACCCAACTGGAAAGTGCATTTTAAAAATGCTACTCTTAGTCAAAGAGAAACTGCCCAGCAATAAGGGTCTAACATCTTCTGAAATGTCCATTTTAACAACAAATACAACAAGTTATGCAACCCAACACCGATTTTTTAAAATTATTTTTAAAGAGAAAAAATATATAGAATTATTAAATCCAGGAAAGGCTCCAGTCAAGCAAAGCACAAATAAGTAGCTTGTTTTCCAAGATAATTCAGTTGCCTAAAACACACTTGCCACCTGGTAAAAATCAGAAGCTAATTTTCATTTCAGTGTGATGGATCTCATTCTTCCAGATACAACCTACACTCCCCAGGCTGCTACCAGAGAGGACACAATCCTCTTCTAGCAGGAACATGGAGAACCCAGAATGAGTTATGAAGCTTCTATTGGAAACAGGCTGGGGAAAAGGAGCCAAGTGTGAGGGCCCTCCTCCGTTCCAGACAAGTGCCCCTACCACCAGTTTGACACCAGACACCTCTGAACAGACACGTGCCAAACAGCACACACGTTAACAACTACAATAATGGCAGAAAAGGTAAGCCAAGCTCTTTATATTGATAGATGATCTACTCTTTCTGCTGTTCTAGTTTTGAATCATTACAACAAACATGTAATCATCACACCTTCCTCCAGAGCTTGGCTATTACTCGTAAGAAGCTGCTGGAGCTGCAGCATTAAGGAACACAGGCACTCTGCAGGTGCTCACATGTGAAGTCTGGCCTCGCACCTGGACCATGACTGAAGACAGCAACAAATAGACGCCACATTAGACATGGGCACATCCAGGCTTCAGGAACATCTCCGCTACAGATGTTTTTGGTAGCACACGCTTTGAGCAGGGCTGTGAATACATGAGGGGAGGCTAGGGAAGGCACAACCCTCATGCAACCGCTCATTTCCACCAGCCCATCCACACCCTATGCCTAACGCAGCCCCTGCTCTATGCCAATGCACAGACTGGCCTGAGGAATTCAACCAAAACCAGCTTCTCAGCCACAGCTGTCTCCTGCATCCAGCTCACCAAAGACACGCAAAGAAAGCATGGTCTCTCTTGGAGTATGGCCTAGGTGAAGCCCCCAGAACACATTTTGGAAGACCTGGCATCACACAAGCTGCCCAGCTCTCTGCTCTGACACACCAGCTGCCTGCCACCTCAGCTCTGCTCAGAGGCCAAAGCTGGCACTCTGATCTACCTCAAGTAGTTTGCTGCAGCACAGCGAGAATTACTGTTCATACATGCAGTTACTACAACCATTACTACTAGCAAGCTAATACAAAGCTTATCTGATCTCATAATGAGTGATCGAAATGAAGCTGCTTGCAGCCCTTAATGCTTCTTCCTAAGCCCTTTCTGCATAGGCTTTTTTAAAAAATGTGAAAAATTAAAGGCAAAAAACTTAAATGCTAATTGATACAATGGCTCAAGCTAGTACTTTTATATCTCTACCTGACCCATTGTTCAGCGGCTGCCTTTAGTTTTAGTTGTAGAAAGCAAATGTTTCTGCAATGCAGCAGCGTCTGAGAGTGCAGCCTCATTTGTGTGGTGTGAGATACTACTGGATAGCACCGTTCAACCAAGTATTTCATCTTTATCTGACAGATGGCACGATGTGCTGCTCAGCTCTGTGCACCACTTCAGCTTACCTCTTTAAGTCAATCCAAATCTTCAGATCAGCAAGTGCAAGAATGTGAGTTCATGCTCAAGAGATTTAACAGTTTTCTCACTGTATCTAAGATGGCATATCCCCCTCCAGAATTCTTTATCTGTATGTACAGATGAAGTGTAAAGAAGAAAGGCAACCTCGAGATGTAGACAGATTGTTTTTACAACACATTTTAACATTTCAGTTGGTCACCATTTACTGATCATTATTCCTCTTAAACAAGAGTATTTAAAGTGTTAGAACACATACAGTTTTTTCCTTCATATCTAGCAGACATAAAAACCATGTAATTTAAAAATAGGTGAAATAAATTCTGATCTTCTGTATCCTGTGCAAGTAGGACTTCATGCTTGTCACAGCAAGACAGGGTGGTATTTTTTCCCCACAGTAAACACTAACATACTTGACATAAAAGAAAACTGCACTAACATGCTTTCTGTCCATGAAATAAGGTACACAGGTAGGTAGCACACAAAACTTGTTTGCATTGAAACAACATGCTGAAGTTACAACAAGTACATTACCAACAATATTACTTTTTGTATGAGAATATAGTAACGGCCTATGGCCAGGACAAAGTAGTTAACAACACACAAAATACAACCAATGCCTTTTTTCAGATTTGTTGGTCTACTGGCCAACTACTATTTCTTTTTACTACGTAAAAGGAAATATACTATCCTGCTATCTTCGCTTAATTCTTCATAAAAACAGCTTAAGAGGAAAGAGGAAAATCCCCATTCTGAAGAACCTAAAAAATTGCATATTTATTGCTGTTAACCAAATTCATGCAGAGCAATAATTTATGTTTCCAGAATCCAACATGCACAACAGACACCTTTGGTTAATAGCTTACTGCCCTGACCAATAACCCCCATAACCTTGAGCATCACATCTTCCAATAACATACATCAATCACAGTGATCTACTGCTAGAAGACATGATATAGCAGACACTGCATTGCATTACTCAGTTTTTATTATGCCTCAGGCAAATAATGACCTTGCGTAGTCACAATTAAGTGTTCTACAACCTAGAAGCTTTTATCAGGTACAATATTCAGTCATTTGAGATGGAATCTGAATGAATCCATCTCAAACAAACCCACCATGCCAACAGATCTGGGAAGATGCAAATAAGAACTGCTTACTTAAAAACCTGGTAACAATTTGAAACAAGTTTTTTTGTTGTTGTTTTGTGTTTTGAAATTAACACACATTTGTCGCATGCTCCATCTTTCTATTACAGCACACATGTAACTACAAGAAATGTAGCACACTGACATCAGATCTTCCCAAACACATCATTTAGGAAACACTGAAATAAACGATGAGGCTGCAATCACAGGATTTCAGAATACCATACATCAGCAGCCCTGATTAATTAAACTAAAGGGACCTACTCCATGACAAGCTTTGGAGTTACTAGTTTCCTTTTCCTTTTTCTTCCACAAATCTAAATTAGTAAATGGATTTAAGGTTCTGAATGAGCCACTTGACTTCTCTCTGTCGTTACCATCTGAACATACACTATGCAGGCAAACCAAAGTATGTTATTTTAAATACTGTTAACCTTATTTTCTTGGAAGTAGTAGACACACATGCACACACACAAAAACCCCTAAATCTATTCTAACTTGGATTCAGTGAACCAACATTGAATGTGCTCACGAAAAAGGAAGACAACAGGGCAATTATGTCAGTCTTTCACATTCTTACTCTGTGCTTCCTATGCTTTTCTGAGAATACCATCAGATGACTTACTTTATGCTTTAGTATTAGTACATAAATCATAATAAGGACTCAGAAGCTATTTCTGAAAAAAGTGGTTTTTCAAATGTTTTTCCAAATATAAACTTTTACATTTATTTTATGACTTCCATTTCAGTTGATCAGAATTGAGAGGATACACACAAACTTGTGACAGCTGGAGGTCAATCTCCCTTGAAATAGAAAAGATTACACAAGTTCTCAGAATAACCCTCTTGGTTCTCAGCTTTCTCACACGCTGACCTTTGAGGCTAACAATTTCCATTTTCTTAGACAGCCAGTCAAATTATTTAAACTTTCATTTCCTCACCTCCCAGGAAAAGACCTTTCAAAATCAGTAGGTAACAGCAATACAAAACACTGCCCGCTATGACATGACATTAGCAAAACTAAGTTCACATTAAAAAATGTTCTGAGAACTTGAAGCTGCAGAAAGATTAATGGGATTCTCTGCAGCTTAGTGGAATGCTAGTTACATACTAGAGCGGCTGAAAAAATTGTGCAGTTAACTGATTAGATGAATTACATTATCTAGCTACAGCTACACAGTTAATTCATTCCAAAATAAATATCGGCTACTGCCAAAACTGTTGCTTCCTCCTCATCATCAACCCATCCTCTTTCTTATACCAGCTGAAAATAAGCAACAACAAAACAAATCTTGTATCCCATTTGAGCTGATCTTTGGTCCAGCTCCCAGTGTGGCACTGAAACATCAATATGAGCAAAAGCAAGTTGGCAGGAATGAACAGCTAAGAACACAGAGGGAGTGCACAGCAAAATTACCACTTTACGAGCAGTTCAGGCTTCATGCTGACTGAAGTGATACGTAGCCATGAAAGTATCTGCAACTCAAGGTTCAAATTTGATCAGAAAAAGTGGAAGAACTCACTGGTACCAGCTACACAGATTCATTCCATCATTGTACCTCCACAGTTACAGACTCCTGACAGTTCTAGAGCAATAATGAGTTTCAGAAACTTCTCAATAGTTCCAACAAAAGATAGTCCACTTAAGAACCACATTGAAAAAAAAAAACTTCACATCTCCCAAGTCAAACCTATTCTACATGATGGGTATCTCTTCAAAGCAGCGACCAAGAAAACTTTGTTATGAACATCACAGACTAAGGCAGAAAGCCCAACAATCAAGAACAACTTGTTCATGGCAGGTCAAAGAGCCAACACTAAAAAGGTGAAACCTAAGGCTTATGGGAGAAAAAAAATAAACTCACAGTAAAAGCCAACATTCTCTAGTGAAACCCATCTGTTCCATGCAAAAGAGTTGAACTACCATTCTGTTTAATTTTTTGCACATTTTCTTCAGACCTTGGGCACACCAACTTTCACCAGAGGTTTATTAGAATCAAGTCTTACATTCTCAATTTGATTCATAAGACAGAGGGCAGGGATCTTTCCTCACTTAAAGCTAGGATCCCTCTTGTGACATGAATAGATGATGCAGGATACTAGATAGTTAATCTGCTGTATGGTGCTCTTCTAAGTGACACTAATGGGATAAAGAATGTCTCAATAGCCAGTTTTCTCTTTTCTACCTCTCCTTGTCTGCCAACCTGTGTGCACAGGTTAACTTTCAAGGCTTACATCATCAAGACTTCGGTTTCTAAAATGAAGAGTAGCCAACTCTGGCTTAGATCAGTTTACCTGACAAAACAGATATAGCAAGGAAAAATATTCAAGCTGATAACTTATCTTCTTTAAATTTAGATGTTAACTTTATTTATAGTTTAAAATAGGGCACCTATTGTTAGAAAAGCCATATTAACATTTAAAAAAATATCTTCTCAAATGTACTCTCAGATTTTACAGTGTCTTTCTGTCCCTGCATACAGTACAGCAAGGGTGCTGGTGAAGAGCCCTTCTGTGCAGTGATCCTGGCAGTATGTTTCTGCATGGGCTTTCCCCATGCACGACTCTTCTGAAAAGGCAGCACTTCCAGTGTTGATGCTTCAGTCCAGAATTCCTCTGAGACAATTACTGCTTATATTGCTCATATGAAAATATGCAAGATCTCTAGTCTCTGGTCAGATTTCTTCTGTGCTAGATGTGGAAAAAATGAGTCTTCACCTCCAAAGAGTCCATAATTCAAGACAGAAAAGAATGTATGAAAAAATCACATTAGAATATAAGAAAACTGAGATAATGGTCCACAGCTACATATGTATAGGAGGACAGGCACACTTAATTTTTTAAACATCTCATCCTTGTAGCAACTCTTCTGTGTCCTGAGCTTCTATTAATTTGCTAAAACTTTACCTACAGTAGAACACAACACAGGTTCAAGGATCAGTCTGAAGCTCTGGACCATGAGTGTCCATACTGTTTGCTAGTACTTCCCCAAGTGTATTTCTGGCCTGTATCAACTAGACATTCCTTACACATGGGTACAGCCAGCTCAAAGCACACATTTGGACAGAGTCTGTTCCCAGAAAGAGACTCTAGCTCTGCAGATCAGGACTACACAATATTTTACCACAGGACCAGGGAACTGCTTCTGGCTTGTACTACATAAAGCATCAGGCAGCTTCAGATTCTTTCTTTGATTAGGACTTCTGGGGAAGTGGTGAGAACATTTTAACCACAGCATTTGAACTCACAGCATTGGTAAGCAAAGGACTCTTTTGTGCTCTGAAGATAAAGAAGAAATTGAATTGGCATGCACATACTAAGCTGCACAACTTTATGAGAAGCTGATGCAGAAGCATTACAACAGCTGGTCTACCTCGGATCACGCATCCTGTCTGTATGTGAGGGGATGTTAAATGGATGGCTGAAGAAGAATGGCTGCAGGCAGAAAGAATTTAACCTGCAGTTTGGAATTCCTCCACCTCTGCTTAAAATGCCAAGAACCTGAAAATCTCAAGTCCAGCACTAGACTTTGTGGCTACTCATATGTAATTCAAACACTGCAAAGAAACAGGAAGGAAGCTCAGAATTCAAGAGTTAGCTTTGCTGAAGTTTCAACTCCACTGGATACACAACCACCTACTTCTTAATCTCCACATTGGGCTGAATCTTATGTTGTAATTAGGCCTATCTAAACAATCATCTAAACTCCTACTGAGGAAAACTGGTTTGGTCAGAGAAAGCCAGTTCGATCATGACATTAACCACAACATATCTAATAACCGGATGTAAAGCTAACATGAAGCATGATGCTGCAGACAGAACCTTCATCTTTTGGAACCAAGAAGGACCTTCAGGTTAAAGCTTCTTCCAACTGCCTGAAAATCTTGCTTTTTAGTCCCTGATTTAAATCAGTATAAGCAAACCTTCTTCTACTCAAAGACACTCTGTGAAAAATGCTTTTTGATCTTTCTCCAATTTTATGTACTAAGAGTCACGAAACCCCAGTAATCTTTAACCTCTAGTAAGGGATTAAAGAAATCATAACCAAGAGGCAGGAAAGACAACAACTCTAGTTCTTCGGAAGGAACAAGCAACAGGAATCTATCACCTAACACAGTAAGTGCCTCAAATTCATTTGCTCATTTTCAGGAAATAACCTATTTTTGCCAGAGTTGTGCGGCTAAAATTATCAGTTACAGTGTAATTCCCCTTTCCCAGTCTCTTCTGATCATGATTACTGTTTGCACATGAAAAAGAAAAGAAAAGAAAATACTATTAAAATTAAAAGATGTCAGGCCAAAATTATGCCACCTATCAAATAAGGACTAAAGTTCACCTGTTCAAATGGCTAGAATTAACTAGTTAAACAACAATGTACTAATGCTGTCCTACTTTTGCTGTGCCATCTAATCCACAGCTCCGGCAAGCATGCTCACTTTGTATTTGTTCTCCAATTTGGCAGGGGTAGGAATGTGGCCTCTCCTCCGGAAGGTTGTAAAGTGCTTGCACTGAGGGCATGGCTTCGTGCTGGAGTCGATGCGGCTGAGTTCCAGGAAATATTTATACTTGATAATGTCCTCGTGGGGCAGGTTACAGAGGACAGTTGTTTCATCCAGGTGTTCGCTGCACTCTGTGATCGGGCATTTTATATCTGCTTGTCCCAGCTGCACCTGCATATGAAAAAACAGAAGAGCTGCATGACCTTTCGCTTGGAAAAGGCAACTCTGCAACTATTATGGAAGCAGACTCTTGCAAATTCTAAATTAAATTGAATTTTCTTGCAGAGTACTCTAATAGTCCACAGACTATCAAGCATAACATCTTAAAATTATTTTTACTTATTCCAAGGACATAGCCATTTTTCCTGAGGGTACTTTCCAAATCCAAACAGAAAAGCCAACTACCCTCATAACAACTGTAGTTTTTAAATATACGGTCTCAGTGTACGTACCGTGGCGATGTACTCCATGAAAACAAAACATGAACTTAAATTAGCAGTACCCAAACCATACTCCAACCTTTAGATGCAATGGCCAGCTCTTCACTGTCATGGCTCACAAAGACAGTGAGAAAACAGGCAGTAGAAACATACGTATATTGCTTCACCTCGAAACGTGCTGGGAATCACAACACAGAGAAATTAAAGTCAATTTAAGATCATTCACTGACTCAATGCTAGCCCTGTTGCTCTGCCTTGCTGCTAGCAGCTCGGTACATGCCATACTGCACGCACAGAACACGTCAGTTGAGCCCGGGGCTGGCCAAGCTAATAAATTTTCCCAGTACTTGAAGTGCCATAAAGTTTAAAAAAAAAAACAGCACTAAAAATCCTTAAGAAGATGACCAAAACAGAAACACACACAAAAGCAAATTCAATCTGTCAGGGATGAAACTGTTGCTGATGCAACAAGCCCTGATGGTCTCAAGCTGATCCATACAGCTAGTTACCTGCAACACAGGTCCAGAGCTCCTGTATCTTAGACCATGGCTGGACCCAGGCCTGCACCCTTTGCGCCTGGCAGGCTTCTCTGACTTGGACTCCATGCCAAAGCAGCACATCCTCAGCAGCGTAGCTACGTTTGCTTGGCACTGAGCCTGAATTAATAAACACTGCTAGGTCTGAGGAGCCTGCAAGGCTCCAGCATGAGCATGTTCACATCTGCCACGAGTAATGTTGAGAAAATGAGTGTTGACTGCAGACATGGAGCTGACCACCAGCTCAACTCCTTCCTCACCTAACTTCTCTGTGCAGGGAGGAAGAAGGGGGGACTGTGGGCAGAATCAGTGTCTCTAGAAATTGTTTCAAGACAGGTCAGTCCAGTTTATTTATACTGTTTATTCTTCAATAGGCTCTGGTATTGGAATCTCCTATGTATGGCAGTAACCTTTCAAATTCTGACGCAGATTTCACTACCGCATGGTGACAACAAAAGACGTCTTATACCAGAGACTACTAATGCAGTATTTAATCTAAGAAAAAAAATAAAGCAACAATGCTGTCACTGCTGCCCCAGTAACAGAGCCATGGGCTCTAACTGAACAATAATTTAGCCAGTTAGAGGATTGAAAGAGGCATAGCAAAATGTTATAAAACCTATGGTTCATATTGACTTAAAAAATCCACACTGCACTACCTTTGGTCTCCCAGCAATGCAGTGCACCCAAAACAGAGTGAAGGAAGGAAGGAAGGAAGGAACTACAAGACAGCAGCAGTCCATCTAGATACCAGAGCACAGCAAATGCTCTGCACAGGTCAGGATGGAGGGAGACCTTCCCATGGGACAGAGGAGGTACACCTGTTCTCAGGAGGCAAGCGCTCCAAAATTCACATCCAGCCACAAGACTGCCACTACATGCATAGATAGGCTCAAACATTCTGGCTATTACATGGATCAGAGTGAAGGAAGAGGAGTATATGGTTGAAGACACTTTTAAACAAGGAAATAAAAAAAAAAGAACCCATGTGCTGGGGCAATGACCAGTTTTATATCTGGAAGACAAATGCACCTGAAGCAGCACATGAAAACTGAACTCAGGCATATGGCACCACTCAAATTTCTTCTTTAATTTTTAAATTACTCCTCAGAAAGTCAGAAAACCCCAGTTTGATACACATTCAAAACAAGTTACAGCTACAGCACAATAAGATCACATCATCATGACAGCACATCTCTATTTTAGAAGGGGTGCTATCTGAAACATTGAATATATGACTCTATGATGCGATCCTAAATATATTTACTTACTCTGTTTCTTATCCAAGTATTTCTGACAAGAAATAGGGGTCTCTGAACAATCTAGTCACATGACTAGAAATCTTAATGCCAAAAAAGTTTTGCAGATGCTCAAGTCTTTCAACACTGGCTACTCATGTTCTAGCAGCCCCGGCTCTTCACAGGTGCTCCCAGGATGCATATATAGACTTTCATTAAAAAAAAAAGAAAAATATATCCATCCTCTGCTGCTGCCTACCCCTCCTGAGAGTCTATACAGTTCCAACAGCTCTCTGCGTCACAGAACACCCACAACTTCTGAGACCAAACACATATCGGTATTTTATTTCAGAACACTTGTACTGGGTGATAAATTTCAACTGAAAGTACATCTGTGCTAAACAAGCAGAAAAAAATGTCTCATCCTCGAGGACTCAAATGTGCTAACCTAGGAGAAAAAAAACTTTACAGGAATGCAGAAACACTGTGGCATTACTACAAGGATTAATAAAAGATTCTATTTAAAGAAGTGTAGGCACAATAATTTAAATTCAAATAGGCAAATCAATCCCATCTACGGCTACTTGGGTTTTTTGTTTCTTTAAAGAATTAGGGAAATACTAAAGGGGGTAAAGCCCTTTTGCTAGGAGTAAACTAAGCTGTAAAGGAGCAACACTCCACACTGAGAAGGCTCACTGCATTTGGCATTTAAGCTAGTGCTTAAGAAACATTGCTTATATGGCATGGTAGTTAGAACAAACCTGCATTTATAAAACCAAGGAATACAACGCTGAACACTTTCTATTTTTCATGCCCACACAGAATGTGATTAAATATGTGGAAAAAGTCAAGTGTGGTTTCAGTGTTTATTTTGAAAGTATGTTTTACACCCACTTCAAGTAAATCATTTTTATCTTCGGTAATAGTTTCAGCCTTTCAAATTTGGCAAAGATTGATTCTTTTCCTACGTTTTGAATGGAACTGAAGTGAACAGAGCTGTTTTGCTTATTAGCAGTAAGTTCAATGGAGCCTTGTCTTACCAAAACAGTCTATCTTTGTTTGTGCACTAGGATCAGCAACTGATGCAAGTACAGCTTTAGAAGTAGCTCGTTGGCTACCTGCTGCTGCGGACCCCTGAGGTACTATAGAACAGGAAAGGAAGAAAAAAATTAACCTGGGTAATAGCTCTTTTATTTTTCCCTTGATTTTTTCATAGGAAATTTCGAAGAGCCTTGTCCCTTAATACCAGCTGAACACAGTATCAAAGGCCTGAGTTTTAAGAACTCTTCCAATTTCAAAATACCACTGTGTATAAAATACTTGAGAACACTCAATATACACAACAGCATGGTATATTTTCACTGCACGAGGAATGATTGATATGTCTAAAGGTAGCTGAGCAGCAGCGCAATGGTAAATGTCAAACTGCATTCAGTTCTCACACCCTGCTGTGCTTCACTAACAAAGTATCTCTGGAAGGGCTGGCACACTACTTACAATTATTCGTGTGGAAGCAGGCTCTCATGACTTCCGTCCTATAGAGAGGTAATGTTTAAACTATCAAAACAGCAATACACCTCCCCATTTCCCCTAATTCTTGACATTTTAACACAAAAGACTGGAGGCAGATGGGTGGGGACTCTCGACCAGTACACATACTGCTCAAAAAAACACAGTGCTATCAGTAATAGGAAAGGATACTATGGTCATTTGAGTCAGAAAACTGAGTGGGGGAAATAATTTTTCACAAAAAAAAGGAAATCTCTGCTAGCTGCACAGAAAGTGAAGATCAAACTACACAAGAAGCACCAATTCGTACCTCTCACTTAGCCTGGCCATACCTAGCTGGAAGGCAACCTGTGTGGATAAATTTGGGGGGTGGGCTGTATTCCTGAAGGAAAAAAAAGGGGGGGGCATTCTGCTTTAAAACAGACAGATACAAACCAGCATCGTCTGAATTAAACTTTACTCTTAGTTCAGAGATACATAAGCTAAATGAACCAATAAGCTGTCAACTATTAAGCCAAAAGAAAAGTGAACAATAACATGCTTAATCTGCATCACTGTAGAATGATTAAATTTCTACCACTACTAACTTCCCCTGTAATCCAATGTGGACTTCATGTATTAAAAACAATACCTTGGAATTGCACAGATGCAAACAAAGGGACAGTCTCATCTATAGAACTTTCATATTCTACTGACTAACAAACAGAAGAAAGTTCCTTTTATTTATAGGCAAAATTCTATTGCTTCTAGTTTACTGAATACATTGCATTTTAATTTTTGCTGGTAAGTTTCAAATTAATGAAGAATTACTTTCTTCACTTCTGGTAGGCAGAGAGTGTCATCTTGAACTGGTTTCTTAAAAACCAATCAAACAGGTTTTTGTGGAAAATTCTTCAAGAGCTCACCACGGCTCAGGGCTCCACAGTGGTTGGTGCTAACCAAATGAAATTGAAATAATCATGATTCAACAAGTAAACCAAGTAGGAATAAAAAAGGACTGTGTAAACTTTTATTAAACATTTTGCACCTGTCTTTAAGGTTGTGGTTCCACGATCATTTTTGTGATGCAGGTAATAACTTTAGCAGTCCATATCCCGTCTCCGCACTACGCCAGTACTGTCCTGGCACTCTCCAAACTGTTTTTACAAAAAAAAAATAATCCTATGAAACAGATTCCAGTCAGTCTGTGCTTACTGCCAAACTGCACAAATCCTCAGTGATTCAAAACAACTGAGAAGGAACAGCTTAGAAGAGTCATAGGCTCCTTAAGTCGTATCATCAGACTGGGTTTCTCACATGCACTGCACATTCTCAAAGGTCTTGCTCTGTGGTTCATTACTTCACCTACCATATTCCCACCAGAAGTTTATTTGTACCTCCCTTCCATTCACTTCTCTATGTGGCAGACTTACTTTTTGAACTCCTCAGTAAGCCACCACACCACCCTCTCTGCCAGTTGCCACCTGTAACCTCGCTCTAGTCCACAGCCATCCCACTACTACTCAGGAGGAAAAAGTTTCACCAGTGACAGGTATACTGCTGATCTCAAAAAGTTCTAGGAGTTCAAAAAGATGAGGGTCTCCTGCATGCTAATGCTGAATTCATAATAGTTAGTTCTCAATTTTAATTCTTATGCCTTCAGCAACAACCAAAACAACTATAATGACCACTCTATCTTCATAGTCAGTGGAGAACGAGGAAGGCAACTGGCAAGATGCAAAGGTAGCTGCAAACACTGGCAACATCTTTAAGTTGCCTGGTGGAAAAAAAAAATCTCTTTCCCATGACAGAGTGCAAGAAGCTTAAACCTAACTTTTCCTAACACCAGAATCTTACAAGTATTAATATACGGTGACAGTTGTCCAGGTTAAGTTAATTTTTTCAGTGGTCATTTATTATTTGTACATTAAATCCAAGACCTACTCTTAAAAAATAGATTTGTGTGTCACATGCTCACATAGACTAACTTGGAAACAGTACCTCTCTATGTCCTCCTTCATGTCTCTGAAAACAAAGTCTGTCTTCCTTTCACACTGATACCACACACCTGGCTGAAGTCAGGACACTAACATACTCCTGCTCCATGTGACATTTATAATGAGAAAGTCACCTGAACCCAAGCATTTCAGGCATCAGGACACGCTAGCTCTTTCAGCTGCACTGTTACATGATTTGCATTAACAATCACACTGTCAGTGCTAAAAGAGAAGCAAAATCTCAGGGCTTTTGAAGAACATTTTAACATATCGTCCTTCACTAGAAAGACATGCAAAAGTAAGGACCTGGGCAAGAATGACAAACGTAACTGCAATCCAACCACTACATCAAAGGTTGGACCTTTCTGCTCTGAAAGCAAGCCTGCTAAAAGCACAACTCATTTTCCAGCCTGGGATTCTGACCACAAACACTCCCCCCTGAGACTGCACTACAGAGCCCAGTCACACAAGCCCACACCTCCAGCAGCCTACAGCAACCCCAGCCAGCAGAGCCATTCCAGCTCAGCAGCCCACCAGCGTTAACTGTGGTTAACCTCCATCAGCTCCCCACTCTACCCTTTCACCTCATGCTACACTTCTCTAGCACCAAATCATTTAAATAGGAAAATATTTTATGTTAGCCATGCTTTAAGACAAGTACATAGCGTTTGGTCATATTTCTACCCATTATCACTCAATGAACATACTGCACATGATCAAAAAGCATGGAGGCTGTATGCTCTCAGTTCTGTCTTTGGCATCTGAGTTGAGCTGAAAACCACATCACAGGCCTCAGCAAGTCTTGTGTCCACACAAAACCAGAACTGTTTAACCTGGGCCACTGCCTGTCACTGGGATGATTTCTGACAAGGGGCAAGGCAGAGTTTCCCCAGCAGATATGGCAGACAGGAAGCTCCCGCCACCTCACAGAACTAGAGGTCACAAGATGAAGCAGCCTCCACCTCTGGTTTTGGCAGGCATGTGGAGGCAGAGCAAGGGGGAAGGGCTGGCTGAGGTGGGAGGAGGGCAGCCCAGCAGGAAGTGGGGTAGGAACTGCAGACTTTGGAGGAACCTGACCCAAACCCACAGGTCTCTCAACACTCATTAAAGAGAACAAGGAAGTGCACAACAGCTCTCTAGTTTTGTTCAAGTTTGCATTTTAACAATTCTAAGTAGTAAGGAATAGGAAAATTATCATGCTCACAAGACATACTCGCTTTTGGTAGAAAAGACAAAGACACTCATAAAAGAAAAGTTTTGAGGATGGCAGACTGAGCCAGGTACCCGCACTTGTGGGGATGGAAAAGAGTAAAACATATCCAAGCCCTGACAGCAGTTGCTACTCCCTGGCAATGGGACCAAAATCCCACAGGAGCAGGTGTGGGAAAGGACTGCAGGAAGGAACCAGGGGCCCAGGACCATCCACATACCACAGTACACTCAAATGCCTTGGCCACTGCTGTTCACAGGGGCTTAGAAGATTTAGGAAATGGGAGCAGAGAAGCAGCAAGACCTTCATACAGCCAACATTTGTCAGGCTTCCAGCACCAGGATAAAAACACAGCAGCCAAATAACACAGAGCACAGAACTAGAACAAACCAACTTTGACATCTGATATTTGTGAAGTAAATAAAATAAAGTTGATCAGTTAACTCTTCAGTCAGGAGGCTTAAATTTAGGTGAGAACAGTCTGCTTTCCTACACCCAGTATAAAGCCTGTAAGAACTCATCTGCATTTGATTTCATTACCAGCCCTGTACACATGTGACCAGTGAGGCATGGTCAGGCTGCAAAAAGCCTAGGGTGGTGCTGAGTGAACAGCTTGAGCATGGGGAACCCAAGCACAGCCACAGTGATAAGCACTCTGCCACTGCCACGAGATGACACATCTCACTTCCAGTGTGCCCAGAATGAGGTCCCAAAAGCTACAAGGTCATGGCGCAATTGTTTACTACAACTTATCTTAATATGTTCTCTCCCCCCCCCCTCCCCCCCCATCTAACATTCAGTTCTTCCTTTCCTATCAAGATTAAAGCAGTATGCTGAGTTACTTGAGCAGGTCATTTTATCTATGCCAGTCTCTGATAGGAGCAAGAGTTGAAAATGAACATAGTTGTTTCCTCATCTCACTTGCAGAAAAAAAAAAAAAACCTTTGAGTAGTGAAGCTCTGGCCTCCACCAGGTTCAGACTGGATTAACCGGGTTGAGATCAGTTCCAAAGGATTAATACTGGTCAGCTATTAACAATAATCAGCATTAAAACCAAAGCAAGCAAACAAAATGTTTCCTTATGAACCTGCAGTCAAGAAATCAACAAAGACATGCATGAGTAATTGCAATGTGTAAATTAAAACTTCTTCCTCAGAATCCTTTCCTGTGCTTTCTTGGAGATGGACAAAATTAGTACCTTTAAAAGTGAAAACACACCGTCTCAAAAATCATTGAGAAGCACCACTTCAGGTTTTTATGCAGAACAAAGAAAAATAAGATCCATCAACCACAGGGGCAGTATTTTCTACAACTACTTGTACTGAAAAAGAGGAGATCAATAGCACATTCTTCAACAATTTACTAGGCAGGGTTCAAACCAGACACAGAAACTACAAAAAGCTCTTGAGTTCCCACTTGCCTACTCAATACTCCATTCCAGGAGATGATTACAGAAGAAAACAGTGTCACCATAGATGCACAGGTGGTAATAGAAAAATAGTAAGAAATTTTAATATGAATCTCTAAATTATTCTGGCTGACCAGATCACAGCCCACAGTCCATAGAAAAGGATAAACATGTTATTGTAATCCTTAAGCTGTAGGTTGTAGCTTGCTTTAAGGAAGGCAATACAACTACTTCATTTCAATATCTTTGCTAGGCATGTGGTTGTAGGTGAGTTTTCTTGTGCACATTAAAGGTGATCTTTGATCATCAGATATGAAAACAAATTCTACCAACCTTCTCTTGATAGATCTCATACACAAACAACCAAGTTGCTTAGGCGCAAGGCAAAGTAGAAGAAATTCTGAAAATACTTTCATCTGACAGATAATTGTCAGAAATATGTAGTAACATCTGTTTTCTAAGATTCAAGGTACAACTCCTAAGCCATCACTTGGCTTCCCTACCTAATCACGCAACTTAAAGGAATTTGTTTATGCAATGAAGTTGTTGCAAATTAGCTATGATCTGAATTATAAATGGTTATTTTGCTCTGCATTCCTGCAAAGGAGACCTACCAGTGTCATCATACCAGTACCTGTCCACAATAAACAAAGGTGCCTTTGGTGAAAAGCTGCTATTCTGTAAAGGCTCCTACAAAGGAAAATGAATCAGTAACCCTTACATAGTTGCAAAAATAAAAACCTGGGAAGTAGACTTGTATGCACGTAGACATTTTCAAGGATCACAGAATCGTAGGGGCTGGAAGAGACCTCCAGAGATCATTGAGTCCAACCCCCCTGCCAAAGCAGGTTCCCTACACCAGGTCGCACAGGTGGGTGTCCAGGCGGGTCTTGAATATCTCCAGAGAAGGAGACTCCACAACCTCCCTGGGCAGCCCGTTCCAGTGCTCCGTCACCCTCACCATAAAGAAGTTCTTGCGCACATTGGTGCGGAACTTCCTATGCTCCAGTTTCTGGCCGTTTCCCCTTCTCCTGTCTCCACACACTGCTGAAGAGTTTGGCCTCGCCACTTTGCCCCCTACACCTTAGATATTTATACACCTGGATCAGGTCCCCTCTCAGTCTTCTTTTCTCGAGGCTAAACAGACCCAGTTCACTTAGCCTTTCTTCATAGGGGAGATGCTCCAGGCCCTTCACCATCTTTGTGGCCCTCCGCTGGACTCTTTCCAAGAGATCCCTGTCTTTTTTGTACTGGGGAGCCCAGAACTGGACACAGTACTCCAGATGAAAGACTAGCACAGAACAGTCTTCCAAGCTTCTCTCCACATACCAACATTCAGATAAGACCCAGATACTGTGCCAGAACTCCAATTTGACGTGACTTTATGAAGTTATTTCTCATAATACATTCCAAGTGTATGTCACATTTTTAATACTGATTTAATGCAATGACAGAAAGCCACAACAGGGAGCAAGCGTCAAGATCCACACACAAACTGACTTTCTCCATGGAACAAAGACAAAAGCTTAAACTGCTTCAAATCCACATTTTGAGAAGCAAAAGTGAAAGCAAATGCTCAGGCAGAAGCAGTGAACTACCCTATCTCAAATTGTTGACTTGTACTTAAGATACTTCAGCAGAAAACTAGAGCACAGAAGTAAAACCCTCTTATGCAAGTTGAAAGAACCATTTTGCACCAGAACTGACCAAATCCAGCACACAGTTGCACTGGTCTAGCACACAGTGATTTGTAGATGCTGCTTTTAGCAGCCAAAACATTCTTGTAATCAAATTCTAGCTATAATGTTGGGATTGTTACTATCGGAGGCCAGTTTCACACAATAGCCAAGTTAGATTCTGGGCTAAAACTTCAGAGTTGACCATGAGGAAGAAATTTGATTCTGGAAACAACACTGCCATGATGAAATAAAGCTGTGGAAATACATGCAAGCAACAAGAACACCACGATCGTGCTGTTTTCCATTGCTTTTGCTCCTTTGAGGATCACCACATACTCAGGCACTGGCTGAGACTGAAGGAAAAGGTGGGAAAAACTGCTATAATCACTGAATTCAAGACCCTGCAGCTACTCTTTTTAGCTGTTTAGGGAAATCTGACTGGAATAAAATACAAAATAAGATTTCCACCCATGTAAGTCTCCTCTTTCTAGATGCTATACCAGGCTTATCGTGAATCACTGGGAGTCTAAACTGTGACGTCCAAATACATGCACTGATCTGAAAGATCTAGAGTGCAGGCACAGACCTCTCACCTACCAGCTGGTCCAGCACCCTCATCCTCAGGTCTCAGACCTCTTCAGCCCTGCCATCCGATCAGTTAGCCAAGCTTCTTGTCTAATGGCTAAAAATTACTGAAGGAGCCTGTATAGCTTTCCTTTGCCATCTGTGTGTTGGAGAGTGATCATGAGGCTGCAAGAAGAGAAGCTTCAGTGGGCTAGCACAGGAGAAGGCTGAAGTGTTTTAAAAATGAGTTTTCCAACTGATATGGCTGCTGAATTAATTCTCCCTGTAACGTACAATCACTTGTTCGCAATTTAAGAGACAAGTTGGAAATGCACAGCCCAAGAAGAGAGGCTCTTGCAGAAGCTGCTAGCTATTATCGTCGAATCATAGAATAGTTTGGGTTGGAATGGACCTTTAAGACCATCTAGTTCCAACCCCCCTGCTATAGGCAGGGACACCTCCCTCTAGACCAGGTTGCTCAAAGCCCCATCCGGCCTGGCCTTGAATGCTTTCAGGGAGGAGTCATCCACAACCCCACTGGGCAACCTATTCCAGAGTCTCACCACTCTCACAGTAAAGAATTTCTTCCATTAGTCAGCCTGTCATGTCTACACCTTAAGACCACAGATCAAGTATCTGCGCTAATTTTGTTCACCTTTCATAAGCCTGAAATATGTTCAGCAGCTCTCCTCAATAACCAGCTAATGACAACGGCAATAAGGAGGTGGGAAGGCTGCAACAAATTCTTTTTCCATGAGTTTTATGATTCAGCGTTTTCCACACATGTCCCAAAATTACTGTTTCTGAATGCTAATGTCCCTTTTCCCCACTGTTTACAAGCACTGAAACTGCTCAACTGGACATGTTGAAACCCACTACCAAATCTCAGGTCTGAGCTGACATTCACAGCACTTTAGAGGTGGTCCTCACACTTCTGAACTGCCTGTGGACACTGTCTACTCTCCACTCAGTCTCCCAGTGACAGAGAAGTGCCAACTGTGTAGCTAAAAGGAATGGTTATAAGCTAACTAGGCTTTTTAAAGAGCAGAAAAGCATTACTTGAAACAACTAAATTGTTTCAGTAATTTAATACATATCCCTAGCATTTTCTTAACAAGCAGTAGGGAGGAATTCTATCATACATTAGAAAACACTGAAATGGTTGGCTATAAGAATAAAACAATAGGTATTATTGTATAAAACAAGGTATAATATGAACAGGACACCACACTGGCACCTATTTCAAAGAATTTTCAAATATATTTCATTGCTTTGTTTCAAGAAGAATGATACCAGCTCTAGATACTCCAATTTTAAAAAGGTCTTTGGGGGAAAAAAGGCCTACAATTGCAGGAAAGCCACTATTTGTCATTTCTGTAGATATCACTCATCTACTTTGTTTATAAGTTACTTAAAACTTGTCCAAACAACCAAGAAATAATTAAAAATAACAACTCTGGAACACGGATTATTAATTATGAGAGTTGCTAAAGTGATGAGCAGGCTGATAGATAACATCACTTCTGCCAGCATTAAATCTTTGCCAGGCTCCAGAAACTGGGTTGCCACTTTACATCACACTGAATATTTAAAGAAACAGCTTTGTTCCTACCAGAAGGCATCAGTTTTCAAACCACCACCAGTGAGAGCTGGAGCTTACAGACAAGGAAGGTAGGCAGGTGAAATGAGGCGAAGGAAATATCAAATCAGCTGTATCCATCTCCATTTCTGAAAGCATAAACTCAACAGTAACTGAATTCTGCAATACTAGTTCTGAAAACTTTCATTAATTATTTCCAAAGTCTACAGCAGGAGAGAGGCTAACAGGTAGGAAATGAAGAAGCATAGGAGAAATTAGTTCTTATAAAACAATCATAGAATGCATACAACATATACAAGGGCATGCATCTCTCCAACTCCACATTTTATAAAAGCAAAAGAAAAGATTCAACTTTCATTAAAAAAAATAAGATGTTTGTTATGAAGATGACAAATACTTTGCGAAAGTATCTGATTTAGTATTTATTTGTATTTTTCATTGAAATCGAAGTACACATCCTGATGTTAAATCATTGACCTACCTATCCAAACATGGCCTCTCAAAAATTAGTTCTTATCCTATGTATTAAAAAGCTGAAAGAATTTTTCCTTAAGAAAACAACAATTCTTCCATACCAAATACTCCCACATAGTGGTTTCAAAGTGCAATTGCCCTCTACGGCTACGCAATCATTGTCCATTTTTTGCCACAACCAAGTGTAAAGACTTGATTAGCTGCAGTGGTCTACTTCAGAAAGACTTCAGAAAGAAGAAAGCAGTCATCACCGTTCCAGCTTGTCTTGGGGGGAGAAAGGAGAGTCATCCAGTTCAGCCTTTCCCATGTTACATCGTTTCTTAAGCTTTTCTCTTGACAGTGTCCTCTTGCCTGACATGCAAGCAAAAGAGCCTACTCTTCAAAGGTTTCTCAATTCATTTTAGGTCCCTCACTTTAATAAGTAAAATACAGCAATTTGCTACCTTCACAACTGCTCCTGTTCCCCCTCACCTTCACACAGGGAAAACTCTGCACCTCTGACGTCTCCTTTTAGCCTGCATAGGACAACAGGAGCAGTCACAGAGAATTGCAATTGCTTCCGCTCAGTAAGCAAAATTGATTTTCCATGCAAAAGAAAGGTAGCAGCACTTGTACTTGGTGGTTTTGGTAATACACTGATAGGTGATCTGCTTTTTTTTTTTTTTTTTTAATGGGCTCTTGACCAAAACGCAGTCTGAAGTTTGGGAAATCTGTGTTGCCCAGTTGTTAGTTAAGTTTCAAGTTGTACCCATATTTCTCTAGAAGAATCAAAATCGTTGCAGAACAAATTTGACTGCGTCAACTTCATAATAAATTCATTGATTTTGGAATTTCTGTCCATGTGTTTCAACATTAGATACTCCCTCCCAACCTGGCCATGCTATAGAAGTTCTCTGAATAAGTCATAAAGTATCATAAAAAAAGAACTAAATTTCTGTGAGAACCGGTAGAACTGAAAAACAGCTCAACTCTTTACAGGAACTAACCCCTAATGGTTAACACATTGCTGGTTCCTGTTAAAATGTGCCTCAGCACTTTCATGGGTTGTGGAAAAAGTGCTCCACTGGGGACTTTCCCACCCCACCGCTCCCAGCTTGGAGATGGGATGGCAGAAGCGATGCTCCAGAACTTGTTCCTGGCTCTCTCCCCTGCTCAGTTTGATCAGTTGATGTCTCGCTGTGTGCTTATCCAACTCAGTTTCTTACAAACTCATAGGCTCACCAGAACACTACAATTGTAGCATTAAATAGCTTATGACACTAACATTACAACAGCACATCTGAAATCCAGTGGTTAACTGAACAAAACCAACTCTTCAAGTTTCCTCCCTCCCATACTCTATTCATTCCCTACATAAATCAAAGTTCACATAGTTGAAACAGCTATATGAATACAGAAAATACTGGATTTTGCCGTCAAACATCACTAGGAACAAAGAATAATTTACCTGCATAGTAAGAAACTCACAAAAGGAACTAAAAATCTCTTCAAGTTTATATTAAAATGTAAATGTTTAGAACTGGGTCACTTAGGTAGAAATGATAAAATGTGAGAAAGTCAAAAGGATGCTTATGCTTAAATCTACAACCCACTTTCTGTCCAATGATGATAGTACATTAACAATGAAAAGTTTAAGAACACTTCATGGAATCATTTAGACTTAATGAAAAATCATTTGTTGAAGGCAAAATGAATCCTTTGTTATACTTTGGTGCATAGGTTACCCTAACTACATAGTTGTTTTAGTAATGAAGTCTCCGGAGTCTACTTTCAGCCTTTAGTGAAGCAAGTGTTAAGTGCATATATTTTAATGTAAACAATAATTACAAAAGCCTAAGGAAAGGACATAAATAATTTGGAATGAAAAAGAGATTGTGGCTTGCAACTGATCAACAACTCCCCCCCATGAATCAGCTACATCTCATGCCTTCACATGCAAAACAATTGTATAAATTTTGCACAACAATTATTATATATGAGGAAGTCCAACCTAATTACATGCATCAGGAAAACAAGCATTAGCAAAGTCAGGAGAGGAGTAGGACATCTGATACCAGAGCTCCTTTCTGCATTTGCTGCAAGTTTTAGGTGCTAAATCTCTGAAGTATAAATGTGCAGGCTTAATTTTAAGTGCAAACTACAGTTCCACTTCACAGAATGACATAATGGTTGAGGTTAGGAGGGACCTCTGGAGATTGTGGTATAACCTCCTTGCACAAGTAGGATTCCCAAGCACACAATTACCCAGGACTGTGTCCAGGCAGCTTCTGAGTATCTTCAGGGGAAGAGAATCCACAATCTGTCTGGGCAACCTGTGCAAGCATTCAATCCCTCACAGTAGGGAAGTTTTCCCTCATATTCACTCAGGACTTCCTTTGTTTCAGTTAGTACCCTTCGCCTCTCATCCTATTACTGAGCACCACTGATAAGAGTCCGGCCCTACCCTCTTGACACTCTCCCTTCAGATACTTACACACACTGATAAGATCCCCCACAAACCTCCTCTTCTTTGGGCTTAACAGGCTCCTTCAGACTTTCCTTATAGCAGAGATACTCCAGTCCCTAAATCGTTTTAGCAGCCCTTCACTGGACTTGCTCCAGGAGCTCCAAGTTTCCCTTGGCCTGTTGGCAGTGCTCTTCCTAGCATAGCCCAGGATGCCTTTTGTAAAACTGTCATAGGTAACAATGAGCAGGTTAAAACATCTTTCAGCTCACAGGAAGAACGACACAACTTAAAATAACAGATCATAAAGACATTTTTAACACGCATCCTCAGCTATTTCTGCACACCAAATCCCTGAAGAGAGTTGTCTCATTATAGGATATGAGCATCTTGTAAACACAAATGTACTTTTCCTAACATCACCTTAATTTATCTCAAAGCCTGGCTCATTGTGGCTGAATGCAAAAGCAGAGCTCAAATACTGAGTCACTGCACTAAGTGGTCATCTGCAAGATGTCTATATTAGTTGGCTTGGCTTAAGATCACCTTGGAGAGCTCTAAAGCTGGCAGGAGAAAAAAGTATCAGGAATCAACACCAAAACCCATAGTACTCCTACCTTAATTACTATGTTTTTTCTCTTCCATCTTGTGGCTCCTAGGCTCATTAAAGCTACAGCAATCTCCTCCTTAAAACCAGGTGTATGGGAGAGCATCAACTTCTACATGCTTTGTCAACAAGCTGAAAGCTGATGTCACAGATATGGTGGTGAGGGGGAGGAACCCAAAGCCTGAATTTACAAGATAACCAACAGCAGTACAATGCAGTTATTTTATGCCCATTAGCTGCTAGAAGGAGATTTCTCTTCATCCTCCACACTAGAGACCTCACTGGATTGCCACCACATGCTCCATGTACCCAGAAACATGGCATCCTAACCCATTCTCTTCATTTCTCTGCCACTCACATCCTGGAGCTCCTGCTGCATCTCAGCTGAACTGCTCCTTCAGGAGGCAAGAGAAAGTAACAGCAGAGCAGTACCACCCTGCTCTGCAACCTAACAAGGAAACCTTCACCAGGGCCTCAAAAGTTGGGATGGACAAAAACATGCATCCTGCCAAGACTGAGACAGCTCAACGTTATCAGAACTACTAATGGATTATGCATGCTTAATTGCAGTTTTTCATTCTACAGCATTTGATAACCTCCAAATAGCATTTCCAAAACGAAGACAGAACACCTTCAGCATTGAGTCTCTCACTCAATTATGGAAGCACTACAGATTTTGAGTGAAGTGGCCTAAATTTCATTTTTTTTCTTTTCTAAATATACTGGTAGATGCCCATTTATTCTGTTGGTCCTACAAAGTTCACTCTCCAAGGTACTCAAACCAACTCCTTGTTAAAATTTTTCCCAACAAATTCGAGTAGAGTGGAATGTTTCCAACTCACATGGGACTTGTACTCCTTAGCTGTGCTACTGTTATGATGAAGGGTGACAGATTTGCATGCTACATGGGACCAGACAAACCACATCTGTACAGTATTTACTAGTGCACAGCAGAAACGCATAAAAACACATGGAAAGCAAAATGCATTGAGCAGCAAACAAGTCCAATATTGCAAAGTACCTGGACAAGTAGCAGACTGTTCAGGAGATCTAAGCAGAAAAGCGGCATGAAAAAAGTGTGCGTGGGGGGGNGGTTGGGAAACAACACTAGAAGAGATTAGGACTGACTTAATTGCTATTAAGAAGAGACATGCCAACTCTGTCTCTGTTCCAGGGGCATCGCAATTATCTGCAGCATGCCAGTTCAGAAGGAAACTTATAGCAAGAGGCCAAACAAAGAACCTTGAAGGAAACATGAAAGGAAAGGAAGGTGTCCAAACTGTATGCATTTCCTCTTTCAGTGAATAATCCGCAATTTAACTTCATTACAAAAGTTTAATCACCATCTCAGATCCTTGTATTATTACAGAACTCAGTGTGACCCCATAAAATATTTAGAGGTCCAATGAAATTTCAGACTGGCTACTCCTCTCGCATGAACTTACAGTTTTAGAGAAAAAAATGAATTTCACAAGTTTGCTGTTAGTTACAGCTGAAGACATAACAAAAATGATGTCCTCTCCACCAAAAATTGAAGCAAAACCAACTTCTAAAGTAGCTTAAACTGGAATTACGCGTAGGTGTGACTCCCAGGTTTTTCCAGTGTTATCAGCGGAGGCAATTAAGATTGATCGGCTACACTAATTCCACATTTTTCCATTTGAAAGAAGCTATGAACAATTTCCTGTTTGCTTGGGTTTGCAACATACAGTATTAGCACGATTAACTTGCTGCTGTGTAACCAATGCATGATATATGAAGATAAAGTCTCTCAATCCTAAACTCAAATATCAACTCTAAAACACAAATAAGCAGCCAAAGCAATAATATGCTAAATCAGATTTACATTTCCCTGTGTGAAGTGTTTTCTAAACTGGAGTGACAGATGCCATCTATTTTTATATATTTAGTTTGAAAATAAAGCCCATTTTGTTTCTGGTCTCATTAGTGCAGCCCTATTTGCCCAACAGCATTAGTCACTTCCTGCATGAGCCCTTCATCACCTACGCCAAATGAAAACAGTTTTTATTACATCCAACACCATATACTGATTTAACTGAAACATATTAATGGTATAACTGAGTACTCCTACCTCCAGTGCCACCACACAAGGCTATCACTCAGGATAGGAATTTTAGAGAAACTCCTTTTCTTAAGCTGTGTCACCCCCAAACCAAATTACACTCAAGGAGAAAAACAACAGGCAAAAAAAAAAAAAAAGAGGAGAAGCAGAAAAACAACATCTTGATCTTACTGTTAATCCACACTCTTCTCACTTCTAGAGCTTAAGAGAGAAGTAGGAAAAAGAAGAACAAAATCAATTCTTCCACTGCATTAGGGAGGGGTTGGGTCTTGAAAAACCCCTCCTAACAATCAGTACAACAGTTGGATATCTTCCTGTTACAGGCTTTTATAATTTTATCCTTTGAAGTTTCACAGCTGCTTCACTTGAATGCCAAAAATACCTGAGTAGGCTATCGAGCTTGATCATCAAAATCAGCATGCTGAAATCACAGTCAGGTAAGAGACATCAAGTCCAGAAGAAAAATCACAAGTTCTCCATGTCGCAAGTAACTCATGCTCATGACCCTGCATTTAATGTCCCTCACAAAATAAATGGTTGCAATTTCACTTAGGTCAACTTAGTTCAGCCCCCTTTACCAGAGCAGTATGATGAACAGTGAAGAGCTTCCTCACCTAGCTAGCTGTAAGCGATGCCTCAGGAAGGGTCAATCTCTGTGTAACACTACAAAACAACACCCCCAAGTACAGAGCACGGCAAATTCCTGGAGAAGCCTGCTGCTGGACCATACATACCTGCTGCAAGGCAGCTGACAGGCAAGGGGACATCACATCTGCCTGCAGAGATTCTCCTACAAGGAGGTCTTTTGTTCCTGCTCAATTGCACATTAGCAGGAAGAAAAACAAACATTCCAACCACATGACTGAGGTAGCATGGCTGAACAACAACTCTTCCCCACACAACAGATGCCTGTGTATCTTATACAGAGCTCTCACTTTAGTGGCATTGATAAATAATCCATCATAGAGCCAATTTAGTATTAAATTGTGTAATTCACCTTTTCAGAGCACGACTGCAAGTACTACAATAAAAGGATCACCATGGAGAGGAAATGCCAATCTAAAATGCTCCTGAAAGCTGAAAGGAAACTCATCCAGGAAGGGGAGGAAGAAAGAGAGCAAAAGCTGGAAACAGTAAGAACAGAGGTCACTCTCCAGGATCTGGACAGCACTTAATAGATAAGTGTGTATCTTTTGAAGAATCTCAACTTCCTGCCATAATTAAAGGTTTTGTAACTCGCTCAAAATACGTATTAGTCAATTACTTCATCTCATCTGCTTTTTCTTGGGTAGTACCTTCGTTATTTAAGCATCTCAACAGATCATTACACAAGATAGACTATTATTTGATATATTCCAGATATAGATTAACAGTTTTTCCATTACGGCTTACATATATGAAGTAATTAATTACCAAATCACAAGCCTACATTTTTTCAGAAATACTTTAATGTTTTACTACCCATTGATATCACCATATATATCAAGCATCATGTTGGCATATAGTTTGTTCATATCTAGAAATAGGTTTGTTGTGATCATACTAGTCTCAATATCAATTATCAAAAATTAAATCAATTCACACTTCCATGAAACTTACCATCCCAAGCAGACCTCACTGGTGAAATCAGAGACACTACACAAAACTAAGGCCCTGCAGGAGACCAGTTTAGTATAAAATAAATTTAACCTGAATTGAATAAAAATATATTTTAATTCTACAAAGTCTTTAAAGGTGCAAACACATACAGGACATTAAAGACATACAACACACACTTGGCTACCTTGCCTCTACTCCTGTGGAAGATTCATTCATGTTCTCTGTGGGTATAACTTCTGCACGCAGCAGCCAACAGGGAGCACAACAGCTTCAAAACCCCCATTAAGGCAGTGTACAGGTATATTTTGGGATGAATACAGACAGCTGACGTTCACTGCAACTCAGCCTTCTCAGCAGCACAACCCTCTCTATGCACACTGTGCCAGGCAAAGAGCCAGAGAGGATTTCTCCAAAAAAATCACCGTGCAGCCACCCTGACCTACCAAAAGGCCCCTTAGAGCCAATATAAGTACTTTAAAGATACTAACATCCTTCTACAAGCTTTGTCAAATATTGTATTAATAACTGGCAGGAAAAATTTCCAGTGAGACATTAGGAGTTAAATTCAGGATGACAAAGCTGCAGCCTGCCAAGTGAAGCGTGCAGTTGAACTGAAGACTCAAAGAAAGACAAGAAAGCTCAACAACAGCCAGCTACCACCTTCTAGTAATTAACAGCACATTTCCCAGCTTGTAACTGTAGCTTCACAATAAAACTAAAATTCCACACCCAAACACCCCCTAAAGAGATTGCGTTTCAATGTTGTATAGTTTTTTTGGTACCTTAACCATCTGTTCCGTTCACTGTTTACATGGTAAAGTAATCTCTGGAAACTAAAACAAACAATTGCTGGTCTTTGCTAATTGTTCATTCTCTCACAAGTTTCCTTATACAACAACTTGCGTGAATTCCCTTCGTAAGTTTGTTTCACAAAGGCATCCTCTATAGTCAAAGTTCAACAACATAACAGCAATATAGTCTTCCCCTAGACAGGAGAGCCAGGGGAACTGACATGAAAACTGTTCCGATCCAGCCAGATCAGTTGAGCTACAACTAGCCTTGAAGATACAGTTCTGAAGTATATTTAAAAGCCAACCAAACATAGACAGAATACAAAGCATTATTTGCAAGTACACCCTGGGCATTAGAATACTCCTTGCTGAGTCCAATGAATGAAGAGTAACATCAGACAGTCTCTCTCTTCAGTCATTTCCTCATTTAACTCAAGCTTCTCCTCAACAGTGTGCTTGTGGAAGAACAGATGGCTTTCCCACTCACCTGGACAAACTTGTGCCTAACTGTGACACTCGAGAGAGTCCCTTCTGATAAGGCTGCAGATGGTGGCTTGGAGAACCGCTCATATCATACTCTTCTTCCTGAGCCCACAGGGTTGCTCCCAGATCCTGAGATACACAGGCAGACGCTGACTTTCAGCCTAATTTAATTCAATGCAATCTTCATAGCTCATGTTGTGCCAAAGCACTACAGAAGTCTTCCTGTTTGCCCTCTCTTGCATTTAGAGAAAACAGTCATTCCTCTTCTCAGTTCTCATTATGCTGAATGAAACAGAACCACAACTACACTTACATCTTTCAAATTGTTTTTGGTTCCTGCCATTTTTCATGCCTGGGATTCCAAGAAATCCTCACCATGCACAGTAGCCTCATTACTCTTTCTTTACGCATCCTCAAATTGCATTCACTTTTTCAGTGACTCCACTGTATTAGTCTCTTGCATCATCAGTCATCACTAATCCAGATTTGCTCCCTCCTACTGATGTTCCAACAGCCAGGCAAGCTCCTCACAAATGAAAATGCTGTTATTGACCTCTAATCAGACATCCTAGCACATCATAGTATCTGATTTCATTCTACTTCTAAAAAGCCTGAGAACAGCCTAGATGAGGAAATGGAAGAGAAGGCAAAAGAAACACATGCAATCAGAGGAAATAACATCGTTTAGAATGATGTTTGCTACAGGACTTCTAAGCATTGCTTCTCTGAGGAACAGAAAGCTCAAGAAGGAACTGAGTTAATATAAAAGCGTTTGTTGGTTCAAACAATCCTTTCCTTGCTCTTTCATCATCGGGACTGATAAATACTAAAACTTTTCTAATACAAAAACTTAATCCAGAAGTTAACCAGGGAGCTAGTATCAGAAAGCTTTATGACTTAACAACAATACAGGAACAAACCAACCGAGAAGTGGGTGGGTTCCAGAGAAGGAACAAATTAGCAGCAGAGAAGTGGGTACTAGCCCATGCAGGATGGAAACCTCAGTGCTGTGGGTGGCTCTGAGAAGTGCTCCGGACCACACCATGCCTATCCAACAGCTGTGGGCACTTGTGCACCTTCAGGCACTGGACAAAAGCCATTCAAAAGAGTAAGTGATGCTGCAATACGACCAAATTCCAGCTTCGATTTCATCAAGCTCCAAAGTAAACTTCCAGGTGCAGTTTTCTCAACCCACTTCTTTCCCCTTCTCTAACACTGCCTTTCAATCCTTTTGCTCTGACAAACTGTGCCAGTTGCCAGCATTCAGTGGTCCTGCTTGGCCACGGACACTTTGTTCAGTACCATCTTCTTGTGGAATACACAAGTGCACGGCTATGCATGAGACAACTAGCAACATGATTAGACAAAAATTAATAATAGTTCCTAAAGGCTAACTTTAATTCAGATCAGTGCCTCTGTTGGTGGAACTGATGATGCAGGAACAAGTTAAGAAGAGTGAGCAGCACTGCTAGCAGAAGTGACTGTTAACCTTAGGCCTTGGACAAGAGGCCTGCTCTTCATGATACAGGAAGGAAAGTAATGAGATCCAGAACTCACGTTAGGTACTTAATCTACTACAAGTGGCAGCTTGTCTGGCTAGGTCTCCCTCAGCTTTACCTTAGGTGAGGTCCTCGTGAAGAACTACTTACTAGGACACATTAGGCAGGATTTCATGAATTACTGTCACAAATAAGTAAGAATCAAGCTTAAGAAGAAACATCTCCTTCACTAAGGCAAAACACTCAGTACTGTCCATCAATAATCATCACAACTCACTGCAAGGGAGTGAGTTGTGAGTGAGGGAGTGAGTCACAGAATCATAGAATGGCCTGGGTTGGAAGGGACCTCAAGATCATCAAGCTCCAACCCCCCGCCACAGGCACGGCCACCAACCTCCATACCTAATACTAGATCAGGCTGCCCAGGGCCCTATCCAACGTGGCCCTGAACACCTCCAGGGACGGGGCACCCACAACCTCTCTGGGCAGCCTGTTCCAGCACCTCAGCACTCTCTTGGTAAAGAACTTCCCCTGATATCCAACCTAAATCTTCCCTCCTTCAACTTAAAACCGTTTTCCCTTGTCCTGCCATTTTCTACCCTTGTAAAGAGTTGACTCCTTTCCTGTTTGTAAATCTTAGACTGGGAAGCTGTCAGTAATTTAAAATACCATTACAGCTCCAGAAAACCCCTTGAAAGGAGGGACACCTCAAGAAGTTTAAAAATTACTGCCGAGTGTTACCAAGAAACGCAACAGAAGCAAGCATGAATCTATTCTCCACTATAGGAATAGGTAAGAATTTCTAAGGTTGCTTTATTTGCACAGAAATATGTAAGGTAAATTGAGACCATAAGTATATGCATACTTTGAAAGAGGCAGATTATAGTACTGCATTTCACTTTAACTACTTCAGGCCTAGATAGCCATGTAGATGTTAATACACAAATTTCTAACAGCAACAACATTCAGGCAGAACACCGTTGTTTTACAACTATTTTCTAGTCTTTCTCTGAGTGGGATTAGTTCACCACAACAAAACACGCTATCACCGCCATAACTCTCCCCGAAGTTCTGACACCTTCATTTTGTAGATGGCATCTAATACAGGGTCTAAATTCTACAGGGCATGTTTGCTATTTTGCAGGTCCATCCACTCAAAAAACTTGTTTCGCACTTTCTTTCCTCTTTAAGCTGACTGCTAACACCGTTCAAGTTCACTAAGCAGAGTTTCCAAGCTATTGCACAACTGAATTGCATATGCACTTGAAAAATCACTGAGCAGTTTACATGCATACTTCCACGAGCCCTTTAAAGGAGAACTTTTAAATCGCTGAGTTATATGTGGTACCACACAGGTGCACTGATATGGAAAGGCATAAGGTGTCCTCTCCCTAAAGCGTATTTATACAGCAAGTAAATTTTAAGCAAGTGAAAGTGTTAAACCTTCTACCACTTCTTCGTCCTCACACAGCAGCAGTGCTAATGGCAATAGCAAAGTACTTTTCAGCTCTTCAAGAAAGAAGCACTTCCCTCAGGTCACTGTAATCATATCAGACAGCAAAATGCATCTTCCTACTCCACCCTTCTGATACTTACAGGGTATAAAAGCCTTCCAACACACCAGTAAAATACGAGCCCATTAATTTCCTGGAAGGTTTCTACTGAAGCTACATACTTTAAATTGTGCCTAAAACCCAATGCTATTTATTGATACTTCTTTCTTTTCTTACTTAGTTTTTCTCCTGCCACCCACCCAATAGAAAAACAGAAAGAGATAGTAGCCATACAGTGAAATGGGACTATTTACCAGAACAACTGGCTAGCAAGTCAGCTGCAGGTTTAAACAGAGACCAAAGATCCACCTTACACATGGAGGTCACCAGTCTTCGTGATTTTCTTGTTTTATGAAAGGCTTACCATAAGCAAGCCTACCTTCAGGGGCAAAATGATTCTTATGTCACCGCTGAGCCCTTCCCATCCCGGCAACCTTCTTCTCACTCTTCTTCCTTCCTCATACTGTGTGAGCAACCTTACATTGCAGCTGAAACAATTTGGATAGAACTACCCTTTCCTTCCCACCCCTGAGCCGATACACCATTCCCAGGAGTTCAGAGAGCCAAACCAACCAACTGAAGGTGTACCTGCGTTTGTTCCCACTCATTCACATCAATGGCAGAAAAAAAAAAATACACAATGGCATCAGCATTACTAGGCTTGAGAAATCTAAATTTTGCCTCTTATTCTTGCCATTGCAATATCCAATATGACTTGTGCTGTACTTAATAAAGACACCAATGAAAGAAAAGTCCAAAGCAGTAGAAAGATACTTGCACTACTTCAACCTGATACTTCTAATAGAAGGCACACATCATTTTATCAATGTATTACATTGCAAATGTAAGGAACAAGTGACAGCTTCAGAAGCTTCTTGATCCTCCTTTCATTAAATTGTAATCTAGGAAATGCACAGCCTTCCTCACAATTAAGTAAATAAACAGGAGCAACTGTACATCCCAAGAAGCTTGTCAAAATATACAACAATCTTCAATTGAAGCAGTGAAGTAGATTTTTAAGATAAAAGCAGCCTTTACATCCTGCCAATTCCAGTTCTAAAACTGGCTTAAACTATTGGATTTCTGACCTCCTGAACTGTTAAACCAGAAAATATTCCTCTCCGTAAGTAAATTCTTGAATATTAGTTTTATCTTATTTTTTTCCTATTTTACAGTTAAGCAAATGCTTTCACAAGGCTTATTTACCTACACAACAAATAACATACATTTAAGAGCTACCTCTTCAGCACGAATGCTGTTACTTCTAGGTCCACAATTTCTTTGATTTACCAAAAATTTTTCTCACTTGAGAATGGACTTCAAAAAAGTTAAATGGCCTCTTTGTCACTAGACAAATTTGTCACTTTTTCTGCATCAGAAAAAAGTCACTGTTACTTGGCAGATAGAAAACCTAGAAACGGGAGTTATTTTTAAAAAAGCACCTAAAAAAAACAGTGAGAAAGACAAAAGAAATGTAAGTTCAAGCAGCTGAAGTATATATAAAGGACAGATAAACCAGCATGACAGGGTGGGTAAGCAATGCCCTCCTTCACCAGTCTAAATTCTTTTGAAGAAATCACAACGCTTACAACTCTTAACCATTTCGACTATGTACTTACATCCTGGCCATTCAAGACACATACTTTTCTTGAGCCTGGCTGGTTCAGACAGCAGGAAGCAAGATATTTGTACAAGAGGTATGAAGGGCCAAGAGGCCGCAGAGCAGTTGTGAGAGCAGAGAACAGAAGAATAGGGCAGAGGTGAGCTCAAGGCCTTCCCAAGCCCCCTTCAACTCCTTCATTCCTCATGGTTTGGGCAATCAAAACTCAACAGCTCAGTTTTCAATTTACTCCACTTTGAAATCCCTGGCTTGAGCCCATGCCTGTGCCTGGCAGCTCCTGGGAGCACTTGGCAGAGCAGCAGGAGGGAAGGCCTAGAGCAGGTGATGTTCCTGCAGCACAGCTGGACTAGTGGCCCCGATGCCAGCCAGCTTTCACCAGATGCACTGTTGAGTGCTACACACTGGGTACAGGAGGTAGCTGAAAAGCAGAGCTGCTGTTTCAAAGAAACTCTGCTTCTTCAGCATGACACCAGCTCTCCTCCATGTCTCGCTGCAATTCTGCGTCAATACTAAGCCTTCACCCTTCAAAAATCAACTCTGCTGTTAACATCAACTGTTTCGTGACACCTCGCCCGCATCCCTGGAATTGAGGCATGGCCGCATTAGCAGAACCCTTCAAGGAACTGCTTCAAGGTGACAACATCTGCTCCCAACAGCTCTGATCCAGCAGATCAGTTTCATTGCAAAACTTCTCAGCTGCATGAAGAACATCCATTTGTTTCCCCTTCCATCTGTAATGGCACGGATGAGAATGGCCACATATCCCAGCTCCACATCTTGCAAAGACTTACCCAAACAATAGGAATTCAAAGTTACCCAAGCAGGGTAAGTTTGAAGCTACTTTTACACAGAGAATGGACACACCACACAAAGTGGTGTTATGCTGACAATACCTAGGTATGTACGCACTAGAACAACTAGGCAGTATTATTATTGAAAAGTATTGCTCAGAAATTGTTTCCTTAAAAATTTTAAATGCAATTCTAGCAATGCTTGATTTTGCAAGACTTTGTTTCAGACTTAAGTTTTGGCTCAAACTGCATCCATCAGCAAGCATTCAGAGGGACTGAAAGCCAGCTGTGTGCCAAGTCAACTCAGAAGATGAATTCTCATAACCTGGAGGATACTTGGACACCATCCTGGACTGCAGTACCTCTCCTACCCGCACAGCAGCATGGCAGCACTGTCACTGCATACCACACATCAGGAACACTGGGGCAGGTTCTCAGAAGCTGCTTCCTGAAAATCAGAGTGAAGTAGTTTAGGTGCTCCTGTGCTTATGTATTGCTTGCCGCTATTGAACCAGGTACATCTGTCACTCTTCCTCCACAGGAATAAAATATCTTGCAGTGGCTGAAGTGCCTGGTTTGGCTTAGAAAGCCTATAATCCAGCATATATTATTCTCCGACTTCACCTCTCTTCCTCCTTTGCAAAGTCCCCTGCTGTTGCAACTTCAGCTAGAAGGTGATTTCTCAGCCTGCCTTCTCCTTTCAGCAGCCAGTCTGTAACCACCTCAGTAACTCAAAACCAGCAATATAATATTTTGGGGGACTCAGATCCCTTGTGAGCACAGATCTTCACTGGATGACCCTTCTGAGCTCTGGTATGCATCAGGGCACCAATCAGCTCATTAACAACCACATGACTCAGCACCTGGTGGCTACATTGCTGCCTGGTTTCCTTCAGCAGCCAGACTACAGCTTTGAAGGCTATCATTTGCATGATACAATCAGACACCTGAAGAGGTACACAGGTGTCAAGTCCCTCTTTCTCCAAGCCAGTACTAGTTCTGGGCTACACAGCCTGCTCCTGACTTTTTCTGACTGCTGGCATGGCTTCATAATCTTATTCTTCCCAGAAAAATCCTGACTGTAACATTCTGCTGCTTTCTTCTCCCCTTGCATCTTTCAAAAAGATCACACACCGAAAAAGAAAAGGGTTGAACACAAGGTCTCAAGTCACAAAGGAAAACTGGTAACAGATCCCAGGTGGAGGGACGATAATCTCCTCATTTCAGGCTCAGAAGAGCTAAGTAGGATTCCTGTCCCACCAAGGCCAGTCAGACACCAAGCACTGCCAGCTGCAACCCCTCCCCGCCCCAACAACCCCTTCTGATTATCCACATCCACTAATCTGATTAGCATTCCTGTAATTAAAGCACCACAGTATCTGACTGAGAATAGGGTAGGCTGTTTAAATTAACTCAAAGTCCTTTAATGTAAGAAATTACCACTCCAAGAGAATTACAAGATTTACAAAATAAAGCATCACTAATGAGCATAGGATCAAAACTGGATTATCTAGTTCCCCAGTTCAGAGGTGGAAAAGCAGGCAGCCAAAGCACAAGGGTTTCTATGAAACATTTACAGCTATTTTACAAGAATGCAATTATATGTTCTCAAATACTTGAAGCAATATATATCTTCTTTAGATATTAGGAAAGTGTTATTTTGGTCTACTCATTATTTACTGAGAAGTGAGGAGTGAGATTGTTATTCTGAACAGTACTTACAGGTTTACAAATTAGAGAGATGAGAAAAACACAAACTTCATCCTCTTTACCAGGCCAGGATAAGTTAAATATAAATCCCCAGTCACACTTTAAGTTTCTCTCTCTGCAGTGAAATTTCTTCCTATGGCTGTTGGCTCATTTGTACAGGGTACTTCTGAACCACCTCCCACCCGGACACACACACAAAAAGCAAAACCAGGCACAAGTACTCCCTCTGACTCAGATTTACAAGCAACAAAGAGAGATGAGGAAGTGAATCACTCATTTACAGCAAACCTGTGTAGACGCAGCTTCTGGAATAAACTAGGTCTGTTATGACGTAAAATGGAGAGGAAGGTGCAAAGTGAAGAAAATGTGAATGCAATATTACACTTGTGGGATCAAATGCTCCAGTTCTTCCCATACTTCCTGGGCTACAAGCAGCATGTATGAGTGTAGAAACACACAGCTCCCACCTGAAAGAGAAGCACTCTATTCACTCACCTCCCACCTAACTAGGCTTCTTCCTGAGTGCTCAAGGAAATTGCCTCTGTGAGCATCACAGTCTTGAAAGAGCACAGCCATCTTGAACACTGTTGCTCAACCATCAACAGAGAACAGCTTTGGGCTGCATCCCATCCCAGAGACAGGTCATCATCTTAAGACCCTGACCAGGCGCTGTAGGACCCACACTCATACCCCATGTCCTAAGGTACAAGAGCTATGATCCTGTTTATAATAGCTCAATACACGTACCTACTCCTTCTTCAATTTCTCTGGGTCCAAGAGAACAGTCATCTTTTTTTTTCCTTTCCTTTTTGTGAATGATAGATAAACTGGCCTTAGACCTTTAAAAACCCAAGAGTATTAGGCCCAGAGAAAGAACACCTGAATTGAGGCAGCGGTAAAATAACGTCTTTTACTGTAGTACAGTCAGGCTCCAGATCTGGAGCTCCAGGTTCACCTTCTAAGCTTCTATACCAGGTGTTAAATCTTTGATAGGGATTATGCAGCCAGGTGCAAGTGATAAGAGACTGGATTTGACCTCTAAGGACCTTCTGAAGCAACGTTTGTAAATCAATTGATCCCATTTCCCCCCATACCAGTAAAACAACAAGAGGATTCTACATTTTCACCTGGATAATCATCTCAACAATGCCTAACACTTTGCTTGACTTTTTTAATCTGTAGTGCTCTAGGGCAGAAGTTTTGATGCAGTTATATTTTGTGTAGGAGACAGCAGAGATCATTAGCAGAGTTCTTGCTATTCCACTAGACATCATTTCAGAAATCACGACGAAACCATTATACAGATTCCAGCTTTCTTCAGTGGGAAAACAAATACTTATGTTAAAGATCTTCCAAGTGTTACACTTCTGACAGTATGCTCCACATATTCACCACATAAAACCAATCCTTCTCCAGAAACTTGAAGTCAGTGTCCACTCAAACACAGGGTACAGCTTGCTACTTCTCTGACACAGAAACCAGATCTAAATGCACACCCATTTCTTTCATTCTCCCTCTGCTCCCCCTCCCAATTTTAGGTACATTCCTACATAAAGCTGGCTGTAACCAAACTGAAAATCTGTTACAATTTTCAAAAAGAACCAGCTTTCCAACATTTACTCTTTTCAAACTTTTTGGCAGGTTTTCTTCTTATGAAGGAAATCACTACACGAAGCGCTAAGCCTCAAAAAACTAAAGGTGACTTTATCCTATACTGTCCTTCCACTCATCTTTCCCCAGATTCCTGTAACAGAGCAGGCATGGAGAAGGCTTTTCCCTCTCCCCCTGAGGATGAGTCACACGGTCCTTCCACAGCACAAAGGAGAAAAATGTTACTTCTTGCTCTTCCCAAAGAAATATCACTTGTTTTTCCCAAAAAGACAGATATGCTAAGAACACATTGGACTGCTTTAGAGGATATTTTGTTGCCTTTTTCTCCTGAACAAACACATCACTCAACAAAAATCCTGCTGGGTCATAACAGGGTCAGTCCACAGAAGCGCTTTGTGAATCTCTGTCCTCAATATCAGCAGCCCTGCTGCAGATATCCCTTTACCTGCATCTGTATCCCTGTTCCATCTTTTATGTATATGAGCATCAATATGGCTATCTGCCATGTAGACCTTTTAATAGCTTCTGGACTAAGCTTTGCAGAGTGCTCAGCAATATCAGTGGCTTCACCCCAGAGAACATCCTCATATTCTAAACTTGCTTTATGGAGTTTTCACCCAGCTCCCAAGCCAGGTAGCTCTTGCAGACACCAAGCCACACAATTATCCTTGAATTGCTGAGCTGAAATCAGGCAGAACTGTTCTTAGGTACAGCTTTAGCTGCCAGATCATGCAGATCACTTATGTCACTGCAAAAAATTCTCTATCGCTTTAGCTCACAACTAATACCATTTAGGGTTTGGGGCAGAATATCACTCTGATACATCTTCTCCAAACTTGCAGGATCCTACATCCCTTCTTACTCAAAGGAAACAAATAGGAGAAAATATCTATAAGCATTTCAACTATTTTAGACAAATTATGCCACAAAGACACCTCTCTATTCACTGAAGAAGAGGATTAGCCAATTGAATTCAGTATTTGAATGCCTAATGGGTACAGCTCCTCTGCCAGTGGCAGGGACATCTTTCACTAGATCAGGTTGCCCAAAGCCCCACCCACACGACCCAACTTTAAATACTTCCAATGATCAGGAAGCATTCTTGGGGTGATGACTGAAGACCCTACTTGGCCATTCCCCAAAGCATTTTACTACCTGTTTTAATAATGAAAAGCTACCACAACCCATTGTCCTGACACATAGAACAGGTTACAGAAAATAAGGAAGAACACGTGATGTCTATCACACCACTTTGTGATCTCCAAGATGAGACAATATCCTGACCCATGGCCTTGGTGGCAAACACGAAGATAGCTCAAACACATACTGGCAATGAATTCTGAAAACTTTCTAGACTTTCAGTTCATCAGTTAATTACATACCAAACCAAAGCATCCTGGGCTCTGTGCAAGAAGTCTTATAAAGTGTTCCCAAATTTCAGTGCTAGGGGACACATATAAAAACACAGCTCTCCAACCCACTCACCCCATCAGTTCCCACGTTAAGCCCTCCCCTGTTATCTAAACATGATAAAAGTGTTCTGTAAAAAACTCAATGAGTATAGCATTAGCCAGAACAAATACTACCAGCACGAGTAACTGCTGCACGGGCTTGCAAGTGCCCAGATGGGAGCACGTGCCAGTTCCAAGCTGTGAAATGGCCTGGTTGGAGGAGCCCCACACCTATTTATAGCGCTTGGGGGAGCTGGAGCTGCGGAGCCATTCCCAGGCACACAGCCCAGTGGAGCACAGACTGTAGCACAGCTCCTAGGGCCAGCAGGAGCAAAAATACATCCCACCAGCACGTCTCTGCCGAGTGTATCTCCCATGCTTCTGCTGAATGCATACGTAAGGGGGGTTAGTAAAGAGTTTTGCTTGGTTTTGGTATTCTCACATACCCGACATCTCCCTGGCTCTTTGGGTTTACAGCACACCTACGTCAGTGGTAGGAGCAGTACAGATGTGCTTTGTGATGCTAAACCAGCAACACTAAGCAAAGCTGGTTAGCTTTCAAGCTCCTGATTTCCCTTCGAAACTGCAGCCTGACTGACAAAGCAGTGATGAAGCAGCAAGCTGTAAGTTGCTCTAAGTTTGCAAAAGCTGTTCCCTCTTCTCACCACAGTTGTTATTGCTGTAACTATGACTCCTCAAGGCTAACCACAGAGCCCCCTGCACAGCAGCCCCGCCACTCCGCGCAGTGCAAACACCACAGCAGCACGTCACCGGGCGAGCAGCAGGGCCGCCATCAGCCCCCGGAGAGGGGCTGCGGGACGGCCGCCCAATCCCCGACCCGGAACCAGCAGCTCCCCGAGGGGCTCAGGGGTACCACGGCATCAGCGATCCCTTCAGGGAGCGGCGCGGGGCCCGGCCGTACCTGGGAGCTGAGGTACCGCTTGAGGCACTCCTCGCACACCGCCTTCTTGCAGCAGGACAGGGGCTTGACGGGCTTCTCCTCCAGGCACACGCGGCAGCTCAGCACTAGCAGCGGCGCGAAGTCGCCACCGATGAGCCCAGAGAAGGGTTCGGGCAGCAAGTACAAGTCCACCACCTCGATGCTGCCGCCCGCCGACAGCGGGTCGCCGCCCGCCGCCACCCCGCGCCGGGCCGGGGGCT